>CM075019.1:7520634-7534534 GCA_037576675.1 Pangasius sanitwongsei | reverse complement strand
CAGGCCAAGTGATTAGGACACCTGATTCTGATCATTTGGATGGGTGACCGAATACTTTTGGTAATATAGTGTACTTCGGTAAATAAAAGTAATGAATTGTACTGAAACTGCAGGGCTCCTGTAAAATGTGACAGTGAGTAACTTTTTTTTTATTTAAAATGAATCTAGTTTAAAATTGTATATTTTACTATATATTTGGCATGCAAAAGGAGAAAAGAATGTACAAAATAATGCACTATACAATACAGTTTATAAATACTTGACTGTGAAGGCAATTGATTTATCTACAAAATATCATTTTAAAACTCCACAGATTGTCACTAAAGTTAAAATGTAAATGCTGGCATTTTAGCTTTTATTCAAAAGCTTTTTAATAGTTATTATTCTTTTTCTTAAAATGTGTTGTCAACTGGAGTGCCTTCTCCAGTGAATACAAGGAAAAATATCGAGTGACACATATATTGACACATTGCCTGAGTTGTGGCCACTTATTCAAAGACTGCCCACCAGGCTATGTTGGAGATGGCAGGAAAGGAGTCCTTTGTGGGTTTTACTCGGTGAAAGTGTTCAAAGATTACTGCACAGCAGAATATTTTATTAGTGACCGAGGGCAGTATAGTCCTAAGGATGAGTAGTTTCACTACTGTTATTTGTAAATAGTTTTATGGCATTTTTCTTTCATCCTTTGAACTTCAAAGTGTTGGTACTTATTTTCTTGTATAATTTGTGTTTAAAGACTTTTATTTTGTTGTACACCATCATTTGAATTGTGTTGAGCTCTTGTTTCACTGAGTGGCGTATAGACTTTTAGGGTTATTTAACAAAAAAATATATATTTTTGTGCAAAAAGAAATTTACATTTTACAAATTTAAATACCATTAGTTGACTCATTTTTGCCTCCAATCAAGACTTAAGTAAATCAATATGACCCAAATCAAATCAACAAATATGGCATATGCCATGTGGCTGACCCTTTTGTTTATTGGCGTAAGCAATATTCTCTTGTGTGAAAGTTGTTACCTAGATTTCTTGAGAGCAGAGTTTGGTAGTAATGTAATGTCTTGCTACCTTCCTTTAGGGAAGTTAGATTTTGCTATAGAGCTAGTGGTGGGTTTTGTTTGTTGTTTTGGTGTTTCCTTACCCCTGGGGGGTATTCCAGACAGCAAGGTTAATTTACCATCACATAAACCCTGAACTCTAGGTTGATTAACCCAAGTAATGCTTACTCTGGGTATTCCTGTTGCAGAATACCTGTGAGGAGTTAGTTCAATCAACTTCCTATATGTAACTCAAGGTTAATGCGCGCACACAGTGAGTACATAAAGACATTTGACAATAGATCGCCGATTTCAGGAGTCAAAATGGAAACCCAGGTTGAGAAAAAGCGAGCTGCATACTTCAGCGAAGCAGCGTTAAGAGGTTTTAATGCATGCTTATGAGGAATATAAGCAATTATATCAAAAAAGTAATACTGCTGCATTGGCGATGGACAGAGAGTTGGCTTGGCAAAAAAAATAACGGATCGAGTAAATGCATGAGCATGTAAGTTTATAAATATAAAAAGGTCACTTTCATTATGATGCAAAATTGAACATTTAGACCTGTCATAACATTTAATAGATAAGCCTTTACTTTTTGCCCTTCATCAATTTCTTAACATTGTACATATTACATTGGCTAATAATATATAGGCTTCATACTTTATCAGGTGTAATCCTTCTGGACCCAGAGGAACTTGGAGCCAAGTCAAAATGAAACACAAAAAACGTTCTCCAAAAAGGTAATATTTCATAAACTTACTAAACTGTAACCAAACTAATTGGCCCAACCTTCTATAATAACTTTTCTCTCTGTTCAACAGAAAGAAGGCTGAGGCCCGTAAAACGGGTGGGGAACACCTTCACTCACTCCGGCTGAGGAGCTGACACTGTCCCTTAATCAAGGGCGACATATGGTTGATGGGATTCCAGGGGACAGTTCATCAGAGTCAGCTACCTCCCATGATAAGTGGCTTGGTAAAATATAGGTGTAGCACATTAGTACTTACATTTCCAGTGATTTATCCTTGAACATTCAAGATGACCATAAACACTGCCACCGTTTGAAAAAGGCATTTTGAAATAACACTAATGTCAATGTTTCACTTGTGTATTATGCATGCTTATTTTATTTTACTGCCTGCACATGGTGTGTACTGTAATCTTAATTGTAGTACGCCTGCTAGATGTTCCTTTTTGTATATTAATTTTATTTGTTTGAGAATGTACACTGAGCATCTTACTGGTTTCATTTTCTTACAGTTGCTGATGGACACGTTGTTTTAACTGACCCTCCTGCAACAGCACAGCCTGCCACAGTTGTAAGTGATTATTGTCTTCAGGTATTGTTTGTGTCTGCTAGACCAAACATCATTAGTAATTTGCACTGCAGGATGAAGATGATAAGTGACTTCTGCTGTGACTTGGGTAGAAACTGAAGAAGCTGGGAGGCCCACAGAGGTATAATGCACACAATGCATTCCCTTTTTTTTTTAAACATAAAATGTTGTGTGATATTAAAATTTTGTCATTGTCCCCTTTAAAGATTATGGCTACGGATTCCTATACAGAGGAGGGTCGATCTAACTCCACGCAGAATCTTGGCAGTGTGAGAAATTGTTTACAGTTGTCCTGATTAAAAATAAGTGGTCTGTGTATGTATTAGTCATTTATGATATCAATCATCATATTGAATTATAATTCTTCCTAGCTGCCTGTATAAGGTCCATCTTCAAAGGCAAATTAGAAAAAGTGACATGGAGATGGACCTTATACAACTTAAAATAGAGGGGGAAAAAAAAAATAAAAAAAAAACGCTAGACTTGAAATTGAATTGCTGGAGTACTGGCTAAAGGTGGGCACTGTATTTGCCTAGTGATGATTATTCTGTCATTTATTGTTGAATGGTAAAGCAATAAATACAAATGTCTTTTTCAATTACAGGAAATAAAGAAACAATTACTCATAATTGACTGTTCACTTTGTGCTTTAGTCATTTAATTAGAAGTGATTTTGGCAGATCACAGCCCGTACCACCCTACCATCTCTTTGGTCCACTGGGTTCACTGGGGGTTCCACTTGACCATCTTTATCAAGATTAGCAGGGCTCTCTCACCTCTTATTTTGGCGATGTTGTGAAGTACAACACATGCCCCTGTTATGTCGCATACCCTTTCTGGACTGACACTGAGCCCACACAGGCACTTCACGATTCCACTCGTCATCTCCACCTTGGCCCGTGTTCTACTGTGGGACAGGTTAAATCATGCCTGTGGTCCAGGCTCAGGTTCAGGGTAGGCAGTTATCATTATAGAGCAGACAGGGGTACCTTATGTCTCCCAGCAAGTAACCACTGAAGTTTCCTGTAATGACAGGGCAATATATTTATGTATACTTGGTTAAAACAATCTAGGATTTTTTTAAAAATGTATCGTGTAAGGAAAAACATACCCTATTCAAATTTATGGCACAACGATGACTCCCGAAATATTCTGACTTAATGAGTCTCACAGGTGTATAGGAAAAGTGTGTAGGAACTGTTGGAGTGCAAGGCATATTGTACGAATGGCCCTACACACAGTTGCCTTTCCCCACATGGTCTGCATCACCGACGATGCCAACTCCCTGTGGTGAAAAAATGAAGGGTAGTGCATAAAATGTCCTCAGTGTTATGTTTTGATCCACACACGTGTCACACTGGAGATGGAAGTTTTCAAAAGGTTTGTTAAATAAATTAATGATTCTCGTGAAAAACAGTAATGCTATGCAAATATTCATCCGGATATAACACATCTATACACGGTCTTATCACCATCTCATGAAAAAGATTTTGTATAATCTGTGCCTTCATATCTACTGGACATTCTTCAAAAGGGCACACCATGCTCTGTCAGCTCTCTGAAACAAACTAATCCTAGAACATAACCTGCTCCGGAGCAGGTTGAGTTCAGAGAGTAAGTTGTTAGGTCTACTTAGATACCCTGAAAGTTACCCCCATTTTTGGAACTGAAAGTTGAGGTTATCCATTTACTCTGAGTAAACTTGCCCAGGTAAGTCACATAACCTGCTTTCTGAAATACCCCCCTGCCCCCGGCGTGATGACCTGTTTGTTTTATTTGTTGTTTATTGTCTATTGTCATATGGTGACTGTACTATTTATTACATATTTCTTTTAATATACTTTTTGGTAGAAATCTGTTTTGGGGGTTGTTTTGGTTTTCTCTAGTCTCCTCACTCACCCAGTGACCTTCATACTCTAGACTGACACCTAACAATGTTCTTGAAACATCTGAAACACCTGACTTCAATTACTCCTTTAAATTAACTTATATTCCTAGAGGCTCACATAATTTTTTCCAACAAAGACACTTACTTAATGTTTTTTGCTCAGTAAATAAATGTAAAAATTATAATTTTTGGGTTCTCTTTTGCTAGTTTTAGATCTTAAGGTGAAGCTCTGATCACATTTTAGGTCATATTTATGCAAAAAATAGAGAAAATTGTAAAAGGTTCACAAACCTTCTAGCAGCATATTGTGGATGGTACAACACAGATACCCTAAAGATAATTGAGAATGTTCTCACTTGGACAGCCTAATGAATGCACTTGCTAAAAACTATGCTCAAGTCTCATTCATTTTAATAACTTAACCTGATATTATAGACTTAAAGCTAAAATTCTACTACTAAGTGGACAGATTCTCTTTTGAGCCTAGTTTCTCTTTTTTTTGTGTCACTGTCGCCTCTGGCTTACTCATTAGAGATAAATCTATACTTATCTGTAAAGCTGACCATTGTTAAAAGTGCTATATAAATAAAATTTAATTTAATTGACTTAGAGAAAGTTCCAGAAGATGGGAGAAATTGAGGAATAAAGGTTATCTGTGTATATACATATTTTAAGAGCTTAGTAAATGGTCAGTCAGTTTTACATTTTATAGTTTCATTTGTATTTTATTGTTTTGGGAAATGAGGAACAAAACTACAAGCAAAAAAACAGCTGACCATGCGGATTTACCCATTTCTTTCTTTCTTTAAATCAGTAAATAGCCTTAAATTACTCTCCTTTTGCAAGAGATATCAAGGCTATAAAGGGGGAATAGGCTGGCTGGAGCCACCTGGCCAGAGTCTATCTGAGGTGGAATAGGCAAGCCAGAGTCCATCAAGGTGGAATAGGCAGGCCACCTCCTGCTTTCTAGGTCTCCCACAGAGATACAGAGGCCTCCAACAAAGGTACCAGAGTTTGTGACACTATTGCTTATTGCTCTGACTTTTCCACATTCAGTGTGTACAAGCTTTTGAAGTGGTGTATTGGGGTAGAATCTGGCAGGAGTGTATTATGGCAGAATAGGCTGCCTTGAGCCACCTTGTCCAGGGCCAGTTTTCTAGATGGTATTCAGACTTCAGCTGTAACTCTGCAATTAAGTGCTATTCAGATGTTGTGCTTACTTACAAGCTACTGGCAGCAGAAAGAGCAACAGTGCACATCAGTTTTAATCTGTTTATACAACTCCAGCCATCAAGTCGGTTGAGTAGGCAAATTTAGTTTTTTGTTTTTTTTTTTTGTTTTTTTTTTACTTTGAGAGTGAGACAAGTGAGAACTGTTTAATAATTAATAGAACAATGCATGAATTATTTCTGAAAAATGACATACAGACCGCATCAGGTTCCACTCCTGTCATGGGCACAGTTTCACACAAATTGGACAGTTGGAGATTAGGGGAAAAAAATCACCTGGTCTTTTTCCAGTCTTCAGCTGTCCAGTTCAGCTGACAGCCTCAGATTCTTGTTTTTGGCTGACAAGAGTGGAACCTGATGTGGTCTTCTACTGTTGTAGTCCATCCACATCCAATTACCTTCAATTTTATACAGGTGCTCACACCACAAGTACCCATATGGTGTAGTTCATTACAGTAACTATAGACTAACTGTGACAACAAGAATAGGCTTAAATGTGCAAAATCTTTGTCTAATTTTACTAATCTAATAAACCTGCTGTAAGCTACATTGGCACGCCACATTGGGATGGGGCCAGAGCATATTACAACATCAGAGATCACCTTCGCTAATTTACACACCTCTACAATGTTATTCTTGGTAACCTCTGACTGACAAAGGCATACATCATTGGTTCGTACATGAATAACTATGTTTGAAAACCTATGCTTGCCTAAAGCCTTGGATAACCTGCTATGTCTGGCCCCCTGGCCCCCAGTATACACCTAGCTAAAGCTGCTGGTGCCCCTAAAGGCCTAGCTAATTTCACGTACCTTAAGATAGTCTTAACGTTAGCTTTGGCTTTGTGATTATGCCGCCGAGTCGTCACCCAAAGTCCAAAGTTAAAGTCCATCACAACCTTGAATGATTTCAATACGTTCTTCTTTTGTCAAAGGCATTTTAAAGGCTATCTGAAAAATATATAATATACACTAAGTATGAAAAATTTTGCAAGACATTTTGCAAAAAGTGTTGATTTCCCCTATGTATGGAGACTTTTGGGACACCTGGACCCAAACACACTGCCAACACAACAATGGACCTCATCAGGGGAAAATGTGGAAAGTTTTGTACTGGCCAAGTTAACCCAACTGAGCATCCATTTCTCCTCCTGAAGAGGAGACTAAAGGGAGAAACCCTCCAAAACAAACAACACCTAAAAGCAGCTGTGGTACAAGCCTGGAAAAGTACCAGAAAAGAAGAATTCAACAGTTTGTTGATGTCAGTGGTTTGCCAGCTTGATGCCATTATTGCAAAGAAAGGATATGCAACCAAATATTAAGTGTTATTTACTTTAATTTACTTTGGGTCTCTGGAGGACTAGTGGTTGGGACACAGCACTCTCATCACTGAGGCCTGGGTTTGATTCCCAGCCAGGAAACTAACCCCAGCCACTGGGGTTGCACGCAACAGTGTGCTCTCTGTGCCGGTCCCAAGCCTGGGGAGGATTGCATCAGGAAGGGCATCTGGTGTAAAAACAGTGAAAAAATCTAATACGTGGACCAGTGATCCACTGTGGCGACCCCTAACAGGAGCAGCCAAAAGAGGAACAACAACATTTACTTTAAGACTATCTGTTTCAATAATTTTGCTAACCTAAAAATTGGGTGGCTCGCCATGAAAGGTGTCATGTTCTAAGTTGCTTAACACATCTAGATGTAAATATCAGGAAATGAAAGCTGAAATTCTGATCCATCGTCTCATCTTTTCTATTCATCTTTTCATCTCAAACTCAAATGTCTTCGAAGTATAGCAAAAACAAAAGGATTGGCCTTGCCGTTCTAATACTTTTGGAAGGGAATATAAATCGTCTACACAGTGTACACAGTACACATGTACCAACTGCAAGGTGTAGATTTGCAACCCGCAATGACTGTTAAAAGAACACACTTTGAGGGAAGATTAGGTGTGTTGTAGGGAAAGTGGTGGCTTAGCAGACCTTTCAAGGTAGCTGACAGTAGTAACATCAATCTGACAAAATCCAACATAGGGAGGGGAGTCCAATTAATTTCTTTGATGAATTCACACTGTTATTCTTAGACATCAGCTAATCCTGATATTCACTCATAAGGTTTGCTGTGACTAAACCATGAAGGCACCAATATGAAAATATTTCAAGGCATTTTTTTGCCAGCTTGAAAAAAATCGAGTGAGGCCTCTGGGGGCTGAGCCCTTCATACCTTAAATCTCTAGAAGTGCCCCTGCTAGAGCACAGGATCCCAAACTAGGGCTTGAAACCCCACATGGGGTCGCATGATTTACAAATGGGGTCACGAGAGAAACTCACAATCTCGCTTTTTTGTCACGTTTGTTTATTTTACAAATGAATTGGAAATATCAGACAGATTTTGTGTGCTAATATTTTGAAATGTTACTGGGAGTCACATTCAGAAAAGCCACAGTTAAATGAATAGGATACATGTTATTTTAGTCTTTTTCTCTATCCTGACATGCTAGTGAACTAGTGTAGTTCAGCAATAAAATGAACAAATTTCCCCATCCATCTACCTCCGCTAAACAAACTAGCTTTGTGTCTCAAATCTCATATGTATGTAGGCTACTACTCCATACTGTTAACACTATTGGAGTTAGTGTTTGAATTTTAAAAACCTCTCATGTTGCCTTCAAACCTACTGAAAGGTTTTGCGTATCAGTGTTCTGATTTTCTAGCTTTTCTAGTATTTCTAGCAAATACTTTTGAATGAAAGGTCAGTTTTCTGTATTAACTGCAGCCCATGACAATAACCATTACAGAGGCGGAAAGTTTTAAGAGAGACCGAGCTTGTCAGTTTGTCCAACATCTCTGTGCATAAGATTGCTAAACATTTTACAGTTCAACTTGGAAACTTGATGGACAGGGATGTTTGGCTCTGACCTGCCATCTAGTGGATGTCGCTTTTGAATCTTCTGAATGTACATAAAACATGCATCAAGTGTGTGAACAATGCTGCTCCCATATATAAGTAAGTATAAACCAGACCCCTCAGGGCCATATCACACCACCCTGGCATGGATTATTTTCCTATAACATCACAACACTTCCCACAAGAATGGTAAGTTTGTGTAAGAAATATTCCTTTGGTTTTAGTCACTGACATTATACATATGTATGTTACTAACATAATAAAATGTTGAAATGTTACAGTAGTCACATATTATAAATCTGTTATTTATTTAGTTTTTTTTTAAATGTAGTGTTGTCGAGGCTTGGGGTCCCAGAAAATTCATAATGTCTCTTTAGGGTAATTTGCCCAAAAAATTTGGGAACACCTGTGCTAGATACTAATTTAAGTAAGAGCAAAGTAGGTAGCTTAAAGCCATCTTAACCTGGGCCAAATTTCTAGGCTCCCATCAAAGGTTCTGAGACCAGTGTGTTTGTAAGATATAGCTTTGTCTTTTCCACATTCTCTGTGTAACGGCTCTTGGACAGGTGTATTGGGGTAGACCCTGGTCTGTGTCTGTTAAGGCGTAGTCTATCAAGGAATCTAGCATGGTGAAGTAAGCTGGCTTTCTACACCTCCAGTAGAGGTATCAAGGCCTGTATTCCTACTAAGAATTTCCACATTCACTGTAGTGATGGGCAGAACAAAGCTTTTGAGACAGTAACACGTTTGAAGCAAAAATTATTTGGAGCATCAAAGAATTTGGCACACAGCCCTATACTGACATCTGCTGGATAATAAAAAATATTACACCACTCCCATGTCAATTGAGTGTATTGTTGACACGCTTTGTATATTTCTACACAAGAGCTCAGAAACCAAAAAAGAAAAAAAAATTATCTGAATTATAAGCGTTTTCTTATATTAGATTCCAAAGGACTGTGTATCTTATCAGCAAACTATTCATAAATATTTTGATAAATAAGACAATAGTATGTGCCTGTGTTTGTATTAGTCTATATAGGCTATTTGCTTTCCACATTCTCTGTGTAGAGGTTCCTGGACAGGTGTATTGAGGTGGACTCTGTGTCTATCAAGGAATCTAGCAAGGCAAAGTAGGCTGGCTTTCTAGGCCACCAGTAGAGGTACCAAGGCCTGTGTTGGTGATGCTGTTACTGTTTCCTCTGTCTTTGCAAGATAAACAATAAAATGAACAACCACTTATTTGCACTGTCTTGCTCTGATTGCATTTTTAAACTCTGTTCCACTGCTCGTCTTATGACTATTTATGACTTTTACAACAAAGGGATTTTTTCCCTCATTTCCTGAACTGTCAGATAAATTCTCCCCCATTCCAACCTCTTCCACTATTTTCAAACAGTTGGATGAGCAGTTGGAACACGTACTTGACTTGGTTCAAACCTCCGCTATATGTGGTAGACATGGTCTCATGCAGTGTAAGAAACTATACATTCCATCTGAACAGCACAGACTAACAAAGATTTACCCAGACAGAAGTCAAGTCAAATTTTATTTATAAAGCACATTTAAAGACAATAGTAGTTGATCCAAAGTGCTCTCCATAACATCATTACAGTAATAGAAGACAGAAGTGCCACCTGTAACGCCAGCTGATCTAGTCCACGTTTTGGTCTGTCCAACACTAACTGAACTTTGGTCCAAGATATCTGACACCCTCGGGAATGCTCTTGACAATGTTAAAGATCCTAATCTCCTCACAGCCTTATTCAGAATCCCTTCTAGGCCCAGTACACCCACACCTGCGTAGCACATCATAGCCTGGCCAGGGAGCTCATTCTCCTTAAGTGGAAACACGCCATGCCACCTACCCATGACAGAAGGTTTCATGCATTCAGGCATTCA
Source organism: Pangasius sanitwongsei (assembly GCA_037576675.1). NCBI lineage: Eukaryota > Metazoa > Chordata > Actinopteri > Siluriformes > Pangasiidae > Pangasius > Pangasius sanitwongsei. The sequence continues at coordinate 7,524,234 of CM075019.1, read as the reverse complement.
GTGCATTAACCATTGTTCTTCCAACACATCGACTTCGAGAACTGACTGTTCAGTTGCTGCCTAATATATCCCATCCTTTGACAGGTGCCATTGTAACAAGATAATCAATGTTATTCACTTCATCTGTCATCTGTCAGCAGTTATAGAAATACTCAAACCAGCCTGTCTGGCACCAACAATCATGCCAAGGTCAAAATCACTGAGATCAAAATTTTTCCCCCATTCTGATGGTTGATGTGAATATTACCCAAAGCTGCTGGCCGGTACCTGCATAATTATTTTTTTTTTGCACTGCACTGCTGCCAAATGATTGGCTGATTTAGATACTTGCATGAATGTGTAGGTGTACAGGTGTTCCTAATAAAGTGCTCAGTGAGTGTATAGTGACAATCTGTACTGTCATCTGAAAACAACTTAATAGGTTGAATCAAGCCTTTTCTTCTTCTTAATACATACAAATGCATAGAGCCTTTTCCACATTCACCTTTTTTTCTACAGTCTTCTTTCCTCTGTCCATATATGTTTTTGTTTGTTATTGATTGTTATTTATTTACATGCATTGCAAAATGATAGTAAGTTAAAATATCTTGAATATAGTCAAGTTTATCTATAATGTCCTATTATAAGATTATAATAAACAAAATACAAGATTATTAAGTATATTTCTAGGCATTTTTACTAATCTATAAATCTAATTAGTCTTGTTCCATTGGCAAATAATTTATTTTACATGAAACAAATCACACAGTGAAATGCAATGCGGAATTCTTCTGATCTGTTACAAACATATTACATAAATAGTTCTACTTTTTTTCTAAGGTATTTTTGCCCAATTAGTAGCACTCAGGGCATTCAGGCGCACTCGGCAAAAACACATCCCTAGGTAATATAATTTTTATAACAGACCATAATCAGATGTTCATACATTCTTGTCAATTCCAGTCTGCTTTCTAATTTAGCGAATTCACTCTCTCAAAACTTAACATGAAGGCCCCTATATTTTCATAATACTGCCACTGTCTTCATGCAATGCATTTGTCCTGACTGTGTCCAACACAGGTAAATTGTGTTTGGTTGGGTCACCACTCAGTCCAAAATAACCAATACCCTTATTTCAATTTGTACCCTTATTACATGGCTCCACTGCATATTACCAACCTAACCTATATATGACACTATACAACAATCAGCCATAACATTAAAACCACCTGCCTAATATTGTGTAGGTCCTCCTTATGCTGCCAAAACAGCTCTGACCCATCAAGGCATGGATTCCACAAGACCTCTGAGGGTGTGTTGTGGTATCTGGCACCAAGATATTAGCAACAGATCCTTTAAGTCCTGTAAGTTACAAGGTGGATCAGACCTGTTTGTCCAGCACATCCCACAGAAGCTTGATTGGATTGAGATCTGGGGAATTTGGAGACCAAGTCAACTCATGTTCCTCAAACCATTCCTGAACAATTTTTGCAGTGTGGCACGGCGCATTGTCCTGCTGAACAAGGTCACTGCCATTAGGGAATACCGTTGCCGTGAAGGGGTGTACTTGGTCTGCAACAATGTATAGGTAGGTAGTACATGTCAAAGTAACAGCCACACCCAAGGTTCCCAGCAGAACATTGCCCAGAGCATCTGCCAGCTTGCCTTCTTCCCATAGTACATCCTGGTGCCATCTCGTCCCCAAGTAAGTGGGGCACACGCACCTGGCTGTCCACATGATGTAAAAGAAAACGTGATTCATCAGACCAGGCCAATTTCTTCCATTGCTCCACAGTCCAGTTCTAATATTTACATTTTGGAGATGCTCTGACCCAGTCGTTTATGCATCACAATTTGGCCCTTGTCAAAGTGACTCAGATTCTTACACTTGCCCATTTTTCTTCCAACACATCGACTTTGAGAACTGACTGTTCAGTTGCTGCCTAATATATCCCACCCTTTGACAGGTGCCATTGTAACAATGATTTCAAATGTTATTCACTTCATCGGTCAGTGGTTTTAATGTCATGGCTGATTGGTGTATATGTGATCTGGAAGGATAGTTTATTTATTTGGCTTAAAAAGATGAATTAGCTCTGAACTGGCTCTATAAGATTAATTGTGAATAAACCTCACAACACTGCAACATGTACATACCATTTCTGTGGAAAGTACAACAGAGAAAACCGAAACACCACTCTGAAATTCCCTGAAATAAGTTAAGTTGAAGTACTGTTTATTTTCTATACTGAATGTGCATACATTGTTTATCTAAAGGGGAGGATTTAGGCCTTTCTACAATTATTAGATTAAAGGACAGTGGTCATTACACTTGTCACATAACACCTACTGGTCACTACTGAACACAACTCATTCAGAAACTTGTACATAAAGTGCTCAGCAATCCACTAAATTTCCCTTTAAAAAAAAAAAAATAAAATAAATTAATTAATTTAACCATCATTAAATGGCTACTACCCCACACTATTGCAGAGCCATTGTGCAGTTTTAGCAACTGTGCAAAAATGAGAAACAAATTAATGAATGCTTTAAAATTTATTAAACATTTATATCAACAGGTATATGGAATGTCAGACATTTAAGATTTAAACAGCAAAAATTAACATTAGTTGCCCCCACGAAGACGGAGAACAAGATGGAGAGTGGACTCCTTCTGAATGTTGTAGTCTGAAAGCGTGCGGCCATCTTCCAGCTGTTTACCAGCAAAGATCAAACGCTGTTGGTCAGGGGGAATGCCTTCTTTGTCCTGAATTTTGGCCTTCACATTCTCAATAGTGTCACTGGGCTCCACCTCCAGGGTGATGGTCTTTCCAGTTAAGGTTTTTACAAAAATCTGCATGCCTCCTCTGAGACGCAGGACAAGATGGAGAGTGGACTCCTTCTGAATGTTGTAGTCTGAAAGCGTGCGGCCATCTTCCAGCTGTTTACCAGCAAAGATCAAACGCTGTTGGTCAGGGGGAATGCCTTCTTTGTCCTGAATTTTGGCCTTCACATTCTCAATAGTGTCACTAGGCTCCACCTCCAGGGTGATGGTCTTGCCAGTCAAAGTCTTCACAAAGATCTGCATCTTTATGCTGGAACAATTGAGATAGGGAAATTAGCAAGCTGCTGAAAATCAAACACAAAAAATAAATAAATAAATAAATAAATAAATAAATAAATAAATACATACACACACACAGTTATAGACAGATAGCGAGAGAGAGTGTCAAATTTTCAAAAGACTAAGTAAAAAACGAACAAATCATGCATCACATTGCATTTTTATGTATGGTGCAGAAACTGCAATACAATCTTTGTTTAAATAAAATAAGTTTAGTTTTATTGTCTCTTGTGGACTGTATGTAAACATCTGTTATATGACGTAGCTTATTCAGGGCAGTATGAAAAAATAAAATGCAATTTTTATGAACCCTCATTTTTTTTTTTAATTATTAACATTTTGCAGATTCTGCAAGGCATATGTAAACTTATGACGCCAACTCATTTCTATCTATCTTTCTCTCTCACCCATACATACACAAACACTAATATATATATATATATATATATATATATATATATATATATATATATATATATATATATATATATATATCA
>CM075019.1:7504617-7518303 GCA_037576675.1 Pangasius sanitwongsei | reverse complement strand
TTATTTTTTTTTTTTCTCCCCCTTTTTTTATTTTTTTGTTTTTTTTTTATATATATATATATATATATATATATATATATATATATATATATATATATATATATATATATGACTTGTACTCAATGAATGGTTTGTACCATTCACTGAATATAAGTCTCTCTTCAATGTAAATCTCCATGCATGTGCTCCCTCAGCCAGAGGCCTTACTGGGGACTATTGCTCACCCAGTACATTATTATTATTGCACAAGTGCAGTTCTTGATTTGTGATTAAAGCCACTAGTTTAAAATGGAAAGAATGTTTACTGTTTTAGACAAAAAAGTACAGGAAACAGGAATTTTGTTAACTCATCGTTTGTTGCGACGTTAAATATAATTTTCCTCTATATTTGTCAAAAATTACAATACAATTGTGTAGTTTAAACTACAAACAGTAATAAAAAAAAACAGTATTCCAACATGGGCAGGATGGTAGAGTGTGCATGTATTCCTGTAGCATTGCAGCTTCAGAACTCCAGGTCCCGGTTTGATCCTGGGCTCAGATTACTGTATGTGTGGAGTTCTGCATGTTCTTCTAGTGTCCGTGTGGGTTTCCTCACAAAAACATGTTAGTGGGTGTAAAATTTGTGCACGGAGCATTGTCATGCTGGAACATGTTTTAACCTGCACTTAATTAAAATATGAAAAAGGACCAGATATATAGAGATATTTTATATCATACTTTCTTGTGATGGTCTTTTCAAACTTGCTGGAGGCTTAAAATCTCCCTTGAGCACCTGTGAAATCAGGCAAGAGAATTGTACCTTTTACAACTTAAATGTGATCAGCAAAATGTTGTATAGATACATTAAAAAAGAAAGCTATAGTGCCAATTGTGAGCTATGGTAGAAACACTTAAATGAGTTCACATATTTAACATACCCTTTCTGTATTATGAATCACTTCGGGATCTGGTTGGCCATAGTCTGGGGGATTGGCAGTGGGGTCATAGCCCAGTTTGATAAGCATTGGAGCAATATTGTCCATATCTTTTAGAACATCAGCTGGAATGTGGCCTACCCATCGAGTGAGTGCCTCTAGGTTAACTGGTTTGATGACCTGGTCAGTGGAGCGCTCTATTCTGAAAAATCACAGAAATGAAAGAGAGTTGCAGTTGTGTACTGCATTTAATGCCATCAAATAACTCAAAATCAAAATTGGGCCCATTATTCAGTTATGTATTCTGCAAGTATTCCTTTCAAAAAATAGAGACTGACCGAGATAAAGAAACTCCTCCTGGCTGCCCAATAGCTTCCTCATGGTGAAGTACCCCCTCATGCCATGGTACATTCAGGAACTCCAGCACTTTCACCATTGTGGTGCGTGGCTGCAGGACCAAATTTTCATAGCGAATGGTCAGACAGCGTGTAGAACCTACCAGTGTGCACTGAAATAACATGACCTCTATTGCTTGGCTCCACTTGCTAAGGCAGTCCCTGTAGCTGGAAAGGTCAAAACCAGCAATTGTAACTTGTCTTGAGATCATAGAGTGCACTGAGGCCCGACCATCACGTACCATAAGAAGAAACTTTGAGCTGAAAACATAGTATAAGAAAACTGGTAAGAGTAAATATGGTGGATAGTGACAAGTGGAAAAGGATTAAAATCAAGTAAAAATAACAAGTGGAATTGCTTAGATCAGAATATGGCTCAGATTAAATTGAATGTAAAGTAACAATGCAAAAAAAATACTGAAAAGAGTTTGAAAAGAAATCTGCAGGTTTCTCTATGACATACTCTTCTCCAAACCTCTTACTTGGGAAATAATTTAGAGAGGTAGATGGAGCTCTTCAGAGTAAACGGGTCCTTATTGCAGAGCAGCGGTGCAGGCTCACCATGACGAGCAATGACCTCAAGCAAGAAGGCAGCTGTGGCTGAGTCCAGCATCTCCTGGGTGATCTCTTCTTCATCCAGGGCCCAGCGGTCTTCTGCTGACCTCCTCCAGCCATGACGCAGAGCCAGAAGCCGGGGGATCACCCGGGTCTCCTCTCCACAGCGGATATCCGGGTGGGCATCAAGCATGGCACGCATCAGCGTGGTGCCTGAGCGAGGTACTCCACCAACAAACACCATTGGTGAGTCCTGGCTGTAGTGGTACAGGGTCTGATTGCTGCCCTTAACTAGTACTGACACTCCTAGGCTATGAGGATATCCACTCTGGCACATAAGCATATGGTATAGTGCTTTCACAGCAGCATACAGTCCAAACAGACACAATAGCAGTATGAATCCCCGTCGAACAGACAGCCGCATCACTCAGTTAGATGGCCACTGTATTCAGAAAAGCCAACAGACAGCAGAAACCTGTCAGTGTAAGTAGTTTTACATATGAGCAAAGACAACGTGTGAAAATGAGGAACTCACCCAACTTCCTCTATTACGTTACAGTACAATCAGATAATCTAAGTCTTCCAGAATTCAAACTTTTTTTTGAAGTGTTTTGAAAATGTTTGCAGGCACAATGGCCCAGAACAAGTAACATCATATTTGTTAGAAAATTGCTTTGTTACTGCATTTCTGTAATGAGTAATGCTAATTACAGAACTAAAAAATGTTGTACAATAAAAAAAATACCAAATGCAATCACTGCTCATTTGCATGACTTGCACCGCAAGTGTGCATTCACCTGAATGATGCTTGAAGTTTATTAATGACTAAGAGTTTTGTGCAAAAGACCTGGTTTGAAATCTCTAATAAGGAGGATGTGAGCATATTTTGTACTTCTAACATGTCACCTAAAGGACTTCCTGAAACAGTTTCCTTGCATGACAAGCAAGCTTGATTATGATTTTAAACCAAACACAAGAGATAAAATGCAAAACTGCTACTGGGCATATATATAATTCTTATAATATTTCATGTTGTGACACCACTAGTCACAGAACCTGTTTATTTACAATATTCCTTGAAGAGGGAAAGAGATTTTAGCAACTTACTCAAGTGAGAAATCTGGCACTATATACTAACACCTGCAGCTACATTCCTCATCTTCATAGTAATCCATTCTTCAACCATTTTTTCAATAAAAGTTGTAGAAAGCACAGGAGGCAACACGTAAAAAAATACCAGCTCAGATAAAATACAAACAACTTCAGGAAGTAGGCGGGTTGGTAGAAAGAGGCACTTTTCATTTCGTGTTTCAACATGCAGTCAATTTTCAAGTAACAGGAAACAGAAGAGACTGACTGAAAAATGCACAACTGTGACAAATCTTTCATAAATAAGAACACAAGTTTATTACAAAACTTATTCAGGTTACCAATGATTTTATTTCTATGGTTTCATCACTATTCTGTTCAAAAGTACATATATATATATATATATATATATATATATATATATACACACACACACATACACGAAAATAAATACATTATCTGTTCTCTGTTGTAGTATGACATCACTTGCATGGGAAAAATACTACTTTCAAACCTGCACTACAAACTTGTTAAGGTACAAAGCCTTAAAATGACAGACAGGAAGTCAGGGCAGACAGACAGAAAGACAGACACGCACACATGCACACACGCACGCTTACTTTTTAAACAAGACAGCTCCTGTCGTAAGTGCATAATATTCAAATTGGATAGTAAAACCAGTCACTTTTTCAATTATTCACCTTCTCTCCAACTCCTTTACACAGTCACCCTTCCCTATGACCACCTCCCTTCCCTACTTCATCTCTCTCTCTCTCTCTCTCTCTCTCTCTCTCTCTCTCTCTCTGTCTCTCTCTCTAACCTGATTTAGCTGCCTTGCATCCTGCAGATTTGGAGATTTGGGAGGTTGGGGAGGTAGGGTAGCAGTGGAATTGTCAGGAGCTATATACATCACTTCCTCTGCATTTGAGAATTCATCCACAATAGCAGGTCTGTTCATATTGACACTTCATATTCTCTTGTGTCCTGCAAAATATGACAATTGGAAGCAATAGCTTATATTCATGCAAGCAAGATTATGCTAACAGACACCCACATTTAAACACTGTTTGCCATACTAGTCTTTTAGGTGTACCTTTTAAAGAATGTTCTGTGTTATACTCACCCCTCCAGTCTCATATAAAGGATTGTCAAACTCAGTTTCCATAGTGATCTGTCTGTATGGGTGAGGGTACATAAGAGGCAAGCGCAGGTTTGAATGACACCTGGATAACGAGAGTGGGATATTATGTATTCAAACAGAAAGCCCAAACATTTTGTTTCATAATTGTGCATGCCAGCAACTTTTCAAATAATCACCTGGTCTTATTTCTCATACGCCAAGGCATTTACATTTATGGCATTTGGCAGACACCCTTATCCAGAGCGACTTGCAGAAGTGCTTTGAAGTCTCTATCAATAAATATATCCTGATTCTGGTTCACTAGGTCACACACTAAGAGTATTATCAGTCTAAAAAACTCTGTTGGGGAGGTAAGAAAAACACAGACAGCACAAGAATCTTTTTTAAAATAAATTGCTAATTTAAGTACTCCATGAAGAGGTATGTCTTCAGTCAGATGTTCGGACATCTTGGGTAAGTTCATTCCACCACCTAGGTGCCAGAACAGAGAAGAGCCTTGATGCGGGCCTTTCTTTTACCCTGAGAGATGGTGGGACCAATCGAGCAGTACTAGAGGCGTGTGGTGCAGTGCGGGGTAAGTGATAAGTACTTTAAGGTAGGTGGGTGCTGGTCTTTTTTTGGCTTTATAGGCAAGCATCAGTGTTTTAAATTGGATGCAGACAGCAACAGAAAGCCAGTGGGGGGAGCAATTAGGAAGGATGAAAACAAATTGTGCAGCTGCATTCTGGATCAGTTGCAGAGGTCAAATGGCGTGCAGAGGCAGACTTGCCACAAGTGAGTTGCAGTAGTCCAGTCTTGAAACGACAAGGGACTGAACAAGCACCTGAGTGGTCTGGTTGGATAGAAATTGGACAAATCCTTCTGTAAAGGTGAAATTGGCATGAGTGTGTCAGATTAGCAATGTGAGAGGAAAAGGACAGTTGATTGCCCATGGTTACCCTAAGGTTGCATGCAGTGACAGAAGGTGAGATCTGAGAGATATCCAGGGAGATCACAAGATCCTGACATGGGGATGAATCACTTGGGATTAACAGCAGTTCAGTTTTGCTGGGATTAAGTTTTAGCTGATGACATCCATGATGAGATGTTTGCCAGACATTCTGAGATCTGAGTAGAAACATGAGTATCTGAGGGAGGAAAGGAGAAGATAAGTTGCGTGTCATCTGCATAGCAGTGGTATGAAACCCCATGTGGGGATATGACCTCACCAAGAGATCGAGTTGGAGCTTCTCAGTGACGGCCATAAGGGCAATTTCTGTGGAATGTGATGCTTTGAAGCCGGACTGGTTAGGATCTTGGAGGTTGTTCTGCGTGAGATAGAGAGACAGCTGATTGTAGACAGTGCGTTCGAGGATTTTGGAAAGTAAAGAGAGAAGTGATACCGGTCGGTAGTTGCTGATGCCTGAGGGATCCAGAGTGGGTTTTTTCAGGATGGGCATAACCCTTGCTCTCTTGAATGCAGCTGGTACATGACCAGATGTTATGGAGCCATTAATAATAGTAATGTTTTTCAATCTTTCCATCATAAAAGGTAGCAAAGTCTTTAGCAGTCAGAGAGGATGGAGCCAGAGGAGCCGGTGGGTTAAGAAGCGACAAAAAGTTGTTGTGGAGCTTGGGAGGATCTTGTGCAGATCTTCCAACATTTCCTTTTAGAAAGCAATCTTAGCAGAAGTCACATCCAATGAACATTCTTAATTCTCTCCGATTGTTGTGGAACACATCCGATAGCCAAGGAACAGGGCAAGAAACCTTCCTGAGTTTAGGAGATAGAGGGCAGAGAATGTCCATGGATGCAGAAAGTGAGAAGAGGAAAGTGTGTGTGGCTAACACCAATGGCAGAGAGGAAAAGGGATGGAAGGGATGATAGGGTGCAGGAAGCTATGGAGTGAGGGAAGATATAGTGGAGGTTTCGGCGTGTACCAACTAATTACACCAGTTAGTTTAATTGTAATTTCTTCAATTTATTATAATGGTATGGACCAAAATTGTAATTTGACTTTAATTTATTATAAGAAAATAAGCGATTATGCTGTATTCTATTCAAGCTTTTAAAGAAGTATGCTAACCTTCTGACATAGATATAGGTGCCTCCAAAAAAGACAGACAGTAACAGTACTAATATGAATATGGCCAGAGCCATGTTTCCCCAATCCAGTGATGACTCTGCTGTAGCCTCTGCCACTAGAGGAGAAGAATACATTAGTAAAAGATCAAAAAATACAGAAATACAACTCTTTAGGCCAAACAGAGAAATATGACAATGTTACACAATAATGACAGAAATAATGCACTTGTTCATGGAGCTATATGGATCATAGTAGTGGTCATTTAAAACACATCTTGTTCTCTTCCTTGATGTAAAGTTAGAAATAGGACTAAAATGAGTACTTGCACTGGTGGATCACTAATTAACTATAAGTTGGAAGAACACAATAACAAGACCTACCTTCTAAAGCATGGTTGCCAGAGCATTCATGATTTGCTACAGTTGCAATAGAGAAAAAAATGCATCAATAAAACATTTACATATATTTGCATACAGCTACATATATTTATTATATATTACAAGCTTTACCTCTACACATGGGTAATGGTCCACTCCAAAAGGAGGGATTCCCCAGTATGCACTTGATTGTGATCTCACCGATGAGCTCATAACCCTGATAGCACATGAAGTTCAGGGACTCGCCAGGCAGATACAGTTGCTTAGACAGAATCTGATAGCCATTGTCAGGAAGGCCAGGATTCTCGCAGGACACTGACTCTTCCACTAGGATAAAAAGAAAGAACATGATCAAGATAGAATGTTTGAAGGAGAGATGTAAATCTAAATTTTCATAACTGAGTTATGGAAACTCACAGATACAACGTGGCAAGTGAGATGTCCATACTGGAGTTCCAGGTTCACGGCCATAGCAAGTTAAAATGGCACCACCCTGCAGTATGTAGCCTAGATTGCAGCTGTACTGAATGGTAGTTCCCACCAGCAGTTTGGGATCTGAGAGCGTCCGTACAGAGTGCTCAACGTGACCTGGGTCTGTACAGTACATAACTAGCAGAAAGACAGACAGGACAGATGCAACATTCTCCATGCTCAGCAGATTTCACAAGCTTGCTTGAGTACTACTTTTATCTCCAATCTGCAAGCACCCTTAATATTATAATTTTTTCTCTTGCTCATCTAAACTGCTTGTCATTCTCAACAAGCAATATATTGGGATGCATCAAGAATGCATGATGTTATTTGAGAACTGAAGATAAGAAACCATATTTACAATATTACTCAAACAATTTCAAACACATCCTCAGAGCCGGCGCCAGCAGAATACTGAAGAGGGGGCGTTTGAAACAAAATTCCCAGCTAGAGAAAATGTATTTGTCGGGCCGTAAACAAACATGTCACTACTACAACACGAAAATAAAAGCTACAGAGCAATGTACAGTTGGGAAAGCATTGAATAATCTTACTATATAAAATAAAAAGCAAAATAGCCTAGACCTATTCGAAAACTCGATCGATTGCTATTATAGGTATAAATACGTCTTAGACCACCAGATCTAAATACATCTTAGATACACCATTTCAGTGGTTTTAATGCAAATACAGACAAGTTACCATGACATCACCACCACCACAAGCAATTAATTGTGCCTGCTTTACTTTAACACACACGCTCACTGCAACCTGTTTAACAGGTGCATAATATATGAGTGATTTCGAGCAACGGGCATTGTCCAGACTGCTTGTTTGGAGCCCAGGACCAGAGGTAGTAGCAGCTGTTGTAGGTTCTTTCTTTTTAATCCATTTCTGAATGTCCATGTTGAAATGATCTAATGCAATGCAATGTTGAATTTATGCAATGCATGTATGTTTGTGCTTTTCGTGCTGCAGAAAGTTTAATGTAACGTAACGTAGGCTAATGTGTGGGAGCACACCTAATTAGACAACCAATCAAAATGTGACTTTGCGTAAAAGACTGCCCTTAATTAAACTATTGCTATTTTAGCATAATATTCACACTAGAAACCCAATGCACTTGGCAAATGTGATTTTTTAAAATAGTCTAGTTCATCATTAAAATCCCTTTTCACATTCATCTTGATTAAGGGTAGTCCCGGTGAGGTGGCATCACCCCCACACGCCTCCTTGTGGTGCCAGCCCTGCACATCTTATATTCTTATCATTCCCAACATACATCTCATTGTACAAAAGCAATTCCAGATAACCATTTGTCTTATGCACAACATCATCCTTGTCTTTCGTTTAAAAAAAATCAGTGGGGTTCAGGTTGGGTATTTGGCCTACCCAGAACACAAATAATTTACTTTTATTTGTCTTCTAGTGGTATGGGCATTAAATCACTCGCAACAATAATTCACTTTACTTCACTCTAATTTACTTTACTCTTTATGTTGAGAGAAAATAACAGACTGTAAACGCATATTCTACTATCTAGATTTAGATCCACCTAGAACAGGCGTTTTGTTAGATCTCTTTTTCATGAACCAACAACGAAACTACACACAGCTGGCTAGGAAATAATCAAGCAGCCAACTGTACAATAATTTTTGGGCCCCTGAGCATGAATATGGTGGAATGTGATTCCTAAAATTAACTCAATATGGAAAAATAAACTGGAATACTGTACTGTCAGAGTCTTATTATCCCTGCTGCTAGACTCACTTTTCTCACAGAAGGGTGGCTGGGTGCTCCAGCTCAGGTCCAACTGACAGATGAGGGTCTCTCTGCCCACCAGGTCATAGCCTGGGTCACACTGATAAGTGATACGTGTCCCTCGCACCAGTGCAATGTGTGATGTTGTCTTCCAGCCATTCTGAATCTCAGGCAGGTCCGGGCATGAATCATTACGAGACACCTCTGATATAAAGATAAAAGAACAATTGGTTAGCCTAAGAATAATTATTAAAGAATTTTAGTGTTTGACACTGAAACGTCAAAATGTAGATTATTGCAAAATTGTTAAACCCTTCAGACAACCCTAAAATTTGAGGGTTTTTTTCTCTCCATTAGACTTCTACAAATGAACTAAATATTTTGCTTAATTTCATTCTAAATGATGAGGGGCAAAATTTTAATTTCAACATTCACCCTTAAATGATGAGTAAGTTAGGCATGGATTTACCATAGTTATGAAACCATAGTTACCATAGTAACCATAACTCGAAGTTCATCCAATAACCGAGGCTGCGCTGTAACTTGCTTCTCATTTCCCACTTTTTAGGAAAGGTGGAAAACCGCGTTATTTTTCGAAACTCTTGCGATGCCTATCAGTGCTGGTGAGTGTCGCGAGAGTTTCACGGTCCAAACATTATTGTAGACATGATCGAGGTTCTCCTAGAGAAGTTATTTTCGTCTTTTAAAAATGCAATTACGAGCAGGGTGGCTAGTGGGGTGGCTGTGATTATGTCCATGGTGGCCGCGGCCACCCCTGGCTCCGCCCCTGTTCTTAGTTAGAAAAAGCTAACTCTCACAACCAAGTTTACCTGCTTGTTTTAGGTCAGAGACAAAAATGTCACCAAGATGTTACATAGCAACAAGGGACAAGTAGAAAGCCTCATGTGTAAGATCTGTCAGATAAGACAATGACACAGGCTCAAACTGTTCTAGTATGGCAGAACAAATAGATAAATAAATAGATCATGCACTGGAGGTGAAATTGTCACCCTTACATTGTCAATCTTGTCAAAAGCATGGCAAAATAATTTTTAGAATTCTTTGCAGGTTTCAGCAGTAGCTTCTGGAATGTTTGTAACAGCAGGAGTCAGTGCTGCATTTATTGTTTTGAATAAAACTTTGGGACTATTTTTTTTTTTAAAATGATGTCAGAAAAGTATGTTGTCCTAGCTGTTTTTACAGAGTTCTGATAGGTAGCCAAACAGGATCTAGTAAGGGAGGTGCCCCAGGCCTCCACAGGGTTTCCCCCTTCAAATCACCTGCAAAAGCTGATGGAGCGGTGCTGGATATAATAAAAGAATGCTGGTACAATTTTCCATTGCCTGGTCACACTGACCTCATTGAGTACCACACTGAGACTGCCCAGCCCAGCTTTGTGCAACTAGCTGCATAGGTTGCCTGAATACAAAAGAAAACTGGTACATGGAAAAGGACAAATTGCTGGTTATGGGAGTGATAGAGGAATCACACAATAGCCCTATTCCGCACAAATGGGACAGGGAGGTCTGATTCTGCATGGTTTTCTACAGATTGAGTGCGGATTTGAAATTGGTTGTGTATCAAATGCTGCTGAATAAGGTTGATTGCAGCTTGTTTTTTATTCAACACTGGCTATAAAAGGTCTCTTGTATCCAAAGAAAAAAAATCTGTTTTCTCCACCCATTTGTTTTAGACCAATTTGACACCCTTCTGGGCTTTGGGCTTATGCTTCAAATTTCAACAGCTCATGGACCAAGTTCTATGACCCCACTGTGCATAAGAGATGGCCTATTTAAATGGCATAATCATTTACAGTAATTATTGGCAGCAGCATATTCAGCATAGGCTGTATTCAGAATTGTGTTACATATGTGCAGTGAATGCTGAAATTGCATACATTGGTGCAAACTCTGTTATGCAGGCAGTGTCATTCTGACCTCTCCCCTTTGCTGTTAGAGTAACCTCCACTCTTTTGCGAAGGCTTTCCACTAGATTTTGGCTGTGGGGACCAACCTTGGCAAACCATGAATTCATGGACGCTGTACACAGGGACATTGTAATGCTAGAACATGTTGGGGCTGGCCTCTTGGTTACAGTGAAGGGAAACTGTAATGCTATAGGATACAAAATCATCCTATACAATTGTGTACTTCCAACTTTCTAGTAACAGTTTGGGGAAGGCCCACATATGGGTGTTATGGTCAAGTGTCCACAAACTTTTGACCATATAGTCTATCCTTTGAGCATTCTTAATGCACTCAAAAAGTATGGAAAAGTATGGAACGCCATATGTATTAAATACACAAATTTGACTGCAGGTACCATGCATTCACAGATAGGGGGTGCACCTTCATTAAATTACTTTTACAGCAACAGGAAGTACGTAAGACAAAAGGACTTCACCAGTTTTTGTTCACTCTCTCTGGGTCCACAGGCAACTGGGATGAACCATAAAAAGAGAAACACTCTCTCTCTTAGGCTGCGTGATCTGGCTGGCTGAGGCCTATTTTTCTCTCATGTGAGGTCATATTGAGAGAATGCTTACCTCCCCAATGGTATAAAATCAACCAATTCTACCCAGCAGTATCATACATGTTTTTGTCTTGCTTTTTTTTCATGCAAGTTTACTTTTCACTTTTAACAGTAAGCGAAACAACTGCTTTCAACGTTGGTGGATGGCCAGACCTCTGCGAGTTATGAGGCTGACTGAATTTTGTCAGGAAGTAAATCCACGGATAGATCAACCTGCAAAATGCACATGAAAATTCCAGCGGTCTTTTACAATTATTATTGTCATACTGTATGAGATGACCTCAATAAGAAAACAGACTGTGTGATAGCATGTTTTCTTCATGTCAGATTAAACGATGAAGATAGCTACTATGTTCTGCCTTACTCGGTGTGCAGCAATGCAGCACATGTATAGCTCTTCAACTGGAAAGCATAAAAATTTGCTTCACATTGTGACAATCGTAAATAAACTCTATGAACAGAGCATTTGCAAGATAATTAGCTAACTATACACCTGGAAGCTGTAATTCATCCTCTGTTTCTTTCCATGTTTTTTGTCTGTTTTTGTCCTGTCATCTGTCCCATGAGTTCTGTGTAATCATATGCCATCCTCCTATTGGTAGATTTTAGACGAGTGGCATAGCAGCGCTCACACTCTGAGATTTTAAGCAAAATTTTCTGACACTGCCTGAACTTTATCGTGGGCTGTCTTGGGTTGCAGCTGCACTACATTGTCCGCCATTGAGTGTTATACAATCTAAGCTCACCAATCTCAACTCCCGACCAAATAATTATACTTTACGATGTGCTACTGTGCCTGTGACAGCAAAAGTGGGCCAAATATCGTACAGTGCAAAGCCAACTTGAGGCTGTTCATCTGGTCAGGAAAACATAGTGTTTGCTATTGTTTCTGTCTAAGTTTTACTTTGAGTAATTTTGAGTTGAGTAATTTGAAGCAGGATTCTTTTAAACAAAGGGTCACAAACACGGTCACTCGGCTTATATGTCCAGGAAAGATAAGATCCAAACTCCACTATGTTATTCCTATTAAAGTTACCACGTTTTAAAACTTATTTTGTCATTGGAAATATTTTTATATTTTTCTCTTTCCCGTGTGCACACCCACCCACACAATCCTTTCCTCTCACACACAACCCTTCTTTGTCTGTTCCTATTTAGAGTTGGCTTCTCTTCATTTGTGTTTATTTTTTTCTATGTATTTCAATAAATGCTATATTACTGAACCTCTTATTGCATTGTTGTGGTTATTACTGATATTGCAAGAAACCAGATTATTCAGAACTAAGGCTTCAGAAACCAAGTCATTGATTATTATTGTTTTCAACTAAAACTGAGATTTTAATCATTTTGACTTACATAATGTTTGGTAATTTTGATTTCTAATTAAAATTCTAAACTTCCAAAAGAGGATATTCTATGAGACTGATTAACTAAAGAGACTGATATACTGAGACAGACATTTTATGAGACTGATTAATAAAAGTTTACAGTGAAGCACCTCTACTGCTGGTATGTACCTTGCATTTCCAGTGTTTCTGTATAAACAATATAAACCAATTTCCCCTACAACTCTTTTAATTAATTTATAGTATTGTCGAGTTTTCTCCCACCTGGAGGACATCATAGGAGCCAGCATCTTAATCAGAAACAGTACTTATCTTGAGAACCAGATTTAAGTTATGTTATGCATTATCTTAAAGTGAGCCATAAGTGTAGCAGACAAATGCTTGGTCAGCTTATGCTTCAAACCATTTTCTGTATAAGAGTTTGTATTAAATTAACAAAAACACTGGAATTATTTTATTAATCTGATTATTAACTTCAGAATAATGAAGGTGTTATTTATGCAGCAACACATTGGCAATATACTACATTTATCCTTACCTTATCCAGAGCAACTTACATTCATCTCATTTATACAACTGAGCAGTTGAGGTTTAAGGGCCTTGCTGAAGGGCCAAGCAGTGGTAGTTTGGCGGTGCTGGGATTTGAACTCAGATCCTTCCAATCAGAAGTCCAACATCTACTGGACATCATATTGGGCTTTTGTTTTTCCTTTTTAAATTGTATTTTACTTTTATGTTACATCATACTATAATTTCCTTCTTCAATCTGCATTTTCTATCCCTGACTTTTTTTGACTTAAAGCCAAATACTTGTTTTTAAAGTCAGTGGTCTAGATGCTATTGAAACCTCCCATCTCTGATGTTTCTACCAAACTTTTCAGGCTACATATATTACATAATCTAGAAAATTTACTTATTAATTTACCACACAGCAACATACCAACAGCAGCAACTGTTTGATTGGTACCTCGAATAGTGCGTGCTACAGCTGGGGGTAGAGCTTTCTCTTGCAAAGCCCCACAGTTATGGAACAGCC
>CM075019.1:7469190-7497848 GCA_037576675.1 Pangasius sanitwongsei | reverse complement strand
TTTATGCTGATATTGCCCAAAAACCCTATTTTGTTCAGGCGTTTCCAAACTTTTGGAGGGCAGTGTATATATATACACACACACACACTTTATTACCACCAGAGCCAGTGCTACTATGTCTGACAGCATATGCATGTATATTACTATTATTACTATATGCATGTAGTAATAAACAACAGCAAATGCACCAACATGGGCTCTTTGATAGCTAAATATAATTATTATACAATTATTATTATATAAATAGAATAGCCAATTTAGCATTTTATTTACAAATGGTGATTTGGGGTACTTATTGTACTAATTTATTGTTTCATTTATTGTTGCAGAGAATAAAAAAATGCTCCTGATCCTCCTCACACTTCTTCTGAGGCCTCCTCCCCACAACAAAATGGAGCTTTCCACTGTAAAACTGATCTACTAAATCCTAATAAAGCCATCAAGAGTTTGAGATTTGTGGAGAAAGGATAAGCTCTATAATTTTCCATTCCCAGTCATGGCAGGCTACAGATTTGAGGCAATATTATGGAACCTGCACATGAGCAGTGTCAAAGACAATGAGCAGAATGACTGGCTAAAAGGCACCACTGGTTACGACTGGTTCTTTCATGTGAAGCCCCTCAGGAAGCAACTCTTAGTGACATGCAGGGCATACTACCAGCCTCACCAGAACCTGGCCCTCGATAAAAGAATGGTAGCCATGAGTTCTAGAATTGTGGATTTTGGGAGTGATGAAACCACAAGTTCAGGGTGTCTGGCCATGCTATCCAGTGACAACTGTGGACAATTCAACCTCTGCCAAGAGAGACAAAGCCAAAGGAAAGGAAAGGAAGCAGTACAGCAAGACTTTACAAATGCACGTTTTGCGATGTGACCTTGTGTATTATAGTGGACCGTCTTTGTTTCACTGAGTGGTGGTGAAGTCAGGGACAGCCAAGCTCAGTGATGTGCACTAGACTCTTGGATTTTTTTTTATTCAGGTTTTTTGCGCTTTTGTTCATGTTTTGCATTTACTAGTCTATACTGTGCCCTATAATATTTGTTGTAAATAGTTATTTTTGCCTCCTAAAATCCAAACCCACGTATATGTCATAGGAGGTGGAAACAGCACCTTCTGCATGCCTATATAACATATGTGACAATGCTAACAGGGCTCTGGTGCTGATTTCAATAAAGGCTAAATGAGATGAGTAAGTTTCAAAGTTTTTATTTGTGAAATTGCACATTTTGTAACTAAGAGTTTCATGCTATTGCCATTTGTTATTTCATTTTGTTATTTCATTTTGTGCCATTTGGACATTTTTTGCGTCATTTACTGGTGGTTTGTGCCATTTGGAGACATTTTTACCTCTGATTGAATAACCTTACACAGAATTTTAGTGGTTAAAGATAACTCCTCAAAATCTTGTATGCTTATGGATAAGCACTGGTGGAATCTCAGAGAGTAGGAATGGGATCGATAGCACCATTTACTTTGAAGATATAAATATTTGTGTGAAAAAACCCAACCAGTTTTTTTGTTGTTGGCTAGGTAAAAACAGAAATACTTATTAAAAAAAACCTGCAAATTCTTAAAGCCCTGAGTGTCGACTTTCATTTGAGCCATTAACCACTACAAATATAATAAATGATGAACACAGGCAACCCCAAAACAGGCAGGAATTCCATTTTTTGTCCTCTGGTAAAAAGAGTTAAGGAGGTAAAAGGTCTGGAGTTGATTCCAAGCATTGAATTTGCATTTGGTAGCTGTTCATGGGAACTCTCAGTATGCAGGTGTTGCAGAACCTTAGGAGTAGCCAAATCAACAATTTGGTACATTCTTAAAAAGAAGGAATGCACTGGCAAGCTCAGCAACACCAAAAGCGTGGAAGGTCACGAAACTAGCTGACCATACTGCTGTAACACAAGAATTTCCCTCATGGGATCAATAAAGTATATATTCTTTCCTTGTTGAAGAAAAACCCTTTCACAACATCTAACCAAGAATACTCTCAAGGAGGTAGGCATATCATTGTCAAAATCTACAATCAAGAGACGCTTTCATGAATGTAAATACAGACGGTTTACCTCAAGATACAAACCACTTTTAACACTCACGGACAGAAAGGCCAGATTAGACTTTACTAAAAAAAAAAACCTCTAAAAAAAACTCACCAGTTCTGATGCAAGATTAACTTCTACCAGAATGATGGGAAGAGTATGGAGAAGGAAAGGGAGGGCTTATGATTCAAGCATACCACATCATCTGTCAAACATGTGGAGGCAGTGTTATGGCATGAGGATGTATGGCTGCCAATGGAACTGGGTCACTGGTGTTTTGTGATGATGTGATTGCTGATAGAAGTAGCAGGATGAATTCTGAAGCATATAGAGCTATACTTTCTGCTCAGATTCCGTGAAATGCTGCAAAACTGATAGGATGGCTCTTCACAGTACAGATGGATAATGACCCAAAACATACCGTGAAAGCAATCCAAGAGCTTCTTAAGGCACAGAAATTAAATGTTCTTAAATGTCCAATGACCTCAAATCAACTGAGCATGCTTTTCAATAACTGAAAACAAAACTGAAGGCAGAAAAACCCACAAACAAGCAACAACTGAAGGCAGCTGCAGTAAAGGCCTGGCAAAGCATCTCAAGGGAGGAAGCTCAGTTTGAGATCCAGATTGCAGGCAGTCACTGACTACAAAGGATTTGACTAAAAGGATATTGTTAGTTTGTCCAATTACTTTTGAGCCTGTCAAATGTTTTTGTTAAACCCCTTGTTTTAAAGCTGAAAGTCTACAATTCAATCACATCTTGATTGCTTCATCTCAAATCCATTGTGGTGGTGCACAGAGGCAAAATTATGAAAATCGTCACTGTCCAAATACGTATGGACCTGACTGTACATCAGCAATAGGCACATTCACATCAGATTCATCATCATCGGGAATATACAGAGAACTAAGCATTGAGGTTATTTCAACAGTGGGTTTGCTCTTAGTTACAAACGGGTCTGCCATAAAATCCACAGCACTTTCCACTGTAATACCCTCGGCACTCCAGTAAACAGTGTTAATATTTACATTGCGATCATTTGTGAACTCCATTTTTTCCTTTTTTCATTATAATAACACACACTAAAAAAGTGTGTGCCATACATGTCACCACTCTGTAACAACTCGCCCCAGAGAAGCACTAGTTACAATAAGTTCAGACTGTAATTATGCGTGGTGAAGAGCAATAACAACACCAAACAAACACCAAATAAATTCAATAAGTTGTAGTGTATTGTACAAAGGAAAGTAACCCAAATATTTACAAAATAAACCCCCTTCACCCACTGTCTCTCTTGTTGTGTAAAATGTCCCGTTTTAAAGTATATACAATAGATCACTGTCTTTAAGGATAGTCCTCACCAGTATTTCTGTTCCGTGGTGAACAGATCCTCCAGATCCACTGCGTTGGATAATCCTGCTGGGGAACATCACTGTGAACATGGAGCCAAACCAGCCAGTAGTCCTCAGAGATAGTCCAAACAGGCGTGGAAGACAATCTAAACACGCCGAAACTGCCATGACCTCCTTGAGAGATATCCCACTGGTTTAAAACCACTTCCACAAAGAAAACCTATGTCAGCACATAGTGATGCAGCCTGACATAGTGACATCATTGGGTCTCGCGATAGCGTGAGAACGAAGTCAAACACTTCCGCGATGATGGTAACAAGACAACACTAATAGATAACGTGGTAGTAATTACAATAATTGAACATGTATGTATAAAAAAAGGGACAATATGTGGCACTGCTACACTACCATCAAGCATGGTGGTGGTAGCATCATGCTGTGGGGTTGCTTTTCAGCAGGAGGAACTGCAAATCTTGCAGCCATCAAGGGCAACAGGGGTGGAGCCAAATACAAGCAAATTTTTGAGCAGAACCAGTTCCATTCAGCCAGAACTCTGTGTCTAGGGTGAAAAGTTACATTCATACAGGACAGTGACCTAAAGCACAGGGCAAAAAATACAACATTCCACCAACATTCTCCAACTAATTTGTGAGAGTTAGAGATTTGTATTGGGGAATGGGAGAAAATCAAAATGTACAAAGGTCAAAGAGACATATCTGAGAGAACTCGAAGCCACAATTGAAGACAAATCCATAATTGAGTACAACCCACTAAGGAAGACAGTGTTCAGATTTTTTTTTTCTGTTAAGCGTCACTTCAAAAGGAGCAGTAAGCTACCCCACTCATCTACTTAAATCTGATGCTGCAACACAGCAAAAACAGAAATAATTACTAAAAAGTTAATACTTTCTAGAGGCAGTGAAATATTATCTATGGCAAGTGTATGTAAAAAGGAACATGGATCCACACACTCACCGGTCTGTTGGTCCCAAGACCATCCTCTCCAGATGGAGATGTAGTCGCTGGCCACTGGGAGCCTCTAGGGACCAGGAGCAGCTGCGGTCAAGAGTGCTGTTGGGACTCAGGTTAGGTGATGGTGACAGCACTCTGCCCACAGTGGCGTTTTTTACTGTACCTCCACAGAGAGCTGGACAGGGAGATATTTATGTATTTTCATTTCACCTCCCCAACATATCTGGGCCTCATATATGTCAAAGCTGACATTAAAATGCACCTCTTCACAGAAGCTCATAAGGTCTTGCTCAGAAGTGTTTTTTGTTTTTTTAGGAAATTTTGTTACGTTTGGTGAAATGTGAAAGCCACCCAGGAGTGGTCCAGAGAACCATCATCTGGCGCTCACTTCTACCAAATCATAGCTTTCACACCTGATGTAGACTGCACTATCAGCTTTATTGGATTTTATCAGCTCAGTGCTTCATGCCGAGTAACATGGACTGATTCAACTTGTCACATTACTTCCTGTTTCGAGTTTCAGTTGTGGTAGAGTTGTCATGGTCAATGAAGGAGACACTGATATATACATATATATATATATATAAATTGTGGTAGGACTGCTTTCACTAAGAGCATCACAGCAAATGCCCATCTTGTGCCAGTCTGCATGGCTAAAATTGCCCTTTTAACCCTGTTTACCCTTCACTGTTAAATCTCAACCAGAATGCATCATTTTATTCTTTGCTAATGTATTTCATTTATTGGTTTATATGAATTGAATGAATTGAATTGAAGTATATGAATTTGAAAGGTGCCGCTATTTTGAGGGGAAAACTTCCATTGAAATGTCAACTAAGATTTAAGAAGAAGAGAAAAAACATTATATCTTGCAAAATTTCTATGCAAGAACCACCCGCCTTTTCACAGGATAATTATGTGGTGTCCCTAGGAAGCCCACAACATGCTGAGGTTTCTAGTTCGGTGAAGTAGTCCAAATGATATCTCACCGCCTACACACATCTCTGTATTTTCTCACCCTTGCATACATTTCTCTAGGTATTCAAGCCTTCTCTACTCACATTCCCCCTCTCCATTCTGACAATATCTTTTCTGATACATCGCAGCAAAATTTGTCTTCATCTCAAAACCCCCTTATTCCAAACAACCTTTCATCCTGCTCATTGTTATTCTCAGACCTCATTCACGCATCTCAGTCCTCCTTCTCAGCTTCTTACTCTCCATTTTCTCAGCCCTTTTGTCTCTTAATAATTGTACCCTTTTGTTTTCTCAAAGCTCACAGCCCTTCCCATTTCTCAGTGTTCTCAGCTCCTTCCCATCAGCCCCTCGCATCTCTCACAGATCAAGGCCATTTTGTATCTGAAGGTTTGCATCCCTTCTGTCTCTCAAAGCTCACAGCCTTTGCCATCTCTCAATGGTTGCAGCCATTCCTGTCAGGCAGAGGTTTTGGTTTTAGCATTTATACCAAAATTTCTCTCTGCTCAAAGTAAAAACTCAATGTACTCTGCTTTTGCATGTTTATCATAAGCTGAACATCAGAAATGAAGTAGAGACCAAGCAATAAAATTTATGATAAACATGCAAAATCAGACTAATTTGAATTGCAGTAATGAGGGCACACTGGGCATTGTTGTGTCTAGACTGTACATTGTGAAGACCTCAGCACTGCCTTTTTCATCTTGAAGATAATTTGCCTACTCTGCCTGCTTCTCCCTTCCTCTGCAGCTTGTTTTGCCTCCTCAATACTAGCTTTCTCACATCAGCAGGTGCTTATATGCATACAGAAGTGCAAAATCTGAACTTATCTGGACCTCTGGTTCTTGCTCTACCTGTCTGAGTACAGTTGAATGTGGTGTTGCTGGGAGATTAATCTTTGCAGTAGAGAATCCTTCTGTTCGTCCTTGAACTTGGCAGCAAGACCCTTTTCAAACAGAAGGAATGAGGTCGGACTTGTGTTTGTGCAACATACTACACCAGTCCTCTTAGAAAACAGCTGATGTCGTAGCTGATGCTTCCAATGTTAGTGCAAGGCTAAACGCTCTGATGACAATGAGCATGCCCAGCAGTGAACAGTGGAATGTACTGAGAGTGCATCGTCCATTCTCCAAACAATGGAGAAAAGCTATTCTTCATTTTGCATCTGAATTCCACACTGCACCTTTATCAATGAAATACTCATGCCAGTACAAGCTGCAAAAGAATGACCGTTTTTCACAACCAATATCTTGCCTGGATATTTGTTCAAAACAATCTGTTTATACGTGCCTTTGCCATTCGTCAAAATCCATTATTGGCTAATAGAAAACTTCTGTGTATTTTAGAAAAAAAAAACTGGACAGCAGCTAACTCCATGGATGTCGACTATTATACCTCAGCTCTACTCTCACATTAAAGCCCCGCATAGCCAAAGTCACCTCTAGTCCAGAAGGCTACTATTTTAATGTTTTATTTTTTAAAGAATAATAATCTGGAAAAAATACAGAAACTATAATTAAATCTGAAAAGGTAACAACCAGACAAAATACAATATCATGTGATATCATTCAACTATTTTGGGGGGCCGCCTAAGACCCACCCATGGCAATGGGTATATGCATCAGACCATCCTCTGCTAACAATCTGCACTGGAAATTGTTGTCATTAATGACCAGCCTGTCTGTCAGTGTTTCACTGAAATGACAGTTTTGAGCCAGTTTTCTCAGCCCCACCACATATTTTGTAACACTTTCTTCCAGCTTTCTGTTTCTATAATTGAACTTCCATTGTTGCACTGTTTGTGGTTGGACTGGGTTTGGTCTGAAATTATTTTTCAACAGACTACATGTTTTTGAAAGACCTATCCTCTGGCTTCTCTGTGCTCAGCAGGGTCCTCATATGTGCATAGTTTTTGAGAGCCAATACAACTCTGCAAACTGTCCGACTTTCATCTGAGGCCACGTCATTTGCCATGAAAAAATAACTGTACGTAATCTCACCAATTTTCTTCCCATTACCACTTCTTGCTGTCAAAAGGCACAACAGAGCCTACCGTCATTAACAATGCCAAATCACTTGATCTAAACAGGCAGTGGAGCATGTAGTTGCAATGTTTTTTCAGTCAACTCGCTACTTTAACACATTAGCATATTGGATTATCATATCAGCCAATAAACTGTACCAAACCTTATAGTCCTTTTTATCCTTGATACTTGAGGTGGCAAACAATAAAAAGTTGTTCTCAATTTTTTCATTTGTTAAAGCAGCTTTTTCTGGCACAAGCTTTTCATTCACTGCCCTATCCTAATGGAGGTCAAAACATATTTCTACATATGTCAGTACTGATCCCTACTACTGAGAACTGAAATGCAGAAACCCCATTTCCAGCACCTATATTACAGACACTCTGTCTCTCCCAGTACAGTATGCTCTGTCTCTCTGAAATATCACAAATGCAATCTCTCCCTCTCATGCATCTCAGTTGTTTTCTCTCTCTCGCCCTCTGAAGGATCAGAGATGCCATTTCTTTCTGAAGCACTGTAGCTGCCATCTTCCTCTGAAGCATCACCAACATTCTCTCTCTCTCTCTCTCTCTCTCTCTCTCTCTCTCTCTCTCTCTCACTCACACACACACTTTTATATTCTCTAGGACCGCAGCCTCTTTACGCAATGGCAGCCTCAATGGTGGCCAAGTCTACTCATCCTTCTCCTCAACATTTCATCAGTTCCTTTTGCTTCTCAGATTATATAATATAACATATATAATTTTTTTTGCAGAAATCAGGTTTTGTCTCCCTTTCAACTTTGGAATTAGCTCTAACTACAAACATCTCAACTTCACTAGGAGCTTATGTCCTGGGCACACTACAGCTACATCAAGATGAAGATGCAGGACCTCAGAAAGACACTGTCTAGTGCAAAGCAGACACCACCCAAATTTCAAGAGTTCTCCAAATTTTTACAGTTTTACAGTAGGTTTTGTCATTCAGTTAACATAATTGGACTTTTGGACTATATAGTATACAGTTATAGAAGAGAAATTATTTATAATTGCACAAACTGGTGTCACCCAGATGACAATGGGTTCCCTTTTGAGGCTGGTTCCTTTCAAGGTTTCTTCCTCATGTCGCCTTGCCACCTTTGCCTCTAGCTTGCTCATTAGGGCTCATTGCTCATCATGCTTTTGACATTATGTCCATTTTTAAAAGTGCTATACAAATAAAACTGAAGTGAATAATAATAATAATAATAATAATAATAATAATAATAATAATAATAGTAATAATTAGTAGTAGTAGTTTATGAGTAGTAGCAGTAGTAGTAATGTTCTAACACTAGACAAACACAAATCTAAAAATAACTGTTGTTATTATTAAGTTTTCTATAAATTTTTTTTTTCTGTCTGTGTATGGCTTTTGGGCTCTTTCTCACCTCTACAGCTGGGTTCATGGTGGTTCCAGGCAGGCAGGGAGGCGTTGAGGCAGGTCACCACCATTGCACCCTGCAGATGGTAACCCATGTGGCAGGAGAAATGTGCTGTACCTCCTGGGCGCAAATCCAAAACTGATACCTCCCCAAAGTGAGGCCGTCGCGGCAAAGGGCAGCTCAGATGGAACACTACCCAAGAGAGATTTGAATATTGCATATTTTAGAAAAAGGACACTAAACCTCATGTAACCATTTTAATTTTATAAAAAAAATTATATCTAAAAAAAAATAATAAAAGTGATATAAAACTTTTTAAATACTATTATAAGTTGAGAGAAATTTCGGTTATATAATATTTGGTATTTTAAAATAGCTTTTAACAAGATGTCAAAGGAACAGGAAAAAAGGGATTAAAAAGGATTTTATTCCTTCTTATCAGTGGTCATATCTACATACATCTTCCAGCATAATTATAACACATCTTAACTATGATGTAGTTAACACAGCATTAAAATCAAAAATTCTCAGTGGTAAAATAAAACTATCTGAGACACAAGAGAACAAGAGAGAAATTCCTCAGTTAATTATATGATGAACACAACAGCAAATTAAACTAATTGGGAAATAACACAGTTAAGAGGAGGTAATGGAAGTTGAACAGCTCTTCAGGACATTATTTACTCACACTGGTAATGAAGCTGGAATGTGCCCATGTTGCCCTCAGGTGAAGAGCGATAAAATACTGACATAGTATTGGTTGGGCTGCGGATCACCTGACCCTCCACCAGCAGCGTCTGATTGGCGAGTACCAGCAAAGTGCTGTCCTTATCTACCCCTCTGATTGACAGCTGCTCACCTTCTGATAAGTTAACACTTTTGACCTATGATGACAAAAAAAGTATTCTGTAGTGTTCTGTATTAAGTGCATGTTCCACTCTGATTATAATTCTTTGTAATTTGGGAATAATTCTATAAAAAACTATTTTATAAACTTTAAAGCTCATATAAATGCTATTCAAAGTTATTAATCATCCACATTTACAGTGAAACTAAAGGTCATTATCAACTCTCAATAAATACTTTCCTCATGATTGAATATTATCTGGTTGCCAGTGTTGTGTTATAGCAATCTAGTCTTATGCATGCACACAACACATTAACTACTAGTTAAATGTCAAACTAACACATATGTAACACATATGCATACAGGGCCCA
Source organism: Pangasius sanitwongsei (assembly GCA_037576675.1). NCBI lineage: Eukaryota > Metazoa > Chordata > Actinopteri > Siluriformes > Pangasiidae > Pangasius > Pangasius sanitwongsei. Next base: position 7,487,865 of record CM075019.1, on the reverse strand, counting down.
GGGATTAAAGTGTAATTAAATATTATGTTATGGTGTGAGGGACAGGCACAGAGAGCATCTTAGTACTTAGTACTTACATGGGATCTTAGTAATTTGGCAGGTGATATGGGCAGATATAATTAACATCTGTTTGTGCGGCAGTGGTTCTTGCAGAAATCTTGATGCAGAATGCATGCATGAACAGTAATTTGAGACCTGCACTATCAAGATTGGCCACTTGAGGTCACATTCTACCCATTTTCACTACTTCAGCCTCAAGAAACCTCCATGTTTAAAAGAAAGCTTAATAGAAAACATCCTCACTGAATTTCTGATTTGACTATAGACATCAGATCTTTCAGCAACTAGGGGTAAGCCTGAAAGAATGCAAACTTTCTGATTTGGGAGGTGTTAAAGCTGAAAAAAAAATTGCATCTATACTTCAAATGTATTTTGACCACGTATGACAAGGTTTACCACAAAAAGAATTACACCACTTGGAATAGTTTAACAGAAAACATCCTCACTGAATTTCTGATTTGACTATAGAGCTGACATAGTGATATAGATATACTGAATATAGAATTGGATATACAACTGGATATAGCATTTGGTTAAACTTTTAATAAAACACAAATAAATGATTTAAAGACAATTAAATCTGACTTTTCTACTACCACAGCAAAAGCCTTCCATATGGTTCTTGAGTAAACCTGAAAGAACAATGCTCATGACAACTAGTGTTCAGTATACACTAGAATTAGTGGTTTAAAGCTAAAAAAGAAGAAACCTGAAGCTGGAAGCTTAACATCATACACTAAAAAAACTGAAAAAAGTAGATCAGGAGATTTTTTTTAAGCATGCCTGCAGTTCCACCCCATAACCTGTATACACAGTCACTGTGTAAGTGCACTGCAGGAAAGCGCCATCTAGAAGTGGTAGATTGTCTGACGAATCAATGTAGCCCTCGGGGTCTGAGAAATTGATCATACAGCTTGATGCAGCTGAGAAGAGATGGAGGATATTGTACATTAAAATACAAACAGTAAAAATGTGAAATAGTACAGGTGTTTTAATAATACAGCATCAGCATAAGAATATAAAAAGAATAAGTAATGAGAAAAAATTATGCAAATGGAAGACCATGTTGAACCAGGCACTGAACAGGTAACTGTGAAGTTCAGCAAACAGAATCAGTTACTTTAACCCTTCTGTTCTGTATGAAGACCATTTAAAATTCACAAATAGTGTGCAAAATTTCAGGATTGTATCTGAATTAGTTTCTGAGATATAGATGCTTTAAAAAAGGGTTGGGGCCCTGTAAAAATGAGTGCTAAAAAAGTTACAAAGTTGCATAAGTCATTACTTTTGAGCTAGTCATGAATGTCACTAGATGCATGACATTTTCAGGGATTGTTGTCTAATATAAGATGCCTTTAACTTCTGAAATGGCCCACAGCTGCATATAGCCTGCTTAAAAAAAGTGCTTTGGCCCTCTATATCTACAAATTAAAGACATCAGATCTTTTCAGTTTTCATATTAATAATTTTTTTTTCAGCAACTAGGATAAGCCTGAAAGAATGCAAACTTTCTGATTTGGGAGGTGATAAAACTGAAAAAAAAATTGCATCTATACTTCAAATATATTTTGCCCATGTATAACAAGGTTTACCACAAAAAGAATTATACTACTTGGAATAGCATGTCTTAATTAGCAAATGCACAAAATATGAAGTCTTCAGTACAAACTGATAATTTCTCCAATAGAGCATAGTTCCATAGATATAGCCATCTTACATATAAAACAGGTGTATGCAGGAAAAATTATCAAAATTGTGTCACTGTCCAAATATTTTCTGACCCAACTGTGTGTATATACACTGATCAGCAGTAACATTCAAACCACTGACAGGTGAAGTGAATAACATTCATTATCTCTTTACAGTGGTAGATGTCAAGGGGTGGGATATATTAGGGAGCAAGTGAACAGTCAGTTCTTCAGGTTGATGTGTTGGAAGCAGGAAAAACTGGCAAGTGTAAGTATCTGAGCGACTTTGACAAATTGTGGCCAACTTGTGATGGCTAGACGACTGGGTTAGAGCATCTCCAAAATGGTAGCTGTTATGGGGCGTTCCGTGTATGCAGTGGTTAGTACCTACCAAAGGTGGTCCAAGAAGGACAACCGGTTAACCGACAAAAGGGTGATGGGTCCCCAGGGGTCACTGATGCGTGTGGGGAATGAGTTCTAGCCAGTCTGGGCCAATCCCACAGAAAAGCTACTGTACCACCAATTTCTATAAAAGTTCATGCTAGCTATGATTGAAATGTGTCTGATCACACAATGCACTGCAGTTTGCTGTGTATGGAGCTGCATAGCTATAGACTGGTCAGAGTGCCCATGCTGACCCCTGTCCACCACCGAAAGCGCCTATAATGGGCACGTGAGCATCAGAACTGAACCATGGAGCAATGGACGAAGGTGGCCTGGTCTAACGAATCACGTTTTCTTTTACATCATGTGGATGGCTGGGTGTGTGTGCATCGCTTACCTAGGGAGGAGATGGCACTAGGATACAATATGGGTAGAAGGCAAGCTGGTGGAGGCAGTGTGATGCTCTGGGCTATGTTCTGCTTGGAAGCCTTGGGTCCTGGCATCAATGTGGTGTTCTTTTCACCTACCTAAACATTGCTGCAGACCAATGGCAAGGGTATTCCCTAATGGCAGTGGCCTCTTTCAGCAGGATAATGCTCCCTGCCACACTACAACAATTGTTCAGGAATGGTTTGAGGAACAAAGAGTTGGCCTTGGCCTGAAATTTCCCCAGATCTCAATCTGATCAAGCATCTGTGGGATGTGCTGGACAAACAAGTTCGATCCATGGAGGCCCCACCTTGCATCTTACAGGACTGAAAGGATTTGCTGCTACCATCTTGGTGCAAGATACCACAGCACACCTTCAGAGGTATTATGGAGTCCATGCATCGACAGGAGCTGTTCTGGCAGCACAAGAGGGCCCTACACAATATCAGGCATGTGGTTTTAAAGTTATTGCTAATTGTATATATACAGTCAGGTCCATAAGTATTTGGACAGTGACACAATTATTCATAATTTTACCTCCACAACACCACCACAAAGGATTTGAAATGCAGCAAACAAAATATGATTGAAAGTGTAGACTTTCAGCTTTAATTAAGGGGTTTATTAACTGTTTAGGATTTACAGCCATTTTTTTTCCTAGCCCTTCCATTTTGACAGGCTCAAAAGTCATTGGACAGTTGACTGATAAGCAATTTTATGGACAGATGTGGCCTGTTTTCTCATTATTTCATGACAAATTAAGGAGATAAAAGGTCTGGAGTTCAAGTGTTGAGTTTGCATTTGGTAGCTGTTCGTGGAAACTCACAATCTGCGGCACAAAGAGGTGTCAATGCAAGTCAAGGAGGCCATCATTAGGCTGAAAAAACAACAGACCTATCAGATAGACAGCAGAAACTATAGGAGTGGCTAAATCAACAAGTTGGTACGTTCTTAAAAAGAATGCACTGGCAAGCTCAGCAACACCAAAAGGAATGGTAAAAACCAAAGAACACAACTAAAGTGGATGAAAGCAGAATTTTTTCCTTGATGAAGAAAACCCCTTCACAACATCTAGCCAAGTCAAGAACACCCTCAAGGAGGTAGGAGTAAACATACTGTGAAAGCAACCCAAGAGCTTCTTAATGCAAAGAGATTAAATGTTCATAAATGTCTGATGACCTCAACCCAATTGAATATGCTTTTCACTTACAGAAGACAAAACTGAAGGCAGAAAAACCCACAAACAAGCAGCCACTGAAGTCAGCTGCAGTAAAGGCCTGGCAAAGCATCTCAAAGGAGGAAACTCAGCATTTTGGTGATGTCTATGGGTTCCAAATTTCAGGCAAAAGATTTGCATCCAAGTATTAAAAATAATCCTCATATTTATGATTATGTTAGTTTTTTTTTTCAATTACCTTTGAACCTGTGAAAATGGAGGGACTCTTGAAAAATAAAGTCTACACTTCAATCACATCGATTGCTTCATTTCAAATCCATTGTGGTGGTGTACAGTCGAAAATTTTTTATTTTATATATATATACACCTCATAAATCAGAAGCTTTGAGTTGTGATGTGCCTTCTTAAACGTTTTCAGCAGGCCATAAATGGGTAAACATGCAACTGTGGACCTTCTATTTTATAGGATAAGCATATCTTATACTAGACAACAATGTCTGAAATTTTCATGCATCTAGCATGAATAGTTCAAAGGTAACTTTTTCTGTAGCATTTGTTTTTACATGGCCACACCCCCTTTTTAGAGCCTCTATGTCTCAGAAACTGATTCAGATATAAGCCTGAAATTTTGCACACTATATACTGTAAATAGTGATATCACTTCCAGAAAGTATGAAGCAAATCTGAGATGTCAGTTGGGAACATTATTTAAAAAGTGGTGATTTGAGGTCGATTTGCCCATTAAAGAAACTAAAAGAACATGAAAGCTAATGTAATTCTTTTTTTTTTTTTTGTCCCACCCAAATCCACCACTGTTCCAGAAGCTACCACAACTCCACACTCAAACCAAGTCTGGATATTATATCCCACTCACCTGATTACTGCAAATGTTACCTGATTGCTCTGCATTGTTCTGGAAATATGATGGACTGCCTGTTTACTATTTTGCCTGCTGATTTGGATTTTTAATAAAAGCTCACACTTTTTTCCCAGATACTTCTCATGATATTTATCTAATTAACAGTAATTTAAAAAAAAATCATATTCATATTGCAGAGATATTTTTTGGATTCTTTGACCTGAGGGTAAAATAATTGCATCATTTAAAATGACTAAATCAGTTTTAACACTTTTGTATATAATTTTGTGTATACTTTTGTATGTCTTAAAGTCAGTTTTAAAAGTCTGTTGTAAATTGAAAAATGTGACATTTCTGAATGCAGTGGCACTTAAGTTCCACTTAAGTGATAAGTGGTAAACAGAACAGAACAGTTTTTGGAAACTTGCTGACTTAGATGCTTGAATATATCCTCATTATAACCTGCTCTGAAGGTTTGCACCTACCAGGAGGGAGTGTGTCTGGCTCTGCTTCCCTCTCCACTGTTGTGATGACTAATGAAGTGAGTGATGGCTTGGTTTTGCTAGCAGCCTGTGTCATTGTGGTAGGATTGTAAGTATTAAGTGTAGTAGGGGCCTCAGGAGCTTCTACTGGAGACCAAGGTGGATGCAAAGATTTGTTGTGACCAAGCAGCATCTTCCTTAGGTGTTGCTGCTCAGGAGGCAGTGTTTTATCTTCATGTGCAGAATCAATGTCCTTCTCAAGCATGGGGAGCAGATCTGTGGGGATTTCCACCCCTTTCTGAGGCCTTATAAGATCTTGAGCTTGGCTTTCTCTAGGAGTTGCACCCTGGAACACTGCACGAGAGGAAAGTGGAGTAGTTTGAACAGTCTCATCTACAGAGAGAGAGAGAGAACGAGCCAGAGAGAGAGAAAGAGAGACAGAGAGAGAGAGAGAGAGAGAGAGAGAGGGAGGGAGGGAGAGGGGGGACCTGAGGTGATTAACACATACATGATAATTTCAAATGGCATTTTCTGTTGTACCATGGTTCTCTCTCTCTCTCTCTCTCTCTCTCTCTCTCTCTAATTCAGACCTTCCCATAGCCTCCCCACAGCACAATCGAGTGTGTTGGACAAGTGATACAGAGGCAAAGAAATGCACAGACATGCAAGCTCCCACGGATGCTAATATTCTATCTTTGACTTCCTGTACATCAATCCACAGCCTAAAGTGTTACAGAAAGAACTGATGGCTGATGAGATTTGAATGAATCAGATCAGTCATGATTTTTCATTACTGTGAAAAGAGATTGCGTCTGTACAGTGCAATGGAATCTCACCGTTAAAATCACAGTTGTATATCACTAATTTATATCAATACAATCAGATGTATTTATAGGCTATGCCTTTGTATAAAGGATAATGATATATCATCAGAATTATATAACAAGAACTGCAATTCATGGAGTGTTTGTACTTCTACTGAATGATATGTTGAATAAAATTATATGCAGAAATTCTAAAGACAGATACTTAAGAATATACACATTCATAACTACATTAATAATTAAATACTTGTACTGGATTAGCACTCCTATGACTCAAGTGCGTTTTTAAAATTGATAGTTGACATACCTGAGTGAGAAAGGAAGAGATTCATCAGTTAAATTACACCAGGGGAAAAAAAAGCAATTACTCTGAAATGTGATAGATTCACATATTTAGGTAGCTATAACAATCAGCACAGCAGCAGCAGCAGCAACAACAACAACAACAACAACAACAATAATAGCAACTCAATAGCAGCATGGTGGCACAGTGGGTAGCTTTGACACCTCACAGCTTCAGCATCCCTGATTTGATCCTAAGGTCAGTTTACTGTCTGTGTGGAGTTCACATATTCTCCCTGTGTCCGTGAAGGCGTCCTCTGGGGTCTCCAGTTCCCTCCCATGAGAAACATGCTGGTCGGTGAATTGGCAATTCTAAATTGCCCCTAGGCCTAAACAGCTGTGTGCATGGTGCACTGAGATGCACTGGCATCTAATCCAGGGTGTATTCCCACCTCACATCCAATTTTCCTGGACTCTGGAAGATGAATTAAAAGAATGAAAATAACTCAATGTTCTTTTCATGTATTTCACATGTATACTGTAAAATCATTATTAAAACATCACTTTAATTAAACTTCACGCAAACTCACTTATACAGTCTTATAAAGCTTAATCTGGCATTTTGAACAAAAATTAGTTGACCTCATAAACTTCATTACTGGGGAATACATGATTTTATTTTAGGTGTAATATTTGGAAAAAGTCTCAGAATTCACATGAATCTTTGAGAAAAAGATTCAGTTCAATTTCCCTTCATGCAACTTTCCTCCCATGACTAATAGCCATTTTTGGGGGGTGGGAGAGGGGGCTTAGCTGATAACACACTACTGACTCCAATCAGCATTTTGAATAAATTAAACTTGTCTAAAGGTGTATGATGAATATTAGGAACTTGTTTTAACAGTGTATAGCACTGACACCTTAGAAATCCAGGGTCCCTGGTTTGACTCTGCCTGGAGTATCACATGTTCTCCTCATGGGGGTTTCCTCTCACCTCCAAAAACATGCCAATTTTACATTTCCCTTTGGTGTAAATGAGTTTGTGAATGTGTGTGCATGGTGCCATGTAATAAACTAGTTTCCCAGTAAGAGTATATTCCTGCCTCATGCACAGTGTTCCTAGGACAGGCTCTGGATTCACCGTGACCCTGACCAGGCTACTGAAGATGAATGAATGAATACATTCAAAATAGATCCATATTTAATATATATAAATATAATATCCATATTATAATGATGTCTCATTTTGGTGAGCCAGAGCAGAAAAAGCAGCTGTAGATGATCTGTAATAAAATGTAATGATTTAATCTATATAATATTTGCTGGTCTACAGCATGAAAAGCTAATATTGTAGCTAATATAGTAATAACATTAGCATTAAATATTACCATAATCAATTAGCTACATGCAATATGTTTAATAAACTGAACCTTCTAGTATAAACCAGGACTGAGGGTCAGCTCTCAGACTTTTTAAGAATTTGGAAAATTGGTCATGTATTAGGGAAAAGCTGATGTTAGTGCTCTTTATCCCTTTTTTTCCCCATCAAAACTGCTTATGAGACCACAGACTCTGTGACTTATCTTAAAATCTCATAAAATGGCAGACAGACCTACATGACATCAAAATTGCAGCATGAGGTTGGCAGTGTTAGTGTAATGGGGATGGGGAAAACTTTTTGCCTTGACAGACTAAGCATTGTTCATTTTATCAGAGAACTAAAATATTATTTAACATAACATTGTTCAGTTGCACAAGAGATGCACCATTTGAAATACTGATACTGATGGGAGAGGGTTTTTTTTTTTTTAACTATTTGGATTTTATTCTACTAATCAAAATGCAGTTTATTGGCTAGGTATATTTTTACATAGCCCAAACAACTATTACAGATGGTAAATATACAGTAAATGACAGAAAATACCAGAAAAATAAGGCTTTTAAATAATAACTGCCATAAGCCTAGTCCTTCTTTTTACTAATTTGTATGCCAGAAATACCCTTAAAATATACTTAAACTGGAAGGAAGAAAAACTTTTTCAGACATTTGACCTTGCTGTGACCTTGACCCTGTTTATATCAATTCCAAAATCTATTCAGTTCATCTGCTGTTTAGAATGATAATTCTATATAAATCCTACAAACATTGAACCACTCGGTCTTGAGATATCACCCTAACAAGAATCTTGGGCAGACACACAGATGGACAGACAGACTGACAGATGGCAAAGGTCACAGATAGCCAGAAAATGGGCCTTGAGTTTCTGAAAATGAATGTGTAAGTAACATCCCAGTATGACAAACAGGGAGGAAGCTATTGAAAACAATTTCAGACATTTGACCTTCTTCTGACCTTGATCCTGTTTGGATCAGGTTATAAAATAGTTATAATAATATAGTAGTTACAAAATCTAATCAGTTCATCTGCTGGTTACAATGATAATTCCATATAAATCTCACAAACATTCAACCACTTGTTCTTGAGATATTCTCTAACAAGTATCTCGGACAGACAGATGGACAACCCAAAAACACTACCATGTGATGGAGGCATAAAAAGCAGATATCATCAGAATGTGGCCTTATGCTTTAAATGTCTTTTTCTTCCATTTATTAATTATTTATTGAGATTGAGGGACTGCTTAATGAAAAACAGATCTTTATTTGGCCACTGTTCAAAAATCCACTTTCAAATTGTCTCAGAATTTTGATACTGTAAATTTGAAGTGATCTAAAATTGTAGCCATTATTTAAATATAAATATAGACTACAGTACTTTTAGATTTCAGTACTGCTATCTGGAATGTCAAAACTCTGATGGTCTATATCTCAAAACTGCTCTTCACTCAAACCCTATAATACTAAGGTCACAACATGACAATTTACATTTACATAATTTACATTAATGGGAAAAAAGGTGCATACGACTAAACAAATATGCACAATATCCATACTAATAAAATAAAATAAAATAAAAAAATCTCCTAATCACTACAACCAATGATTCAATGCAGCCTGGCACTGTTGGCTATCTTCAGTGTATGGTATCATATATAATTGTGAATTATTTTGCTTGGAATGCAACTTTACATAAAGTCCCAGAATCCCTAAGGCTTTCTCTCATTTGCTTTCTGTCATATGTTAATCTATATGGACTAGTGTGCAATTTTTCACCAGATCTATTTTCCCTACTCCTTAACTGTCTGATGTGCTGTTTTACATTTGTTGCTACTTATTTTTAGCAAGTTGGTCAGACAAGGTCAACATCATCTTACTTGAAACTCCTGTGCCTCCAGGGAGGCTGCAGGTACTTCGATTTGAATCATCATTCACACTTCGTATCATCCCATAGGAGCGAGCTGTGAGAGACATGATCCTGTGTAATGTCAAGAATATTTATCTTGGCTCTCCTGATAATCTCAGTCACAGTCAGGAAAATCATTATTATGTCTAATATCCTTCTCTACTTTGAATGACAAATGAACCAGTCTGTCTGGTTGAAATTACTTGTATCAAACAGGCACATATTACACTGCTGTAACAATGCACATCAACAGCACAGAAGCTCAGCATTCACCTAGCAGCAGAATATAATGAAAGCTTCCAACATTCAGCAGCAAAGCATTAGAATACACAGCAATTACCAAGGACAGAGTCCAGCAGGTAATGTGGTGTAAGGCAAGTTCTGATTGAATTGAGGAATTCAATTCAATCTGTCTCTGTCTGCTATGAACTTAAACACACATACTTGCTTAACCCTCTGAACTTTGCTTTACCATCTTTACCCACTTTCACTCGCTTACTGTCAGATTATGACTCAAACTCTTTTCCTTCTGCAGAGGTGAGAGTCAACTTAGTAAATAGCAAAACAGCTATGTGTAGACAAAACTAATTTAAGACTATAGATTTTATGTGTGAATGACAGTCCATAAATAAGAGAGTTATATAACTCTGACTATGTGTGTGTGTGTCAGTCATCATGGACCACTGGTGGCTGTATTTTTAGGGCCATGTGTTTCATAACATACAAATTAGCTGGTTTATGCTGAAAGATGCATTTACAATAATTGCCTTTGTGGACAGACCCCTCCTCTAGTCTCTATTACCCATTGTTATACTGTCCAAACCAGTAAACCATGTAATTTTTTTGTTTTTACCCCTCAGTGATATTGTATAATTGTATATTGTATATTGTATAATATCACTGAAAGACTGGCCTTCTGTTACACACTAAAAAAAAGAGCAGCCTTTTATTCATATTATACTGGTCTCTGCACAGATCATCTTCAGTTGCAGTGCCATCAACAGAATAGCATTATTGTCACTCAGTCATAGCTTTTTGTATAATTGTGAAAGGGCATAACAATCAAGAATTTCCTAATATTATAAACATGACTAATTTGTTAAGTACATCCAATTCTCACTTGGTGGAAACACTTGGAGTGACTGATGGAGTCTAAAGGCATGTGGTTTTGCAAAACAAGATCTGTCAACCATATCATCTTTTATTTTTTATTTTTTTATTTTTACCCTTCAGTGATATTGCATGATATACACATTTAAGACAACCACACTACCCACTGTTAAAAATATCACCATTATCTTATAACATTCGTAAACCTTTAGGAAAGTAGAGACACCTAAACAAACATTCCAACATTACATTCCAGGCTTTTTGAGGGGTGGTCCCTGAGTTAGGTTCCTGATAGTCAATACTTTTATAAAGGCTTTCGGTCATGTATTTTAAACATCTCCAACATTATCTCTAGTCACCTTGAGTTACTACTATTTGTCACCCTAGTTTTAGTCATTAGTCATTGGGGTCAATTCCCCAATTCCAAGGTGGAAATTTATCATATAAATTATCATATATATTTATCTTATAAGCTTACACTATCATTTGTTGAGCTCATTTGTTGAGGGTTTTTTTTTTCTCTTGAACAAACATCAGCTTATTTATCCCACCTGAAAACATATAGGAGCATGTTTAATAATTATAAGACAGCAGAGCTACAAATGAAATAAATTACCTTACCAGCATGGTAAACAAGCAACATTCTTCTATTATGTGCAGCTTTGGTACAGCACTCATTTCCTTTTCCTCTTTTCTCAGATCATACTATTATCACAGTTTAGCACTGTGACGATGAGCTGACTCATTAAAGGTGTCAATGATCCCACCACTGTGTAAGGTGTGTGTGTGTGTGTGTGTGGTAGGTGTGGGAATAATGTGGGATGCTTGATTGTATGACAAGATGGCACAAACATGAAACAGGTGCTGAACTCATTTACTAGAAGTATAAATTCCTGGAAATGCATCCCTTTCTTATTTATCTGCGAGCAAACATCTACAAATACAGTGCATTCAGAAAGTATTCAGACCTCTTCATTTTTTCACATTTTGTTATGTTGCAGCCTTATGCTGACATGGTTTAAATTTTTTTTTTCCCACATCAGAGACTTGAAAATAATTTATTCTAATAATACAAATTAAAATATATTAAATAAATGTAACTGTACTCTGTAATTTACTCTGAAAATTATTTGAGGCTGCCAGAATGCACTAACTCCTTGACTCTGAGAGGTACAAATGATACACTGGTATTTATTTATTTATTTTTTATTATTCTTTAGGAGATATGCTTTTGGGAAGTGATGGATGTATGAGTCTATTTTTGCTAGATGTATTTCATTTGCATTCTGTTTCACCCTGGGTTTTAAGAACTACTTTCCATTATGAAATCTTCTTTTTCAGCTCAAATAATGAATGAGCTATCTTACTCTTACAGACCTTATACACAAACTGAAATCTGCAGCCTACATTCCACACTATTAACATTTTTTTTAACAATCATTTCTTTCCATAATACAATTTTCACCAGACATCTTATTGATTCATTGATGGAAATTTTCCTGTTTAAAGATGCACTTCTTTGACAAATCCTGTCCTAGAATGATAATTTTTGCATCCATCTCATTAGCTAAGAATGTGTGCAGTGCACCTATGGCTCAGTAGGTAAATGTAAAAGGCCAGTGACATCAGGGCAGACAGACAGGCAGACAGACAGACAGACATACAGACATTGCTAACGAAAGCAGCACAATTCCTAGATCAATGCTGTAGGACAGTATCTACAATTGGGTCATTTATCCCACTGGGTCAGCTGAAGGACCAGCCTGTAAGAGTTCCACATTAAAACAGAGCAGCCTTTGATTCTTATAATATTGTCTCAGAACAAATCATCTTTAGTTAAAGTGAACTCAACAGAACAATATCATTGTTGTTGTCACTCAGTCATAGATGTTTTTGTATAATTGTGAGAGGACATAACAATCAAGAATTTGACTAACATTACTAATTTGTTAAGTACATTCTATCCGTATGTGTTTTCAAGTCACTTGGTAACTGCTGGTGTCTAAAGGCATGTGGGTGTGCAAAAGAAGATCGGTTAACCTTGGACCAACGAGACAGACGGCACAAAAATTAGGATTAAGCTGGAAGTATATCAGGGTACTAATATGTTAAAGACAAACTTTGGACAAGGTGAGCATTTGTCTGTGATGCCTGATTTTAGGGCCAAACTTGGGTTACTCATTTACAGGCAAATTCTTCAGAGTCTGCTTATTTAGCCTCCACACTACTAGGTGTGAACTGTCTGTTTGGGTAGCTGTGCACCTCTCCATTTCTCTCTCTCTCTCTAGTGATTCAGTGAGCAACACTCATTAATGAATGTCATAAACCACTTCTGTTCCAAAATTGGTGTTGACAGAAAAGTCAATATCTTTGCAATTCCTTCTTCTCCTGGGTTCATATAAGAATATGAACAAGGGCATCAAAACAAGCAAAACATGTACAAGTATATTGAGCTGTTGCCATGATCAGAACCCCATTCCTCAGTATCCACTGACTTACATGGTTTCAAGCTTTTTCAGCCCCCAACCCACCATTAGCTCACCATTAAATGTGTTGGGTCAAGAAAAGCTTGAGAAGTTGAGAAACATGATGATGCTCATGATAACCCATCTCAAATGTACTCACCATTCACAATTATATAAAACATACCTATTGACTTATTTATGATTTTACATAACTTTAAAGTAAAAGCTCATGTCCTCTATGGTTCAATGTAAAAGTATTTGTGTTGAATCTTCTATGTTGAATGTTCTCTACCAGCACAAATATGCCAACATCTTCAGTCTATCTTACTGTTTTGGTGATAACATAATCATATGGTCTTTTCATAAACACACTGAGGTTCAACAACAGGGCCAGCAAACAAGAAGTGTTTTTTTTCTCTTACTCTTGTATCTTGTTTTTCCATGCCCACCCCTTGTGCAGACTTGAAGTAGGGAGACGCGTGACTGGTGTTTCAATGACTGCTGCCCACAGCGCAACACTCAGTCTGGCCTAGGCAAGCATGCCAAGAATCTTCCACACTCTGCCTATCATTCATTCAAATTCTCAGTAGGGACTGGATATAAGGCTGGCCAAAAACAGGAGACACAGATAACCTAGTGATTAGATACCTTAAAGGTTTCTCATCATTACCTCATATTCAATACACTCAATCAATAAATTTATATAAGTTTTTTAAAAGATGAAATGTTTTTATGATGTAAAAAATAAAACCAAGACAAATAATGTCAGATCCTTTTCCAGCTTTAATGTGATACAACCAAAAACAAATCAAGTGGAAAACAAATAGAAGTATTTTAGGGAAAAAAGAAAAATAAAAAACTTATATTAATATGGTTGCATAAGTGTGCACAATTAACCAATCATAAGCAAACTCATGTTGAAATGATTCTGATTAACCCCAAATAAAGATCAGCTGTTTCTGATTAACCCCAAATAAAGATCAGCTGTTTCTGATTAACCCAAAATAAAGATCAGTTTCAGAAGAAGATAAATATTTTGGAATGGCCCAGTCAGAGCCCAGATCTAAATCCTATTGAAAACCTATGGAATGACTTCAGGAAGGCTGTGCACAGTAGACCCCCTCACCATTTGATAGATCTGGAGCAATTTAGCAAAGAAGAGTGGAATGAAATTGCCAAATCAAGATGTGCTAAATTGGTAGTCTATTAACAAAAAACTCAAGTCACTGGTGCCTTTTCTATTATTAATACTGTAGTTATTTCAAACTAACAGCGAATAGTCAATACAGCATACAGTGCCATGAAAAAAATTGCCCCTTCTTGATTTTGTATATTTCTCATATTTGTAACATTTAATTGTTTCAGCTCATCAGACAAAATTTAATATGAGACAAAGACAACCTGAGTAAACAGAAAATACAGTTTTACGTGATCATTTCATTTGTTTAAAAAAAAAAAGTTATCCAACAACAATTGGCCCTATGAGAAAATGTATTTGTTACTTAGCTACTCAATCAAACAATAAAACAAATCTGCTTGATAATTGTGTTCTGGGTCCCTGGAAGACTAGTGGTTAGGCCTTGGCGCTCTCACTGCCGTGGCTCACGTTTGAGTCCTGGCCAGGGAACCAACCCCAGCCACTGGAGTTGCAAAAGACAGTGCACTTCCAGTGCCGTTCCCAAGCCGGGATAAAATTGGGGAGGGTTTCTTCAGGAAGGGTATCCGGCATAAAAACTGTGCCAAATCAAATATGCAGACCAATGATCTGCTGTGGCGACCCTTACGGGAGCAGCCGAGGGAAAAACAACAACAAACAACTTGAAAAATGTGTTCTATTAGACTAGGCACACCCAGGCTTTATTACTGCAAGCCATGTTGAAACTGAATAGCACTTCAATAGAACTGTTCCAGTAATGTGAACTAAACTAAAAGGTCTCAACAAGCAATATGCTAAATTTTGGAAGGATGGGATGAGAAAAAAGTAATTGAAATACACAGTATCAGTCTGGAAAGGGTTTCAAAGACAATTCTAATGCTCAGACACTCCAGCAAACCACAGTGAAAGCCATTATCTCCAAATGGAGAAAACTTGAAACAATAGTGAATCTTCCCAGAAGTGTCTGGCCTACCAAAATTCCTCCAAGAGTGCATCAATGACTCAATCAGAAAGTCACAAAAAAAACAGCCATCTAAAGAACTGCAGGCTTCACTCACTTCAGATAGGTTCAGCATTCATGATTCCATTCATGATACCATTAGACTAGGCAAAAATAGTATCCATGGGAGAGTTGCAAGGTGAAAACCACTGCTAACCAACAGGAACATTAAGGCTTGTCTCACATTTGCTAATAAACACCTTGATGATCGCCAAGCCTTTTGGGGTATTATTCTGTGGACTGATGAGTTGAAAGTGGAACTTTTTGGAAGACCTGTTACACTTAGTGTAAAACTAACACATGCTTTGCTGGTTCGGGGCCTGGGCCTGGGCAATCTTCATTGTTGAATCTTCAATCTTCAACCTGTTGAATCATGCATTCAGTTTAAGGTTCTTTTACTAACATTTAAGGCTCTAAATGGACTTGAACCACTGTATCTATCAGACCTACTTCACCCATACTTGCCCACTCGGTCTCTTAGATCATCTGAACTTGGCTTATTGTCAGTTCCTAGATTCCGAATGTCTACTATTGGTGGCCGATCCTTTTGTGTTGTCGCTCCCAAGCTCTGGAATTCACTACCCCTCTCACCTCGTAATATTTCCTCTCTACCTGCTTCTCTCTACTGGATCCTAGCCGCTAGACCACCCTGGACCTGCTAGATGTCTAAGTGATGCTCCAAAAACAACTTTTGAGGGTGAGGCTGGCCTTTTCCTGGCAGGATGGTGTCCATCCCACTCAGTACAGGGCTACTTAATTGGCAACAATCCAGAGCTGAGGCCCGGGAGCAGACAAGTAGGCTAAACCAAATGTTTACTAGCTGCCTTGTCACTCAGGTTCCAGCATATTGAGACTGTGTCTGTTCCCCCAGCTAAACAAAAATGTAGTCATACTCAGAGGTCTGTTTAACTATTATAACTGACATAAAATTTAATTATACTGAATACACAGCCACCACCTTTATCTGAAGCTAGGTTTGATAAATATTAGATCTCTTACATCTTAAGCGCTTACTGTAAATGAAACTATTACTGACCAGGGATTTAACGTACTGGGTTTAGCAGAATCTTGGATTAGACAAAATTAAATGAAGCTAGCCCTCCTGGATACAGCTATATACATCACCCTCATCAAACTGGCAGAGGAGGAGTTGCAGTTATTTACAATGATATTCTCAGCATGATTCAAAAACCAAGACATGAGTTCAACTCATTTGAAGTTCTTTGTAATATACATAGCCACCAAAAGTAAGACTAATAAGTCATTTCCGCTAATTAGTATTTACAGATCCCGGGGGCCACCTTCTGAATTTCTACATAAATTTGCAAGTTTCGTCTCAAACCTGGTCATTTCTGTAAGCAAAGCAGTAATTGTTGGAGACTTCAATATTCATTTCATCATCCACAAGATCCTCTGAGAACTGCATTTGTGTCCATTCTGGATTCAGTAGAGGTTAATCAGAACATAATAGGACCCACTCACTTACAGTGAACAGACTCTTGATTTAACAAACATTTGGATTAAATATAGAAAATACAGTCACACTAACCCAGGCTAAAGCTATCTCAGTTCATTACCTCATCCCATTTAAAATGTGTCTTAGTCGTAATATATGCACTTCGCCATGGTACCACATAAAGTGTACAATCACGTCAGGTACTGTGTAAAGTTTTGAAAATCTATAGATAATGTAGCTCCACTTAAAAGTAAAATATAGAGAAAAAACTATAATCCTGGTATTACAATCACACATGCACCATAAAACAGAAGAGATTTAACACTCTAACTCTCAAAAGTTAGAATGTAAATGGCATCAAACTAAACTGATAGTATTCCAAATTGCATAGAAAGAGAGCCTCCTTAGCTATAAAAAGGCTCAAATAATCTTAGATTCTTATTTAATACAGTAGCAAAGTTAACCAGGAGGAAGACCACCACAGAAGCACAAAAACCAACAGTATGTAGTAGCAAAGACTTTATGAATTTTTTCAATGACAAAATTGAAAATAGGCCAAAAAATTCAGAGAATTAACGTAAAGCCAGATAATTTCATAATTAACTATGTAGACAACAGTAAAACTGCATCAGGTCAGTGATTAGGATCTTTTACTCCCCTCTAGATCCCTTACCTACACATTTCTTCAAACTCATACTACCAGAAGCAATCGAACTTCTATTAAAAATAAGCAATTCCTCCCTTAGCACTGGCTATCAAACCACTGTTTACCCATCCTCTGCACATGTCAGCTTTCAAACTATAGACCAACATCAAACTCCCCTTTATCTCAAAGATTCTAGGAAAGGTTGTAGCACAGCAGTTAGGCTCATACTTAGATAAGAAGGACATTCATGAAATCTTTCAGTCAGGATTTAGATCTCATCACAGTACTGAGGCAATGCTGCCTCTACTACTGGCCTCTAATCAGAGTCGTGTCTCATTGCTTGTGTTGCTTGACCTTAGTGCAGCTTTTGATATCACAGATCATAACATTCTTCTAGACAGACTAAAAATGTTGTTGGAGTCAAGGGAACTCCCTCCTGCCTCAGGTCTCATTCACTGATCGTTATCAGTTTGTACATGTAAATGCAAACTAAAGAGTAAAGTTTGGTGTTCCACAAGGTTCTCTTTGAGATATATATATATCATACATATGCATATATATATATATAATGCAAACTAAAGTAAAGTTCCCTTTCGATACTACACTCGTACTGCGTCGCTAGACGCTATGGGGAAAACTCCCTTTTCTCCGATGACTGAAGCCTTTACAATCACGAAGTGACACTGCACGGCTTATATAAGCGGGCATTGTGCCATAGGATCTCAGATCAATTCTCCTTCAGCGACGAAGAGCTATCTCTACGCTGAGCTACTCGCCGGCGCCGTCCCGCTGTTCTCGCCGAGCTTCCAAAAGCCGCCGTTCAGCGTCCGGCGCCGATACCAGCTCGTCCCCTGCCGCCATCCGGCGAGCTTAAAAAGAGCGAAAAGAGCAAAAGAGTTAAAAGAGCCTTTTTTTCTCTAAAAGAACCTTTTTTCTCTAAAAGAGCAAGCGGCTTGAGATAATGCCGCGCCGTCGTTGCAGCTCGTGCAGCTCCGCCCTGCACGCTGACGACGGCCACTCAGAGTGCGTTTCCTGCCTGGGCCGTCCCCATGCGGAAGCCGCTCTGACGGAGATGGAATGGTCACATTGTGTGAGCATGAGCCTCTCCTCTTTGCGCGCTCGGATCGCTTTCTTTTCTGAAAGCGATGCCGCTTCTCGGGCCCCCCCGTTTTCCTCCTCCCAGGGACCTGCGAGGAAAAAATGGCGGGGCAGAGAAGCGCGGCGCCCGGCCGCGAGCGAGCTCAGGTCGGCTCAGACCCCGCGTGCTTCGCTCTCGCCGTGCAGAGGGGATTCCCCCGTCTTCTTTGAACGCCCGGACCAGCGTCCCGCGGCTGATGCGAGCGACGTGGTTTC
>CM075019.1:7452801-7466564 GCA_037576675.1 Pangasius sanitwongsei | reverse complement strand
TGGCTTGCTCATTAGGGATAAATTCACAGTGATAAATTCAAATATTTACAATATATTTTTTGTGAATCCATTTATTTATGTAAAGCTGCTTTGTGACAATGTCCATTGTTAAAAGCGCTATACAAATAAAACTGAATTGAATTGAACTCATCAACATGACTCACAGACTTAAAGGTATGGACAGGGTGAACACATTAAACTCAAATTCTAACACTAAAAATAAGAAACAAGATATTAGATTCATAAACACAAAATGTAAAATAAACAAACTTACTTGAACGCACCCACAATCTAATGGCTCTATAGCGAGCGGTTATCAGGGCTCTACAGAACTAAAATGTCTGCCTTCTTCTGGGCATTTCTTAAACAGAAACTGTCAGTTATGCATCAACATCGAATCAGAACAACATAATTTTTCCAAGTCTTGTTCTCCTTCCATGAGTGTGACTTCTAGAGGTAATGCTGTTTCTGGTTTAATTTCAAAAGAAATGTTGCCATATAAATGGAGGACAGGTTGGTCTGTGCATAGCCGTAAGCCAAGAAGAAAGGCCTCAGCTGACTGAAGATTTAGGACACGTTATAGTTAAGAAAGTTTAAAGAACATTATGATTTTTTTTTTGGAGGATGAAAGCTGGTTTATAAATTGGTTCCGCTTGCCACGTCATCTTCTGTTATTGCTGTGCAACACTTTAGATCCAACAAGTCGGCCGAGACATTTAAAACAATTTTTAAAATAGCAGTTTCTGTGTGTGATGTGCTTGCTGTGCATAATTACCTGGGGACAGTGTAGATCTTTTTTCTCCTCCATTTTCACATCATACCATTTTTTTCACCTCACTTAATTCACACCTAATTCACACCTTTTCTGAAATTTGTCTCTAGATTTTGTCTTTTTTGTGGTATGTGAGGTGGGAATACACCCTGACTGGGACACCAGTCCATCACAGGGCACCATGCACACACACATATTGGCAGGAGCAATTTATCTCAGTCAATCCACCTATTGGTGGGAGGAAACTGAGGAACCCAGTGAAAAACCACACAAACACGGGGAGGACATGAGAAACAGTAACCCAAGCTCATGATCAAACACAGAAACTGGCCCTGTGAGTGGGTAGTGCTACCCACTGTACCACTGTGCTGCTGTTGGAGCTGCTGTGAGGCAGGTTATCTAGATAAAGTGTTAATTCTCCCAAAATATGCAATTTATTACCAAAGAGATGTGGCAGGGATCTCTGAGAAACTCAACTCAACTCTTTAAGAAAGTGTTTTCTTGTAATGTGATCACACATAATTAGTACATACTGTACATTATTCATTTTCTCCCTTATATTGCAGAAACCACATTAAATCTTTCAATTGCTCTTATCAAATACAGTGCAAAACTTGGTTTAATGTCAAATAGTCTGTGGAGTTAGCAAAATGAGTATTGTTTTAAATGTTTTTATTTGTTAATGTTTCACTTTTTTTAAATTAACCATTTCTTTAACAGCCAAGGCTCAGTGCTGTTTATTATTATGCAGAATTCACAAAATAATCAATTAGTAAAATTAACAAGCGGGCATAACATGAGTAATTTAGTTAAAATGCTTATTTAAGAAAAATATTTTGAAATAAAAATGCTCTCATCTACTATTGCATTACAAAACAAAACAAAATTGCTAAGTTGTGCATGACATACAATACATTCAAGTTTATCTTGAAGCATGCAGCACCTTGGCTCAGGTGCAAAGAGTACTCACTTCAATAAAATAAAAGCAAATGTACTGGGGTGGTTTAGAATATGGAAGCTGTCAGCCTCCAATTTTCATTCAGATAAATGAAATGAATATTTAACCATTTAAATGTTTTGTTGTAATAAAGGTGTCAAGCACCTGACAGATGCTGTTTTTCTCTGATCCACACTCTCTAACATAACCACCTTGACTGTCATCTAGAACCAATCTCTATGGCATACATTCAGGTCCATAAGTATTTGGACAGTGGCACAATTTTCGTAATTTTGCCTCTGTATACCACCACAATAATGAATTTGAAATGAAGCAATCAAGGTGTCACTGAACTGTAGACTTTTAGCTTTAATTGAAGGGGTTTAACAAAAATATTGCATTAACTGTTTAGGAATTACAGCCATTTTGTACAGAGTGCCTCTATTTCCACAGGCTCAAAAATAATTGGACAATTGACTCTTAAGCAGTTTCATGGCCAGGTGTGGCTTGTTTCCTCATTATTTAATGAAAAATTAAGGAGATAAAAGGTCTGGAGTTGATTCCAAGCTTTGAATTTGCATTTGTTAGCTGTTCATGGGAACTCTCAATATGCGGTCCAAAGAGGTGTCGATGCAACTGAAGGAGGCCATCACTAGGCTGAACAACACAAAACAGACCTATCAGAGATTAGCAGATACTATAGGAGTGGCCAAGTCAACAATTTTATTCATTCTTAAAAAGAAGGAATTCACTGGCAAGCTCAGCAACACCAAAAGGCCTGGAAGACCACCAAAGACCAAAGGGGATGATTGAAGAATTCTTTCCTTGTTGAAGAAAAACCCCTTCACAACATCTAGGTAAATCAAGAACACTCTGGAGAAGGTCGGCGTATCATTGTCAGAGTCTACAATCCAGAGTGATGCCTTCATGAATGTAAATACAGAGGAGTTAATTCAAGATGCAAACCACTGGAAACACTCAAGAACAGAACCTCCAGATTAGACTTTGCTTAAAAAAAACCCTCTAAAACCTGACCAGTTCTGATGCAAGATTAACTTCTACCAGAATGATGGGAAGAGTATGGAGAAGGAAAGGAAGGGCTCACAATCCAAAGCATGCCACATCATCTGTCAAACATGTGGAGGCAGTGTTATGGCATGGGCATGTATAGCGTCCAATGGAACGGGTTCACTGGTGTTTACTGATGGTGTGACTGCTGATAGAAGTAGCAGGATGAATTCTGAAGTGTATTGTATCTATACTTTTTGCTCAGATTCAGTCAAATGCTGCAAAACTGATAGGACACCGCTTCACAGTGCAGGTGGATAATGACCCTAAACATACTGCGAAAGCAACTCAAGCCTTTTTGAAGGCAAAGAAATGGAATGTTCTTTGATGGCAGAGTCAGTCACCTGACCTCAACCCAATTGAGCATGGCTTTCACTTACTGAAGACAAAACTGAAGGCAGAAAGACCCACAAACAAGTAGCTACTAAAGGCAGCTGCAGTAAAGGCCTGGCAAAGCCACGTCCATGGGTTCCAGACTTCAAGCAGTCATTGACTGCAAAGATTTGCATCCAAGTATTAAAAATAATCCTAATATTTATGACTCTTAGTTTGTCCAATTGCTTTTGAGCCTGTGTAGGGACTGGCTATAATTGTGGCTATCATTCTTAAATGGTTAGTGCAATATTGCTTCATTTCAGATTACTTCATTTCAAATCCATTGTGTTGGTGTACAGAGGTAAAATGACGAAAATTGTGTCACTGTCCAAATACTTATGGACTTGACTGTATTTCTTCAGTTGACTGATCTATGTACTCACATCGGTGGGGAAATATTTGCTGAGTCATTCAGTCAGTTTTGTTCTGTTAGCTACATTTCTTACATAAAGCCATTTAAACATTTTAAAACTTTGTGGGGTGTTGTCTATCTGTACAGTGTGTAAGTGCTCTTCTGTACTGATGACAATGTGACTGAGCAGATGCATCTCGGACATTTGGACATTGTATTAATTTCCTTACACTATGGCATGTATCTCTCCAAAAATGTGATCAAATCATAAGAAAAGCACCCTTTTTTTGGCGGACTAACTGTTTTACTGCTGTGTTTGTTTAATTGGTGGTGAGTTGATGGGCTCACTCTCTGATAGGGCGAGGTGCTTTGCAATTCGGGAGAACCTCGGAGTACAGTTGCTGCTCCTCTGAATTGACAGAAGCCACTTGAAGAGGTGTGGGTTTTTGTGGTTTAGGGAAAAAAAGATTTAAATGAATCATACTGAACTCAAGTCACAGCACATCTCTCAGATTATGGGTTTATACATCCTTGTCCTGAAAAACTCATGTATCTCCAAAACAGTAACTTTACATGCTATCTGTTATTGTAAAAAAGCTCAAAATGTATGTATGATGTTGTAACAAGATTGTTGTTGGAGATGCAATGTTTTTACACAATATCACAAGGTTTTATCTTGAGAATTCAGTTAGACCATGTTACCATCACCAGGCCTGTGAGCTCCTGGAACATTAAAAGTTCTGTATGTAATCAGGGTTCTGCAAGAGGACTGCCAGGACATCTTGGTCACTTACAATTTCATTAAGAAGGCTTGTTTGGCACATGGTCAGTTGCTTTGCCTGTAGTAGTGACTGAACTTCACAGTCAGTCAGTGAACTGAACAGTGTATCAAGCTGGTTTGGGTCTCTCACCTTTGTGGTCAGAGCATTGTGTTTGGTAGTGGTTGACAATGAACTAACAATTTTTCAAATATGATGCCAAATTATGAATTGTGCCCCGGAAGCTGGAAGTCCTCATACTCTAATCTGATGCAAATAATTTTTAATTGGTATCCTGTTTAACACCATTTGCTATTGTAGTTTAAAAGCTTTAACTTTTAAAAAAAATCTAACCTTGCGATTTGGCTTCTGCCAAGCATCGAATTCAATGTTTGTGTTTGGGGTCATTTAGTCCAAGGTAGATATTATCATAGTTTCAGTATGTGCAATAGTAGTGTTGGCTGCATGATCAGGCTGCACATTTGGCCAAACAGTGCAACTGACCCGAAGTCAATTAACTCAATTCACTGAATAGACTGAAGAATTTTAACTTTAGTGGTGACAGACATGGGTATTTAAAGGTAGCCTGCTGCCACAAAATGTCCAGTTTGTTTTGGACAGAAGGACATGGCGATCAAGTGGCTCCAAGGTCTGGATGCCAGAAACATTTGAGCCAGCCAACTTTTCTTCTCATCTGCATTAACAATTCCACTCATCTACTGCACTTTGCTGCCATATTTCCATTCCTGCCATAGTGCTGCATATAAGATTTTAGACCCATTGTGCCTGCATTTATGAGCATTACTCACGCGGGCCAGAGGCAACTGTGCCCCATGTTAGGGATTTAACCCACACTTGCTGCATCACACGCTTTGTGAATCATCATATCAGCACAGTTTTTAGTGCTGGGATTAATCAGCCTATATCACTAGTGAAACCATTGATTTCTGTACCTGAGGTATTATCTTGAACCCCAGTGCTTCTGCATCTGTTCATTGTAGCCAGTATGTGTGCTCTTTTCTCAGGTTGCAGTTTCAATGCACTTTTGAGTATGCATAAGTGCTCTTTAATGCAGTTGATATATTGTAGTATATCCCTGTCACTGCTTGGGTGACTATACCACAAGTTGGGGTAGGCATTCAATCAACTGTTTCGAGTGACCCATCTTCAGTTTCATTACGATAGCATTAATATCAGTGTGCAGAATATTCACCACTATTGCTGAGACATACTCCTGCATAACACTCTGGCCATCAGATGCCCTGAAACTATCAGCACTCTTCACCAACATAGGCCTTAAAGCTTAGAGACTGACACACAACCACTGAAAGTACCTTAGGGTCTGTCTCTGTATGCAAAGTGGCTGTAGCCTATTAAGCTCCCTTGGTCTCTACAGTCACTAACAACATTATGCTTTAGATAGGGCACAGCTTTTTAAGTGCATGTCCAATTGTTCAGTTCTCAAATAATTTGAGCCTTGAATGAATGGGGCTTGACAGAACAAAACAGCTTGATTTTAACAATAACAAGATTAGCAAAAACTCACTTCATGTCTTGAATCCACTTCCTCATATCCTAGACAAGATGAGAATGGGAAAAGGTAGGGCCATAACAATTCAACATATTATTTCCTTTCATTTGATATGAAGCGCTCAATTCAAGAGAAAAACTTCTTGCACAACACTTTCAACATGCCCTCCTCTGAAAAAGTAACTCCCTCTTTATCTCAAATAAGGAGAGTTTATTTTTAAAAACTAAAAAAAAAAAAAACAATCTGCTCCTAAGCACACAGTTTTTCCACAAGCAAATACACTAGTGTACTACCATACTAATATTCTTCCAGTATCTTCCTATTCCCCCAAATCTTTAACATTTGGTGTACGGGAGCACTTTGGTTTCAGGAAGTAACAACACAAACACCCAGGGAATGGTGGACCAAAACATTATAGTGTGTCAAATCTGCCATATATGTGTAGAATACACCTCTGCTAATATCACAAATATACACTTACCCTCCACTTTAATAGGAACACCTGTACACCTGCTTATTCATGCAGATATTCAATCAGCCAATCATGTGACAGCAGCACAATGCACAATATGATCATGCAGATACAGGTCAAGAGCTTCAGTTAATGTTCACATCAGACATCAAAATGGGGAAATAGTGTGATCTCTGTGACTTGGATCATGGCATGGTTTTTGGTACCAGAACAATAATAAGCACTCTTTACAACTGTGATGAGAAGAAAATCATCTCAAAACGCACAACACATCAAACCTTGAGGAACAGCAGAAGACCAAAAGGTGGACAGTGAATGTACAGTTATACAACAGTTTTGATTATTGTATCTTTTGATTATTGTATCTTTAATGAATTCAATACGCTGTATCAGCATCTACGTTTTACTATCTAAAAACTTAATTAAAATAATAAAAAATAATTTTAAAATGGTTAATCAAGAAGTCTTTTACCTTTCAGCCTCTTTTTCTTTCATCCTTGTTTATGCCAAAACATTAAACCAGGTGAACACTCACCCACCCATCTACAGTGAATATGGAAACCATTCTTGGGAATCAAGAGCTGTGCGGTACTGATGGAGAATCAGTTTGGGGTCTCGCAATGTTAGTGCCTTTTTCTCTCAGGAAACCCCCAGATATAAAACACATACTGTGTGTATCTGAAAGAACAGACCATCATTTCATAGAAGGTCCAAGATCTGAGAGCTGCTCCATTATCCAAAGGTAACCATGCTTAGGAAGTGCTAGGGGCTGAAAACCTTTTGCGTTTGGTTTGGATTTATTTTAAATGTGCTTGCATATTTAAAAATATACTGCTCAAAAAATAAGGGAATAACAAAAGAGGTTTTGTTAGACCTTACTCTGGTGCAGTGGGCCCAGGGTTCCTCCTGGTGCATGACAATGCCCAGCCTCATGTGGCCAGAGTGTGTAGGCAGTTTCTGGATGACGAAGGCACTGATGCCATTGACTGGCCCTCACTTTCCCCAGAGCTGAATCCAATTGAGTACCTCTGGGACAACCTCTAGTTGTATTGGAGTATCCGAAGCACCAAGTACCACCACAGACTGTCCAGGAGCTCATTGATGCCCTGATCCAGGTCTGGGAGGAGATCCCCCAGCACACCATCCACCATCTCATCAGGAGCATGCCCAGACGTTGTCGGGAGTGCATACAGTCACGGGGGGGGCCATACACACTACTGACTTACATTATGAGTTGCCGTAATGAAATTCATACATTCATTATGGTATAACACGAAGTCAATTCAACTTCAGGGATATCGGTCTGTCCAGTTAGGAAGCATAAGTAATTGTGAATCAGTTTCACCTGCTCTGGTGCAAATGAAAATGACAACAGGTGCACTGGAGAGGCAACAGCAAGACAACCCCCAAAAGGGAGTGGTTTTGCAGGTGGTGGCCACAGACAATTGCTCTCTCCTTATTCTTCCTGACTGATTTGTCTCTAGTTTTGTGTTTTGTTAGGGTTCTTGTCACTATTTGTAGCATGAGGCAGTACCAGCAACCTAATAAGGTTGCACAGGGCAACAACCCAGCAGCAGGACCGGTATCTGCTCCTTTTTGCCAGAGCCCTACAAAATGACCTCCAGCAGGCTACTGGTGTGCATGTTTCTGACCAAACTGTCAAAAACACATTCCATGAGGGCCCGATGTCCTCTAGTGGGACCTGTGCTCACAGCACAGCACCATGCAGCTCGATTGGCATTTGCCAGAGAACACCAGAATTGACAGGTCTGCCACTGGTGCCCCGTTCTCTTCACAAATGAGAGCAGGTTCACAATGAGTATATGTGACAGATGTGAAAGAGTCTGGAGATGCCATGGGAACATTATGCTGCCTGCAACATCAACCAGCATGACCAGTTTGGCGGTGAGTCATTGATGGTCTGGGGAGGAATGTCCTTGGAGGGTCGCACAGACCTTCATGTGCTAGCCAATGGTACCTTTACTGCCGTTAGGTACTGGGAGGAAATCCTCAGAGGTTTTGTTAGACCTTACTCTGGTGCAGTGGGCCCAGGGTTCCTCCTGGTGCATGACAATGCCCAGCCTCATGTGGCCAGAGTGTGTAGGCAGTTTCTGGATGACGAAGGCACTGATGCCATTGACTGGCCCTCACTTTCCCCAGAGCTGAATCCAATTGAGTACCTCTGGGACAACCTCTAGTTGTATTGGAGTATCCGAAGCACCAAGTACCACCACAGACTGTCCAGGAGCTCATTGATGCCCTGATCCAGGTCTGGGAGGAGATCCCCCAGCACACCATCCACCATCTCATCAGGAGCATGCCCAGACATTGTCGGGAGTGCATACAGTCACGTGGGGGCCATACACACTACTGACTTACATTATGAGTTGCCGTAATGAAATTCATACAGATTGGATCAGCCTGTAATTTAAATTTTTTACTTTGATTTTCAGTGTGATTTTGAATCCAGCCCTCAGTGTGCTGATGACTTTGGCTTCCACTGACCATTGTGACATCATTTTGTTCTCAACAAATTACACAATGTATATAAGAAAAAAGGATTTTCACCTTGAATCTTGTTCATCGAGATCCAATGTGTGATTTAAGTGTTCCCTTAATTTTTTTGAGCAGTGTAGAAGACTCCAACTATGCCACCTAGTACAAAAAATACATTAAGGGAAAGGCACCCTGTTCATGTCTACTGAAAATATAAGCTCTCTAACGATTTAAACCAGTTACCGTTTGATTTCATCTTGAGTTTGAAGTTTGAAGGAATGCAATAATGGACTGTTTGGACCATGAACAACAAAGCTACATTGGTCACTCTATTATTCACAAATAAAGACAAAGCCAGTGCTTTACATTTAGAGTCTATGCCAGAAACATCCCATCCCATCTTCAAACAACCCTTCCATTCTTTTTTACAGGATATTCTTGCTCTCTGTCTCTCTCTCTCTCTTCTGATACAGCACAATGTGAGTTTTGCTTAGTTCAGAACAGACAGGCTGTCACTAGACCTGGGGCCTGCTGATAAAAGCACCATGACAGCTCAGTAGAAATACTGAATTCAGCTTACATTATTACAGCTGCACTGTGCTGATAGTTCCACTCATAAATTTGCTTCAAAATTGTTCAGCAAATGAATCAACCACTTGGTCTGCAAGTGAATTTCACTTATTTTAACTGGAACCAATAAAGCAAGTGTGCAAATGCCACCAAACCTGACAAAAATGAGAAATCACAATTATGAGATGGAGCCAATGAATCTGGCCCTTGTATAATAACGCAATCTGCAGGTGTTACCTCACATATTGTGGATTTTCGAAGTGTAAATGAATATCTTTCCAATTCAGTAAAAATGTACAATTTAGCGACATGTGTTGTCCTGCCTGGGAGATACAAGTAATTTTTACCTAAATAATTTATCACTGATGTGTATATATATATATATATATATATATATATATATATATATATATATTGTTCATTGGCGCGATTCATTGAACGATTCCCCACTTTTAGGGAAAGAAGTATGCTGATCTTGTGCCAGGTTCGCGAAAATCTCTCGACCGATTCCACATTGACAATACTGCATTTCCAATCAGACACTGTAAATACGAACTACCATCAGCCCGGCAACAAACCTACCATTGCTACACACAAGGGCAAGTGACATCGTGTTTAAAAGGAACTTTAATTTAGGCTACACCCACGGACTTATGCCGATTTATGCACCCATTCAAAAAGCGAGGATCTCGGAGTGCATTATCACCAGGCGCACAAACACCACCACATTTGGTTATCTCAGGACGTCCTAAAACGCTAAGGTGAAAAACGCTTAACGTGGCTTAATGTACCAAAACAAGGGACCAGGGAAAAGCATTTTTCTCTCACATTTCTCTCATCGTAAACATTATTTACACACCTTATTAATAATATTAATAATAATAATATTATATTCTGGGTTCATCTGCTTGCTTGTACATAGCCTTGCCTGTACATGTTTTATTAATAAGGTGTATACTGAATTTGGTCTTTTAATATCACGGTCTTAAAACATTAAGCCACGTTTTCTTTATAACGGGTTTCTATGGGGAGAAAACACGCGACGTAAAAACGTTGTCTTTCCACTTGGATTACGGCGCCGTTGTTTTAGCAGCAGATAGTGTTTATGACAAGAGAAATGTGAGAGAAAAATGGTTTTCCCTGGTCGTTGTTTTGATACATTAGGCCACGTTCAGCGTTTTAGAACGTCCCGTTATCTCACTATAGGAAATGACCCTTCCTTGTCCCTGAAACAAGAACATCATGTCAAAGCTTAGATGTTCAAAATGGGCTACATATGGGACTCTGACCACCGATTCGCACTCAAATCTTTCTGCATAGCCCATGCCGCGTGTGACGTCTTTATATGTCACTTCCACACTCGCACGGAGAAACACGTAAAGCGTTCTGTCGCAGAATAATGCGAAGTTTCAGAAGTGACTGCGGCAATATCATGTAGGTGTATTTGTAAAATGAAAGCCAAAAGAGCTCGAGCGGAGAGCACAGCAATTTGCAATGTAAGCTAATAGTGAATATTACCTTGGGTCAGGATGATTCCGCACAGGACGCCCACCCAGACCGCGGCGCTTAGAGCACGACTTTCAGCAGAGCGTGTGATCGGCATGATGAGACGCGCGCACACACAAAAGAACGCAGAAGTCCAGTATATAGGATAGCTCCGTGAAACCGGCAGGATGTAAATCGAGGGATTAATCGAGGAGGGAAGACGTGTTTCCGAATGATCGTTACATTACGGATCCACTCCGCCTCTAGCGAGTCTCTCTCTCTCTCTCTCTCTCTCTCTCTCTGTCTGTCTCTCCGCAGCGTCTCGCCTTTCTCCCCTCCGCGCACCCCCACCTGATAAGAAAAGTTGTCCCTTTGTTGTGATGCCACCGTTAGGTCCAAAAACTGCATTTCACAATATATTATAATGTCTGCTAACCACGTTGTATTAGTGTGTTAGCAGACTAAATGCTGGTTGCTTGAAAGAAAGAAAGAAAAATATCAAGGCTACAACCTGCTCATAGTGCATTCTGAGTTCACACTTAGCCAAAGGGATTTACACTAACATTTACTTTTATTTGACAAAGTGCTTAGAAAAAAGCTTCCTCAAGGATAGTTTGGGTGGTTAATGGTTAATGTATCTAAAGCCTTCTACTCTTCTGAAACTTTACTGAGTGGGAACTTTCTGTTGTAGAGTTCTGTATGGAACATTCTTCAGTTTGTTATTCTATTCTATTCAACCCTATTCTATAAGTGCAGTTTGCTGCAGGTTAGTTTCATAAATCTTCTAAACTAGCTTCATAGTAATAACAGCTCATCAAAACATTTTTTTCTTAACATAAATAATCAATACCAAAGTCACAACACTGTTTACTCTCTTAAAACTTAATAGTCCTGGTCTTTATTTACGTTCGTCCATTTGTGTGTCTGAACCTTTCTGTGTGTCTGTGTGTATGTGCATGTGTGCATGCATTTGAGAGGGTGAATCCTGTCTTAAAGAATCACTCAATAAGTGACTGTTGAGCTTCAAAAGTAGCTGACTCTCAAAATTTATGCACGTCGGGATCCTTTTGCAGTGAATAGAAGACGTGCATGACTCAAAAGTCTCTCACATGCTGCAGAGCTGCTGAGGTTGGACACAAAAGGTACTTATCCAGCTCTCCAGTCTGAGTTTCCTGATGTCATGGATGCAAAGAAGTCATCTTCATCAGAGTGACAGTTGTTTGAGTGGGTATCTTCATCCAAATTGAAAGTGAGGTGACTTTTGATATAGTCAAGCCCTGTGGCAAAAAAATAGAAATGGTATTTTAATATGGACATTCTTTTGCAACTTGCAACCATGAGCCATGAAGTCTAACCTGTACATACATTAGTAGTCTCTAAATCAAAGCCACATGACTCCCTCTTGAATTAATAGATACATTACCACTTTTAAGATGCTCTCCTCTGTGGTCCAGCATGTCCTGAATTTTGGTAGAAGAATAGCTGCAGCAATCAGCTCACGGTCCTTCATGCTCTCTCTGAAATGCTTCTGGATCCGAGAGAGCCTCTTGTATGTTTGCAGCCAGCTTCTGCAGCATTGGCATCAGTGGTTGACACAAGATTCAGGAGATGGCATGGCATTATGCCTTGGAAGTTGATACTCCAATCCCTTGTTGTTATTTAAAATAGAACAGACAACTTGATACTCTAAGTCTTCTAAAGGACTTTCATCTTCAGGAGCATTTTTTTCCATTTCCTCAGTGATTTCCTCTTCACTCTCCCCATAAACTCTAAAGGCCTTCAGGAAATTTCATCCACTATCAGTTGTTGGTCACCTTTTTCTGATTTGTTCTTCTGAATGTATTTCCTCTAATGCTGCAGCAAGGACATCAAATGTGTTGGAACCTTTCATGTGTCTGCTAGCCAGCACAGCACTTTGCTAAAGAGATCTTGTCTATCTAGTGACAAGTGACACTACGCTGTCTGACAGTCCAGCAATCAACCTTTTAATTATCAAGTCCTTCAGGTCTTTGCACCTTCCTGAATTTTCAAGCACAATGTTTTACTTGTCATCACTATGCACTGAGGTTGCAAGGTTTCTAGACTTGAATGATGGTACCTCAACCAGAGAAAACGGTTGGCTGGCTTCACATATGAAAATGAGTAAAACCTTGTCAAATGTTGCCTGTGTCACCCGTGGGACAGAGAAGGAAAATGCATTGATCTTTGCATTCTTCATAGGAGGATCGTCAGTAGGGGAGGAATTCCGCTTTCTACTGGACTGTATGCAGTCCCTATGCAGCTTGTTGGGGTGAACCCTCTATTGAATAGAAAAAGATATTTACATATAAGGCTTCAACTTCTGCATTTGAAAGAGAAACAACATAAAGACAAGTCTTAACACAAAGAGAAGCCTCAAATAGCAGAGCCATTCTATCCTATATGCTTAGTAAAATTGTGTGCTTGGATGCACTACAGAAATATCAGATGAGATCGCTCACTGCTGCTGGCACCACATGGACGGCCTGAAGATCAGTGGGATTGCTGGGGATGGTACCACTTGGGGGCCGTGGAGATGACTTGGGCTGTGGTTGCCACAAGCAGCTTTTTACTCAGGACTCCATCAGTGAACAGTGGATAGGTTTAACAAAAGACTTCTTGTGAAAACTGTGATGAATTTACTGGTTGCATAATTGCACTATGTGTCCATATAATATACAGTTATAGAAGGGATTTATTTATAATTGCACTCTCCATTAGCACCCAGATGAGAATGGGTTCCATTTTGAGTCTGGTTCCTCTTAAGTTTTCTTCCTCATATCGTCTTAGGGAGTTTTTCCTTGCCACCGTTGCTGCTGGCTTGCTCATTAGGGATAAATTCACATATTTACATTTATTTTGGTTTAATTTAATTTGAATCTATTTATTTCTGTAAAGCTGCTTTGTGACAATGTCCATTGTTAAAAGC
>CM075019.1:7436795-7452701 GCA_037576675.1 Pangasius sanitwongsei | reverse complement strand
TCTGAGTTTCCTCCCTGGAGATGCTTTGCCAGGCCTTCACTGCAGCCACCTTCAGTTGCTGCTTGTTTGTGGGTCTTATTGCCTTCAGTCTTGTCTTCAGTAAGTGAAAAGCATGCTCTATTGGGTTGAGATCAGGTGACTGACTTGGCCATTAAAGAATATTCCATTTCTTTGTATAAGTACAAGAGACATTAAGTGTGTAAATTTGAAGTGGATCTATGTACTGGAAGTATATTAAATAACAGAAAAGGTGTCTGAATACTTATTTCCCCTCACTGGAAGGTTATCAAGAATGACTATTTGTTTGCATTTATTTGAAATATCCCTGTGGGGTGTCAGTAATTTTGGCACATATTTTTTGAGAGAAAATACTATTTATTATTTTAAAAACTATTTCTAATGAGTGATTCCACAGACTCCACAGAAACTGCCCTTGTGGCTATCACTGAGAAGCTTCATGCTGCTAGATGTGCCAAACTATCATCAATCCCTATCCTCCTGGACCTTTCAGCAGAGTCAACCACAAGACCCTTGTCCATCCTCTTGGGTCTTGGAACTTGTGGCACAGCATGACAGTGGTTTGCTTCCTATCTGGAGGGTCAGTCATATTAGGTGGCATGGAGGGGATACACATCTGCTCTATGCAGACTCTCCACTGGTGTCCCACAAGGCTCAGTACTTGGTCCTCTTCTGTTCTCCCTCAATACTCGATCTCTTGGTGAGGTCATATCCTCACATGGGTTTTCATACCACTGCTAGGCAGATGACATGCAACATATCCTCTCCTTTCCCCCCACAGACACTCATGTTTCTTCTCAGATCTCAGCATGTCTGGCAAACATCTCATCATGGATGGCAGCTCTTCAGCTGAAACATCTGTACATCTCTGGAGATGCATCACCAAATCAAGATCTTGTGATCTCCCTATCACCAAATCAAGATCTTGTGATCTCCTATCACAACTCTTAAATCTCACCATCTGTCACTGCACGCAACCTGGCGGTAACCTAGACAACCAGCTGTTGTTCTCACATCACTAAACTGACACAATCAACTGACGGTTTCTCCTTTACAACATCAGAAGGATTCATCCATTTCTATCCACAGAGGCCACTCAAGTGCTTGTTCAGTCCATTGTCATTTTCAGACTGGACTGCAACTCAGTCCTGGCTAGTCTGCCTCTGCAGCCCATCCAACCTCTGCAACTAATCCAGAATGCAGCTGCATGGTTTGTTTTCAACATCCCCAAGTTCTCCCATACTACACCATTGCTCCGCTCCCTTTACTAGCTTTCTGCATCTGCCCACATCAGATTTTAAAACACTGATGCTTGCCTACAAAGCCAAAAATGGACCAGCCCCACCTACCTTCAAGCACCCATGACACAGCACTCCACACGACACTCCCTCTGATCCTCTAGTACTGCTTGGTTATACCCACCACCTCTCACAAAGGCGTGCATCCAGGCTCCTAGGTGGTGGAATGAACTTCCCCTAGCTGTCTGAACAGCTGAGTCATTGGCTGTCTTCAAATGATGACTGAAGTACCTTCATGAAGTACTTAAATTAGCAATTGTCTTGTTTTTACCATACTATACTAACCTCCCCAACAGATTTTTTAGACTGAAAACTGATCATATTTTTAGTCCCTGATCTAGTGGTCGAGCGTCAGATAGCAACAGAGAGGAGGCAGGTTGACCAGCATGTAATGCATGATGATTCTCACCTGTGTCTTATTACCACCATCAAAGCCTGATTCAATTGGGAAATGAACGATTGGTGAAGGTGAGGTGTTTGCATGTTCATGAAGATCTGCTGGTGCCAGTCATTACTAAATTCTAGGGGCAAAAGCATAAAGTGGAGGTAGTGGAGCTCACCCATCCACTAATTCTTGGGACATATTGGCCAGGTTTTCAGACATTAGTAAGAGAAATGTTTGTGGATGGTCCTGCAGGAGTGAGGCATGGTGTGGAATGTGCGCAGCATTGGCTGGGGAGGTGATGCCAGGGCCGTCAAAGTCAGCTCCACATCAGGTGGACACGGAGGGTGGGGAGAGCTCCGTTCCTCCACCCTTTGCAGGGGTTTCCCCTAGAAGATTTCCCCTTGCATCAGTTTAATTATAAATTATAAATAAATTACATGAACACAAAAAAAGTGGTTTGGGAGGCTATGCTCGATATGGGAGTAATCGAGGAGTCCCACGGTGATTGGAGTGACTCGGTGGTCTTGGTGCTCAATGCCGACAGGTCGGTCCATTTTTGTGTGAACTTTAGAAAAGTCAATGCAGTCCAGTCCAGTGGACGGAGCTGTGCGAGTGGGCTTTTTGCCAGGTAAAAGTGGTTTTGTGTGGAGGCCAACTGTTGCATTATCCTGACTTTTCCCCAATGGCAGGGTAGCACCTTGCATGGCAGCTCTGTTGCCATTGGCGTGTGAGTGTGTGTCTGAATGGGTGAATGAGAAACAGTGTAAAGTGCTTTTTGTAGAACCACTAAGGTTAAAAGGAACTATATAAGTGTAGACCATTTACCATTTACCACCCTCCAGTACTACCTACTGGGGCACCCCTTTACCCTCTGTTCCGATCATGCCTCACTCCAAGGGCTCCACCACATGAAGGATGCCAACACGCGGATCACTTGTCAGTTCTGTATCTGGCACTTCAGCCATTCAATA
This sequence comes from Pangasius sanitwongsei, assembly GCA_037576675.1. NCBI lineage: Eukaryota > Metazoa > Chordata > Actinopteri > Siluriformes > Pangasiidae > Pangasius > Pangasius sanitwongsei. The sequence continues at coordinate 7,450,029 of CM075019.1, read as the reverse complement.
CCTCTCCCGCCAGGGTGGGGGAGAAAATTTCAGCCGTAAGCCTGATTGTTCTCTGGCCTGAGCTGAGCGGTGGGAGTATGTGGCAGCAGGGGAATGGTGGAGCGTCAGCTGGGGACGGAGAGGAGGCGGCAGATAACGCGTGATGATTCTCACTTTTGTCTTATTACCACCGGTCTGCTTATGTATGTTTCTTTTATACAATAATTTTTGCCCAGTTTTATGAAGTGTGTCAATAATTATGGAGGACATAATAAAGCTATGATCCTATTTTTTAAAATTATCGTAGGGTGAAAAGGACAGAGGCTACACACTCTAGACGCACTTCAGCCCTCCCACACACATACTGGAAGTTCTTCATGAGGAGCAGGGGGCAGAGAGCACACACTGTTAACACATTTAACTGTTACACATGTTAACACACTGTTAACACATACAAGCAAACACTTCTTACACTTCTCGGCGCAGCTGAAATTATATTCACAGAATAAGAATATAGACACAAGTAATGGCACTCTTCAAGTCTGCATGTAAAACGGGCTATCTGACACTGGCTGCAATCTCTTTGTACCAAACCTCCCGATCCTCCCCTTCTTGCCAACTGTTTAATCTTTTAGCCTTTGATGAGAGAAAGACAGAAAGCAACTGGGCTGTGGTATCCAGGGGAGCTGGGGTCACACTCTCAGCGCATGTTCTCTCCTCTCTGGAATCCAGCGAGTGAGCAATCTGTGCCCATGGGGCTACATTATTTATACATTATTATGAGCATAAAAATACGCACATGTGGTAGAGAGAGTGTGTGTGTTTAAACATTTCAGTGTTTTCTAATTGATTACATAACCAGGGCCATTTAAATTATTGGTTATGACAGTAGAGCATCTGATTTTCAAATACAATAGTAGCATCCCAGAAACACTACATAATTGGTTGAATGATTCAGATAATTGGAGACCTCCTTGGTACAAATACAGTATATTATTCCAAGTAACTCTGCAGTAAAAGTGAGGTTTTTGGCAATCAGTTGTGTTGTGAACCACTCATCCATGATACATAATTTGAAGGTTACTTGTAGTATTCAAGCATTCAAGATTTTCTGAATAAAGTGTCTGACCTTGGATTTAAGCCCATTTTTCTTGCATAATATTGGTGCTTTATCAAATCCAGCTCCACGGTTTAACAGTTTGATGTAACTACAATGGATTGCAATTTGAGTCAGTTTTTTTTTCAACTACCAAACGGGGAGAATGGGCCAAACACATGTTCCCTCCAATACATGTAAAGCCAGCCTCCGCATCCTTTCAAACTGCTGCTCACAATGCAGCACAGGGCAGTGTAACACACTGAGAGGAAAGCACTATCTACCCTGTCCTGCAAACATGAGCTCACAGTTGCTCACTATTGTCTAATGTTGCTGTGATTGACAGGAGAGACAGAGTATTCCATCCCTCCCACAGCCATGGACATCTGTGGTATCATCAGGATTCAAACCTGTGATTTCCCAGTGAAAGTGTGAACGATTTTTTGTTCCACCACTTGGGATCCCTTGAAGCTACTATTAAATGCAGAAATATCACACTATTCACTAATAATTTGGTAGATTTGTGGCACAAAAGTTACAAAGTAAGACATGAATAGCATCTTCAGCTTAATGTTAGCTATGAGAATGGCAAGTCAGCCTAATAGATTGGGATTTATAGACTGTTTAAATTTCTGCACATTAACTGCTGTGTACAGTGCAAATGAACTTAGTGTGTCATGAATGGGCATGAAACTAGGCTTTTATGGAACATGTGAAGGTCAAGCCAGACTTCTCTATGCCTGGCTACAGATTCCAACTCCTCCTGGGGGATCCACAGACATTCCCAAGCAAACTGTGAGATATAATCTCTGTATTAGGTCCTAGGGCTTTGTCAATAAACTGAGCTTCAGCATTATCACCACTGACTGATACAGTCACTAGTAACTGTTACTGTTGCCACTGACCCTATCTCATGTTCTCTTTTTCCATCCCAAGATACTCAAACACCTCCACCAGTGGCAAACTCTCTGCCCTTACATAAAGGGAACATAACTCTTTTCCAAGAAAGAACCATGGCCTCAGGCTTGAAGGTGCTGACTTTTATCCCAGCCACTTCACATTCACATTCAGATCCACTTTGGATGATGCCAAGAGAACTGCGAATTACAGGATTGTTACCTTTAGCCCCTCATATTGAACAGCTCTCTCCTTGGCTGCATCTTGATATCCTCTGTCCATGAAAACCACAATCAGGAGTGGAGACAAGACACACATTTGATGGCGTCCAACACCACCTGGAGTTTGACTCCACACCAGTGATTTCAACTTAATGCAAAGAAGTGTACACAACACTCACTGTACTCATACAGAGACAGATCACACAATGTAATGACTCAGATACCTCCTGCAATACCTTCCACAGTAAATGTCAAGGCACAAATGTTACAGGCCTTTTCCAAATCCACAAAACACACTGGGTTAAGGAGTTCATTAACAATATCCCCAGTACAGGTCAACATTCCCACACACTTGCACAGCAGAGCTTGTGCATGGGCTCATCTCACCCTCCTGAGACACTGAATGGTTTACCAGGAAATCCTTGGGGCCACCTGAAAGTCTTTTTCCATGGCCTCTCCAAACTCCTCCCATGCCCAAGCTTTCATTTTTGCTACTGCCTTGACTCCAGGTCTTCTGGCTGTCCTATACCTTTTAACTAAATCAGGTGAAGATTACTCAGAAGGCCTCCTTCAACTTGACAGCATCCGTCACCACTGGTGTCTACCAGCACAATCTACGGTTACTGCCATGACAGGCACCAACAGCATTCCGGCAAAAGTACTTGCTGCTAAGGACTTGAACATGGTCCATGCAGACTCAATATCCCTGACCTCACTCAGTACAGATAAGTTGTCCTTTTTGCAGCAGCAGGTAAATTTGTCTCCCAAGCAACCCAGAAAGGCTCAATACCTCAGGCTCTTTCTCCACCAGAAAAAGTGACATACCAATGAACTATCCCCTCAGATCTGTTCATCAAGCAATCTCCTGGTGGTATAGCCCTGAGGTTCACTGAAGTACATAAGCCCCTCAAGTATACTATTACAGTGTGGTTACATATATCATTCATTCATCATCCATTCATCTTGAGTAACCACTTTATCCACCAGTAACCACTTTATTGTCAGGGTTGCAGTGGATCCAGACCCTATCCCAGTAAAGTTTAAATGGTCACTTCCTTGGCCCAATGTATATTTTGGGTGGCTATGTTGGCCCTACATTTGGGGTCATAAGTTTACATACGCCTTGCAGAATCTGCAAAATTTTTATAATTTAAAATAAATTTTAAAAAAAACATAAAAATTGCTTTTTGTTTTTTATTTAGTACTGCCCTGAATAAGCTATTTCACACAAATGAACAAGTTCAAAGGTTTACATACTCTTGATTCTTAATACTGTGTTTTGTTACCTGGATGATCAAAGACTGTTTTTATGTTTTTGGATAGTTGTTTGAGAGTCCTTTGTTTGTCCTGAGCAGTTAAACTGCCCACTGTTCTTCAGAAAAATCCTCCACGTCCTACACATTCTTTGCTTTTTCATACATCTTTTCACACTGAGGACAATTTAGGGGCTCATACACAACTATTACAAAAGGTGTGATTACACAGCAGATTACAAATTGTGATTGTGGGCACACAGCAGGGTGACACCATGGATGGGGTGCTAACCCATCACAGGGCGCAATCGCACACACATTCACTCACTACAGACAATTTAGAGGTGGCAGTCAGCCTACAATGCATGTTTTTGAACTGGGGGAGGAATCTGTAGCACCTGGAGGAACCCCCCAAAGCCCAAGGAGAACATGCAAGCTTCACGCACACAGGGCGGAGGCGGGGTTCAAACCCCCAGCCCTGGAGGTGTGAGGCAAACGTACCTAGTACATCTATTTTTTATTTAGTACTGCCCTTCAGAAGCTACATACGATATTTATATCCTTCTCATAAGATAAAATAATAATTTTACATCTCCTTGGCTCTTAATGATTCTCTTGCCTTCTTGAGAATCAATGAATGTCTGCACCTTTTGTAATATGTATGAGTCACTCAGTTGTCCTAAGTGTGAAGAGATGAATCTCAATATCATATAGCCACTGTTGGAAAGGGGTCAAATATTCAGAAGATGCTGTAAAACCAAATAATGTGCAGTACCTGAAGTATTTTTTTTAACAACAGTGGGCAGTATAACTGCTCAGGACAAACAACCATCCCAAAACATGAAAACAGTCTTTTATCATCCAGGTAACAGCACATAGTATTAAGAATCAAGCATATGTAACTTACATTAAGAATTATGAATTACATTCTTGATTAAGAATCAAGCATATGTAAACTTTTGGACTGGTTCATTTGCATAAATTCAGTTATTATTTTGTATGTAAACATCTGTTGTGTGAAATACGTTATTCAGTGCAGTACTAAATTAAAAAAGAAAATGCACTTTTTATGATCCCTCCTATTATTTTTTAAATTATTAACATTTTTCAGGTTCTGCAAGGCATATGTAAACTTAAAACCCAATTGTAATATATACACTCACTGACCACTTTACTAAGAATACCTGTACACCTGCTCATTTATGCAGTTATCCATTCAACCAATCATGTGGCAGCAGCACAATGCATAAAATCCTACAGGTCAAGAGTTTCAGTTAAATGTTCACATCAAACATCAAAATGGGGAAAAGTGTGATCTCTGCGACTTTAACCATGGCATGGTTGTTTGTGCCAGATGGGCTGGTTTGAGAAATTTAGATACTGCTAATCTGATTTAACACACCTCTCTGGACTTTACACAGAATGGTGTGAAAAACAAAAAGCAGAGGGTCTGCAGGCTGAAACACCTTTTTGATAAGAGAGATCAGAGGAGAATGATCAGACTGGTCTGAGCTGACAAAAAGTCTATAGTAACTCAGATAAGCACTTTATAAAAATGGTAAGCTGAAAAGCATCTCAGAATGCGCAACATCATCAAACCTTGAAGTGGATAGACTACAACATCAGACCACATCAGGTTCCACTCCTGTCAACCAAAATCAGGAATATGAGGCTATCATGGGCACAGACCAGTTTTTTTTTTTTCCTAATCTTGATGTGGTCTGATGTTGTAGCCTATCCACTTCAAGGTTTGATGTTTTGTGCATGCTGAGATGCTTTCATGCTCACCACAATAGTAAAGAGTGTATATTTCAGTTATTATATCCTTCCTGGCAGTTCAACCCAATCTGGCCATTTTCCTCTGGCCTCTCTTATTAATAAAGCTTTTCCATCCACAGAACTTTCTCTCACTCAATGTTTATTGTTTTTCACACAATTCTGGGTAAGCTTCCCAGGAGACCAGCAGCTTCTGAAATATTCAAAACAGCTCATCTGGTACCAACAAGCATGCTGCGTTTAATATTACAAAGATCACACTTTTTCCCCATTCAGATGTTTGATGTGAACATTACCTGAAGCTCTTGACCTGTATCTGCATGATTCTATGCATTGTGCTGCTGCTACATGATTGGCTGATTGGATAACTGCATAAATGAGCAGGTCTATAGGTGTTCCTATTAAACTGAATGGTGATTGTATGTATAAAACAAGGCTTATCCAGTAGAACTGATTGCATGTTCCAATAGAAAATGTTGCCTGACTGTTTGAGTGGGTTTTAAGATTACCTTCCATTAGGGAATGCAAAAATTAATGGAAATTAGTTGAGCTTGTTGTTTATTAAGCTAAATAGCTTTGTGAAATACTACACAGGTTTGGGACATACACTCTTGAAATAGCTGCTAGTATCATTGAGACAATTCTACCTTAACTGGTGTCACCTGCTACACATTAACAACCCACTTAAAAAAAAAAAAAAAAAAAAAAAAACACATAGGGCTGGTTGTCTTGTCTCTATTTGTGTTCTGATTGTTTCAAAGGTCAATTTTCTTTCTCGTAAGGAAGCAAACTTCATTTTAAAGGCTGAATCACAACACCATGTTTTAAAGGGTCTTGACATTACTTTTGACATTTCCAGGTCAGTCAGATTAAGATCTGTCAGAAGATGAGCAAATCAGAAAAACCTCTGTCAACGCTATGGGGTAGGTGGCTTGGCTTTATTTATTTATTTTTTCTAAATGTTGTGTGAATATTTATTTGTCCCCCTGCATTTGGCATGATATTTTTGTAGCCAAATCCTCTTGCTCTTAATTTAGGCTGTGAACTAAATGAGTCAAACAAACAAGAGTCTTTCAAGACGGATGACACAAATCATCAGCACCAGCTTGCATTAAGAACAGTGAGTTCTGTAACTGTGACCTGGGCTAGTTTACTTGTGCTCATATGGTGAAATGAAAAATGTTCTTCTAAATTTCTTAGATGTGCTTGGGTCACACTGTGAAAGATGAGTTTAACATAGTTGAATTGGTTACTGGGGAGGGTGATGATGCCAAAGGTGTACCAATTGCAACTCTACATGCCAAGTCAATGCCTACAGTAAGTGAACTCTTCATTGTCTTCTATTTTTGTGATCATTAAGCTGTTGAATTGATATTCCTTATCAATGTTGGTCAGGTCAACTTATCTGGCTTAGACTTGCATCCTCCCGTGACCTTTCGGCTGAAGCATGGCTCAGGGCCAGTATTTGTTGGTGCAGAGCATGTAGCCTGTGAGTTTGTGCTGGCCTAATTTTACTTTACAATGCCTTTTTGAAGTTGAACAGTAGCAATGAACAAATACTTTTCTAGTGGAAGACTATTCAGATGAAGAAATGGATGATGAGATGGAGGAGGAGGAGGTGGAGGAAGAAGAGGAAGATATTGAAGAGTCGCCTGTGAAGAAAGTTAGCAAAAATGGTGCTGGCAAAGTAAGGCCAAACTTCATTACCTTACTTGCATTTATTCAAGATGTTTCAGTATTCTGACAGCAGTCTGAATGTTCTTTTTCAAGAGAAAGAAACCAGAAAAGGGGGAAGATGAGGGGTAAGCTCTAGCTCTCTATTCTGTATTAAATAATTAACATGCTACTTTTCCACTAATCATTTGTGTGTGTGTGTGTGTGTGTGTGTGTGTGTGTGTGTGTAAAATGTAGTGAAGCATCAGAAGGTGAAAATAATCCCCCTAAAAAGGTAAGACTATAGTGATTTTGATTTTACTTATCTAAAATTGAAGTTGACCATTTTAACAGCTTTGTTCCTTCCACAGGGAAAAGGAAAGGGTAGAAAGCCATTGGCTGCAAAGGTTTGACCAAGCAAGAATGATGAAACGATACCAGTTGAACGACTTGATTCAAACAAAGTAGTCTATAATATTTCTATTATTCTGCAGTTGTATAAAGGCCTTTCGGGGTGGTGATTTTGAAGTGATCATTATGCTTGTCTTGCTTTGCAACTATATCCTGGCTTTTAGTAATAAAATTGCAAAAGAAATGTTTCCTAATTGTCAGACACAAAGGGACTGTATTAAATGAACCTATGTTTGTATTGAGGGAGATGGTTGACTTCATTCTTATTTTAAAGTGCAGTGTTTAAAAATGGAAGTTGCTTCGGATTACTGGCATAAGGGAGCAAATGTTAAACTAGATACATTTTTAATCAGAGTTAAGGATGTTTGACTTCTCAGGAGGTTTTTGCTTTACCCTGGCTCACCATTTAATAAGCCAGAGAATTCATGGTTGATGAATATTTCCATAACTGATTAACTAATTATGGTTCAGGATGGTCTGTTTAAAATCACAATGATTTATGTACCACATCTGTATATGATGTATTCACCTGTCTTTCATTTTTAGACTGGTCCAGATGTCAGTAATTACTGTTAGTGTCTGGTGTATTGCTAATATAGATCACTACATGCTTTTTAAAAATACCAAGAGAATGACTGTAAAGGACAATATGGCAGCTGAAAAACTGTACTGTTTCTAGATTAATTTCTGCTAATGCTGATCCAATAATTTTGTCATGGCTTACCTTTATGAAGACTGAATAAGGTTCCACAGTACATATCTTAACCAGAATATAGGTTATTACTTAAATTCATAAAGAATTAATTTGGTGAAACAAATAAACAACTACAACCAAGTTGATAGTTTTAAAAATAATTTTATGGATTTTACAAAAAAGTGAACATTTGCTGCTGGTTACTGAAAATATACATACACAACATGAATTATTTCATTCAAATCCTTTATTCATGTACAGTGTAGAATGTGCAGCATATTCATTGTACTTCCACCTTCAGTAATGTATGTGATGGCATTCTGAGTAGAATGACTATTTGTCTTTTCTCAACTGTAAAAGAACATCAGTAGCGACTAATAACTGAATCTAGTCATGAAAATTTAGATTAAAAGGTAAGTTTTGTGTATTTATTTTTACAGAACTAGTGTGTTTCTGAACAATTTCTTTCCACACTGCCTCATAGAATTTGTAATAAAATGTCCACCATGAAGGGAAAAGTTCTCACCCAATTCCTTATATTCAGTCAACCTCAGCTTTCCTCAGATATTTTTTCATCACTGAATTGACATCTCCCTCACTTCCTTCAGCCTCTAGCCTCTTTTCTTGTAGGCCAATCCAGTGCTGAGAGCCTTCAGAATCAGAAGAGTCTGAATCTGAATCCTTACACAGTGCCCTGGAAGGTGGCAGCTCTCCAAAGTGCACACTTAGGGCACGACGCTGACCCCCTCTGGAGCTGCTACTTGCTAAGCTGCTTATAGACTGTGATCTACGGATTGCTGGGACAATGTCCGAGTTGGTGTCCCCTAAATCGCTTCTAACCCTTTCTTTGTCAGTTTCAAGATTTCCAAGAAGACGCAGATTCTGAAAGACAAGTGGCTCTGACCCAAGGAGGGCCTCACCACCACTTTCAGCAGTCAGACCCCTAAACAGCTGGTGGCGGACTGGTTGATGGGTGCCTAGGGCAGGCAGGGTTTTGGCACCAGGATCCCCCCCCCATTCCTCTGGGATAGAGAGATTGGAGATTTGCATGGAGGACAGCACTGATGTAAGCGAGTCACATGAGCCAATGCGGTTTACCTTGCTCATGGTGGACATGGTTGAGGGGGCAGAGGGCGTGGATTCAGATAGGGAGCGCAGGCTGGAAGCATGGGGTAGCAGAGAGCTGGACACTTTCAAGATGCCCGGACGCACTGCTTCCTCCAGGCTGTCATTTGTGTCTGGGGAGAGGGTGAAGGCTCGGCGACGCAGGCTCGAGGCTGCTGTAGGCTGGGAAATGGGTAGTGATACTGTACTACCCTCATCCACCTCTGAACTTTTGCCCCACCCAGCCCGCTTTTTACGTAAGCCCTCCAATAGCTCAGATAATGCAGTTGAGGATGATGCCCTAGGCAGAATTCTAGAGCCTTCAGCAAGATCATTCTCCAATTCCTGAGAACATGATCTGGTAAAGTACAAATGGAAAATGTCAACTGCATTATTCATTTAAATAATGAGAATAAAATAAATTTTATTTTTAAATAAAAAATAAAATAATGTAAGGAAAAAGCAGCAAATTCCATGTTGGTGTTTAGGGACATAACAAGGGTCTAAAATAATTAGATGTTTGCTTTGTGGTAATTACCTGAAGCTATAGGTGCTCATTGTGTCTGTGACTGACTGGGGGCTAGTGGTGCTTCCATCATATGAAGAGACGCCACCTCCACGACCCTTGTGACCCCCACGTGGCACCCCCAGCCAGTGCTGAATGCCGTTACCAGTGTCCCCTGTGCCGATGCTGGAGCCCAAGCTGGATGCGTTGTCCCTGCCACAAGAACAGTGTTATTCAGAGCCCTTTATTGCAAAACTCTCCACTTTTGCATTGTCAAACACAGGAGCTTGTAATTCCCAAACCAAGTATTGATCATTCATCAGCCATATTTGTACCAGCAACACATGCCAACAAGACTAAAAGACTATGACTATGATATTGCCATTAAGTGAACCATGGGTTCAGTAGTAGAGACTCCTTAACTCTGGAGTGCCGTCATTATTGGAAGTCTCTCTGCATGACTAGCTGAACAGAGATCAGCGTCAATAGTGTTGTGCTCACATAAAAGGCCTACCAAAACCCACAGATTCTGGAGTTTCGTATTTAAGTGGTCAACACCATGCTTTTCAATTGCTGTAATAAGTAAATGTGCCATTCGAATAAGCAGTGCCAACCTGGCTATGTCATGGAGCCCTTACTTGGGCTTTCTACATCCAAGCAGCTTGTAAATACAAGGATAAAGTGACACATATCTGCTTATTTTCTTCTAGGACTTACCTAGCCACAGATGACAAAGAAATGAGTGGAGTGTTTATCATAGCTGGAAGAACTTACAGAAGAAACATATATATGAAAAAACCTTATCATTAATGCTGTAGGCAGCGTGTGTTTGTACATCTGCTGCCTGAGGACAAACAAGCAAATAAACACGTTCTAGCAGAATTCAAACTTCATTTATACAATGCAAATATCGATTCTAGACTGTATATAGGGTGGTTTTTAGGTGGCCAGTGGTGCTTTCAGGATACAAAGAAATTCAAACCCGTACAACCCTTATAACCACAAGGGTGGTGACTACTTAGTGCTCCTAGAATATGGTAACTATGCAACTTGCTGCCAGCTAGCTCTATGACATTTACCTTTCTTTGGTTATGGGAAATTAAGTCTTCCCCTATGTGAAGCCCGCATCTGATTAAATGTAATATGTTGGCCATAATCATTTGTGTTCATTTGAGCTCCACTGAACTGAAGTCTGAACTACAGGTGAGGTTAGTAGTGTGAATGTCTTATAATTAATCTATCCAGAATAGGTATTCTCTTAAGTTAAAGAATAAGAGTTGTCTGATCATAGCCTACTATTTTTCAGATACTTTTCAGCTACTAAAAAGGTACATCAATCATCTAGCCTACCTACCATACAACATAGCTAACATTATCATTACTTAGTCAACTATTTCTATTATCTATTAGCAGTCTTTTGTTGTTTTGTCCAGGGGAGAAAATGAACAGGTGGTCAAAACAAGAGCAAGAGGCAGCAGTCTGTTAAGTGTATAAATAAGACATCTGTGCTGTCTACAATAGAGATCACCCAGTTTTACTTCTTTATCACCATCCTGTCACTTGTATTCTAGACAGATAATGATTCTAAACATTTTTAAAATGTGAAAATAAAAAAAAGTCAAGTTGTCTGTTTGAACCATATACTCCACGACAACCGCACCTCCATATACTGTACAACTATTGAAAACACACCCATTCACCTCTTATAGCACTAAATAATAGCTTGTTTACTGTTTTATTAAATAAAGCTTTGTTTTTGGCTTTACTTAAACACAATGGGTACGATTTAAGACCGCAGTAATATAATTTGATAATTTTCTTTGTTTCTTTCATTCTCCAACTCTGGCTCTAGGCTCCTGACCAGATGCTATCTGCCTATGACTAATTCCTACTGTCTCCTCAAGGTTATTGATACAAGAAGTCTCTTTCCACTCCTCACATCTCCATGACAACCAAACCATATACAACTATTGTAAACATACCTACTCGCCTCTTATAGCACTAATATGGTAGTATCCAAAGCAAAATTTCTGATTATGAACACAAGAAAGACCCTCAATATAAGATGCATCATAAAGTAAAATTTGAAGACATACAACTACGTTGGGTTGCGTACTTGTGGAGGATTTTTTTTTATTTAGTTCATAGCTTTTTGGGCATTGGTTACTGCTCATACTAAATATATATATATATATATATATAAATTGTTCTCAATTATTGCTCTTTACAAAGAACATTCTGGGCACAAGATAAGTAAACCTGTTCATTTATCTTAGCAATATCATTTTCCCATCCATTCCTGCATATGTTATCTTTTTCCAGGATAAAATTGTGCTGTTAATTTAAAAAAAAACAAAAAACTTTTTAATACTACCACCCCAAAGCTTTTGGGAAACTGGGGCTAACATAATTATACTAGGGTCTTTCTTGCTCCAAAGACCAATGTAAAGGAAAATAGTTATGTGTAAAGCAAATGCTGCTGTATCAAATGCTGCTCAAAGATAAAGCGTAGCTTCAGCCAGGCACCAGCAGGCTTTCAGATGAAGTTAATCCATGCTGCGCAACACAACCCTGTATCCCAGAACCCACATTCATGCCGTCAGACCCACACACAAAACAGGAAAGGGGAGAGGACAGGAGGGCAAAGGAATGCATACATTTCTCTCTTTCTAGAGATGGACTCCACAGCAGTCTGTACACTGTGTAGCAGAGAAGAGAAATAGAGAGACAGAGAGAGAGAGAGAGAGAATATCAGCAGTGCCAGGGCAAAGAGAAGAGGGTATCTAAATCTGAGAAAAGCATGACAAAACAAGAGATTAGGATTTAAGTAGGTTTATGCTGACCAAAGGAAATCAGTTATACAATATTTCCTATTAATAAGGAAAAAGTCATGTTTCCATCACAGTATCTACAGAAACTCTAGCCTCATACCTTTCTGTATCACTTTCATCACTTGACTCCACCTCCTCTAGGGCAGCCTGTAGATCAGCGATACGTCGGATTGATGTCTCCAGATCAGCTTGTAGAGTCTGACGCACTGCACTAAGCTCCTCCACTTGCATTTCCTGGGAAGAGGCCAAGAAATTAATTTTCCATCATTTTTCCGTACTTACTTTTCATTCTATGTAAAACAAGCAGATAATTACACAATAAATTTTTAAACAATTGCACCTCAGTTGAACCTAAAATAGCATGTTTACTGGTTTATTAAATAAAGCTTGGTTTTGGCTTTACTTATTCACAATATTTACAGTAAAAAATAGCTGTAATATAAGTAATATAATTTGATAATTTCTTTATTCATTCTCCAACTCTGGCTCTAGGCTCCTGACCAGATGCTATCTGACTATGATTAATTCCTATTGTCTCCTCAAGGTTATTGATACAAGAAGTCGCTTTCTACTCCTCACATCTCCATGACAACTGCACCTCCACCAGCGGCCCCTCCCTTTCCTTTGCCAATAACCTGGAGAGCATCACAATGTGTATGTCTGTGTGTGTGGTGGTAAATACAGTGGATATAAAAAGTCTACATGCCCCTGTTAAAATGCCAGGCTTCTGTGATATAAAAAAAATGAGACCAAGATAAATCATTTCAGAAATTTTCCCACCTTTAATGTGACCTATAACCTGTACAACTCAATT
>CM075019.1:7421746-7436695 GCA_037576675.1 Pangasius sanitwongsei | reverse complement strand
AAGGTGGAAAAAGTTCTGAAATGATTTATCTTGGTCTCATTTTTTTTTACATCACCAGAAACCTGGCATTTTAACAGTGTATGGTGTGTAGACTTTTTATATCCACTGTATATGATTATATATACTTGCAGTATATTCAAAAACAATGCAATTCAGTCCCACTAATTGTATAGAATGCAGTAGGCAATAGACATGCAGCTAATTTTTTCATAATTGTTGAATCTCCTCCCAGCTTTAACACAGTGGTCAACTTATATTATGCCAGTTGCTCTATTGTATGAATGCCTCCATCCTCATGTTTAATCCTGAAAATGTTTTTTTTTTTTTCCACTCAAAGATTCAATATCATATAGCCACAATAATATGCCTTATAAAATAGTACAGAGAGGTGAAGTGTACCAAAGGACAGAAGCAGATGCCAACATTTGTCTTAAGACCACCTGTGTCTGATAGTTCAAGGTGAAGTTTGGTATTTGAACACATCAGTGATTGAATAAGTGAACATCCTGGACTGCAGAATAAGTCAAAACATATTCACTTTCATGTAACATTCATTTAAAGGTGCCTGTCTATCCGCCATTGTCTAGACAAAAATGCCAGTTGTCTTTTAAATAAATGTCTTTTAACACAGAACTCTGTCATAATGATTACTTGTAACATGTACCACACTGAGGGGGGTTAAACACAAGTATTTTCTGGATTCAATTTTTAAGTCAGAGCATTTTTTGTAATATTTGGTGTTCTGCTCCTATTTTGGCGGCTTCAATAAAATATCTGTTTAAAGGAAAAACTCTGTGTTGACCTAGGTTCTGCAAACAGGAGAAAAATGCAAATAGTGTGGACCAACAACATCTAACCAATTTGCCTGTAAGTTTTGAAAACTCCCCCTTTGGCACTAACATTCAATAATTTTAGCCTATTTTCATACATTTGCATGTGTTTTGGAGGATGTAACTTTGGAGGCAAAAGATTAGTTTTAGTTTTGAACTGCTACCTCCAGCTAACCTTCACCAAAATTGCTGACTATATCTTTAACAATTAATAGAGTCTGTTTTGAACCTAAACAGTGTAATGCTAGTTATGAACCGTAGCTTGATGAACCCCAGATAACTACCAGGGCTAGTGAGAATAACCTGGAGACCTTCCAACAAAGTCACGTGTGTTGTATGACACAGCATTTGGAATAATAAAGCCAAAAAGCCATGTTTCCCTGGAACCATCTCGCTTAGTTGGTTCCAAAGGACAAGAAACCCTGACAGTTTCACAGAACCACAGTTACATATGTAATTAACAATCATGAGGAACAGGCCTGACCTTCAGACTGCCCTGAATGATGCTCAGATATGACTGCCTCATTCGCATGTGCCAGATGGCAGTACCTCTCTTCTTTCAGATAGGCTGTAATGAGCTGATGAGATCTCAGAAAGATCTCTGGTGTTGTGGTGTGCTGCAATGGCTGCCACATTTTAGTGGGGTTTTAGAGACCTCCACTAAAATTGCTTCTCTTACAGAAGCTTCCAGTTTTATTAGATTGTCAGTCACAGATGTGACATTATGCATTTCATGTCACTTATATTTCATGACCTCAATTTAGTATCTTGTGGCTTCATTAATTTGTACTGTCAGTTAATTACTGACAGTAATTAAATGTCTATGCACAATATTTTAAAAATGCAAAATTATATGACATACTGAATCAAGTGGTATTTTATAAGGTGTAATCAGGGTAGAAGTCATTTTTGGAAGTCATATCATTTATCTGAATGCTTGCCATTTTGTCATTCATTTTAGTCCTTTTTATTTTTGTTTTTAAATTGTTTCTTGCTGTATGTTACGTGTACATTTGACATAAAAAATTGTCATCTGTTCAGTTAGTATTTTCTATCCGTTTTTGTTTTGGAGGCTCTATTCAAATATGGCAACCTTGAAGGCATGCACATAATCAGAATGGGGCACCCAGAATATTGAATATTATAAGTTCTTGCATAGCCTGTCTTGGGCCAGAATTGAATCTTAACCAGAATCTGCAGTCCCCTCTGAAAGTACTGGAATGGCAAGGCCAATTCTTTTGTTTTTGTTATACACTGAAGACATTTGGGTTTGAGATCAAAAGATGAAAATGAGATGAAAGATCAGAATTTCAGCTTTCAATTCCTGATATTTACATTTAGATATGTTAAACAACTTAGAACCTGGCACCTTTGGTGGTAGACCACCCAATTTTTAGGTAAGCAAAAGTATTGAAACAGTCTTAAAGTAAAATAAAGTAAATGACTGTGAATTGGGCAGCAATTGAAGGCTGAGGCCTTCGTGGACCAATCCCTGGCTACCAAAACTGGCTTTAGAAACATAGAATGTGACCTCTATGGTGGGAAAGGAGCAGGAGCTAGTGCAGGAGGTGGAGAGATACCATCTAGATATAGTCCGGCTCAACGCACAGCATGGGCTCTGGAACCAAGCTCCTGGAGAGGGGCTGGACTCTATTCCACTCTGGAGTTGCCCTGTGTGAGAGGCGCCAAGCAGGAGTGGGCATACTTATAGCCCCCCAGTTCAGTGCTGGCATGTTGGCGTTTACCCTGGTGAACGAGAGGGTGTCCTCCCTTCAGCTTCGTGTTGGGGAATGGACTCTAACTGTTGTTTGTGCTTATGCACCGAACATCAGTTCAGAGTATTCAGCCTTCTTGGAGTCCTTGGGTGGGGTGCTGGAAGGTGCCCCCACAGGAGACTCCATAGTTTTACTGGGGGACTTTAACACTCACGTGGGTAATGACAGTGAAGCCTGGAGGGGAGTGATTGGGAGGAACAGCCCACCCTATCTGAACCAGAGTGGTGTTCTGTTATTGGATTTATGTGCTAATCACAGTTTATCCATAATGAATACCATGTTCAAACATAAGGGTGTTAAGCACCCTAGGCTGCATCATCGGACTTGCGACTGTATGTTCTGGACACTCGGGTGAAAAGAGGAGTTGAGCTGTCAACTGATCACCACCTGGTGGTTAGTTGGATCAGATGGCAATGGAAGATGCTGGACAGACCTGGTAAGCCCAAGCGAGTAGTGAGGGTATCTTGGAAGTGTTTGGCAGAGGCCCCTGTCCAGGAGATCTTCAACTCTCACCTCCGGCAGAGCTTCTCCTGCATTCCGAGGGAGGCTGGAGACATTGAACCAGAATTCGGAGCTTCGAACGGAGGTTTGGCTGTAAGGTTGTTGGTGCTTGTTGTGGCGGTAATCCCCAAACCTGTTGGTGGACAATGGGGGTAAAAGGAGGCCTTTCGAGCTTGGTTAGCTTGTGGGACTCAGCAGAAGCAGCTGACAGATACTGGCGGGCCAAGCAGAGTGTGGCAGTTGCAGAAGCACAAACTCGAGTATGGGAAGAGTTTGATGAGTCCATAGAAAATGACTTTCGTTCGGCCTCAAAGAGATTCTGGCAAACTGTCAGGCGACTCAGGAGGGGGACGCAAGGCCTTGCCCTCGCTATTTACGGCGGGAATAGAGAAATGTTGACCTCAACTGGGGACAGTGGAAGGAGTACTTCGAGGACCTCCTGAATACCACTGACAAACCTTCCATTGAGGAAGTAGAGCTGGAAGACTCGGAGGAGGACTTGCCCATCACTAGGGCTGAGGTCACTGAGGCAGTTAAACAACTCCTTAGTGGCAGGGCTCTTGGGGTGGATGAGATTCAAGTTACTGGCTGACACACCTTTTCAACATTGAATGAAGGTCAGGGACAGTACCTCGGGATTGGCAGACTGGGGTGGTGGTCCCTATCTTTAAGAAGGGGGACCAGGGGGTGTGTTCCAACTTTAGGGGGATCACACTCCTCAGCCTCCCTGGGAAAGTCTATGCAAGAGTAGTCTTCACAGGTGAAACCCAGGGCTCAATTCAGGAGCAGACATTTAGAGCTATTAATTGTTTAAACAATCAATCTAACAGGGCACACCTGAGCAACAAGAACCATTTGTCAGTCACAGGTTCCCATATTTTTGATCACTTGAAAAAAATGGGTGGTGTGAAACAAAAGTTGCCATGTTCTAAATTGTTTAAACACATCTATATGTAAATATCAGGAAATGAAAGCTGAAATTCTGATCTATTGTTTCATATTCATCTTTTCATCTCATCTTTTGATTGCTGTTACAATACCTTTGGCAGGGACTGTATATCTGCCAGCTAAGGACACATTTTGACTGCAGCAGTCATCCTTAAAATGGACAATGCTAAGGCAGTGAACGCATAGCTGCGGCCCATCTTCAGCTTCTAAGGCATTTAGACACCCACTACATGAATACAATTCTTTCAGTTTGGCTCTTTTAGCTAACCACCCAGTGTAAATCTATCCCAAGTAAAGTGAAAAGAGTGCTCTCATGTGAAGGGAAAGCTAACAAATGACTCCAACCCTAGAGCAAAAATCCAGCTAACTTAATAGACTCAAATGAACACTCAAAAACAAAAACTCACACGTCCATTTTTAAAGTACATCTAACCCCTCAACCACATTATTCTGCATCAAGTTCAGCTGGCACGTAGAGTTGCATGTAGTCAGAGTAAACAACTGACAAATCATTCCCTTTTAGCGAATGGTGATGTAAGTACCACACAGCTACATACATAGGCCTTTCCATGCCTATCTATTGTATACATGTGGTGTTGGATGAATGAGGCAAGAAAAAGAAATGTACAAAGAAGAAGAAAAGTACAAACGTGGTATTTATTGCGATACATGACTACTTGAATTTGTTGGAAGGTCTAAGCATGCATGCATGCACAGGCACACAAGGAGGTATCCAGCTGATTCTCACCACCCCTGTCAATTACAAGGGGTGAAATAGAGCAGAAACAAATATTATGGACAACAAATTTACATTTCCTGCATTTTGCTGGAAATGTTACTGTCTTGGCCCTGTAGACAGAAGCACCCCAGTGAAACAGAATATTTAAGCAGAGATGATAAAATGGTGTGCGTGTGTGCGTGAGATTACCAGCTCCATGCGCCGACGGCTACTCTCCTGCTCTCTGAGGCTTAGATCCTCCATCTCTAGCCTCATGTCTGCCAGCCTCTGCTGGTAGTAATGCGAGTTCTCTCTCTCTCTTGCCTCAGCCTGAGCAGACTGCTCCAACTCCTCACCCATCCTCATCACACTGTCCCTCAGACGCAGAACTAGAACCTATACACATGCAATCACATCAGTAAGAAAAAGAACTACAGTGTACATGGAGGTGCTGACCAGTGTTGAGAAAAAATGACTGAACTCATTAACAAATCAACCCTTTCTAGCTGATTCAAGTGTGCCAAAGAAAGAAACAAACAAAACGTAACTGACAAGCACTGCACTCTTACACTCATAACCAACATATGAGTGGTTAATGGGTGTAGCTTGCTAAAGGATATCTGCTTGTATCTATTTTCACAGGGACTTACATAATATATATTACATAGGGTCCCTCTAATGGGACAAACTTAAGAACCTTTTAGGCTCCTTGTTGGAACCTTTTTATTTCTGAGAATGAATGTCACACATGGTCCCAATCTACCAAGCTGATGAGAAGGCGAGGGGTTCTTTCTGTCTGTGCTGACCTCAAATCTCTTGACCTGCCCTCTCTGGAACTCCAGCTTGTTCTCCAGGTCACACACACGTGCCTCCTGCTTGCTCACAATACTCCGGGCCACTGTGGAAGACTCCAGGAACTGCAAGTGTGCTGCAGTTGTCTGCAGCTGAGGGGTGGAGAACCAAGGATGAAAAGAAATGAGGTGGAACAAGTTAGATGTTTGATGTAAACCTCACATAGCCTGGAGAGTGTCTAAATACCAGAATGCACTACATCAGGGTCTGTCAATCTTCTCACAAATAGAAATCAGTTATGACGATGTCTCACTTTACTGTCACAGAAACAGACACGGTGTCCATATTTATTCATTTCTGGCTACCATGTCCAGTCTAACCTGTTCCTGTAGACTCTGTCTTTCCTTCTTTACTTCTTCCAGCTCTGCCTGCAGCTCCCGTATCTGAGTGATGTCACTAGAAGACTGAGGATACAAACCCAGAGCAAGTTTCTGGATTTCTCTTGAGACTTTCAAATGCATACAGAGTTTTATGCAGACATATAACATTAAGCTAAGTGCATATGCATTGTGCATTCATACACAGACACACCTGAGCAATAAGGGCTTTGTGTTTCTTCATAAGCTCATTGAGGTCCTCCTGGTCTTCTTCTAGCCTCTTCAGGAAGTCAGCTTTCTCATGCTGCAGCTGAGTCAACTGTTCATCTACCTGAGAAACAAGAAAAACTGCTGAGTGAAAGGCATTCTATATGCTTTCTCTGTTTGTATTAATTACAAAATTTCTCACCAGGCTCTTGTGTTTGCAGATGCTCTCCAGCTCCAGCTGAGCATTCTCCAGCTCCATGGCAAGAGTTTTCTGCACATTCTCAGCCTCTAAACGCCGTGCCTCACTCTCCTCCAGCTAATACACACACAAACACACATGCACACACTTCATATTACCAAGAGTTCAAAATCACCCAAAGTAGCAAGAATGGAAACCACTAAATAAATACTTATTTATACTTTTATATTTTCTATTTTAATTTATATTTTATACAGTTGAGTTAAAATGGTCTGGTGGATGTGATGTCATATAACATATATATTTTATCATATTATTATGTTATACCACAGCATAGTTGAATTCTCAAATCTGATTACTCAGAAAGTGTGCATTATTTTTGTATAACAGGATGGCTTGAATAGTAGATCCGGCTGTAACATGAATGATAGGTTTATATTATTGCACTCATTCTAATATGTTGTCATTTTATACTAACAGGTCATACATAGGGAAAAGTGATGTGTACACACCACATAATCTAAAACTAATAATAAAAAAAAAGAATTTAAAGGATGTGTTGTATAAAAAGAAAAACATATAATCATTGATGTTATGAGATGTTAATGTAACATTTATAGAAGGAGTCGAGTGTTTTAGAACACTCATGGTGCTTTGTAAAGCTTCTCAGCATGGCAAAGGAAATTATACTTTTTGGTTCTAGGTATTTGTGGAGAAAGAGAGAGAGAAGGACATGCAGGTGAATGAACAACTGTTTATCATTGCTATAATGTAAGTAATAACAGGAACAAACTTGTCTTGCGGACGTTCAACAACATTAACGTAAAATATATAGCATAATGATTATGTTTAGTATTGTCTAGTACTCTTAATATTGCACTGCCCAGTACTGCACTGTTTGTACTCTCCTGTACTGTGGTATACAATGGATATAAAAAGTCTACACACCCCTGATAAAATGGCAGGTTTTTGTGATGTAAAAAAAAAAGAAAGAAAAGAAACTAAGTTAAACCATGTCAGAACCTTTTTCACCCTTATTGTGAAATTGCAACATGAAAACATCAAGTGACAAACAACCAAAAATGTTTTAGAAAAAAAAAAACTTCCAATACCCAGCTTGCATAAGTGTGCACACACTTTTCTAATTGGGATTGTGACAGCGTTCAGAATTTAGTATACACCTGCCATCAATTAAAGTTACTGATCACCCCCAAATAAAGTACAGTGGTTCCTATAGGTTTTTCCTGAAATCTTCTTGGTAACATCCAACTGGAAAAGCCATGGGCCGCACAGAGCTTACAAAGCAGGAGAGGGTTACAAAAAATCTGCAAGGCATTGGATATACCATGGAACACTGTAAAGACAATAATCAATAATTCGAGAAAATATGCCACAACGGTGACATTACTAAGAACAGGACATCCCTCTAAAACATTCTGATGAGAAGACCAGGAGAAAACTGCCTACAGCAATTTCTGGCAAATACTGGCTGCTACCGACATGTGACAACAATCTCCCGAATTCTTCATATGTCTGGGCTACAGGGTAGGGTGGCAAGACGGAAACCTTTTTTAAGAAAATAAAAAACATCCAAACTGAGCTAAAGTTTGAAAAAAAAATCTAATATCCCAAAATCATGTGGAATAATGTGTTATTGTTTGATGAGAGCAAAGTTTAACTTTTTCGCCATAATACCAAAAGATATGTTTCACCATAATACCAAAAGATACAAAAAATAAAATAAAATAAAAAAAAAACATTACCAAAAGAATACCATCCCCTTGGTAAAGCATGGAGGTGGCAGCCTCATGCATTGGGGCTGCTTTTCTTCAGTTGGAACTGGAGCTTTAATCAGGATGGAGGGAATAATGAATAGCACCAAATACTAGTCAATTTTTGGCACAAAACCTTAAGGCTTCTGCTAAAACACTTAAGATGAAGAGGAATTTCACCTTTCAGCATGACAATAACCTGAACCACATCTCCAAATCAACAAAAGAATGGTTTCAACAAAACAAGGTTTTGAAATAGCCCAGCCAGAGTCCAGATCTAAATCCTATCAAAAATCTGTGGGATGACTTGAAGAGGGCTTTGCACAGGAGATGCCCAGCCAATTTGAGGGAGAATGCTTTTGTAAGGAAGAATGGTAAAACATTGCTAAGTCAAGATGTGCCAAATTGATTGACTCTTACACACAAATATTGAATGCCATAATAAAACCTAAATGTGATTCAACTAAGTATAAGTTTAGGGGTGTGCACACTTATGCAACCAGGTTATTGTACTTTTTTTATTTTTCATTTTTTAAATGAAAAATAAAATGATTATTGATTTTCACTTTAATTTATAGGTTGCAATTTCACAATAAAGGTAGAAAAGGTTCTGATATGATTTATCTTGGTTTCATTATTTTACATCACAAAAACCTGACATTTTAACAGGGGTGTGTGCACTTTTTACATCCACTGTACCACAGTACATCCACTATACACTATGTATTGCTTTGTATGTTCTGTGTAACCTGGGACTGTCTTCTGTGGGACTATGAGTAAGCATTTCAAAATATTATGAAAACCACCTCGAAATTCAGTAGTTTATTTTATTTAGAGCTATTACCCCAGTTATTTTCAGTTGCATGTTTTTAGTGCTGATGTTCTGATCTGTGTGAAGTCAGATCTTCAAACAAAATTTTATATAAGACAACCTGAGTAAACGCAACATACAGTTTGTAAATGATCATTTCCTTTATTGGAGGAAAAAAGGCATCCAACACCAACTGGCCCTGTGTGAAAAAGTAACTGCCCCCTTAGTTACTCAATCAACCAATCAAACAATTTATAATTGGGTTCACTTACACTAGACACACGCAGGATTGATTACTGCCAGTCCTGTTGAATCCAAACATCAATTAAATAGAACATTTCCAGCAATGTAACGTAGGATAAAAGATCTCAATAAGCAGCACTCTATGCTATAATCAAAAGAAATAGTAAGAAAGGCACTGAAAAATACAATACCAGCCTGGAAAGGGTTGTAAAGTCATTTCTAAGGCTCTGTGACTCCAGCAAATGCAATGAGGCATTAGCTCCAAATGGAGAAAACTTGGAGCAGTGGTGATTCTTCCCAGAAGTGGCTGGTCTACCAAAACTCCTCCAAGGGCACACTGACAACTCATAAAGGAAGTCACAAAAGAACCCAGATGAACATCTAAGGAACTGCAAGCCTTGTCTGCCTCAGGTAAGTTGAGCATTAATGATTCCACCATTAGAAAGAGACTGGGAAAAAATGCTATCAAGGGGAGAGTTGTAAAGCAAAAAAAAACCTGCTAATCAATCAGGAACATAAAGGCTTGTCTCACACTTGCCAAAAACACCTTGATAACTCCCAAGCCTCTTGGGATAATGCTTTGTGGACTAATGATTCAAAATAACTTTTTGGAAGAAACAGCTTTCAGGTGTTTCCCCCTCGGGCGCTTAAGCTGCCCATAGCGCGACAGCACACACTTCCTGGTTGACAAGACTTTGTTTACTTTCACATGTATGTTTTGTTTTGTCCTGTCATTGGTTGTTTCCCCATGTGCCATCATTATCACCTGTTCCTAATTTGCCCTTGATTAGTTTGTACATTTATAGCCCCTGTGTGTTTTTGTCCTTTGAGCAGTATTGTTTCAGTGTTTGCCACCTAAACTTTACCCAGCCATTTTTGTCCTGTGTGTTTTGCTCTTTTTTTTGACTTCTTGCCTGTTTCTTGATTCTTGTGTTTGTTTTGCCTTGTTTGAACATTGCCTAACCCATGCCTGTTTTTGGATACTCTCTCTGCCTGGTGTTTTGGATTTGTAAGCATGCCTCTCAATAAACTCTTTTCATTTCACTTACATCCATCTGCACTCGCATTACATGACAGAATACTGCGCCTTTAACATGGATGCAGCAAGAAAGCGAGAGGAGTGGTACCCCGAGATGACTGTACTGGCATTTGATTCTATGCGATTTCCCCAGTGGTTCGACATCGATGCTCTAGCTCCCTTCGACATCTTTGAAAGCTCTCTGAATGGATTCTTTCTTCAGTGCCAGTTTTATTTCAAGAGCCTGTTTGATCCCAAGCCCGAAAAGAAGCAGTGGCTGGGATTTTTGTTATCCCGGTTCACCGGCCAAGCTTCTGGTTGCCACAGGAACCATGGGCCTAGAAAGCGTGGCTGAGTTCATTTGTTTAATGAGGGTGATTTATGGAAAAGGGGACTTTAAATTTGACCTCGAAAATGTTTTGGGGAGGGCCGGCCTGACGGCCGAACCTACTCAGGCATTCACCGTTTTCTATGAGGAGAGGAAGGCTGGAGACAAAGAGGAAGTAAAGTCTCCAGCAGAACTCCAGCCTGAGGCCGATGTGGTGGCCTCCCCTGAAGAGCTCCCTCCTGAGGCCAACGAGGCGGCCTCCACAGCAAAGCTCCAGCCACAGGCAGACGTGGCGGCCTCCCCTGCAGAGCTCCCTCCAAAGGCTGATGAGGTGGCCTCCACTGCCAAGCTCCAGCCAGAGGCCGACGTGGTGAACTCACTTTCAGAGCTCCAGCCAGAGGCAGAGAAGGCGGCTTCCACTTCCATGCATCAGCCAGAGGCTGACGTGCTGGGCTCACCTGCAGAGCTCCAGCCAATAATGCTAGAGGCCGATGGCACACCCTCCCATGCCTGAGGCCGACGAGAGGGCCTCCCATGACCTTGCTCATTCCTGAGGCGTCTGAGGCTCAAGCTCAGTTGAGTTATGCAGCAAGACATTGATCTGAAGCACAAGAGCAAGTCAACCTCTGAATGGTGCAAAAGAAACAAAATTTCAGGTTTTCAAGTAGCAAAGTCCCAACTTGAACCCCACTGAAATGCTATGGCAGGACCGTATTAAATGGGCAGTTCATGCTTGAAAGACTTCCAGTGTGGCTGATTTAAAACGATGATTTAAAAAGACCACTCTCCATTTATTGGAAGTGTTTGGTTGTTGTAGTTGTTGTGGCACAACTAGTTATTAAGTTTAAGGGTGAATTGCTTTTCACGTGGATGATATAGGTTTTGCACAACCTTTTTCCTTCAGTAATTGAAATGGTTTAAAACTCATGTTCTTCTTGTATATTACACTTTCCATAAGGATCAGAAACCAGTTATCGTGACAAACATGCAAAAAAAAGAGGAAATCAGGAGAAGGCAAATACTTTTTCATGGCACTTATTCTTAGAATGTTAAGTTTTGATATACATAGGGCAGAAGAAGATGAAAGCTTGCAAGACATGGTGCTTGTGTGGAACATATGGTGGAATTTTTGGGCCACTGTTTAAAAAATAAAAATACAAGATTCAGAGAATAAACTCAAAATATTTCAAGAAAAAAAAAATTTATATATTTTTAAAAAGTTGTAATATCTGATATTATGAGAAAAAGTATTTTTTTCAATATTTCTAGAATAAAATCATAATACCACGGTGAAAAACAGTACAATCGATAGTCCCGAAGACAACAACTGCCTGTGATTTCTTCTTCAACAAAACAAGAACTTCACCCAATCCTCAATGTCCCTCATTTTAACACACAAACATTGTGCTGATATGTACCATTTTGTCATTGCATTATGAATTTATTCTTAAAATATTACAACTTTTGTCTCGTAATATTATTACTTTTTTTCCCTCAAAATATTGCAACTTTTTTCCTCATAATATTAAATATTCAAGACGTTTTTCTCAATATATTATGACTTTTATTCTCAAAATATCACTACTTATGTTAAAAGGTAAAAGGAAATGTGTACCTAACTATGAAAATGACAGGCCTCTCAGCACAAATAACTGGCTCAAGTTGGATATCAATGCTGGCCATGTAATATCTTCCCTTAGTTACTTGTTGCAAGTTTGCCATCAGACTGTATCAGGTTGCTGTGGGAGAGGGAGCTTGGTACAAAATTTCAGGCTCTTTGTGGAATAAATGCTTCATATGTGCTCAATAAATACCAGCCACTGTCTTATCCAGTTCATGATTTTACATAGACTATATTACACAAAGGAAAGATTTCATAAATTTTGTTTCTGCCTCATGGCAAAAAAAATTATTTGAGAAACTTTTAAAATAATACAACACATATTCCGCTTTTAAAAAATGAGTATTGATATTCACCTGGAACTTATGTTCTCCTTTCAGTCTCAGATGTGAACTAAGATCTTCTTATTCTTTTTTTTAACTACAGCTAAACAGAGGTTACTATAGAGCAGAATTGAGTGGCTGTACTGCAGTGGGCGAAAGCGTAGTTCCATATGCACCTACCTGACACTGTAGCCTCTCCAACTGCTCCTTGGTACCAGGGGCCTGGCACTGCCCGGTTCGCTCCATGGTGGACAGTAGCAGCTGGGCATCACTGAGCAAAGCATGGGTACGCTTCAGGTCTCGACGGAGTCGCTTCTCCACATCAAAATCTCTGTGGCCCACCTGGGATGCATAACATAAATAGAGATAGAAGAAAAAACAAGAGAAAAAAACAAAGCTGCCTCCATATACATGATATAATGGATACAAAAACATGAGGTATCTAACATTTTAGATATTTTATGATTTTAGATTCATTTTTTGCACAAAATAAACAGCATTTAGGGGTTAGGGTTAAGGTTAGAAATGTATTATTTAGGTATTAGTCATCAGTTCTGGCTCAGTTTCCTTCAGTATACTCCTTTTTAAAAACTTTTACGTGTCTTGGAGAGAATCTATGGACACCTAAAATGTTCTCTCCCCCTCTCTGTCAAACAGTGATGCTTCATCTTCAAAAAGGCCAAGCAAAAAAAAAAAAAAAAAGGCAACAATACACAGTGGTCACATACTAGTTTCCATGGTTTTTTAAGCAACGGGGGAATCTTGTTCTGTTTGATTAGACACTGCTTTAATCATAAGCTGGTAATATTTTGGTACTGCTATGGTTAACCTGATAGGCATGTTCAGTGTGAGCTTGAATATGCAGTGACAACAAGTATGAAATATTTTTCTTTCCTTCTAGTCTAATATTTTAGACTTTTATTTCATTAATAGGCAAGAGTCCCTGGCTAATGTTTGCAGTATATCCTGGACTGACTGGTAATGACAAAATGCAGACTGATGAAATGACAGGGGAATAATGTACTGCTGGAGGAAATGAACAGAGTAATAAAAGATATGGCTGATATTACATTGTTTGTGCGGTACAGAATCAGGGTGGGGGAAGATGTATGATTTATTTCAATCATATTACAATTTGCTCACTGACAAGAACAGAGAGAGCAATGATATGTTAATGTACACTGATACACACAAGTGTTGCCATAAATCTGTGTTCAACTGCACAGTGCATGAAACTAAATGACCATTGATTGGTTCTTAATAACTGTGGCTGGTACAACATAGATGGAGGTGTGTGTGTCACAGTCTGTCCCTCTTTTTCTTGCATTACCTGTTCACACAGAGTTGCAATCAGTCCTTCCAAGTCATGTTTCTCATGCACCACCATCTGCTTTTCTTCATACTCTTGTTCCAGCCGCATCTCTAACTGCCTGAGCTGAAAACACACAGACACACACACACACACACAAAATCAATATAAAATCTATACCCCTCTATTTTCTTCCTCCCATTCCCTCCACTATCAGTCCCCACCCGTCTCTGTGAAGACTTCTGCACATCGTCTAGCTCCTCGTCCTTGTCTTCCAGCTCCTTCTGATGGATCTGCTTCATTCTTTCCATCTCGATCTCAAAGCGCAGATGTATCTTGAGGA
The DNA here is from genome assembly GCA_037576675.1 of Pangasius sanitwongsei. NCBI lineage: Eukaryota > Metazoa > Chordata > Actinopteri > Siluriformes > Pangasiidae > Pangasius > Pangasius sanitwongsei. The sequence continues at coordinate 7,422,580 of CM075019.1, read as the reverse complement.
AAAAAGAGAGAGAGCAAGTCATCCTCTACAAGTGTACCACAGATATCATCATAAAAACCAGCAGGGAGTTGACCATCTTGAAAGCCTGCTAGCTTAGCAATGTCATTAAGTGTCACAGCACAGCATAAAACTCGAGCTACTGTTGCCATTTTTGGATTTGTTATCAGATTTGCACTGCAGGATGCTGGAGAATTTGCATGCAGAGTGTCCTATTAATGTGAGCAGCTATTTTTCATTGTAGATGGCAGATTTTGAAGAAATTATCATTTACACTTTCAAGAAATATCATTTTCACTTTTCAAGGAAGAGAGCAAGAGAGAGAGAGAGAGTATTTCTGTGGTAGGTTTAACTAGAGAAGCAAGGCTACCTGTTCCTGCTGCTGAATTTTAGCTGTCATATTGGCAAGCTCCTGAGCCCGCTCCTTATCTCTGCTGTCAAGTTCACGTAGTTGTTTCTTCAGCTCAGGCACCGAGTCGGAGCCAAGGTTCAGGGGCACAGTCAGGTCTCGGATCTGAGCACACAGCTCTTGTTTTTGATGCTGCAAGTGTTCTACCTCCAACTGACTCTCCTATTCTCATACACACACACACACACACACACACACACACACTTATTTTGTGCATTTATTTCCTTTTGTGCATTTGTTCTTCACACAATACTGAGTTTGAGCATTTTTTTATTATTATTTTAGGACAATAACCATTAAACAGTTAAGTCCGGAAGTACAATGGACAATTTGGACAATGACAGAGTTTTCGTGATTTTGCCTTTATACACCACCACAATGGATTTGAAATAAAACAATCAAGATGTGGTCGAAGTGTAGACTTTCAG
>CM075019.1:7366250-7390563 GCA_037576675.1 Pangasius sanitwongsei | reverse complement strand
AAATGTTTGTAAAAACAGTCTGCATGCCTAAGTGCTTGATTTTATACACCTGTGGCCAGGCCAAGTGGTTAGGACACATAATTCTGATCATTTGGATGGGTGACCGAATACTTTTGGTAATATAGTGTATATATATATATATATATATGTATATATATTAAAATGGCAGGTTTTTGTGATGATGAAGATAATTCATGTCAGAACTTGTTCCACCCTCATTCTGAAATTACAATGTATAAAAATTAAGTGAAAAACAATCCTAAACATTTTAGGGAAAAATAGGAAAAATAAAAAACTTACAATAGCCTGGTTGCGTAAGCGTGCACACCCCTAAACTAATAACATTGTTGAAGCACTTTTTGATTTTATTACACCACTCAGTCTTTTTGGCTAAGAGTCTATCAGCATAGCACATCTTGACTTGGCAATATTTCCTCTCTCTTTCTTGCAAAAACATTGTAGACCCATCAAATTGCAAGGGCATTTCCTGTGCACAGCCCCCTTCAGGTCACCCCACAGATTTTTAGTTGGATTCATTTTTTACATCACAAAAACCTGCTATTTTAACAGGGGTGTGTAGACTTTTTATATCCACTGTATATAAAATCAAATATAAAAAGAACCTAATGCAAGTTTATACTCAAAGGGTTTCACTAAATCTTTATAAGCCCCTCATAACAACTGACATAAAACTACATAAACATGTATAAAGATTCATTCCAATCGGTGTAAGCTATCAAAAATACTTTTGTCAGTTTTCATGTCAAGTTGATATAACACAAGTCAAGTGGCAGATTTTTGGTGACCCTAATGTCATTGGTGTGACACAACATGCCAGGTGAGGTTAACTGGGAAAGATAGGCACTTCTAGTGTCTCCTGTATTCAACACTCAGAGGTAACTTTGACATGAAAATCTGTTGTGTAGTTATACGGTGGAAGTTTTAACAGTGACAAAGACTGCACTATAACAGTCTGCTTCATAGCAAATATATAACTGCCATAAAGATTTTTACGAAAGCCTTTGACCATATCCTGACCATATCCTGTGTCATGATGTTTTAACAAAGGTCAGCCCAGAAAGTGTCTCACCACAACCTAATTTTAACAAAAATCTATTACTTGACTCAAGTGCTAACTTGACATCAAACTTGACCTAAGCAGTCTTTATGACAGGTGAAACCTGTTGAATAAGCTTTTATAAACAGGTTTATGCCAATTGGCATGGTATTTTGCTGTCAAAATAAGAGAAACCATTAACTGTAATAAGCATGTATGTTAAATGGTGAGATAACAGGACGTTCAGAATTTTTTTAACTGTTTTTTTTTTTTAGCTTTAAATACTCATGAATACTACAGATCAACTATATATTTTTTATATAGGCCTAATCAAAATTATGTATGTTTTAAATAATTGATTAGATTAATAAAAACTTTTTTGTGTCCCATTGTGTAATTTGGCATGCTACTAATGCTGGCCCTGCAATTTTCAGATATCCATACAGTTCATTCCAGTCTGTGAAGGTTTTAGTAGTAAGTAGTAGACTTGCAGTTACTAGCAAGTCTACTAACTAGAATAATCTCATCTGAGGGGCTTCATTAAATATCTTCAGAATTATTGAACAAGCTCAGTTGCCTTTTTTAATTGTAATGCTTCACTGTAAGTCTGCACACAAAATTCATGTGTGTTGTTTCAACACAACCTACCACAGGTTTCTTGGGTTCCTCTGTTAGGGTGCTATCAGCAAGCTGCCCCTCTGGCTCTTGCCTCACTTCTCTGATCTTGTCTTCCTTAACCTCTTTCACATCCAGTTGTGCCTTTGCTTGTTCTTTCAGATTCTCTTTCTCTGCTGACACCTCTGGAAACTTTGATAGGTTAGAGCCATTCTCCTGTTTATGATCACTGGCCTCTGGTGTACTGACTCTGAAGTCGTTGTTCTGGTTCATGGAATCTGAACTCAGGATCTGTCTTTCGGAGGATATTTTTCTCTCCTTTAGGGCAGCATTGACCATTTGCTCTGCCCTGAGGGCCATCTCTGCCTCCAAGATGGGTGGAGTTTGATCTGGAAGCAGGAACTGCTGGACTAGGTTCTCGCTTAGTTTGCTTGGCTGTAAAGGGGAAAAATCAAAGTGGTCTCACAATGGTGAGGAACATCTACACAATAAAAAAGACACCATCAAATTACTCAAAACTGAGAAACTGAGCAGCTTCTCACCGCCTTCTCTTCCTTGAGTTCGGGTTCTTTCAGCCTTGTCTCCTTCTCTGTCTCTCTCACAAGCTGCTTAAGGAATCCTCCGGGTACAGCAGAAAGAGGAGGGGGAGGTTGAGTAGCCGCCTGCGGCTTCTTCTCATCCTTGATCTGCACACAGTCAGGAATAAAAGGAGCCCTAGTTAAAAGATGCCTATTAGACACAAACATAGTTTATACACAGTCACTCGCATGAAAATAAAACTTTGAATCAAAGTGTGAAATGAAATACAAAAAGAAATTAATAAAACAATCAGGAACTAAAAATGAAATCACAGGAAAAATATCATTATTGTAAATCTGAGACCTTAGTATTATAAGGTTTTATCTGAGCGTTATAATACTAAGGTTACTGCCTAGCTGTTTACATTTATTACACATTAAAGCTGAGAAATAATATGAACAAAAAGAAAAGAAGAAGAAATAAAAGGAAAAGAAAACAGAAATAAAAAGAAGAAAAACAGAATGGTTAATTAAAACAAGTAGGAGAAACAGAAAATGGAAATGTAAACAAAGCAATATTTTAATGTTTTGGGTTTTTTTTTGATTGACTGTAAAGTTTATTTTTAATTTTGATTGTAATTGTAATTTTGCAATTTTGTGTCACTCTTTGTCTCCAACCTGAGAGAGGTAGCATTTCTGGTGCACGTATTAAAAATACACAATTTGCTACATATTTGTAAGTAAACTGTTTTGTGCTCAGAAAATACTTCTGGTGGACTTTAGCAGGAACTTGAATCAAAGACTTGAATCACACACACCTGTCTGATAGACAGGGAGAAAATGGAAAGTTAGCAATGTGCAATGTGACTAATTCCTAACTAGCATGTTGCAAAGACATGACCATTGTAACTCGATATTTTTCATATAAATGACATGGGTAGAAATAGCAGCAGTTCCTAATTTGGTGCAGGCAATCAGTGTAGTTTCTGAAATATACCTAGCATTAGCAAGAGATATCAACCACCAGAACACTAAAATTACCAATATCACCTGAGGTGGCACTACAGATCTCATGTATTTCATGTGTTTATTTTATGTATTTAATCACTGCAGGATATCGTATACATTTAGGTTTAAGATTTAGACGTTACTGCAGTCTCACACGAGTGGTACTAAACTGCTGCACCTGCTCCTGGGCACGTTTTCTGGCTGTTTCTAAAAACTCTGGAAGCGGTCAGTATGTATTCTTTGCATTCTATTAATGACACATAAAATACCAGGGATTTGCTAATGTGTTATCATTTGATACTAGAAGTATTTAAGTGCCAGTCAGGAAAGGAAGGGCAGTAAAAGCTGGTGCTTAAATAAATTTGTCTTCTTAAGAGGATAAAGTGGACACAGTAAGGTCTGCAGTAAGGGCTGACATAGAGTTAGAGAGAGAACATCCAGAGAACTGAATGCCTTCTAGAAAACTCTTTGCTAGGGAAGATTAATAGTTAATTCACTGCAAATCATGTTTCCTAATAGCAAAAGTACAAAAATAATCTCACAGGCATCTTCAGCACAGACATGGAATTACACCTTTATTTAGAATCAACAATGTGAATGATGCAGACCTCATTTCTACATTTCTCTGCTTCTGTATTAGAATTTCTTCAATAGAGTGGTTCTGATATTCTAATATAACATGAATTTTTAATTGTTTATTTAAGTAAAAAAGCAATTGATCATTCTCAGCATTGAGTTAGACCTCTATCATATGTCGACTACCAACCGAGGGTGAAAGCTAATACTTGCTTTGTCTGATGTGAAGCCATCATATCTTTTCAATTTGCTTCTCATGCAACATCACAGGGTAGCAGAATGCAAACTGTCCTCGTTTTGTGTACATGGGTCCATGGTGGCCCACAACTGGCTAGTGATGGAGTGAGTAACGCTTTCATTCCCAGGCACTCAGCAGGGTCCCCAGTTATGCTCTTTAGTTTCTGTTGTCTGTTATTCATCTTATTCTAATTAGTATTGTTGTTATTTCATTATTATTTTCATTTTGAGAATTTTTTTTTTTTTGAAAACATTCTGAAATCAGAGGGCATCCAAATAAAACAATATAGACACTGGCTTTTCTGAGCAAAGAACACTTTAGAACACTTTTTCTGAACAGTTCTTTCCAAACGTTACATGCCACTGATGCTTTGGGCTTCAATGACTTTGAACAAGTTTCCAATCACTGTAGAAATCCTTTTGTGGAAGACATTAAACATGACCAGTTAATCAGAACACTCCATATTCTAGACAAACCTGTCCTGTGTAAACATCTACATGATTAGCAATATGTGAATGAAATGGGGAAGAATTAGGCAGCCTTCATTTTTCAGAGCTTCTATAGTTTTGTTGAAAAATAGGTGCATTCTATTACTGTATTATGTAAATTACTTACAATCACTACAGCCTGCCTTTTATTCCATTATTTCCTGACACACCTGTATCTCACAATTTTATGAAAGGTTATTCAGGTTATTAATAAAGGTTATTCTTCACACCTTATCAATGGAATCAGTCATGCAAAATCTCAAGACATCATGCAGAACACAGAAGTGCTACACCTGCCTTCTGCTCCCAAAGTTTTAAGCGTGAGGACAGTGCCATTGTGGACAGGAGCCACACAAATACAATTCAGCCAGGTGTGCTCGTTTGGTGTTGTGAAGAAAATAGGTGAAATAATGTGACAGTCTCACTGTGGACCTGCCAAAAGAAAGAGAATGTGACAGATGAAGGGAAGAGGAAAGAAAGCGAAAAATATTTCCTTGATTTTCTCAACACACTCAGTGGGCAATATTTGTCAGTGCAACACTTTTTTTAAATTATTTTTTAATACAGTGCAATTGTGTATAGTATCCACCTCATAGCAATCAAGTTATACCGCCAGTGAGGCCCATGTACTTGTCTTTCTTATGTTACTATAATGTCTGTACACACAATGAGAGCTAACGAACAGAGTCAAATTCCCTGTATACTCTAGCGTACTTAACCAATAAATCATGATTTGTAGATTCCAGATAATAAATTAAAAAAAAACTTTCAACAGTGGTGAAAAAGCCTCATCTATTTTGATATATACAACTGTCAATTAAATGTATCAAAGCCATCCCCTTTTGCATAGCCGAGCTACCATGTACAGTCAGGTCCATAAATATTTGGACATTGACAAGGTTATTGTTGTGTGTTTTTTAACACAATATACTGGAGGTGAAATTAAATAAAGATTCATAAATCACAAATTACATGCTTATGATTAAGTCAGTTTTAATACTTGGTTGCAAATCCTTTTCAGACAAAGACTGCCTGAAGTCTGGAAGCCATAGAGAGCATCAGGCGCTGGGTTTCTTCCCTGGTGATGGTCTGCCAGGCCGTTACTGCAGTTGTCTTCAGTTGCTGCGTGTCCTTGGGGCGTTTTGCCTTCAGCAATTGAAATGCATTCTCGATTGGATTCAGGTCAGGTGACTGACTTGGCCCTTCCAGAACATTCCATATCTTTGCCTTAAAAAAAGCCTTGGGTTGCTTTCAACCTGACAGTATATCAGTAATGCAACCATAAATAACACAGTGGTTCCCCAAGTGGGCTTTGTGATATGTAGCCAGGGGGACTTCTGGTTAAGAACAGATGTTTAAAATCTACAGTGTGCATTTATAAAGTCAGAGCTTGAAAGATAGACAATGATGTATTCCTTCCGAGATGTTTCTGTTACATGTTTACAGAAATAGTACACCTATCTAAGGATTCTGAGTTTAAATAACTGAACAGTGACTCACAGTAGCTCTTCTATGGTTTGGATATCTAGTTGGTAAAGAATGGCAATGACCAGCTCGAAAACAATGCATTCAGAATGGGAATGCATACCTTATATTGAGAAGTTCATACATACAAAGTACAAACACTGAACCTATACTGAACACTGAAGAAATCTATCCTTGGAAATTGCTTCACCAATATTACTGTATGACTATGGGGAACAAAATCAAACTTTTTCCAGGGTAGATCATGTCAACTATCTATACAGTGACAATGTAACTGCTATGGGACTAATTAAATCAGTAGTGTCCTCAGTAAACGTGTAAACTTAAAACAATGATAACACGCAAATGGTGCTCTGCTGACCTCAACAGTGGAATTTTACTGATACACACACACACACACACACACACACACACACACGTGTGCACAAGCACTCATGACCTTAAAAATTTATAATGTTAATACCTAATCTGTTCTACAGTTCATTAAAGAAAAAATTAACAACAACAGAGGTTAAGAAGTAGACAATACAAATAAGTCACTTTGAAACTGGATCTGTTGTGCTGATCTCAGATTTCAGCTTGAGTCCAAGCCATAATACTGAATAATTATGAGGCCAACTTGAAATCCACCTCAAGGCTTGTAAATATTCATTTTGGCCACCAAAACTATAAAGGCACTGTGTATACAACCCAATATCACGCTCAATCAAGTACAAATTCTCAAAGGTTGCTGTTAAAGTTCTTGTGAAAAATTTGACTTGAAATGGCAGACCAAGACATACCTTGTAAAGGCTTCCTTTGAAGAGTTTAAAGAAAAAAAACAAAAGTCCAACTTAAGTTTTGTTCGTTAAATTCTGAAAGTTTTAAAGCCAAGCACAAGGCACACAGTCCCACTGTCACTCACTGAGAGGCACAGCTAGACTGAAATAAGAGTGGCACAGCCATGAGTGCATGCACACACAGATAAGCAAAGCAGCTGAGTTAACACAAGACCCTGCTATAAATATCTCAGTAAGTATGGTGGCGTAAACATACTACCCTGTTTGGGAAGCTTTAGCTAGACCAGAAACAGCTTTGTAATATGATTTTTTTTAAAAAGGGTCTTTTTGTGTATTGTTTCACTTTAAACAGGAAACTTGATAAAGCTTAGCAGTTTTTGTGATTGGTGATAACTCAAGATGTCTAAACTATGGTCCTTTGATACCAGCAACAGAGAGAAAAAGAAAAGAAAACAACCCCAGTGATCCTGCTGGCTGCTGTGACAGACAAACTCAGCTGTGAGGAACAGGCTGGAGGAGGAGCCTCAGACGCGGCAGATCCCTTAGGGTAGGATTGGGTAGAGTGCTAGCAAGAGGGGGGAAAAGCAAAGATGACACAGAAAAAAGTCCAGACAAAGAGCATGACAAAAAGCACCAAAATAACAGATTACTTAACATATCAGTTGGAAGAAGCAGCACACTTTCAAGACAACTGAATAAAAAATAAAGTTAATATTTTACTTTGGTTTGAGAGATTTAATTATTTAAAACTTATACTGATTACGCACAGATAGTGGTACAGGAATAGGAGGCATTTTTACTGCCTCTGACTGCTCAGTATAAATTAGTCACTAACAACACTGCTTCACTACTGCAGCTCTCATTATGAGGCATGTAAATTTCCATCAGCCAGACTGCTGTAGCATTAGTGCTCCATAACTTTGAATGTGTCTTGATAAATTTCACAAGATCAGTAGTAAACCTTTAGTAAATGTGTGCATGTGCACTAAAAAACATTAAGACAACAAACAAGGACAAGAACACGAAAAAAGGGCTTTTATTTCTGAACTTTTAATTGGCAGTCCAACACATGTTTCTACCTTCTCTGGGGGAAAAATAATTACTGGTTATCTTCATCAATAATAATAACTGCCTTAATTTTACTGGTAATAACCTATACAGTAGTACTTGCGCTTGCTTGTGGCACAAAAAAAAAAAAAAAAAAAAGTTTGTGGTAACTGTAAACCAGAACCTTCTACAGCTCTGTGCTCTAGCAAAACCCACGTACATGTATAGTTAGCATAGAGGGATTAGCTCCCCAGCCAGACAATAAATATGAAAGAAACCAAGAGAATCTTGCAATAAACAGACAAAAATAATAATCTGTAGATACACTACCTAAATTTATGTGCAAGATCTGAGCTGATTCTTCACCACAAATATTTGAAACTCACATTGAACCCAATCCCATCCCAGGTTTTTGTTTCAATATTTGCCCTTTAAATAAACCTAAATCATTTGTCATTTCATATACATATATATTTTTACTTTAATTTTTCCTATTTGTTGTCTTTTGTTATCTGCCATTTTGATACCTGCTTTTGCCAGACAAACTTACCCCTACAAAACAGACACACAAGCATTTGAATGAGGCAAACATCAACATAGTGAGTAAAAAGCTAAAATAAAAATAAAATACAAAAACACCTGAATAAAACATGAATATTCAGGATTGGTGGAGGTGCTTCATCTTTGAGAACTGGGTGAGTAAAAATGCCTTTCTTGACAGGTGCCAGTGATGGCTGGTCACTTGGTGGATAGCCACTTTTCAGTGTGTTCGGGACACCCGAGTCTCTCCCCACTGGACCACCTAAATTTGGTCACACTTTTGTACCTTTCCTCAAACTCATGGTTATTCACCTGTAAAACGTACCAATTTTGGCCTGAAGGGAATGTAGATGGTGAATTGCTCTCATTGCAGGCTGCACAGCAAAAAAGTTCTAATTCGGGACAATTACCTACAGTCTTTTGGCACATTTTTGTCAGATAGTTGATTTGATAATTTAACTCAAATGTTCAAACTATTTTGGTTTTTCAAACAAGACCCTCAAAAAGTCAATCTTCCTCTAGGATGGCACCTCCTTGACACTTAAAGGCAAAAAATTTATATATATATATATATATATATATGGCCAAACTCAGGGTCACATGCAAATCAAAGTCTCCTTTTAAAAAACATGGACAAGAACCACTTAAAAAAGATATTGCATGGAAAACCTGAAATATACAAACAAACAAAAAAGCTAAATTCACTTTTCAAAACTGCCTTTTAGATGTGCTCTTTTCTGCCAGTCAAAAATGCACATTTTTCACAAATTCTATTAGAAATTTGCATTTTGTCACATTCAAAACAATATAAAAAATTAAAACTATACTGAAATCAAGCATTACAACAAATGGTTTAAGTTTGTTGCTCCCCCCCGCTGTCCCTGTAGCTCACCTTTCACCTTTGTGAATTTCCTCACTTTGGGTAGGATATTAACACGTAGGTGCACTGCTGATGTCAACAGTCTGTCTACCTGCAGATGGATGATGGCAACACTGACACATGCAGGGTGTGACCCAGCTCAGAACCATGTACCTCACTATGAGAGAAGCCATTCTGCTTTCATTCAGTTTTCCACACTTGCATCTCATCTTGAGGTATGCATGAACAATTGGAAAGCCATCACACTCAACCCATCCCTTCCCCAAAGCGAAGACAAAGGAACAGAAACACAGACAGGCAGACTGAATAATCCCCCATATATGCAAACATCTTTCAAGAAGAGTATACTGTAGATGCACAGGAAAAGGACTGGTTCTTACATATAGAGTCAGATCAGGACTGTGCAATGCTCCTTACATTTCCAATCTGTCTTTTCACCGTGTTGCACATTTTTGTCTATCAGAGCATTCCTGGAGAAGGTGGACAAGTGAAACAGGGAAAACACAGTTTGTTTTGGTTCTTTCCCCATCATTTACACTGGAGTCACACTGACGTCAAGCAGGCTTGGCTTGAAGAATCCTCTCTGTGTTGGCACTTTTTGCACTTCAGTAAGTAGGGATGGGGTTCAGGGTTTGGAGAAGGTGCAGTGGGCTTGAGGCAGTATGGGGAAAAGAGTGTGGCATCTCATTTCCTTTATGAACCAGTGAAATATCTCCCTCTTGAGGCACACAATAGTACAACGAAGGGAATGATGTGTACTGATACGTTCACTGGCCACACTTTTAGGCCCTGTCACAATCAAGTGACCAAACACACATACATGCACACATAAAATACACACTGCTGCATGCAAGTGCTCACTCGGCAACATAAATTGATTTTGATCCCTCAAAGGGTCGAATACCAGATTTCACACTCATTTAATTAGAACTCTTATCTCATGAAAGAGTGCATCCTTGATCACTGAATTTCCTCAGTGCAGAACATCATAATGGAATTGCTGACAAACTGCTTTGAGTAGAGAGAAGGGAGGTGGAGTAGGTGGGGTCCAACAGCTCACCAACCACAGTCCACCAATCAGTAGGCATTTAAAAGAAAACAGAATCTTAAAGGCAGGGGTATCCAGCTGCAGTCTTTAAGAGCTGGAATCAAGCAGATTTTTTTTTAAACCCTACTAACCCTCATAATAAACTGGTGATTTGAAAGAGGTATCTTTGAGCAGGGAAAATATGCTGGACACTTGTTATCCAGGACTGCAGCTGGGCACCTCTGCCCTCCAACATCTAGTTATGCTATAAGTCAGCCATAATGTATTTCAAGAAATGGGCCAATCAAGGTGGCCCTGGCTATTACAAAAAGGTATAACAATAGAGGCAATGTCCTAAAATCTAGTTTGTAAGACATCAACCTAGACCTCAGCACTGTCGTAATTTCATTTGATTCATAACGAGCTCTAGAAGTTAGGACAGAAAGACATTCTACCCGCCTCCACTGTGGCAGCATCAATGCTGACTTGGAACAACATGCAGCCCACTATCTCTGCATGCATGGACCCATGTGGCCCACTACCTGTATTTTCACACAGAGAGCTTCATCCTGAGCATACAGAGACCAACACATTCACAGTAGAGGGCAGAGCAGCAGGAGCACAGGATTCAGCTTCCCACAGCATCACACTCCAGTCTATGTACATGTGTGCTTGGGTAGGGGACAGCTGATGCCAGGCCCTGCCTGGGAAAAAACACTGAGTAAGGAGGAGGAAGTTCACAGATTAAAAGAGAAAGAGGTGAAAGACGGGGAAAAGAGCAAGGACACAATGTCACCATATGCCTCATTTGTGCTCATTCTTGTCCATATAAATGTCTTCATTCAGCACTGACATTAACATTGGTCTTTCACTGTTGTCCAGGAATGGCAAGTGCCCCAGTGCGTCAATCTGTAAGTGGGTGAGTGTGCGTGTGCTAGACAGACGAAACGAGTTATGGTCAAGTAGAACTCCAGACAGGCCATGTGGAGGACTGTCTTTAAACATTTAGATGCTGTATTGGTTGTGACGAAGATGGAGGGTAAGCGGAGACAGGTGGTGCATTGTCTGCAAGTGTAAGAGGATGCATGATTATGAGGAAGGGTTGGGGCAAAAGACAACAGTGGCTCACAGGCCGTTGCTGTTGCGGTGTGTGAGCGGTGGTTTGGACAGTTCCACCATGCCGGCACGGCCCTTGCCGATTACTTTGGGAGCACGACGCAGCAGCTTCTGAGCCTCTGTGAATGCTTCGTTCAGCTCCTTCTTCCATTGTACAAACTCTGGGTCACTCTGTGGAACAAAGTGACAAAGGATAAGCCACTTACAAAATGGCAACAAGCGATGTGTAGTTATATAGTTTATGCTGTAGCAATGCTAATAACGATAAACTAGATCATGCATTTTGCAGATAAACAGTTTTCTACAGCATTAGTAAGATTACTGCTGCTGAAAAATAAGATAATAAAAATTAGTGCATAGCAACTCGTACATAAATGAGATTTTTTCACGGAAATCATGAATGCATACATTCCCGAGTAAAATACCGTTTGAAAGCTGCAAGTGCGAATGATACAAAGCCCAAACATTACTGCTAATGGCATGGCAATATTGTCCTGGTTTTTAGAGTGACAGAGGCTTATGAGAATGACTCAGCACAGAGGAACTGTCCTACCTCACACTGCAGGACAAACTGTTTGCCTCCTTTGATCCTCAGCAGGATGCATTTCTTGTCCTTGATCTGTGTCTCCTCAACATTCACTATCTGCTCCATTGTTAACAGGTTTTGCTGCAGAGAAGACAGACCAATTAATGAGTTATGGAAAAATACTGAAAAATGAGTAGAACATTTTATTTAATACGATATGGTGCTGTCTCAAAACATTTATGATGCAACAAAAAAAAGCATTGCCTGAATAGGTTTCCATTTTCAACTGATTAAACATGACTGTATTTGAGTGATCCATTTAGACTTTTAGCAGTATATCATGAAACAAAAGCTGCGCATTAGAATGTAACAAAATTAAAGTAGTTTTCACTGGTGTGACTCCCAACTTGTCTAACTTCTGGTCAGCTCTATACACTAACCAGTTTATAATGACTGTAAGTAAGTAAATTCATAAGGTATTTACACTGTCATATCTTTATACTTAGTACCGACTGTACAGACTTATGGTGCTATTTTAATCTATTACCTTTCCCTTTCTGTTGTTACTGTCTGTTGCTGCTGGATACTAAGAATTTCCCTCGGGATCAATAAAGTATCTATCTATCTATCTATCTATCTATCTATCTAAATTGTTGCGTCTGATATACGGCGCTGTTCTTATTCTGCAGTTAGCTTGTTGTGCTGTCAGTGTCACATTCTCTGTAGACATAGGTGTGTTTTATTTTTTAATCCTGCATTATCCACCGCTGAATATGAACCCAATGACTACAGTGACCTCTGGAGCCCGGATTGAACCTGCTGAGAAACACTGCCTGAATGAAGCAGAAAGTTTATGGGCATGCATTTGTGTCATATTAGCCGTATGTTTGTGGCATTATCGTTAGCGTATCGCACATATATTTGTAGTTTGGCGCACTGTAATGACGGCCGTCAGAGTCATAACTTACCAAGACATCAAAGTGCTCCCATACATAAGACTTTAAAAACTTGGGGGAATCACCCAGCTTCTTCTTCTTTTTAAAGCTAAAACAAGCTAATACTAGGTACTATGCTAGCGTGTTGGCTTGTGAAAACAGCATGCTTAGAAGAATTTTTTTTTTTTTAATCCTTGTAGCCATTCCTGATTCGAGAGGAAGCTATGCCTTCAGAGGCAGGAGTTTGGGCTTGATTAAGTTTAAATATTTATTACACCTCATGTGATACACGCAGTATTTTATGATGAACAGCCTACTTTATTACGCAGCCTACTGAAAGTGTTGTTTGACATACAGATGTATCAAACAGAGATCCTGCGGTACACCTGCTCATTCATACAATTACCCAGTCAGCCAATTATATGGCAGCAGCGCAGTGCATAAAGTCATGCAAATGCAGGTTACGAGCTTTAGTTAATGTTCACATCAAACATCGAAATTCGGGAAAATGTCACAGCTGGATTATTTCCGAAACTGCTGAATTCCTGGGATTTTCACTCACAACAATCTGTAGAGTTTAAACATGGCGGAAAAAAAAGAAACATCCTGTGAGCAACAGCCCTGCTAGCAGAATGATAATTGTTAATGAAAGAAGTTAGATGAATATAAACAGACTGGTTTGAGCTGACAGGAATAACTCAAATAACCACTTTTAGACAACTATGGTGAGCTCTAGAAAATATGACATACACTGTATATCTATATGAGTTTTGGTATTAGCTTGGTTTTTTGGGGGCAGGTTTTGAAGTGATACTAGGTCACGTGTTTGAGCAAGGCCTCAGTCTATCTCTTAAAATCTAGGCACTGAATTAGAAATTTGCAACCCTTGACTACTGTGTAGCATCTCACAGAAATACTTCTGCACGAGTGGGGTCACAAACATCACTGTCCATTGTGTTTCAAACATCTAATGACAGTTTAAGTATACAATTATAAGCCTTGTATTGTTCCTGATCAAATCAGAGTGCAACATTGCTATAAACAGGATTAGATGTTATAGATTTTTTTGCCCAATTTCTAGGATCTGAACCTACATGACCGATTGCCTGGCCATTGCTGAAATGATCATACACAAGGGGCAAAAATTTGCATCATCCAAAATTTACATCATCCATACAGGAAAGGTTGAGACATCAGAGGCAATGGTGGTATTCTAAATAAGTAAATTCAAATTAAGCAAGCGCAAACAGGCAGTGCTTGTTTCCAGACACAAGTAATTAAGTATGGAATACTTTTTTTTTTTTTTTCCCCCCCCAGTCAAGTTTAAATTGAAATAATGGACAAGTAACATAAGCATTCTGCTTTAATAAAACTCAGGGAGGGAACTACATGATTGCCTGGTTTTTTTTTGTTGTTTTGTTTTTTTTTTTTACTCTATCACTCAAAACCCTAGTTACATATGGATCTGTGATTCTATGAACATGTACCCCAATGGAGGTGGCTGTCCCCATCAGAAAGGCAGTAATAAGCCATTCACAGTGCTGTGAGGCACGATGATAGGATAGGTGAAGAATTGCCCCTGTCAGTCATCATTGGAGGTCAAGATTGTAGGAATTGGACAAAGTTAGTGATGCAGCCATTGTCCTCAGTCCTCATTGTTAAAGGTAGTAAATATGGCAGGCAAAGGCTTGGTTGAACCTCACTGACAATAATATTCGCCACATGCTGGCACAATAGGGTGGCTAGCATTCTTAGTGCATCTGTATTATCTGCTATGTTTTAGGAAGCCCTTTCCTGATTGTGAGCCCAAATGCTGCAATGTTTGAGGAGGGTAGACCTGTTCTTGATGGCCTGCTCCTTGGAATCCTGATGCCAGTGACCATCATCAGGGGAGACAAGGCCACCTGTATTCAATTTTCCAAAAGGTATACACTGGAAAACTTGACCTAGGAAGGCAAACCTTAAGAAACATCCATGCTCTGGCAATGGGAACATAAAAAGTAAGCATTGTGCAGGTCCTTAGTGGCTGGACGGCTTGAACAACATCTGAAACTTGGAACAAATGAAATAAATGAGTCATCAGGAACCACTCCAAACATCTCTAATCTAAAACTGGATGGAAAAGGTGATTCTTCTTTTGAACTACCTTGAGGTATCTTGAATAGAACCTCCTGTTTTAAACTGTGTGGTCAAAGTTTTATAGCATCATCTCCCAAAGAAGAAAAAAAAAATATTTCTTGAAACAGGGCAACAACCTTGTTGGGGTGTGAAATTGGCAAAGCCTTGAACCCCCAAAAGGTTCAGGTGATGATCTCACCTGTGAGACACCAGCTCACCAGTCAATACCATTCATATACATGCTTGGGGGTGCTATATAAGGCCATCACTATGAGGTAGATGAGAGCTACTCAGACAGATAAAGAATCAGGATCTCTTTATTCTGATTAAGGAGGGACATGGCTTTGGTAAAGAAACTGTTCAGGTGCCTGTTGGTATTGCTTCAGAGTGCTTTAAAGCCTTTTCTGGATGGAAGCTGAATTTCTTAAGCTGTCTTAAGTAGTACATGTGCTTCTTCCAAAGACATTTGAAGACCTGTGGTGTTGTCTGCAAATTCAGTAATTTTGCTGAGGGACCACTGGATGTCATTATTATACAGGGAGTACAACTGAGGAGAGAGCACACAGCCCTGTGATGCACCTATGCATATAAATCGGTAGGCTGAGAGATAGGGTCCTACTTGCACATACTGCTTATGATTAGTCAGGAAGCTGTAGATCTATTTACATATGGGCTGATCAACTTTCATTTGTGAAAGTTTGCTCAGTTGTAGGTCAGGAATAACTGTACTGAATGCAGAGCTAAAGTCCACAAACAGGATTCCGGCATACGTGGCTCTGTTGTCCGTATTCCGAGGGACAAAGTGCAGTCCCATATTTACAGCATCATCCACTGATCTACTGACCCTGCATGTAGACTGAAAGAGATCAAGGTGAAGAGCTGGGACTATCTGTGTGATCATTTAAAAGTGTTTTGTGATTCATATCCGCTGTAAAAGTGTTAAGCTTCTCGGGCAGAGACTGATCAAGGTGTAGTTGAGAGGGTTTCCTTTTATAGTTAGTCACAGTATTGAGACGTTTCCAGACAGACGAACGGTCTTTCTTGGCAACGTTATGTTCCAGTTTGGTGTTGTAATTTCCCGGCCTGCTTGTAGCATTTCCTGTCCCCACTTTAATAGGCTGCCTCCTTCTGAAGGGTCCTCAATTCTTTGGTGAATTTGCACTGTTGTATGTCAACAGTTTTAGTGTGAATGTAGACCTCTACACAAGCACTGTTGAATACTTCACAGTCTGTTGTGTCTAAGAAGCTTTTAAGCTTCTCCAATGCAGTGGCAGTCTGGTTACATGCAGATTTTCTGATGGGGTTTGCTGATTTCAATTTCTGCATGTATGTTGGTACTAACTATAGTAAAGGTGCTCTAGATATACACTATATGGCCAAATGTATGTGGAAACATGGCCACCACATCCATATGTGGGCCTTCCCCAAACCGTTGCCTGAAAGCACTCTATTACCTAGAATGTCTTAGCATGCTGTAGCGTTAAGATTTCCCTTCAATGGAATTACGAAGCCTATCCCAAACCTGTTCCAGCATGACAATGCCGCTGTGCACTAAGTGAGCTCCATAAAGACATGGTTTGCCAAGGTTGTGTGTGGAAGAACTTGAGTGATGAATTGCAACACCAACTGTGGGCCAGGCCTTCTTGGCTGACATCAGTGCCAAACCTCACTAATGCTCTTGTGGCTGAATGGGAAATTCCCATATCCATATAACAAAATTTAGTGAAAAGTCTTCCTAGACAACTGGGGACTGCTACAGCAGCAAAGGGGAGAACAACTGTGGAACAGGATGCTCAGCAAGCACATATCGGTATGGTCAGATGTCCACATACTTTCGGCCATATGTTGTAGCATGGTAATCATCTTTTATTGTGCTGCAGAAATGGTCAAGTTTTCCTATCTATAGTTAGACAGGAAATTAGCTTTTATACTTTTATACTTATACTTGTTTGTGTGGTTGAAATTACCCAGAATAGCGAGAGGAGAGTTAGGGTGGTTATCATCCATCTGTATGATTTGTTCAGACAGCAGCTGCTCTGCATAAAAGGCATTAGCTTGTAGTGGAATATACACACCAGCTACAATGACAAGAATTGAATAGAATTGTATAGGAGAGTAGACTGGCTTACAGATGATGACCAGCAGTATTTTGTCAATACTGTAACATCATTGCACAAGTTATTATTCACATAACATACCCCACCACCTTTTGACTTGTTTGCGAACCTGGAATCTCTCAACAGCTGCAGACCTGGTATGTCCAGCGCAGAGTCAGGGGTTTGTTTCAGGAGATAGCCATGTTTCAGCAAAACAGAAGGTAGAGATGATGGCATTCTTATTTCCAGCAAGTAAAAGGTAAAAGTTCGGTTCATCCAGTTTATTTCTCAGACATCGCAGCTTAGAAAAAAAACATCCTGGTAAGGAGGGGTGGATGCCCTGACTCCTGAAGTGTGAGCGACTCGGCGCACTTCCTCCTCTTTTGTGCTGTATGTCTTTTGCTCTGTTTAAAATCCACGCATGTGTTTGCCAGTAGAATGTTTTGAAAGATTTCCATATATAAATATACTATATAAAGATTTCCATATATAAAAATACTTATAAAAGTCACTTTCCATGAGATACTCATGTGGGCATGTGTCGCAGATGAACACATGTATTTTATCCATATTTTTTGGCAAAAATGTGTCAGAGCAAGAAAACAAAAACATGAGCAGAGACCAAACAACCGTGACTGCCCGGGTCAGTGCCATCAGAATACCCTACAGCAAATCAGAAGCCTGAGGATGTGACCCCCTAAGATGAATGCAATCTGAGGCACCCTGTAATGACTGGAAGGCATGAGCATGGCTTCTTTAGGCAGCAGAACAGCCAAAGTATTGCCAGCAGAGGCTACACATGATGCAATATCACCACTGCATATTCAGTGCTCTCTCTGGTGAAACCACCAGTGGCAATACAATCATCAACAGCAGGAATATGTACAAGACAGGCCTGCTCATGAAACAGCCATCTTCTCGGTTGCTGTCATGCCTTGTAATGAGCTTAGGCATAGGGGCAAGCATGCCGGCAGGCGCCAGCATTATTCTCAACAGATACTGAGATAACCTATGGAGCTGCATA
Source organism: Pangasius sanitwongsei (assembly GCA_037576675.1). Taxonomy (NCBI): domain Eukaryota; kingdom Metazoa; phylum Chordata; class Actinopteri; order Siluriformes; family Pangasiidae; genus Pangasius; species Pangasius sanitwongsei. The sequence continues at coordinate 7,372,490 of CM075019.1, read as the reverse complement.
TGGTGATTCAGCTGGCAGGTAATCATCAAGATGAACTATTAGGAAGATTATGCTGAGGAATGTGAACATCTGAGTTACATGGTCTCAGCTCCTGTTTCATTAATTTCAGCTGAGCCATATTTGCTGCAAAGTTGTTCATTCATCTAAAAAGCAGCTCAGACTGCTTTCTAAGGCTTCATATAGTGCCTATAATTGACAAACGGCCTATGTTTATCACAAGGCCCAAGCATTTACAAGAAACAGGCTGTTTAGACTGAGGAGTGCTGAGTTAGAAGTGAAATCTACCATCCAAGCATGTGTGTTGGCACTGGCATCAACGCGCAGTCAACAAGACAACTTACTTAAGATGGTCAATGCCAAGGCAGTGGGTACATTGTTGATGCCCATGATTGTTTACCAAAAGGCTAAATAACTGCATGAGCATAAGCTCTGTTACATGGTTAGCAGAAGTGGTTTATGTAGACTAGTCTACTAATACATTCACTAGTCACCACTGACTAAGCTGGGGTAAAGTCTTTTTAAATTTTGTTTTACTTTAATGGACCATAATTACCACAGTTATTTCTGTTCTTTAAAGCTATATAAAATTTAAATAACATACCTGCACTGTGGCATCAAGAATTCTGTTACGGCAAGCACTGTATGAAAGAGCACTTTTGAAGCCATCGGTTACACTACACCATCCAGTCCCACTCAGCTAGTTTAGAGTTAGATCAGCAGCAGATGCCAGCTCAGTGAGGCCTATCCAGATTTCTGAAATGCTACTGAGGCCAGAGTTGAACTACTGTACTGAGCTACTGTAGACATCCTCCATCCATCATTCAGCTACAACGAGGTTTCATGCTGCGTGCCAAGTTTCAGAATCGATGATTTTACCTGAGCCAGCTCTTCCCAAAGAGTGCATTTTAAGAACGGTATGTCCTTAGTGTAATATGATACACAGATTTATAATTCTGCATATTTATTGCACCGATTTATTTACTTTAGTTATTAACAGTGTAGCCTAAAAAGCCATAAATTTAATTTGTAGCCTGTCTATGGCTGTTAAGTGCAGTTTAACACAATCTTTGCTGCACAAATACAACAGCCAAAAATATAGCGTTGTCCGGAAATAGTTTTTGCTTCAACTATGCAAATCATGACTAGTCAAATACTTTTTGGAATTACTGGTCAACAAGTAAAAATTAGTAGTCTTGCAACCCCTAGTTAGCAGTGGCTGCCGTCCCATCAACTCAGAATTCCTACTCATAAACTTGAGACTGTCTCCTCAACCTTGAGTTCAGCAAATGACTGCAAATCAACCAAGCAGCACCTCTTACCATTAAAAGAGTTATGCTGTATATACAAGGACTTGCTTTAGATTGATCAACATAGCGACATTTTAGCCTGCTAAACCTATAATACTGACTATACAGTTCACTGTTTTGAGCAGGTAAATATACGTCAATCACAGTTAGCTGGCTAGCTTGTTGCTAACATAACATAAGCACAGAGGCATCCATGTTTTTTCATCACATTGTAGCTTGAACTTCCCACTTAAGTTGAATTCAGCACTACTCTGAGTGCAGCCCCACCCCCACCCCTATTTGATGGACAGCCACCAAGTAGCTAAGAATCTTACACTGTTTTGAAAAGTCGTAAGTACTCCAGCCTTTCAGAGGTTTATACATAGCTAAAATGTGGGTAAAACAACATATGATCGGTCTTGAAACAGCCATATACTAACCCTACATGACACTAAAGTAACTAGTACATGTTTTTATATCTCTTGATTGGACCATGTATTACAACACATGACTGACTGGCTCTCCCATCTCTTTAACTAAGCTTCAGGTAGTTTGGAACACAGTAGCCCGCAACCTACACAGGTAAAAAAGAGTAATTTAATGCCAGTCTTACTAAAGCTACAATGGCTGCCTATTAAGTCAGGCATCGACTGCAAAATCCTGCAGAAAACATTTACAGCTCTTAATGGTATAGTTTGGACACATCTCGCAGCTACTCTGAAGCTGTACAACCCATCCAGAGCACTCCCCTCAGCTGAGGCAGGCCTGTTTGTCCTGAGGATTACTCCCAGCTGCCAGTGGAAGAGGCAATTGCTCTTTTTTTCCATTCAAAAGATGTTGATGTACAACATACTTGTTTAACGAGGCCTATTCATAGTTTTTGAGTCTGTCTTGTTTATATTGTATAAGCATATTTAAAGCATTAATTTAATTAGCTGTTCACAGACACAAAGACAATTATACGGCTGCAACAACTAATCAACAAAATTGATAAACTTTGATAAAATGGCTGCCAACAAATTTCATTATCAATTAGTTGTACTGTGTTATGAAGCATATTGTGGTGCACTATGTTACTTCCTACAGAAGAAGTAGTTGTTTTTCTCACATATACATTACAGCAGAGTGAAATTCTTTTCTTCATATATCCCAGCTTGTTAGGAAGCCGGGGGTCAGAGCACAGGGTGCAGCTTGACACAGCAACCCTGGAACAGAAAGGGTTAAGTGCCTTGCTCAAAGGCCCAATAGAGTGCTTGCTTGGCGGTGCTGGGGCTTGAATCCCTGACCTTCTGATCAGTAACCGACGAACAGTACAACGAAGAAAAACTCCTTTAAGGTATGGAAACATTACACTATGCTGTGTGCCTCATAAGATAACGTGTCTTCATGGGAGTAATATTTCAATTTGTAATCAATTATTCATTGATATAGTGAAAGCGAACATGCCAGGTTGAACCATGCTTATTAAGTCATGTCGTCTGTCGAGTTGTCCTAGCTTAACCAGTTTTCTAGCTGTATTGCACATTTATATTCATACTCATCCAGCTTTACTGCCCTATCAGAAATATAATAAATAAATAATATATAATATAAATAAATATAATCTCATGCTACTTTGGCCACAAACGAGGTACTTTGTATGACAACTCACTGGGTTGAAAATGACAGAACATGGTCCCAAATGTGATTAGTCTACAAGAAAAAAGTTTTCTCACATGTCATGAAGCGTGTGCATTATGCAGTGCTGGGCAGTAGTGTTTCTCATCGTACATAATTCTAATAAACGTTGTGTGTCAAGTCTCCATCCTGCTTTCGTTTTACACTGAGGGTGATTCTAGTCATTGAAAACTAAGAGTCAACCTCAAAGTTCTGGAGCTGATTCCACACACTGAAAATGCAAACGCCTTGTGCACATACATGGCAAGCAAAATGCATGTAGCATCATGCATTTAGCTAACTGAGTGTTTGCCTTTATTTTGAACCAGTAAAAAAAATGTACTGAATGCAGTCACTTTGCGTTAGTTTTGGTGGCTCATTTAGTCGGCATAAGCACTTGATAATATTCTCACGCTATGACAGATTATTTGATAAACGTCAATAATGTTATACTGCAGTTAGTGATCTGATACTTAATCCTAGCTAAGAACTCTGTAGTAGTATTAGCTGAGTGATATGCTTGCAAAGGAATATTTTAAATATATATTTTTAAAATAATCAAACTAAGTAGTTAATCAAAAATAATCAACAGATCAATCAATTATCAAAAGAAAGTTAGCTGCAGCCCTAGAAATTTGCATACTTACCCTAGACTCGCCCTCTCCTCTCCATTCTACACGGTTAGGAAACAGGTAGAAGTATCGGCGCTGCCACTGAGTCAGGAATGGGTTTCCAAGCTTCAGCATGTAGCCATGCATGATGCAGTCCTTGCCCAGTGCATAGTCTAAGCAAAAAACAAACAAACAAACAAAAAAAAAAACAGCATGGAGGCTTGGCCATTTCCCAAAGCATAGACAGTAAATCATGAAAGGCTTAAAGAAAAGCTTGATGACAAAACTGAAGTACAACAACGCTGGTCCCAGACCACTGTGGCCAACTCATTTCCTATAAATAAGCTCCTTGTGGATTCATAATATTATTTGTCTTTAGGCTAAAATAAACACCATCAGTTCAGTATCACCAGTCTTAGACAACTGTTTCCAGAGCATCACAGCAGCAGTCATGTGTTCACATTCCCCCGGCTTGGGAAGAGTCCTCTCAGCGTCATCAAAAAGCAATGCGATTTACTATTAATTAGATATACTAAAACTAAGCTCTTAAATTCACCATGCAATCTGAAATTACACTCGCCGTTCACTTGATTAGGAACACCGGCTCATTTATGCAGTTATCCAATCAGGTGGCAGAAGCACAATGCATAAAATCATGCAGTTACAGGTCAAGAGCTTCAGTTAATGATCACATCAAACATCAGAACTGGGAAAAAATGTGATCTCTGTGACTTTAACCGTGGCATGCCAGATGGGCTGGTTTGAGTATTTCAGATACTGCTACTCTCCGGGGAATTTCACACACAACAGTCTCTAGAGTTTACACAGAATGGTGCAAAAAAACAAGACACAATGATTGAGACACACTTCTGTGGGTGGAAACGCCTTGTTGATAAGAGAGATCAGAGGAAAATGGACAGATTGGTTTGAGCTGCCAAGGAGGATATAGTAACTCAAATAATCAATCTTTACAACCAAGGTGAGCAGAAAAGCATCCCAGCATGCACAAAACATGGAACCTTGAGATGGGATGGGCTACAACAACAGAACAACACACTGGGTTCCACTCCTGTCAGCCAAAAACAGGGATGCTATCATGGGCACAGGCTCACATATTGCCACTGCTGTGGAATAATTGTTTCTAGGAAATCACAGCTACAGTGGTCATGTTCAAAAAGCAAGACAGAAATTCAAATGGGATTCCTATAGTTTGCTATGTAATGGCCAATTCTCTTTAATATCTATTTATCTGAGAAACTAAAACAGCTAACAAAGTAGACATCTTAGCTAAAAAATGCTAACACTGCTCATCACAGGGTTTCTTTGAGGGATAGACTCTGGGGGCTCTTACAGATGGAACTTTCTGCTGACATGCACAGAAAATCCAGATGTTATTCAATTACAGAATTAAAAATTCCTGTCACCCAGTCATATACACTCTATTCAAGTCTGAAATTTACAAAATTTCCTCTTACTCAGTCAGATACCACTGCATTCAATTCCAAAGTTCAAGATTCCTCTTTCTACCAGCAAACAGTCACTGTACGATCATGCAGCTGAACAAACAACGGCAAAACAGTCAACTCTTAAAAAGTTTCTTGCTAAAAGCAGGCGATTCTGACCAGCCTAAACAAGACAGTAAGGAACATGTTGAGGTCCAGCTGCACAGCAGCAGAAAAGTCATACATCTGAGAATATGAGCTGCATATTATGTTAATGTTGGAGCACTTCTTGAAATACATTTCAATCTAGTTAAAACAAAAATAAATGAAATGTTAGCAGCAGTGTCGTAAAAAGTTTTCCATTAGTGGACAGTTTTCTTGTTCTCAGTTGTTTGTTGCGTTCATAGGTCTGTTGACTATTTTACTTATGTTTATTTAAATGCTGACTGTATGTTCATTTTTCTTGATGGTGTCATTCTTGAATAGCCCAAAATTTCAGAGAGTTTTCTCACTGCAGTAGTATTTAACATACGACCGGAATCGTACTCATTTTTCCGGTAAACTGCATCCTTCCCAGACACCCTGAGCAGCACCAAAAATTTCTAGCGGAAACTTTGAGATATATATTGGAACTGGATGTAATGGAATGGCAAGGCCAATTCTTTTGTTTTTGCTATACATGGACGACATTTGGGTTTGAGATTAAAAATCAACAAGGTGTTTCTGTCCGCAGCACTTCCACTCACTGGATGTTTTTCCACACCATTCTGTGTAAGCGCTATAGACTGTTGTCTGTGAAAATACCAGAAAAACAGCAGTTTCTGAAGTACTCAAACCAGCCTGTCTGCCAACAAGTCACTAAGATCACATTTTCCCTCCACTCTGGTGTTTCATGTGATCATCAAGCTCTTGCCCTGTATCTGCAGGATTTTATGATTTGCACTGCTGCCACAGATTGGCTGAATGGATAATCGCATGAATGAGCAGGTTATGAAATTCAGATCCATGAAAACAGTAAATACAGATGTAAGTTGTGGGCAAAGGTGTACATACAGCTACTGTAATGCTTGGCCAAGCTTGTGCAATATGTAAAGTAAAATGGAATATATGAAAATATATATATATATATATATATATATATATATATATATATATAAAAAACATAGTCAGGTCCGGAAGTATTTGGACAATGGCAGAGTTTTTGTGATTTTGCCTTTATACACCACCACAATGGATTTGAAATAA
>CM075019.1:7335332-7351925 GCA_037576675.1 Pangasius sanitwongsei | reverse complement strand
CACACCTCCCATGATAATTAAAGCTGTGCAGTCTCTTTCTGATTGTAGATTCATGCACTTTGACATCAACTGTAGCACGAGCTTGTTGTAGGTCCCGTGATGATATTTTAGGGTTTTGGAGACTCCTTTAAGCATCTTGCGGTCAGCTCTTGGGGTGAATTTGCTTGGACGGCCTGACCTGGCCATGTTGGCAGCTGTTTTAAATGTTCTCCACTTGTAAATGATTTTCCAGGCAGTGGAATGATGAAATTTATGTGCAATATGAAATTTATGTGCATTTGGATAGGTTTTTGCCAACTTGGAGAGTCCTAACCACCTAACCACTCAGATTCTAAACATCCAGAATTTCATTTTACATCAAAACAAAAGGTGTTATTTGGTGGAAATTACCCAGTTTTGCCCTCTGAACAAAAGGATTAAAGAAAGATTCATCTTACCTCTTCATAGAACTTCAGCTGGGGAACGGCCTCGTCTATTTCATTCATACAGAAATCCTTGAATAGCAGGAACCCTGAAAAGAGAGGGACATAAGCACAGTATTTAGACAAGCATGGAAAGCTTGGTATTTACCATAATGTTCAGCAAACTATGAGATATTAATAAAAATTTAGGTCACACACTGACAAAAATGACAGTTTACATCATTGTGAGAATTACAACATCCTCTCCAAAACCACGTTATTTGTTATTCTGTGTTGGAGTGGACACAGAATAACAAATAAATGACCAGGCTAAAGAGTGGTAGCTAACATGGTGAGCTAGTTCGATGCATTAATACAGACCAACATAAACAACATATGATCATTAGTTTCTAGTGTAGCACTTTGTGCTAGGATTGGACAAGGTATAATAGTAAGTCTGTAATAAACTGAGGCAGAACACACTTTTCTGATAATCGCTGGGACTGCTAACAACAGGCACGTTAATTAAATGGAATAGTAAAAATCATCATTCCTTCAGCCTGATTGTGCCTCAGCCGACATGTGTACTACACTAGGTGTAGGGATTCTGAATGAGTAGCTCACAGTGTAGTTACAGCTTCGAGGTGTGCTGCTCCACTGTGAAGCACTTTAGGTTTAAAGATACAGAACATATAAAAACTTTTGTTTTGCAAGTCAGTAAGAATCTACTTGCCTGTTGAGCAACTATTACTAAAAGCTAATAGTCTAAATAGGAAATTTCCTCATTCTCTGTGCCTGGGTTACTGATTTATACACTCCCATGTGAACACTCATGGTACAGGAAACTGCACCAATTGGATTTTGTGATGATTAGCTTCTAAGGGCCAAGCGTAGGAGTGTAGTATTTTACATTATTTAAAGGGATTGCCTTTCCATTGCCTACACCATTATTCATGGAGAGGATAAGTAGAAATGGTAAACTGTAAATTAAATGAAGTAAGATGACATGCACCACAAATTTCAAACAATAGCCATTGTTGGAAGAATTACCCTTAATCAGAAGAAAGACACCATTCAACTAATTGGGCAAATCCTCAATTCAATGACTACCTTGACCTTTCACGTTCACAGTTCCCTTCCTCAGCACTCTGACTGCTGCACTTTAAGAACACTCCAAGGCCAGCTGCTGAATGTTTGCTCTTGAGCGTAACATTTGCAGAACTCGTAGACCATTAAAGAACCAGTCACATAATGGTGATGTGGTGTGGTGTTTGTGGGAAGCACAGGGTGGGAGTGTGGGTGGGTGATGGGTAGTGGTAAAGAGAAATCAAAACGGCCAGCAAAGATCAGCCTTATTGTTCCCATAGCAACAATAATAGGTCCCACTCTGCGGAAGGGAGAGAAAGGGAAAATGCAGCAGCTAGAATATGGCGGCAAATATCTGAGCCAATATGATCCATTTCTCAGTGAGCTTGAAAACAGGGCGAAGAGGGAACAAAAGCATGTGAATGGTACAAAGAAGTATGTGTCGCTAAGTGACTGCTTTACTGATGCATGACAAAGTCTCATAGCATTTCACAGGACAGGAGGGGCTTCAAAAGGGGCAGGGTTAGATACAGGAATGTGATGACATTACTGTGGTACCAAAAAAAAAAAAACTGAAATAGTTTCAGTTATTATTATGCAATTCTGGAACCAGGGATACACAAAGCACTAGCCCAAACACTAGGACAAGAAGATAATGTGTAGAGGCCTGCTTTACTGCACAATTTCTGGCTTTTACTGGTAGGATTAACTAACTTGCATGGATGATAGATTACTTTTCTAGAATCAGGAACAGGCAGGTACACATAATATGTAGGGCATGATATAATTTTCCTTGTAGAAAATAAAGAAAATAAACAGAAACACAGAAAATAAAGACGATAACCAGACCCAAATCTGGCTTTCACTTACCCAGTGGGCTAATTAATGAATGTGTCCCCCCCCAATAACTTCTGACTTCCTCCGAGTTTAGAAAGTGAAGTCAAATCAAAGGTAGCACCTATCTCATCTCTTAGTTTCCGATCCCACAGAAGAGCTACTGTAGCACAAATTGCTGAAAAGTTAATGCTGGCTATGATAGCAAGGTGTCAGAACACATAGTGCATCGCAGCTTGCTGCGTATGGGGCTGTGTAGCCGCAGACCAGTCAGAGTGCCCATGCTGAGCCCTGTCCACCGCCGAAAATGCCTACAATGGGCACATGAGCATCTGAACTGGACCATAGAGCAATGGAAGCAGGTGGCCTGGTCTGATGAATCATGTTTTCTTTTACATCATGTGGATGGCCGGGTACTTGTGCATCGCTTATGTGGGGAAGAGATGGCACCAGGATGAACTATGGGAAGAAGGCAAGCTGGCGGAGGCAGAGTGATGCTCTGGGCAATGTTCTGCTGGGAACCTTGGGTCCTGCATTCATGTGGATGTTACTTTGACATGCACTACCTACCTAAACATTGTTGCAGACCAAGTACAACCCTTCACTGCAATGGTATTCCCTAATGGCACACTGCAAAAATTGTTCAGGAATGGTCTGAGAAACATGACAAAGAGTTCAAGCTGTTGATTTGGCCTCCAAATTATCCAGATCTCAGTCTGATCGAGCGTCTGTGGGATGTGCTGGACAAACAAGCCCGATCCATGGGGGGCCCACCTCGCAACTTACAGGACTTAAAGGATCTGCTGCTAACGTCTTGGTGCTAGATACCACAGCACACCTTCAGAGCTCTTGTGGAGTCCATGCCTCGATGGGTCAGAGCTGTTCTGGCGGCACAAGGGGGACCTACACAATATGAGGCAGGTGGATTTAATGTTATGGTTGATCGGTGTATTGACTTGTTAAATCTGTAACATGCTACAGATCACTGTTTTGAGGAGGAAACTATACATTACTTATCACAATTAGTTGCCTAGCTTGTTGGTAACAAAAGATGCACATGGAGGCCTTTGTACCTCGAATGCACAGAGGTCAAATATGATGCAAGTGCGAGCTCTGATTTCTCAGTTTCATGGTACAGTGTATAAATGTAATAAATAGTTGCAGGTGTGTGTAGCTTAAAGTAAGACATAAGATTGAACAACAGGATCACATACTTTTTAAAGAACAAACATACTAGCCAAAATCAGAGAAAGCAATACTTCTATATTGTATGTACTGCTAAAGACTAACAGCATCTGTTTTAATTCAGTTTTTAAACAGCAGGTTTGAAGGGTTGCGCTACCTGTGGTATAAGCACAAGCTTATTACTGACATTCAAATAGCCAGGCAACATGAGTACTTACTGCATTACTGTGGAATTATCTTGCAGGGGATAAAACCACACACACAAACTTCCAGTTTAATCCTACTGTGTCGGCAAACTATGGCACATTTGAGTCTTAATCCTTAATAATAATACTATGCTTTCCTCTCATCGTTCAGTGAAAAATAATTTTATTTTAATCAGTGTTTAGTGCAAACTCTCTACATCTACAAGTTCATTAAAATCTGAATCTTATTTTTTACTGTTTTATTCTTTCACATAGAATTAAACTGAATAATAAAATAATTAAACATGAACAAGCTTCTAGATCACACAAAATCTATTTGAGGAGATGGCAGCTCAAGGACTTCATAGTAAATGCTTTTTTTTCCTTTTTAAAAAATATTCTAAGCACTCTGGGCTGTGTTCAGAATTGGCGACTATCAACATTTACACGGGGAAAGTTGCGCATACTCTGACTTTGTCTATGCACACGCTAAAATTACCTACATGTAGTACACACTTACATGTTTATCAGATTTACCTGAGCAGAAGTGACAAACAGGGTGTTTCAATAGTGTAACCTGCCTTTCAACATCACTTATTGTCTTCAGTGTCAGACACCGCTAAACTTAAAAGTGCTTGAGCTGATATACCGATGTGCACAATTTCAGTAGTAAAAGCCTCACTGTCTGCTTAACTCTAAATATTGCCCTGTAGCCTTAAATAGACAAGATGTCCTCCAGAGCTGCTGCATTAAGAAATGAATCAGACTGTAGTACGAGTATCACACTTTCCCCATCTACCAGAGTCCAGCGATCTTTTTAGTGGCTTAACACCAGCTCTTAATTTTAAAAACATACCCACAATGCACAGTAAAGTTGCAGCAAAAAAAAGAAAGAAAAAAAAAAAAAAAAAAAAAAAAAAAAAGAGGAGGTCTACCATATCTTCTATGCTCCCATCTTTCCCTTCTATGTTATCTCTTTGAAACTCATCTCCTCTGAGGCCATGGCCTATCCCTGCTCAACTCTTGACTCTTCCGGGCAAGTACTATACACAGAGCTGGATGTTGTTTACAGTGAGGATCATATTTCAGGGACAGACAGACAGTGTGTAAAGGAAGCAGCTCATGCAGAATGGTGCTGTTGACCTCCTTGAATTCTGAAATAATTAAGAATTAACAATTACATTTTTTTCCCCCTGCAAATAATAATTTAAACAAATTTGATCATGAATGTAAGACAAAACACAGACATGGGGTTCTTACAGAATTTCTTAACATATTTGCCCTTATGCTAGCTGGATATTTATCATGCGCTGTTCTTTCAGAGACTGCTACCCTTGGTAGAAACCCTGTTCTACTTCAGCGTGTGCCTTTATGTCATGTGGCCTGCTAGCTGTTGGATTAAATGGAACAATAAACTATCAAAGCAATAAGTACCAGAGACTTTCATTAGCTTCTCTAGCTTAGTCGTGCATTGCTGTTTCAGTCAGTAACCTCTGGCTGAACTCGCTGTCTTAATGACAGCATTACTTGGTTTATGTTTTATTTATAAATTTAACTTGTTCGTAGAACAATGGATGGTCATAGGGATACTGAAGCAAGGCTCAAGTTGTCACATACATATTACATACATGTGACATAATGCAGCGAAATGTTTTTCCTTAGTTCCTTGTCCCAAAGTGCAAGCATATGCAAAGTATTTGAACCTAGCAGCCACTTTTTCACTCCAACATTATTTGCAAAATTAAAATCTATCATGGCAGCCTTTTTTTTTTTTTTTTTTTTTTTTTAAAAGATATACTACATGCTCCCACATTGCCCATTTGAGGCATTTTGTTGAAAGCTGAGGTGCTGCATCCCTGCATCCCTTCTTTTCTACACCAGGAGAGGGGTCTTCATAAACAGCTAAAGCCAACAAAGAATGTGCAATAAATACTAAGGGAAACAAACAAGTATGAATTTGCACGGAGGGATGACTGTGTGGGTACAGTCATTATCCTCTCCTGATAAAGTTTCTGATGCAGCACATCATGTTTGTGCCCTCAACAAAAAGTCAATAAGCTGTTGGGCAGCATTTCAGCTATAAGCTGTAGTGGAGCTGTTCTCGCATAGCGCATAAATGATCTTCAGGCATGAGTTGTTAAAGGATTAAACCTGAATTCAGTAAATAATCTAGTCCTTGCTTTGTCAGATGATTCACATTCAAGAAAGCACACGAATATTACAAGAGAAATTACATGACTTATGGCCTCCATCCCAAACCTTTGTGTACACACAATCTATGGGTTTTTTTTTCCCCTCCACCAGACATGGCATGTGCACAATTCATTTTAAAAACCCAAATCAGCTTAAGATACTAAAATGACCGAGGCAATCGTCCAATCTTCAAGTGTCCAGTTTCGGTGAAACTGTGCCAACTATAGCCTCAGATTCCTGTTCTTGGCTTGGAACATGGGCGTGAAACCCAGTGTAGTCTTCTGCTGTTGTAGCCCCTCTGCCTCAAGGTCTGGCATGATCTGTGTTCAGAGATGCTTTTCTGCTCACCACGGTTGTAAAATGTGGTTATTTAAGTGACCACAGCCTGCCTGTTAGCTGGAACCAGTCTGGCCATTCTCCTCTGACACCACTCAACAAGGCATCTGCCTGCAGAACCACCACTCACTGGATGCTGCTTTTTGCGCCATTCTGTGCAAACTCAAGACTGTTGTGCATGAAAATCCCAGGTGATCAGCTGTTTCTAAAATACCCAAATCATCTCGTCTGCCACCAGCAACCATAGCACCATCGGAATCACCGGGTTCACATATTTTCTCCATTCGGTTGTTTGATGTGAACACTAACTGAAGCTCTTGACCTGTTTCTGCATGATTTTATGCATTGTGTTGCTGCCGTTTGATTAGCGGATTAGATAATTGCATGAATTAGCAGGTGTACTGGTGTTCCTAATAAAGTGGATAGTGAAAGTATACTTGTACTTACTTCACAACAAAGGCCAAGAGCTAAGGGAGCAAAACTGGGAGGAAGGGCATACTTTCTCTTCCCAGTCAATCATGGCCAATAGTGGGTGTCACCCACAGATAGTGTTTTTCTCCAAGTGTGCTATGCTGCCTTGTGACGCATCTTTTTACAGCAGTTCAAAAAGAGGCAGTTAGCTGGTGGACGCTTGGAGGAAGCATGCATTAGCCTTAGCTGTTACACAATAGGGAAGAGCTGGCTGGTGGGAGGAAATTGGCAGGTAACCAAATTGGGGAGGAAAAAAAAATGGGGGAAAACAAAACTACTTCAACTAGTTTTTGCCTTTTTGAAATGTTAGAGTTCCTTCTAAAGTAGCACTGTAAGTCACTATTCTGGGGAACTGGACTGCCTGCATACTTAAAAAGGCTACTATGCAGTGTAAGGTTAGAATAAATAAACAGTTACAGCATGCATAATTCTTGTTTTCTACAGTTGAGAAAGGTGTGTGGTCAAAACATATTAAACTCATTGTAGTTAAAGTGTAAAACAACAGATGATAATATTTTCGAATTCAGCCCTGGCCTGCTCAGAGAGGGCATGGTTAAAACTCACTGTAGTTAAAGTGTGCATTTTACACATTATTAATATTGATTATTAGTGTAGAGAGCAGATGCACTTAAGTACCCAACAGCTTCTGTACTCCATGCATAACAGACATACATGCAATCAATACAGGAATCAACACACGCACGCACGCATACACGGCAAGGTAAAAATAGGAAAGGAAACAATGAAACTCATGCATACACATGCAGATGCAACAGTCTTAGCAAAGTATCGATTTATTTTTGGCTTGATTTTCATCACTCTGCCCACATGATCCCTCCCTTTCCATTTTGTTCTGACACACATACATGCACGCACGCACACTTCCCCTTGCACGGTTTCAATAGCAATCTCCCAGTGCTGTGACAGAGCACACACCCGAGCAAACTCATTGATGAACATTTCTCACATCTCCAGACCCACTCATGCCGGCAGACCTGACAGTGGGTAGTCTCACCATACTCTTGATCCAAGACAAAGACTTACTCAAACACTTGGCTTCTCAGACAAAACCACTGCACCATTCCTGCATCTTTTTAACACTAGTCCGTGCTCCAACTAATGAGGCATAACGGAATACAAGTAACACACGTGAACAAAGAAATTCACTAACTACCCCAAGTGAAGGCTCTAATAAGCCAGGCCAGTACTGGGCTTTAGATCAGTCAGCGAGTTAAGTAGTTAAGTGCATTATTATGGACTAGAAATGTTGCAGTGTCACACTTTCATGCTTATTCAAAGTGTATGATCAGTTACCTCATCACTAACATTTTCAAAATACAGATTAAATTACATTTCTGTCTATTCCTGTCTTTTAGGGGTGTATCGGTTCAAATTCCTCACAGTTCGGTTTGTATCATGGTTTTACGGTCACGGTTTCGGTATGGTTCGGTACTTGCTATGTTCAGAAACAAATACTACTGCCAAATCCAAAGAAGAAAAAAACAAAACATGCATCAACACAAAGCGCATTTCAAACTGCAAGAAGAACAGTTTAACCCTCTTTCTGTTGCAAGGCGAGATCCGCTCGCAGTAAGTATGTCTCCTGCAGTGGAGTAAACGCTCGCACTCGGCACCGACATTCCTGAAAAACACAGGTATTGTTTTGCGAGTTTGGCAACATGAAGATCCTTGCTCTCATTCGTCTTCCCCTATGCAAATGGGTCTGTATCTACATCAATGCAATCTTCTGCCTTGATTAACATGGCCTCCTCTTCTACAATCTTGCTAAAAGACTTTGTATTCTCAGCTGCTGTAAAAAAAGCTCTGACACTGATTACTTGATATGTTAATAACTAAACACAATTTTAAAAATATTGTTTAATTATTAATTTTTACGTATTTAATTTTTAATTATGCATAATATACTACTTATTCATTATAAAAAATATCTGCTGTTCCACAATCTCTCTGATGAACCCACTGTAAATGTTACCTTCAGGCACAAGGCTGCTTCCAGGTCAGGCAGAGACTTAAACCTTGGATCAAGGGATGAGGCTCTGTGGAGATAGGAGGTTAGGATGTGTGTATCTACTTTCCAAGTTCTGAGTGATGGCTGCCTTTGCATCTTTTCTGGTTGGACTGTCATCATCTGCAGGTGCCATGGAGTTTAGAATCACTGTCCTTAGAGGGAGGACCACTGACACAGAGGAAGCTGTTTCAGTGCTCAAGAGGGCTGTAATTGTCTTGAGGGGTTTAAGCAGATGAATCATTTCCTCCTCCAGTTTCAGTTCAGTATCGGACAACACTGCAATGTCCTCGACATTCTTCTTAACAGTTCTGTCCATCAGGGCCGAGTAGATGCCAGGCAGCTGCTCCAGATATCGCTCCATCATGTCATAAATAGTGTTACATCGAGTTGGGACGTCGTGTATCAGTTTGTGAACAGGTATATCTAGCAGCTCCTGCTTGATTTTCAGAGCATGAGCTGCTGTTTTTCTTTTCTTTTGCTTTTCTATGGAAAATTGTCACAACTTTTCTAACCTTAACCAACAGATGGCACATCAGTTTAAGTGCTACTGCCTTCTTGGTTGCAGGGTTAAGAATGTGTGCAAAGCATCCGATATCCCTAGACCAGCTGCTTCTTTGATGGCATTCACCATGTTCTGTGCATTGTCTGTGGTGACCGGGATGGCGATGTTAGTTCCCTCCATCAGCCAAATGACTACTTGTGTGTCTTTCAAAAAGGGGGCATGTTCGTAACACAGAGCTTTCCATTTTCCAAGCCAAAATGTAATGTACTATCACTGTCGGGTGGACCTCCAGGGCAACTGATAGCTACCTCTCAGCTGTCAGAGCTACATATTGTGCGTTTTCTCAGTTGTTCTCAGTTTTGCTCAGTGTTTCATCGTAGTGTTTGCTGTTTCCGTCTCACCTGTGCTTGTGCGCTATCAACACCCAGGACTTGTCATATTAGATGTATTGCACACCAACATGTGCAGAACTGTGATGTCATTAACTGATTTACATACAGCATAGTACTGCTCTCTGACCCACATAAGACACAGGTGGAGCATTAGTGGAGTGCTGTCTGTCTCTCTCACGCTTGGTGCTTCACCAAAACATACACGCATTGTCAGTTTTTAGATTAACCGCGGTGCAAACGCGCTGAATTGTGGGTGGCGAACCGTACAGTTCAGGTTGTTTTTTTTTTTTTTAAACTGAGAACCGCTACATGCTTACCGTCTTCCCATTTTTCACTTTTTTTTTTTTTTTACCTGACCAAGTTCCTTATTCCAGTGTAGTGGTGGGCGATATGATGATTTCATACACATCTCATGTTCTCTCTTTGACATGCACACAAAAACCATTTGTTTCTTGTTTGTAAAATATGCGAAGGCAAGACAAATTTTTTCGTCACCACCAAAAAAGCGCCGCAAAGAGTGTGCTTAAATCCAGATAACACGGGGTGCGCATGTGAATATCACCGCAGCCAGAAACAGCACTAAAGTAAACAAATGCATCTGAAAAAGGCACTCCTTATGAGAAAACAAGAAAGCACTAGAAAGGCATCACTGATGCAATGACATTTCACCTGGTGAAATCATGGATATAATACCCAAAAAACGGTCAAAATCGAGGGTTTTAAGCAAGTTTTAAGCAACTAAAAATAGTTTATCCTTATTAGGACTTATTTTTCTAACACTGCCATTCCTCCGCTGTACACAGAATGCCAAGAGAAGTGCAATATAAACCAAAACAATGAAACACAAATAGCTTATTTTAAAAATATCAAATAAAAATGTAAATCCAACTCAGCTAAGGTATCCAGTATTTAAACATATCATCTGTCTCCTTTCCATTTACTGCACTTTTAAATACTGAAGACATTAGGAGAGGTGATGTATTTTTTTTATTTAAATTTTTTAATCCATCCTTGATCATTTTCATTTTAGAATTTTTTTTTTTTTTTTTTTTTTTTACATTTTGTTGGAATGGGCACTTTACTAAAATATGTTTGAAATGGTATTTTGGCCTAAGTGGTCTCTGTTATTCCTTTTCTTTGGGTTTATGTTTCCATTTTAGAGCTACATTCCATCAATAGGAAAAAAAATCTGGTTGCACTGTTCAATAACTTGCAAAATAGTCTTAAAAACCAACATGAAAAAAAAATGTGATAAAACTATGGCTCATGAAACGCCCTCAAAAAAAGATCTGATATATTTTTGTCAAATAATCCACTTCTACTCCAGTGCTACTCATCCCTTTTATATCCGACTGCAACTCCCCCCAAAAAT
This sequence comes from Pangasius sanitwongsei, assembly GCA_037576675.1. Classification (NCBI taxonomy): domain Eukaryota; kingdom Metazoa; phylum Chordata; class Actinopteri; order Siluriformes; family Pangasiidae; genus Pangasius; species Pangasius sanitwongsei. Next base: position 7,340,939 of record CM075019.1, on the reverse strand, counting down.
TTCACAACCCCTCCCTCTGGATTCCCCTAAATCATACTACAACCACCTCCATTTCTCCACACAGGGGATGTGACTACAGTGAAAAACCTTTGGCTTCGTAATGAGCTGGGCAATCCGGCAATATTATATCATATTATATTATATTATATATTTTTTTCAGACTGGATCGCCAAGCCACAATATTTTCATGGTTTTTTAATTCTGAACAGAGCGACCAAACTAATTTCCCTATTGATGTAAACATAGCTCTACAAGGAAATATAACCTCAAAGATGAAGAATAACATCACTTAGGCCAAAGTACCTTCCTTTTCAAACAAATCTGAATAAGTGCACTTCAGACAAAATGTAAACCATTTCAAATTGTCAACACTTCTTGTTCTTGTTGTTCTTCTAAAAATGAAAATCGATCATGGACGGCATAGGTAAAATATGTAACATTAAATAAAAAGTACATTACCTGCTAATGTCTTCAGTATTTAAAAGTGCCACAAATGGAAGGGTGATTGAAAGGTAAGTGAGTATTTAAATATGCTTAAGCAGCCCTGGCAACAGATATTCAGCTCTAGTCTGCGGTGAGTCCGCAATATGCTTTTCTCAAGCATGTGGTATGCAACAGGCAAAGGATAGTAATTTTTTCATGTTTGTGATGTTAGCTATATCGGCTTAGAATCATGTTCTCTCAATATACAGCAGGAATCAAACAAATTTTATAGAAGCAACAGTAAACACTGCTTATTTTATAAATGGTGGCCAATACAATTAACTTTAATTAACCGAACACTAGAAATTCCGCCTTTCTATTTGTTCTATGGAAACTTCAGTGCCAGTGCCATTGCCAGGATGACAAAACGAGCAAGCACTTTTATTAATCTGCCAAGTTAGATATCTTAAAATGTGTGACATCAGCCTAATTTGTCATCCAGGCCAATCAACTGGTTAACCACTACCACAGCGTACCAAAAAGTCTTGAAAAATTCAGGGCCTGTTTTCGATACTTTGGACAAAAATGGTGTGTAAACACTGGTGTGTAAAAAAATTGCTCAATTTTTTTAAACTGATGTTAAACAATTTAATAGGCTAACATGGTTTGTCTGTAACTCTGGACTACAACAGCAGAGACCACATGAGGTCCCATTCCTGTCAGCCAAGAACATGAATCTCAGGCTACAGCTGGCACAAGACTGAACAGCTGAAAATTGTAAAAAGACCTAGTGTTTCCCATTAATTACCTAGATGGTAGTGGCCCACCACAGTATTATAACGAACCGAAAATATTTTCACATCTCATAATAACATAAAAGATAACCATTTTCCCCGTTGCTTCTGCAAAACATCTCTCATTCCAAGTCAGTCAGACCCAGAATGGTGCTCAAAACAAAAACTACTGAATGAGTAACAGTTCTGTGGGTGGAAAGGATTTGTTGAGGAGAGAGGTCAGAGGAAAATGGTCAGACTGGTGCAAGCTGCCAGGAAGGATATAGTAACTCAATCACTCTTTACAACTGTGGTGAGCAGAAAAGCATCGCGGCATGCACAAAACATCAGACCTTGAGGTGGATGGGCTACAACAGCAAAAGACCACACTGGGTTCCACTCCTGTCAGGCAAGAACAGGAATCTGAGCCCATCATAGGCACGCAATTATTGAAACTGGACAGCTGAAGAATAGGGAGGGGGGAGAGGAAAATAAATAAATTTAAAAACAAAAAAAAAAAATCACATGGTCTTTTTCCAGTCTTCAACTGTCCAGTTTCAATAATTCCGTGCCTATGATAGCCTCAGATTTTTGCTCTTGGCTGACAGGAGTGGAACCTGATGTAGTTGTGCGTTCTTAGGTGCTGTTTTTGTTCACCACCATTGTAAAGAGTGCCTATTTGAGTTACTGTAGACTTCCTGTCAGCTCAGACCAGTCTGGTCATCCTCCTCTGATCAACAGGTTGTTTCAGACTGCAGAACCTTCACACACCGGATGTTTTTTTGTTTTGTGCACCATTCTGTGGAAACTCTAGAGACTGCTGTGTGTGAAAATCGCAGGAGATCAGCAGTATCTGAAATACTTAAACCAGCCCATTTGGCACCAACAACCATGCCACGGTTAAAGTCACAGAGATCACACTTTTTTTTCCCCATTCTGATCTTTGATGTGAACATTAACTGAAGCTCTTGAACTATATCTGCATAATTTTATATATATATATATATATATATATAAATATATAAAACTGGATTTGGTATATGTGAAGGCACAATGAAGACCAAAAGAGAGGAGGAAAAGTATCTAAGCAGAAATCAAGACAAAGAAAGAGATCGGATACTGACTGGTCAATAAGCCCAGAACAATTAAGGCCATCTGGTAGATCACACAACTGTCAATAAACATTATATATGAGCACAAGCACATATGCCCTCATACACAATCAGATTTACACACATGGCCTGATCACTGACAAGCTAAGCATCAGTATTTTCAGAGTTGGAAGCACACTAAAACCTGAGAAATGCTTCTGGGAATAGCAGCATTAATCATTAATGGTCCGAGATGAATTAACACATAAGCACTGTCTACTCATGGGAAGATGGGTGCCTGCATGTAATTACTAGATGCATCGTCATGGCTGTTGGATTTTAATGTCCATATTCTCATTTTAAGCTCCTTTTTAATTCATCATTTCATTAATTTAATTTTCCCAGTCGCCAAGCAAACAAGGGATTTCTTCAGGGTTGCCATGGTAATCACAGTTGCTAAGCAACACAAAACTCTCCAAACATCCATTCTAGAACTCTGACTGATGGGAAGGAAGGGGAGGGGGAGGGAGGGAGAGAGAGAGAGACAGAGAGAAAGAAAGAAAATGAGAGAGAGGAAGAGAGAGAGAGAGAAAGAAAATGAGAGAGAGGAAGAGAGAGAGACAGAGAGAGAGAGAGGAAGAGAGAGAGAGAGATGTGAGTGAGGGAAGGGGGTGGCTAGAGCAGGAGAAGTGAGGGAGTGTGAGAGTAGCGTTGTGCTTCCGCTCATGGTCTTCTTTCTCTCTGTACTAGTGCACCATGAAAGACTAGAGCTGCAACAATTACTCGGCATTCTCCATTACACTGATTATGAAAACATTGATGTGGATTTTTATACGTGATGTGTTATTTAATTAATCAATAACAGAAACGTGTTATAATGTAAGCATGAATAGGACTCTATTCTTGGGCAGAATGTAATACAACAGTTAAGTCATTAGGGGCAGCAGCAGCTCTGCTACTACTGCACCACACATCACTGCGTGCAAAACTGTTTTCATGCAGCCCAGTTATCATAAATATAAATAAGTCAATTAAACCCTGTTAAAAAAAAAAAAAGCCAATGGAAGCCATCAAACCAAGTGTGGAAAAAGGTTTAATTTCATTTTGTCTCTATGACAACTCAAGCAAATCAAGTTATTAATGGACGCTTAATAAAGAAATATTTTTTTTCCTTTTTTTAATTCTAAAATGAAAGAAAGAAAAAAGTACTTCCAACAAACTAAATGAAAGCCACAATGCTAATTATCAGTATGTGCTGTGTATGGACACTGATTGGATGATAAAATATAATTTTAAAGCGTAACCCAGCAGAGGTATTTTTACTCTCATTTGTCTCCCAATGTTTAGCCAATTCCCACCCATTAGCAAGACACATGAAGCCACCACGTTAGTTCAAACTGCTGCAATAACGAGGGTAGGAAAACTACCCTCTTCCACATACATGGACTCTCAGACACCCATGACTGGCTAGCGAACAAGTACGTTCTTGGAGTCTTGGCCATTATTTGCATCCTCTGGATTCTCTGTTGGTCCACTCAAGAGCCTAAAACCAATAAAAATGCAGTCTGATTCTTTAAGATTTGATGGTTCCTTTCTTCAAGGGTGATCCAACCACAGACACATTTAGAAAGAGTATCAGGCAGCACTGCATCAAGGCAAAAATTGAGTTAGCTGTCGCATCTCTTAATAAAGTTGTGTGCCAGTGACACAGAAATCGCCCTCCATCAGTTCTGGCGCACAGTAATGGCACTGTTTCCATTAACAGAGGGCTTGTGGTGAGATGTTATTACGAGAACTGGATGGGTGGATGAGAGCAGACCACAGAGGACAAGTCGGGAAATGAAGGATCAGGAAATGAGGAGGGAGCTCATCTATTTGTACAATCATAAACAAGTCTGTTTGTATGAATTCATCCTCACAGCAGAATATTAGAGAAAAATACCAATGCTTTTTTCCTTTAACAACGATTTTCTGCTCCAAATTATTTCAAAATGATGTTTTGTTGTAAAATGCATGCTTCTTACCTCTATGAACTCTATGAAACAGGGAAAACTGAAGTAAATAGCACAAGACAAGCTCTCATATGACACCCACCTAAAGTCTGTACACCAAAACACTGGTTTTAAAATATCTCATTTTAAAAATTATTCACTTGTCATGCACCTGTTACTTCAAGAATTAGCAACACTTTTGTGCACATCGTCATATTCTGACATGAAAACAAGCAAGAGGAAAAAAAAAATCTCTTGAATCTGCTACATATGAACCGAAGGAGTCCCTTGATCAATCAGATTAAACACCTCATACTCACAAATGACACTTAAAAACACCTTACTGAGAAGCGCTGCATAGGTGTTTTGCCCCTGTGTGTAAATGCACGCACACGCAAAAAAAAAAAAGTTTATAAACACACAAGCAGACAAACCTATATACAGTTCCCTACAAAAGTATTAGAACAGCAAGGCCAATTATTTTGTTTTTTGCTATGCACTGAAAACATGGGTTTGAGATCAAAAGATGAATATGGGATATTCATATTTAAATCTAGATATGCCAAACAACTTATAGCACCAGCAGACCAGCCAATTTTTAGGTAAGCAAAACTATAGTCCTAAAGTAAATTAAAGCAAATAACACTGTTTCGTTGCATATCCCATGCTTGCAATAACTGCATCAAGTTGACGACCCAGTGACATCACCATACTGTTGCATTCTTCTTTTGTGTTGCTTTTCCAGGCTTGTACCACAGTTTCAATCAGTGGTATTTTTGTATTGGGGTTTCTCCCTTCAGTCTCCTCTTTAAGAGGTGAAATCCATGTTCAGTTGGGTTAAGGTCTAGTGATTGTCTTGGCCAGTCTAAAACCTTTCACTTTTTGTCCAATTCAAAAATAGGTGAGTTCAATCAAAAGGTGCCATGTTCTAAGTCATTTAACACATCTAGATATAAATGTGAGGAAATGAAAGGTGACATTCTGATGTCATCTCATTCATCTTCATAGGCAAATGTCTTCAGTGGATAGCAAGCACAAAAGAATCGGCTTTTGTGTATATACACACACACACACACACACACACACACAGAGTGGTGTGAAAAAGTGTTGGCCCCCTTCCTGATTTCCAATCTTTTTGCATGTTTGTCACACACTAATGTTTCAGATCATCAAACAAATTTAAATATTAGTCAAAGATAACATGAGTAAACACAAAATACAGTTTTTAAACGAAGGTTTTTATTATTAAGGAAAAACAAAATCCAAAACTACATGGCCCTGTGTGAGAAAGTGTTTGCCCCCTTAACCTAATAACTGGTTGGGCCACCC
>CM075019.1:7314457-7326001 GCA_037576675.1 Pangasius sanitwongsei | reverse complement strand
AACAGAAACTTTGCATAAAGTAGCCTGTATTCATGATTATACAATTTCTTAATACAAACATTTTATGATTTCACTGTTCATTCTATTATCATATATTCTGTTTTCACAAAGAGCGCATTTTAATACCGTTACAGTTTTTTTTTTATCAACCAATCACAGTCCTTGAATTGCTTACTCTCAGCTAGGACTTTTTAGGCTAAGATAGGAGCTCTCTGAGAGAATTCTAAGAAGCTTTGTGAATACGGGCCCTGATGTTTCTAATCTTCACCTGTCCAGTTTCAATGAGCCTGTACCCATGATAGCCTCAGATTCCTGCTCTTGGCTGGTGAAAGTGGAACCCAGTGTGATCTTCTGCTGTTGTAGCCCATCCACCGCAAGGTTTGATGTTTTGTGCATGCTGCCATGCTTTTCACAGTTGTAAAGAGTCATTATAGGAGTAACTACATCCTTCCTGACAGCTTGAACCAATCGGGCCATTTTCCTCTGTCCTCTCTCATCAACAAGGTGTTTCCACCCACAGAACTGTTACTCGCTCAATGTTTTTTGTTTTGTGCACCATTCTGTGGAAACTCTAGAGACTGCTGTTTGTGAAAGTCCCAGGAGATCAGCAGTTTCTGAAATACTCAAACCAGCCTATCTGGTACCAACAACAATGCCACGGTTAAAGTCACAGAGATCACACTTTTTCTTGATTCTGATGTTTGATGCGTAAATTAACTGAAACTCTTGACCTGTATTTGCATGATTTTATGCGTCGGATATGGATAACTATATATATATATATATATATAAATAAACACACACACACACACACACACACACACACACACATATGTGGTAGCTTGTTATTTCACAGTGTGTGAGAGTATTAATCTAAATCTGTTAGTTTCTCCAACAAATAGCGCAGCTAGCTTCGGGAACAAATGCGAAACCAGGGCTATCCATATCCCGGCTGAGTTCATGTGTCCCATTACATAACTCTACCTGTGAACGTAGGACATGTTTCTCTTGAGGTTCATTGGTGACGACATGATAATATTTCACTATTCATGCCTATCTGAGATTCAAACAAACAATTTGGAAATAAAAACCAGGGATATCACATCTGATGTTGGAAAATGCTGCTTGGAACTGCTTAAATTTTTGAAATTTGAATTGCCAGAGAACAGGACTTTTGGAGAGAGTTAGAAACTTTGCCTGACTAAACTAACACTGAAGATGTGTGCACTGGGAGGGAAGCCATTCAGCTCGACTGTGTCTGACCAACTGATGGTCTGCACTGATTTTTGCTCAACCCTGGCTCAGCTCATATGGCACCTGAAATGGAGGGGTAACCAACAAGCGTGTAACCATACACAAATCTCAAATTTGATACAACAGAGTGGTGTATCTGTATGATAAGTTTTTGATACAGCAACAATATACATGAATGAATAGCATAAAGGAGTATGTGCCTTAGGTTTCCATTTCAGTTGATTAAAACATTTAATATTATAAAAGGACAATAACTTAAACTTAATGACATGTTTGTGCAGTGTTTACGCAGATCTTAGCAGCATATAATGAAACAAAAGCTGTGCATTAGAATGTAACTATGCAAAAATGGCTAACTACCTTTCAGTAGTGTGGCTCATAAGGAGCATGTCTAAATGACAGGCCTTTTTATTTCCCATTCTGCTCTTAGCGAGTCAAAATCACATTTCTCTCTGTAGTCCTGGATGTGTTTCTGAATCCTGTGTTCACCATCACCGAGTAGTTGCATATCTGCAGGTTTGAAGTTGCCAGTCATCCCAGTGATTTCTTTAGCCTGGATAGAATCAGCAAGGAGACACTCCCCGAATGCAGCAGAAAGGGCTGCATGCACACGCTTTATGTTTTCATCTGATTACACTGACCGACACAGAAGGGTGATATCGGCAAAGATTTGTTGATGTGAGATTGCGAGTGCCAATGTATGGGGCGCTTATCCAGCGTCTTATTTATGGTGTTTTGGTCCACCCTCTCACTAGCCATTAGCGTCATACCTTGCCAGGAAGCCAAACACACAGGCTCCTATAAAGTGACCGGTAAATGGATATTTGTGTATGTATAATTTGCATAAAACCGAGTGAAAACGAGCGCTGTGTATTTCCATGGCTTTCCTTACTTGCACACATGCAAATCTCACACATTTGTCATTCAAATTGAGGTTTGTAATGTAGAGGTGACGCAGCAAAGCTGGTTTCCTGTTTCACCTCTTTACATACCAACAGCTAAATTCTAATATATACATCTGTATACTTGTTTTATTAGTAGATAAGGCTTTTTTTTTTTTTTAAAAACACTTTCACTATTTTAAATTCTTAACAGGTATGTGCCTATATTACATTTTCCTATCACGACTAATGGCAAGATGTTTAATCACTGTATAAAACCTCTCGTTAAAACTGCTGGATGCAAAATTTTGGAATTGCACAAAATAATCTCATGGCTGTAACTGCCAGTGTCAGTACACATTTAGAGAGAAGTCAGGGATGTGTACCAAACTGCATAATGCATGCTATGGTAATAAGCCTAAATATTTATCATACTATGAATCCTGCTGCACTACACACACACACACACACACACAACATTTTGGCCATATCACCGAGCTTTACTTTCAGCTCAAACAGAGACCTTTTTTTGGTTTGTTTTAAATAAAGTAGAGCATTTTTTTCCCTACAAAAAATTACTGATACCCTAACAATATAATATTTTGTGATGCCAGCCCTTTAGAGAATAACAGCACTGAGCTTCTTCCTGTAATGTATAACAAGTTTGGACCCACTTGTAGAGGGACTTGTATGGTTCTTGTGTACCAAACATGCTGATGGTGTGCATGATCATAAAGTTTGATTTGGCTCTCGTCTGACCCCAACCTATGATGCCAAATGTACTTCTAATAATGCTTGGTGAAGTTCAGGTGCAATATTTTGTAAGATGCTCTCAGGAAGGGCTTCTTTCTGGTAAGTTTTCCAAACAACAGTTGTGAAAATGGATAATTTGGAAAATTTAAAAATCACAGTAATCACCTAAACTTAGGACTTCTAAAACTGTGATCTTTGAGCTCTTTTTCCTGTCCTTTGTCAGCTTCGTCCCTGTGTGGTTTTGTCATGGCTTTAACCTTACTTAATGGTATTTTTAACTGGTTATGTATTTTTTTTTTTATACCTGTTATTTTGGTTTTTCCCATGGTAATGCGTGACAAAGGGATTTTACATGCATGCAACCTCACATTTTACTCCAAGGAAACAACACAGTTATAAAAACGGAACAAAAGCGTCCCAAGTCCCTTTTTTTTTTTTTTTTTTAACATTTATTTAAAAATATTCCTTAGGGGTGTCAATAAATTTGGTTCATATATTTTGAGAGGAAAATTATTATTTATTTAAAAAAAAAAAAAAGAGACAGATCTTATCTTTTTGGAAATTGTGAACTGCTGTATGTAATGTATATTACACAAGCTATCATTTTTGATCATATTTATGAAGCCATTTGGGAGGGGGTTGTATATTCACTAGCAGTCAGGTCTGGCTATCCAGACACATATGACCTTCAACAGAAACCTGAAAAGTAGTTAAAGGGGCAATAGACAGTTTTTTTGTTTTGTTTTGTTTTTTTTAAACAACTAGTACAAATAACCTTGAAATTGCACTTAGCACTTATTAGGAACAACTGTATAGCTGCTCATTCATGCAATTACTCAATCAGCCAATCTCGCGGCAGCAGCGCAATGAATAAAATCATGCAGATACAGGTCATGAGCTTCAGTTAACATTCATCAGGCATTAGAATGGGGGAGAATGTGGTCACAGTGACTTCAAGTGTGCCATGGTTGTTGGTGCCAGATGGGCTGGTTTGGGTATTTCTGAAACTGCTGATTTCCTGGGATCTTTGTGCACAACAGTCTCTAGAGTTTACACAGAATAATGTGAAGAACATTCAGCGCTTTAAAAAAACAAAAACAAAAAACAAACAAAAAAAAAAAACCCAAAGGAATCTTGATCATTCTCGCAGCAATGAATCAGTATGAGACCAACTTCATGTTTATAGTGTTATAACTTGCCTCTCAAGCAGCTCCGAGCAGGCAAAAGCACAGGTCAGGCTAAAATTTTCTAAAACATTATCAGCCAGCCCACACACGGGAGACACAGGATGCCTGCTGATACCCGCTCTGGCAAAAATGGCGTTTTGTGTAAATGGGTAAGAATGAAGGAGGGCTCAAGGAGCAATGAGTACAACTCAATGCAAGCAGCGTCAAGGGGAATGCCTCTGCCGCCAGCAAGTGTAGTTTCTTGTTTCTAATTCATACGCCTCAAAAAATCCCTGAAATATACATCGGTTTTGGTGAGTTCTTAATGGATAGACCTGGTATGTATATAGTACAGGCAAATAACATGGTATTTATAAAAAAAATTTAGGATGAGTCTATAAAATCCAAAATTTAACCACTTATTTTTGAGATACTGCATTAACTGCAATAAGAAGTTCCAACAGATGAACTGACATACTGACAGAATCTCAAACAGACGCACAGACGGGCGAACAACACGATAACATAATGCCTCCACAATCTGACTTTACAGAGGGATCATGAGTACCATGACACAACACATTTTGTCTGTTTCGCTGAAAAACACTGTTTTATGAACTATACCAACCAGACATTATTTTATACATTAGTCCAGCTCGCATTCTCCCTGACAGAAACACAAACAAACCAATAATAGCCAAGAGTAGGCAGTTCCTTAGCTTGCACTTCCTCCTTGCTTTGTTTGGCAACTCAGCAGCATGGCTAACACAGAGGAGTTGGTGTGTAATAAAGTTCAACATCAGTTAAGCTATAAGGAACTGTGGGGTTTTACACAATGGACACAGTGCAAACAATTGTTTACACAATATACAAAGGCAAGACTGGCACATCAAGGAAACATGCTAAATTTGTTAAACCACAAGAAATCTGAAATCCAGATAACAAGGGGACCACATATGAGTGTAGCAGCAGCTTAGATGAAAACCAGGGCTAAAGCAAACTACACTAACAAAGGCGTTTTAAGGGTACTACTTATGAGAAAACAAGTAAAAGCACTAGAAAGACATAATTAACACTACGATATTTGACCAGGCCAAGGATACCCAAACCAGTCGAAAACAAGGGTTTTAAACGCAGCTGATCTGCGTTACGACTTCCCGAATCGCAAATATTTTTCCAACACCACCATTCCTCAGCTTTACAGAGAAGGCAGAAAGAAGTGCAATAATAACCAACATTTTAACATTTATTTTAAAAATGTTAAATATAAATGTAAACCAACTCAGCTAAGGTACTCAGTTTTTAAACATATAAACAGCACAAAATGCAGAAACCCTACTGCTTTTGCAAGGATTATTATTATTATTATTATTATTATTATTATTATTATTATTATTATTCTGCCATAAAGCCTAGAGACATGAAACTTACAAGGGATTATTAAATGGCTAAAATCTTTAAAGGAATGAGATATTTTCACCAAAATTGACAAACTTATGTATAGGCCAAGTCTGAGGACGTGTAAAAAATTACCATGCGTGACCAGTTGGTGACGCTGTAACAGGAAGAAACATGAAACTGGCTCTAACTATGGAACCAAGTCCAATTGCCTTGAAAATCTGCATGCAGTGTCTTTGTCAAAGGTTCAATCAATATTTATGAGGACATTTATGCGCATCTCAAAAAACATGTCCGCCATCGGCCAATTAAACTTCAGCAGCTATTAGACAAGGTTAACAAAGGTCAATTAGAAGGAAACTTGGGGGACTTACTTGACTCTTGGCCCCAGAGGTCTGTGAGAAATTTCAAACTAATCGGCCACTGGGGTGCACTATCAAGTTCTTCATGCACATAAATGGTTTTATATACTGCATGTTTGACACAAACACAAGAAACTTATACCCTGTGATGGAGCTCCTCATTCTGAACAACTGCGCCTCAAGGACCACTGGAGTCAAACATACTGTAAGAGCAAGAAAATGTTCTTCTGCAGTCATTTTATGAACATTATCTTATAATACTGAGAATAACAAAAGGCAAATGTTCATATCTGCTATATGGATACTGTGACCGCATTATGAAATTGTAAAGTTAAAACTGGGTAAAGCAATAACTAAGGTTAACGCAAAACACAAATGGCATATAAACGTTAAGAATATCTGATATAGCAAAATAGTGGCATTAATGTGCAATGTTAACAGGCACAGTGTCACAGGTTATGTGCATTACATAACATTACGTTTGGCAGTTGTCTTGATGGTTGTTGAGGTTTGGTACTGGTTTATGGGGTATTTTTTGTTGGTTTGTTTGTTTGTTTGTTTTGCATTTATTAATGTTTTTTCTTCTTTTGTCTTATCTTGCCTCCACCAGATATTTTATTCTCGACTGTGCCTACAACGGCAAATAAAATCTTCCCCACCCGTTAAACACAGTCACAGGACTCCAGTACCACCATAAGCCCACAGTGCTCCACAGCCCACCTTGCAGAAAATCTTCAGCTTGCTAAAAGACTGTGTAGGCAGTCCATAAGGTGTGCTGCATCTACAAATAATTAGAATAAAACTTCTAATATCTAAAACCTGTACTTTAATTAAATAATTCAGCAAAGTTAGTTTATGATCAGCCATGGTAAGAAAAACACATCAAATGTAAATGTAATTAAAGCTGCAAGCAGCATCTTTGGGGGCCAAGCACCCAGACTCAGTGAGCTGCATATTAACAGATGCGCTACAATTGTTGCCTAAGCAATCACAGAAAAGCAGAGCCATAAATTTAGGCAAAGGGTTTCAAGAGTGATTTCTAGTTTCACTCATGATGTGTATGTTTTGACCACGGACAGTGGTGGAATTCTCTGACTGTACACTGAACAAATGGGCAACAGGGTGGCATTGCTGCTGCAGCTGCCACTACTGCTGTGACCTGTAGTGTTGTCTGTTGCTATTTGACCTTTGGTCATGATTGCTACTGCTCTGACCTAAGAAATTGTTTTCTTCTTGCAATTTAAAAACATCTAAGGTATTTATGTTTTTTCCTCATCAGTCTGGGCCTTTTTACCCCACTTTGCGCAAGTTTAGATAGGTCTCAAAATATGATGTAAGCCAAATTTGGTGAAGATTGGACAAAATTTGGAGGAGAAGTAGCACAAATGGCAGTTAGATGTAAGCATTTTTTTTAGCACGTTATTGTAACTTTTGACCAGTAAGTATCACTGTCACAAAATTTGTTATATGGCTTCAGGGCACGGTGCTGAAGATGCCTACCAAGATTTGTGTCAGTGTGCAAAGTTGTTGCTAACCATCATTGATAACTGAATATGATGTATGCCAAATTTGGTGTTGATTGGACATAATTTGTTGGAGGAGTAGTGAAAAAACAGTTTTTGACAAAATCCAAGAGGGTCGACAGTAAGTAGAAATGAGTTTCAGATCTTGGTGCGTGTTCATTTCAGCATACCCCAAGCAATTACAGAAAAAAAGAACTGAATTTAACACAAACTCTTCAAATGATATTTTTTCCCTTACAAGTTGTTACAGTTCTTGACCACAAGGTGGGACAGTCACGAAACATCTTGGATACATTCAGGGCATTGTCCTCAAGATGCTTATCATGTTTTGTGATGATACGTAGATGCATTGCATTTGTCAGGGTGTTACAGGAGAACGGTTTGAATATCAATATCCTTTGATAATTTTTGTTCAGACAGGTCTCCATATGACGTGAGCCAAATTTTGTGATCTAAAATTTGGAGGAGTAGCAGCAAAAACGGCAGTTAGATGCAAGAATGTTTTAGTATGTTATTGTTACTTTTGACCAGTAGGTGATGCTGGCACAAAATTTGTTGCATAATAGCCTCAGGTCATGGTCCTGAAGATGCCTACCAAGTTTTGTGTCAGTGCGCAAAGTCGTTGCTGAGATACAGCCTTACTTCCTGTTTGGCGGCTTCGCCGTCAGATTTGTTGGCCCATTATGGACAAACTGTTTGGAGTAATCAAAATTCTTTTGATGACTTTTGTGAGGCTTACGCTGAAGATGACGTGTGCCAAATTTTGTTTTTGACAAAATCTAAGATGGCGAAAAATCTAATTAGGCAAAAATTGACGTCATAGGGTGCTTTGAACTCTTCTCGACCCAGGCTTTTAAATTTTGAACACATGGTTCAAAAGATATGAAAATAAACATACTTCCAAATTAGGCCAAAATTTGACCAGATGGTGGCACTAGAGTGTTGGCAGCACTTGGCCAAAAATTTGGTTTTTAATTATTCTGCCTAGCAAAAACTTTTACCAACAGCCAGATTGCGCCTTGAGTGATGTACGTAGTTGTATATACTGTAGCTACAGTATCGAGATGTGTCAGCGCTCTTAAATACCTTATGTTTAAACATAGATATCAAATGAAAACTTTTGTTTTGTGAAAGTCAACAGGTTGTAGGGTTTATTTTCTTTTTCTGGTAGTTGAACACACTTGTACATCAGTGATTTATCCAGACGTTACCAAAAACAAAACTACCAAAACGTAAATGCCCTCGTGTAAACTGTAGGACAGTCAAGACTGCACTTACAAAAGCATGAAAGAAAGAATGGGAAAGAAGAGTGAATTCACTGCAGACTAATCTCACTAGAGACTTCAGACCTAGAAGTAAGTAAAGTTAATTGAGGCTTGCAGGCCTAATGTGTTCCCATGGCTCTTTACTTAAAAAGTGCCATTTTCTATTAAGTAGAGGAAAAAGACAGCCTTCCAGTTATGCACTTTTGGATATTTAGCTTTCAAGACACGATCATACCACAGCATACAGTCCCCTATACTGGAAAATTCCACAGATGATCTTGGCTTCTAAGGTGACTAATGGAGAGATACAAATGAGGAAGCTGTCTGAGATTAGAACAATGACCCGTCTGACAATAACAAACTCATAAGCTGTGATGGAAACACAATCACATTGACCCTCATCTCTGAAATAACACACTAGGTAGATTCACATACCCTTTAGCAATTTTTTTTTTTTTTTTTTTAAATGGCAGAAAATTACACAATTTCAGTCACGGGACCAGCTATAATGCACTTCTCGGTAATATAAAACCTTCAACTCTTGAAAACTTTAATAGGCTTGAATAAGTCATAGTAAAGGGGAAAGCATTAAACCACCCAATCCTTTGGGCTGCCCCAGAACAAGCAAATACGGGAAGTGTATTCTGACTAATTTTTATCATTTGGATATCCCTAAAAAAAAATGAATGGATATTCGGTTAATCGATAGGAGATAGAGAAAAGCATACTTAATATGGTGTAATCTAATATCATTATCCACTGCAATTAAGTGTTCCTCCTAGCAGTGGCAACACATGTGTTTATGTCCTTGACAAATACAGAAAAAAGGTTAAAAGAAATATAAAACCTTTAAACCTTTAATTTTTCAATTTTAGCAAAAGATTTAATAAATGCCAGCTTTACTGAATGTTAGCTCACTATTTCACCCTGTGGTATTATAGCAGCGCACAGTCTGGTGTCATTTAAAATTCAAACTTCATAAAAATTGCCACAGAATTTAAAACATTACAACCACTTTGATATCTGTGGGCAGGAGGTTTGAAAATCTAACCGGATTAACAGACTTTATATGATCATAGTGCCAATGCATGCAATAATCTTAAGGTCACTAAAGATATTCACGTTATATTTATAAAACCAGTGAATTCATGCATTCAGAGTCCAATGTAAAAATTTAGCAGCAAGCAGCGATGACGGGCCCACGCACTACAGTGCCATCGCCACCCGGTGGGTGTATGAACACAATGCATAGAGAAGTGAGCGCTGTAGAGTAACTTGTTTTGCGCCGATGTGTTAGGTTAAGGCTTTACAACAGCTTCCATGTCCAAACATACAGCTAATATTTGGTGAGATAATGCATGAAGATAAGAGATATATGTTGTTATGGTTATTGGCCATTAATTAATTGTAGTGAAGTGTGTAGTGGGCACATGCATTTAAGGGGGTGCAACATAGCCCTCATGACCAAACACACAACACCTATTTGATCCAAATCAGACAATGCACTTAGAAGATACGAGACTCTTCCTGTTTCCCTTTTTTGTCATCATTTCCTTGCCATGGCCACACTGTTCGAGATATTAAAAATCCGTTCACAATTTAGCATCTTCAATGTCTTGGCATAATGTTGACCAAGTTTGGTGACAATCACATGAATCGCCCAGGACGAGTGTTTAAAAGTTCAGAGCCTTCAATTTCCAAAAAAAAAATCCACATTAAATCCAAAATGACCTACTTCCTGTCGGGCAGAGCTAATGACTGTCATCTGGAAAGTTGTCCGCCGTGATGAGAACAATATATGTACCAAGTTTGGTGACTGTATGTAAAATTGACCCCACCACTTTAGTCAAAAGGGGGCGCTACGCCCATATCTTAGGTTTTGCCTACACCCAACAGCCGACAACTCTGACGTGCATGCTGAATTTCATGAAATTTTAAGCATGCTAAGAGCCTCAAAAACACCGGAAGAGTATTAAAGTTTGATGCGATACCACAGCAACACCATTTAACATATCGAAAATCCTTTAGCAGTTTGAAGCTTGAAGCAATTCAGGTAAATATTTGAGGATTATAGCAAAGTCTGTTGTAAGTCACACACTTCCTGCTGCCAGTTGGTGGCGTTATGACTATGACTTAAAATAGCCACATCCATGTGCTCAGCCCTCAGTACCAAACATACAGCCCAAGTTTCATCTAAATCACTCAATGCACTCAGAAAATATGAGACACTTCCTTTTTCCCTTTTCTCGCCATCAATTTATTGCCTCGCCTTTATAGCATCCTCAGCGTCTTGGCATGATGTTGACCAAGTTTGGTGACAATCACATGATTCCCCTTGGAGGAGTATTTATAAGTTCACCGCAGACATTTTTCACAAAATCCAAAATGGCCGACTTCATGTTGGGCAGAGCTAATGACTGTCAGTGCGAAAGTTGTTCGGGTCAATGAGAACAATGCGTGTACTGAGTTTCGTACACACACACAAAGGTACGTACGATATACGCACCAAGTTCACGTACCGTGTAAAAGGGCAAGGACAACTTGAGTGTTGGGCCCTAATGAATAGTGATATGGAGCAGCTGAGATGCATGTGCAGTGCTGCTTCAACTATAATACAGGCTTAATCTTCATCTGCATATCCAAGGTATCTGATTTGTGTCTATTACCTTTTAAAGACTTTTAATTAAGTTGTACTGGACTTTATTAGAAATGCATTATATCTCTCTCATCCGGCAAGCTTCGTATCTGGGTATCCAGTCCTGAGTGCTGCTCTCAGCATCAAAATACTGCCAGAAGCGGTGTTTCATATTATCACTGACTCAATGTCAACATAAGGCATAACGAATACAAATCGTTACAAACCTTGGGAAAGTCACGTAGGGATGTGAAAGGGTATTTGAATGCCCGGTTAAACATTTGAGGCAACAGTTTTGAAACCACTA
>CM075019.1:7285515-7310198 GCA_037576675.1 Pangasius sanitwongsei | reverse complement strand
TCAGAGCCATTGCACAAGCATTGGGCAGAGCCAATACAACAATTTGGAATGTCCTGAAAAAGAAAGAAACCACTGGTCTACTAACAACCAAATACCGAACAGGTGGGCCTAATAAAACATGAGAGCTGGAAAGAAGCTGAAAAACCCAGAAACAATAGTCATTGACATCAACAACCTTTACAGGGCAGGGGTGAAGTTAGTACAATCCACCGTTCAATGAAGTTTTTGAGAGCAGAAATATAGGCCATACCACAGAAATATACCACAAAATGCAAACCACTCCTCAGCAGAAAGAGGAGTCAGAAGGCCAGATTGGAATTCACAAAGAAATACAGAAATGAGCCACAAACGTTCTGGAACCAAGATTAACTTTACCAAAGTGATGGAAACGCCAAAATGTGGAGAAAGTTGCATATGGATGTACACTGCCTTACTTTATGTTCTGATATGAAATGATACTCATTCACTCTACTGTAAAAATTATTTACATCAGTGTTGTAGTTAAACAACAACTACAAAAGAAAAATAGGCCAAATGTGTCTGAGAGGCCCAACATGGAGGCTGGAGTTGCTCCACGTTTGCAACAAAAAGGTAGAACACTTAAGATTTTGGTAATGGACCTTTAATGGGCTAAAAAATAAATAAATAAATAAATAAATAAATAAATAAATCATCTTTACTATAAAATAATTGCAGCAGATCTTTAGAAAATGGCATTCAGAAAATGCTGCTTTAATTTTCATTACACATTTTCATAGCAACAGCTGAAAAATGATTTCATGCTAAAATTTATAACATGTATACATCTGGACTGCAATCTCAATTAAGCTACAAACATGAATCGGTTTCAAGATTTTTAAGACTCAAGTCCACCCACGGTCCATCCTCCTCCATCTACTTTTCAGTGCTCCTCTCCACTGTCCCACTTCTTTCCAGCCCCTACTCATCAGTGCCTCTAATCATTTCCAGTGTCTTTTAAGCATTTCACTCTCAAACAATATTGGCAGCTCTTCCTTAGCTTTCAAACACTTGCAGGCATGCAGTAAAAATCTCACCTCTTTGCCAAATGGCCTTAGCCTCCACCCGAAGAGAATGTAGCAGTGCAGCGCTAGCTCTGCAACCCTGAATACAAGTGCCGTTTATTTATCATCATATGCTGTTTAACATCTTGACACACACACACACACACATATATATATATATATATATATATATACACACACACACACATATACACACACATACACACATATACACACATATACACACACACATACACACATATACACACACACACATGGTGTGGCACTGAAACTTTTGAAACTACAAAAACAAAAAGCAAAAATGATCAAAATGCTTAATTAGAGAGGTGTATTTGGCCTATTATCATTTATGAACTTTACTGATTATGAGTAGAGCTTTAACATTACAGCACATCACTTCAGGGATATATGAGATCCATTTGTTATGATATTGAAGAATACATTAAACAGGCTGCATAATAAATTACCATTTATACTAAGGCTGCAAGAACTGACATTTAATCGCATAATCTGTCACAGCATGAGACAACCAAATGAGACCCTATCTAACCTAAGATGTCAGTATTGTGTACATTTTTATTGGTTTTATTGCGCACTTTTTGAAACCACCTTATCTGCATTTCATGCCCTGATTTGTTCAATTCCGAGTCCAACCAGATTCAGATTTAAAATAAATGCACAATAAACATCCACTGGCTGTCTCGCTAACTGAAACACACCATTGCTAAATTCGTTTTGTTTACGGAGTGTGTGCAAGGCAAATCATTTTTGTGTTTTGTTGTTGTGGGGTTGACTCGAAAGCTTTGGGGGTCACTCAGTTTTCAATGCCTGGAATCAGCACATTGACTGTTTTTGGGATCGGCTTTGATGTGAACTGAAAGCAGGACAGTGACTTGACTTGAAAAGTATATAGAGTGTAGGCTAAAAAAAGTAAAGAATTTTGTGCTTTTTTAAAAGGAAAAAAAAAAAAAATAGTGAGTGCAATTCGGTGCCAGCAGCATTGAAAGGGATGCCTCTGCCACCAGGTCTAGTCATTCTTATTACTAGTACGCCTGAAATCCACTTAAAATTGAAAAACTATTTCATACATTTGACATTACTGTGACAAAGACCCTGTTTGGATTAATTCTAAACTCTAATCAGCTCATCTGCTGGAAACAATAATAATTCCATATAAATATGAATAAATAATAATTCCATATAAAACACTCAACACCTTGTAGAAAGCAACAACTCTGCACTAGGAGTGGAACATGAAAAATTAAAACGTCTCCATGAGCTGTTTTTACCGAGAGACTACGTTATTGTGATACTGAACACATTTTGTCAGCTGTGCTAGCCCAGCTCGCACTCTCTCTGACAAACAAATGCATCTGAATAAGAACGTTACAACAAGAAAACAGTGTGGTCTGAACCACACTGCAACCAGCATAAGACGAGACAAAGTAAAACACAAAAACTATATAAAAATAGAAAAAAAAAAAAACTTTTCAAAGCTTGGGCTAATGTTAAACTCAATCCCTCAATGCCCTGCTGACCTGTGCCCTCTCCCCAGGGTGCTTGATCAGAAGGCCAGAAAACTCTGTCAAACAAACAAACAAACAAATAAATACATACATTTTAAAAATGTCAACTACGAGAATATGTTGAATCAGTGATAACTTTTAAAACACAAATCATTCCCACATCAACCCACAGCCTGTGTTTATTCATATTTAAGAGAGAGCACACGGGAAGCAGACCTGTGTGTGCAGAGCAGTAACAGTGAGCATGGTCATTAAAAAATATTCATAAGTATGGAGCAGTGAAGTGTGCATGGAGAGAAACTGTCACATATGAGAGCACTTTTCTAAGCACTGAGACGCACACTTCCTTTCTGTGCATTCATCAGAGTCTACCCATGAAAAGTAAATTGAAGTAAAAGAGCCACGGCACAAAGTAAGAAAACGGAATTTCTTTATTTATGCAGTTATGATTGCCAATTTAGCATTGCCTCACACTAGCATTAGTATCTATATATCCCTAATCAGGGATTATCCCTCTGAATGCCAATCAGTTACACATTTTTTTTTTAAACTTCACCAAGGATTCCATCATTTAAAAAGAGGAATGCAAACAGAACAAATGTAAACAAAATGAGTTGTACATAAATCTACAGGTGGCTGAACAAGTTATGCACATCTGTTACTCGGCTTCCACTTAAAGATATGCAAAAACATTTGCTCTAGCTGGGGTATTTTAGATGTTCCATAATATTAACATGTTTCCTCAGTATATTCTCATTAAAGTCTACATCACAGATGGGGAACATCTTAGAACAAAAATAGAAAAGTCTCTCGTTCAACCGTAGCTTTTCAGTAAACGTGAAATACTAATTGTCATGCAAGACAATATCTAAAAATAAGTTGACTTTTTGACAATATCCACCAGCATGTTAGTTTGCAATAAGGTAGGCCTCGCTGTAAATGTTTAAAGCTAACATATTTTCAATTAGCTACAGCTTCTGTGCTGAATGTATTATATCAGTAAAAGAAAGAATGAAGGCAATGTCAAATGAGAAATTTCTTGATTTCTGCTTTTTGCTGTTTTACTCTGCATGGTTGGGTGCAGTGTGACACCAGGATTTTGACTTCAATATCAATACCGATTTTAGTATCACAAAGTTAGATATTAAGATGATACTTTGGCAAAAATGAAACCACTTTACCCATTATGAAGTATGAATGCTTAATACCTGTTTACTGCACTAATTAAAAATGACAACATTTTCTAAATAAAATCTCAAACCTTTTCCATAATAAAACTTAATTAACATAACTTCAAGAGATTTCTTGGCCAAGAAAATGTAAGGCCAATTGATAATTCAGCATGCATGTCTCTGTAGACGTCTTTGTAGACGCTCGCACAGGCTGTAGTATTCAGACTTGCATGTAAATTGAGCATGTCCTCCAGGAGGCGCCGTCTTTCTTCTTAGCAAAGAAAAGCTAAAAAACAATGTGACTTCTGTGTTTCACTGCAGGAATATGCAGAGCACATCGCAGACATCATTTTGTTTTGAAAAGTGCTTGAAAAAAGAAGCTGCAGATGAAAAATTATAAACGAAGTGCATTCTTATTAAAAGCATTTCTGAAGTGTTTTTATCTTGTCCACACTGAGCAGTATGAGCGGTTTTTATATCGAAGCACTTAAATGTAACTAGTGTTTGAAGCCACAATTCTATCACTCACTGACTGTATTTCTTTTTATTAATTGAGTTGTGCTGTGTTTTACATCACCTACACTGTGTATCCTCGGAATCAATTAGAAGAAAGGGAAGTGTGCAAAAGTGTGTCAAGTGTGCGATCCTGCAGGATTAAACTGACCATTATAGTGGTCATAAAGCCTCACACTTGATATAACATTTTCAGTATGTTTTATAGCATACAGGTGTATGCTATAAAATGTGAAGAAGTGTAATGATTATGAATCACACTCTCTGGTATCACCCAAAAGAGGATGGGTTCACTTTTGAGTCCGATTCCTCTCAATGTTTCTTCCTCATGTTGTCTTAAGGCGATTTCCTTGCCTCGGTCACCTCTGGCTTGCTCATTAGGGATCTACACCTGGATTTCTGCTTTGTGACATTGTTAAAAGCACTATAATAATAAAATTGAACTGAATTGTCAGCAATGTGTTTTGCCAAATTTGACATGTTCCTTCCTTTGCACTGGATAGACCTTTATAACATATTTATCAGACCAGCTTATTGAAAGCTTTTGGATTACCCTGGTCATGTGCAAGGTAGGTAAAATACACCCACATCTCATTCATTGACTCCATCTTTTGAACGTGATAAACTGTAAAAAAGAGTTTAGTGAACCCTTCTCCGAATGTGCCTTTCATAAGGATGCCTCTGAACTCACATTCAGTGCATACCTACCCCACAGACAGAGCGCAGGCTCTTCTGTTGTGCCTCTCTCTTTTCCATATGGGAGAGGTGGTGAGATAGAGCGTTTGCCTCAGACTTTTGGGTCTGATGGCATTGGCGGTAGTAGCCACCTTGTCATGCGGTCTGTATACAAAGGGTTTTTAAAGGTGGGTTGCTTCCATCAGAATGGATCCATTACATCACGCTCATTGCCATGTCACTATGTCAGTGACCTGCATGGTGGCCCTGAGTCCCTGGAGACGCCCTTCTTTTCTGATGACAGGAGTACCAATGGGAGCTGTCCTGACCAGAAAAGGGATCCTGATGAATGCCTCCTTAGCAGAATGGGGAGACACTCATGAGGGCACAGCAATAAACGATGCCTGAGAGCAGCCCATGCTCTCCACCCCCAACAGTTTAGAATTCCTCATGTTGTCCCTGGCACTGAAACCCTTTCTCCATTTTCTATTAAGGAATTCTGTTAGTCAGGATGGACACCACCACAGTGATCGCATAAATAAACAAACAGGGGTACTATGCTCCCGCCGTCTGCACACGTTGGCATACAAACTTACTTTGTGGAGTAGTTCACAGTTCCTGTCACTGAGAGCCACTCATGTTTCCAGCCCAGATTTACTGTCCAGGGGAAATCCAGATTACATAGACTGGAAGCTCCACAACAAAGTAACAGCTCACCTATTGGCAATTTACAGCTATGTAGAAAAAGATCACTTGGCATTAATAGAGCACACGCAGTGCTCTCGGTTCTATTCCCTGAATGATCAGGATGCTCCAATGGAGGTGGATGTGCTAGCACACGAGCATCCACAGACCCTCATATAAATTTCTGCCATTGGACCTGATAACCAGGCAGAGTCTGAGAACAGGGAGTCATGATCATTCTGATAGCCCTGGCTGGTCAGGAAAACACTAGCTGTTACTACTACTTTGCTCATGGAGAAATATTTCACTCTCATCCAGAACGCCTGGCACTCTGGGCCTGGCTTATAAGAGGTTAAACCTGACCACAGGTAATGCTATAATCGACCATTCAGAATGCAAGAGCATCATCGACAAGATCACTATGTGATAGCAAATGGTGCATGGCCTTGTGCTCAGTTGCCTTCCAATGTCCCCTTCCCATGACCGTTCCTACAGGAATTGCTAGATAAGGGTAAAGCATTCTCTACCATTAAGGTATACCTGGCTGCCATTTCAGCTTGCCACATAGCTTTTCAGAACAAGATGATGAACCGACACCCCTTTATTTGTCGATTCACAAAGAGAGTTTGTTGACTCTGCCCCATATCTAGGCCTTTGTTCACTGCATGGGACTTGGCTATGGTGCTGGAGGTATAATTAGAACCTTCATTCGACTCTATGGATGAGCTAGATCTTTCAGCTTTCACTGAAAATGACACTACTGCTGGCACTGGCTACAGCAAAGCATTAATGACATTCATGCTCTGTCAGTAAACCTGCCATGTATGTAATTTGTACGGGGCGACGCTAAAGTTTTACTGAATCCTGCCTTCATCCCCAAAGTTAGTAATATGTCACTAAGGGGCCAGCCAATTGCATTTTCAGCCCAGGAACGAACGAACACTCTCTGCCCACTCCATGTGCTGCGGACTAATGCTGACATGACAGCGGGGATCAGGAAATCTGACCAACTGTTTGTGTCATGAGCTGCACCTCACTTGGGTAGACCCACCATGAAATAGAACCGCTCGCACTGGATTGTGGAATCTCCCAGAAGAGATTACAGCCTCCCATGGGTTTGTGCACCCACTCCACATGCAGAATGGCCACGTCCTGGGCCTAGTTTCGGGGAATATCAATTGAGGATATTTGCACTGCAACGAGTTGGTCATGGCTACACACTTTCGTGAGGTTTTTGATGTGGCTAAACCCACACTGCCGCATTCTGTTAACTCACAAACAGACGAGTCAATCTGATCAGCTATGTTTGGCCTTGGTCTTCAAGATAAGCTTGTCAGGCAATTCAGGAACCAGAATGGTATGATCAAAAATGTATACATCACTGTATAGATTATACCACAGTATACCATGGTTTCAGGATATATTACAGTTTAATGTGATGTCCCTGCAACTGTACAAGAACCCTATTTATTTACAGATATCTTAGTATTCTTTGGTTCCCTATTGAACAAATAATTCACAAACTGAGCTTCATCTGGCAGCTTAAATTATGTGTATATTTCCTATTGGGAAGAGTGATAAGGGAGGCGCTGATGGACAGATGCAGAGGAAGGGAAGAGCAGCACAGCACTGCAAAAACTAGAAGCAACAAGGCAGATGACAATCGCCCACACTTTTCATTACACCATGCGCAGCTTGTATGCACCAAGTATGCAGAGTGAAGCCTTCATTTCTGTGCTTCCTTGCACTGGTTTAATAAATATCATGCAAATATCTGTTTTGTCCATCAGATCACGATAAATATGCATTACCACTGACTATAGTCAGAAAGTCCATTATTTCAAAAGATTCACTCTTAACTGCTCTGAGGCATTTGGATTTTTTTTTTTTGAGGCTTTAATAGGAGTCAGAGCATGCACTGCTGTAGTAGGGCAGCTCCCCCATTACCACGCTCAGCAGAATAAACTGCTTTAATGTAGTCACGTGACACATTTCAAGCAGTAGAATGCAAACGACAGATAAAGATAATTCAAATCAATATTTCATGTTGCCAATAACATGTGGTGGCATTGAGAGTGCTCTTTCAGCTGCCTCAGACTGTTTACAACTGAGCTGTGCTCAAACAATTAATGCAGCCAATCAGGAGCTGAAAACATTAAAAAGGTTTTAATCGATACTGTCAGTTTTGTTGTTTTTTTTAAGCCATTTCTACAGTATATTGCAATATATGTCACTTATATTTTGTATTTCACCAAGACTACAACATGGAACACGGTATTTCCTAAATCTACTCATGAAATCTACCCATGTGAAATCACTTAGTTTAAGCCTTTAAACAAACCTGACAGCCACCACTGTTTAAATAAAGGCATGGTGGCCAAATATCAGAATCATTTGGTACCTCACCACCACCATCAAATAGCTTGGTCAAGTTATTTAATCACCTATATTTATGTACACTCTTAAGCTCCATCAAAAAAAATAAAAATACATGATGAGGAAGAGGATGTGATAGGTAGTGACAATCCCACCATTTTTTTTTTGGCTAGAAATATTTTTTAGACCCTTTCAAAGTTGAAACCAGTGACATCCAGGAAAATAAGTAGTTTCTTGGCTTTAGAGGTCTTACATAATAGAATATTCAGTGGTAATGGCAGGCACAATGAAATACTATGCAAACACTTGTACTCTATTCAGGATGAGACCTGCCTGATTAACATTTTTTTAGTGTTTATAGAGATTTTTATTATTATTCATAAGGTAGTATGAACATACACCACGTTAGACAACTTAGTCAACTAATCAAATGGCAGCACTGTATGTATCCTTCACCACAAAAGGCAATCACTTAAGTCTCTTAACCAGCAAGCATTCTACAAATGTTTGAAAAACATTACTGATATTCCACCATTTTATAAATCTACTTTAACAGTCATATTTTTGGTGTTTACTGTTTGATATCCTCTTTATGGTTAAAGCTACAGAGATTTTTTTTAATGACCAAAATAAACAATTTTGCATTTGAGAAGAAAAATAATTTACAATATGATGTTCAATGTGAGAGTGCAAACAATTCAAATGTTACAGAGTCAAATACCAGATCATAAGTGGAAACAGGATTCAGGTCAGATGGAGTTTCAGATTTATTTCATGTTAAAAACATGAACAAAACAATGCCTTACCCTAAGCTGATGAGAAGTTAGCCAATGCTTTTCAGCTGATTTATCTTCATTGTGGTTTGGTATCTTGACCCATTTAAGATGTTATCGAGCTAGAGAACTACTAATAATTGTTAGTGGTGAACGGGAAATGTTTGTGAGCTCCTCCGTAATTTTACAATTTAAACTTGGTTATATCAGGCGAGAGCAAGTGATTCAAGCCCTCTGCTCGCCTGATCTGTGTCTTTTTGTCCTCTGCTGATGAGTTTGGCTAGTTTGCTAGTACTATCCAACTGATGACAAACTTTTTGGGTGGAGAACAAACTACACTGATTATAATGAAATACTGTATTCTATCTGGACCCAAGCACCATGCTGTAAGATTACAGCACAGTAAAAATTTTCCCTTCAACCATAACTAATATTTTTGACAGCTAGCTAATTTCAAGTGACTTTGTTCTTTCTGTAGAGTAGGTGCTGTTTACAATATGTGCTGTTTACGATATAGCAGAAAGAACAAGGTTACAGCACATTATTAACAACGAACAGGATCTGCTGCTTTACCAGGCAGTCACTGTAACAGCTGACTGGAAGAAGGTAGCTTTAAAAAACAGCCCTTGTTGAGAGGTTTTGGTCTTTCATCTGACATTCAGTAACTGAAAAACTTCAATGTGCACATCTTGAGTAAACTTTATCCTGATCAGGGTCTCTGATTGGATCCTGAGCTTGAATTACTGTCTGTGCTGCAATTGCCATGTTCTCCCCAATCCATGCGATTTTTCCTCCCAGGTGGGTAGGCTGGTAGGTGTACTGGCTCTGATAAATTGCCCCCACGAGTGAATAAGTTTTATGAATGTGTGCACGATGCCCTGCAATGGATGCTGTATGATGATGAACGAATAAAAGTTGTTTCATTCTCACAACACTTGTGTAATGCACTTTGTTGTGAATACTTACATGCATACTACCATACCAAATAGTGAGGCCATAACAATACTACATATCTTTTCATTCGATACAAACCTCTCAATTAGATACATCAGTAGTGGAAAACATGTGCAGCACGCTGCATAATAAAGCAGGCTATTCATCATTAAATTACCCCCCGGAGGACTAGTGGTTAGGCCACAGCGCTCTCACCGCTGCGGCCCGGGTTCGATTCCCGGCCAGGGAACCGACCCCACGTGCAACAGTGCGCTCTCAGTGGCGGTCTCAAGCTCGGATAAAGTTGGGGAGGGTTGCATCAGGAAGGGCATCCGGCGTAAAAACTGTGCCAAATCGAATACGGACCAATGAACCACTGTGGCGACCCCTAACGGGAGCAGCCGAAAGAGGAACAACATTATTCATCATTAAACTACTGCTATGATTAACTGAGGTGAAAAACATTTAAACTTATTTGAATTACTCATTTGACTTACTTCAGAAGTGGGAAGTTAGGGCTCAGAATTAAGTCATTTTTGACCTCTGACAATTTGAGCCACAAAGTGGGGGGAAAAAAACATGGATGCCTCCATGTTTGTCTTTTGTTAGCAACAAGCTAGCCAGCTAATTGTGATCAGTGAGGTTTATTTGCCTCATCAAATCAATGAACCATATAGTCAATGGTATAGAATTAACAAGCATATATGTCTATGTTGATTGAGCTAAAGCAAATACTTGTATATACACAGAATAATTCTTAATGCCACAAGTATTCAGACACACTACATAGCGTGCATCGTGAGGTTTGATAAAGAGCCTTGAATTCCGTCTAAATATTTGCCCTGGTTGTTGTGAGATCAGTCTGTATGGAATAAAGTTCTGCCCGTGCAGAATTTCCTGCTCTCTAAGCTATCGAGCCACTATTTCATGGAAAGACTGGCACATTTTTAAATGAGTAAAAAATTACCAAAACCAAATTCGAGACTCTTTAATCAACATCCAAGTTTCATCTGCATGTACTTGTGTTCATGAGCACAACGCAACTCTGTAGACTTTATCCCAAATAAACAAAAATACTTTATACATAGCAGAATGAATCAATAGCCTAAATAATCAGCATTGGAAAAAGGCTTGTCTTGCCTCAAATATAAATTGTGATTTTCAAATTGGGGAGTTTATATTAATTTAGTATGATGCTGTTTTAACTACTAAGAGTATGACATCACACTTCTTCTAAATCTAAAAATGTACTGTAATGAATAGCCACCCTTGTATCCCTCTGATGTTTGTACTGAGTGATTCTCAACTGTAGTATTCAGTTGGTGTGACATTTTAACCACTTCCTTTTAAGAGCACACCAGTTTTGACACAAATGCTGTTCTCACATTCACTTCTATGGGCTTGGGCGCAACAGTAAAATTAGCACAGTATTGATGCATGGGTAGGGGTGATTCAGTGGTAGAGAATATGGACTATTTATTAATCAGTAGTTTAAGGATTCAATTCCTAATACTGCAAAGCCAAAACAATTGGGCCCTTCCTTGAGTAAGACCCATAACCTTCTCTGCTCACGAGGCTGTATTCTGGCTGCACCCTGATACCAACTTTTTCCCTCAAACTGGGACACAGTTGTTTATGCTGTACATATGTATAACAATAACAAAGGTTTTCTGAGATGTCCTGAAACTTTTTAAAGGGGACACAAAAAAGAGGACTACACATTAACCCAATCTGATTCTTGACATAGGTTAAATCAGCATTAATATAGCATGCTAGACTGATTTGAGCGACATGCCTACTGAATAAACAAAATATTCCCTACATCCTAGGAAAACATCTCAATCCAAATGATCTCTATTGACCTCAAGTGATATGAATAACTACTGGAAAAAGGCCAGCGCTGTTCATAAGCACATTTGCACCATTCCCCTGTGGGCCAGTAATGAGGAACCTTACATACATGTGCATGCGTGTTCAGAAAAACTGACTGACTTATCAAAAGGAGAAGAATGATGGTTTATTATGTGCCTCAGATGAGCTGTGTCAGGCTTTGACTGCTCTCCTTATTCACTGCATGCATATGGCTTTAGACCTTCAGCTTCGTATGTGGTAGGCAAGCAATTGCCTGATGTAAGCTAACAGGTTGAATGATCTGCTTATTGTGGTGTGATCCTGAGATGAACGATGCCACCTGACATATCAGAAACCATGCTGACACACAGCACAAAAGTAAGAAAAAAGATGATCTATGAGGCGCTGAACGCCAATGTCTAGCTGATCTCCATTACCTGGGTTCAGGGAGAATGATTTTCTTGCTTGCTCGGGCCGCGGGAGTCGATTTGCTCTTCTCCATCGCCATCAAATAGCTGACATCGGCGAGAACTGCCTCTAGGTCCGCCATCTTCAACCGTGGCTCAATCGAATCGATGCAGAAACAGCCGCGGGAATGTTACGGACACAAAGAAATCGCGAAAACCAGCGGGCTAATCAACACAAAACCAACAGCACGGTGGCAGTGCGGGAGTCCTGGGCGAGCATCGATCAAGCCCGTCCGTCTTCTTTCGTCTCGATTCGCCGATCTTCACAAACCAGTCATTCTAACAAATAACACAAGACTGATGCGAAGAGGGGAAACAGTCTCTACGGCGAGCAGCTGTGTTGATTTGCGGTGGGATTTCTAACTGTAAAAACTGCAGCGTGAACGCAAGTGCAACCAATCCAATCCTACCTAGATATTATAGGAATATTTTTTATTCAATTTTTCCCTTTCGGCCCCCCACCCCTTGCAGTGAGCGTATTGCGAGAACCCACCTGCTGGTTAAGACTGTCAAAATCGAGCCAAGTGTTCAAACGTAAATTCACACATCAGAATGCAGTTAGCTGGCTAATCCAGCTAGCCCGGGTAAGCGAGCCGTAACCCGGGCACGGCTCCGGAACGGGCGGCTCGCCTTCAATAAAATCTACACACAGGAGGTGTAAAATAACGCACACTTTAAAACTATAAGACCCGTATCTGTATATATAAACGCCGTGTTTACAGTTCAGCTGCTAAAGAACAAACCACTTCACTTAGGAGTCAAAAAAATATGAAAATGGGCGACGACTGGGAGCTAGCTAACGCGGTTTCGCTTCAATTTCGGTTGAATCTAAACAGTTATTTTATCAGAGAAACGACGCACTTCTTAAACACGCTTCTGTCTCCCAGTGCACCTCTCTGGCGAAGATGAACCGAATGGTCGATTTCTACGGCTTTACCGACCAGACCTTGTTGACAAGATAAAATAATGGCTATCGACGAGCTGGTTAACACGCTAGCTCCCTATATCCGGCTCTGAAAGCTAGCCAAGCAGGCGTGTGGGCTGCCTGTTTATCTAGTTATCTATCACTGCTGAGGCTTTAACTGTATTTTCTCAAATGCAGCACTAGATAGCAGCTCCATCGACACCATCAACGGCAGCTATCGCTCCTCCATTTCTTTGCTCGACAACAGAGAAAGGTGCCGTCACATTTAACATCGGAGTTTATCGCGTTCTACGAGATAGCTCTATATTTACAATACAGATGAATCTTACAGGCTGTCGAGCAAACAGGTTAAAATATGCAGTGTCAAACCGTAGCTAAAAGTTTACAACCCCAGCACTCTCACCCTTGTGCAAATCTACCACATACCCATCAGCAGCAACAGTAGAAAGTGGATTTGGACTGAACGCTACGCAGCGGGAAACTAATTACATGGTTTTGTATTATTGCTTTACGAGTGACTACCTGGTGAAGGGTGAGGGGGCGCTCCAAAGGAAATCAGCTCGACGTTAGCTCGCTTCGCGACTCTCACCAACTATCAATGCGACTAAATAAAACCTCTAAGTGTTACCGTTTACTTCCAAACTGGTCGGTGTCAGCATATGTAAAACAGACCTACGACGGTTCAAACTGAAAGAAAGAAATGCGGCTGGCTTTGGCGAACAAACCTTGCAAACCACAAATCTAACTCTTGCGGAACTTCATTTTCATGGCTAACTCACTTAGCTGGCTATCCAAAAACGATAACCGCCTCTTAGCTCGCTAGACAGTTAGCGAAACTAAATATTCATGTCGACGCTGTTAGCCTGTTTCAAGACCAAAACCTCCGTTGATAAAATCCCACACACTGACAAACATCCAGCTTTCAGAAAGTTCTTTAGAAAGGAAAGAAACTCTTGGTGTTCTGGCTTCTCATCTTCAAGTCCCCGACTCAGCTGTTAGCGCGACGCATCCGCATTTGAGTTGCTGAAAAAGGCTTCAAACTGTTCACGGCCATCCAGCATAGCTCACAAAATCCTCACAATCTCAAAGCACTCAACGGTTCTCAAACGGTTTGAATATACACAGTTGTTCTTTAAAAAAAAAAAAGCCCCTCGAAATCTTCGATCCGAGGAAACTATATAAATACTTCGCTGAATATGTATTTGCTCGGTTATCTGACCAACCACAGCTCGCTGTGAAGTAGATTTTCTCCTGTTGCAGTAGAAGCTGTTCAGGAGCTGCACTTCCTCTTAGTGTGAACGCGCCGCAAAAAAACACGAACTGGATTCCGGCGCGGTGGAGCGTGGAGTTGAACTGCTAACTCACAGGAGTGTGGAGTGTGGAGATGAACTGCTAACTCACAGGAGTGTGGAGTGTGGAGTGTGGAGATGAACTGCTAACTCACAGGAGCAACCTGACAGAAATGAACATCTCCCACAAGTTGTTCCACTTTTAACTACACATTGTTTTATTTAGATCTACACTGATTCAAAACTCAACTCAAATATATCAACAGCAACAATTATTTCACTATTTATACACTGAATTTTTCTTTACTTAGTTGTGACGAATTCGGTTTTATGTCCATTTCTGTTATTACAGTTTTTAATGTTATGAAACGGTTCATTTTTAAACCAGCTGAAGCGTCGACCTTTGCGGATGGGGGTATTTTGGCTTTTGGTTACATGGCGCCCTCTGATGGTTCATTCGGACCAATGCACTGTGAGAAACCATGTGACCCGTGAGGAGGTCCATTACAGCACATTCACTGCACATTCACTGCACACATGCAGGTAATGATTCCCAATATTATGGGTCAAGCACCTCTATTGTTTTTGTTCATATTATTATTATTATTATTATTATTATTATTATTATGGGTCCAAGAGAACCGAAAGTGCTGGAACACTATTATAATAATAATTATTATTCTGATTCTCCACTAAAACAGTATAGAGAGCAAAGACCACAGGTTCCTTGGGTTCTCCCAAAAAAAACATTTACATAACCGTTTCTCGGCACCTGTAAA
The DNA here is from genome assembly GCA_037576675.1 of Pangasius sanitwongsei. Lineage (NCBI taxonomy): Eukaryota > Metazoa > Chordata > Actinopteri > Siluriformes > Pangasiidae > Pangasius > Pangasius sanitwongsei. The sequence goes on along the minus strand of CM075019.1, from coordinate 7,295,192 downwards.
TCCACTCGAGCTGAAATTTGGTATGCTGCATCTTTGTGCTAATCTGTAAGTGGATTTTTGATGATGACCTAATTAATTTACTAACATGGCTGTCATCGGTCAAGCAGATTTAAGCAGGTTCGGGTAGGGACCCACTCAAACCGGCCACTGGGCCAATATTCGTATTTGTGCTCACAAAAACAAGCATATCTTTTGGAAATTAAAGAGAACAGTTAAGTTTATTTAGTTTTAGCTTGATTCTAGTTTTAGCTTGATTATAGTTTTAGCTTGATTATAGTTTTAGCTTGATTATATTGCTCAGTCCATACAAAACTGACTTTTGAAACATTTCGCTCTGGCCAGTCAAATTAGTTACAATTTGCATTGTTACTTTTTCAAGCTAGTCCTAGGAATTTTGGCCTATCTTTAAAAAAAAAATTATGTCAAAGTACTCAGAAGAATGTGAATGTCTCAATAATTTTTAAAAAAATGCTGCCGTTTATAAACAATATGGCTGTCACATGCCAATTAATTAATCCAAAAAAAAAAAAATCAATTCAGAAAAGCCTGAAAGATATACAGGAAACCACGCTGAGGTCATATGCATAGTGGTCATATGAAGGGGGCGGGGCTAAATTCAAATAACTGTTTCTCAGGAAGCATAAGTCTTCCTGAGCTGAAATTTGGTAGATTGCATATCTGGGATAATCTGTAAGTGGACCTTTGATGATGACTTTATTACTGATTACTACAAAACATATCCACCATCAGCCAATCAGGTTTCAGCAGGCATTTAACAGGGTTAAAACTGACCTATTGTCATGAACATTGAATGGTAGGATCAGGCAGGGAACAACTACTATCTGATGCAATCTTTATCAAATTGGCCACTGGGGGAATTCATGTTTGTGCACACAAAAACAAGCATATCTCTTGGAAAATAAGCTGTACCATACAAATTCTTTTTTAGATTGTTTCTTTTGCTCAAACTAAAAAAATTGCCTTTAGACCATTTAGCTCTGTCTACATAAATTTGTGATGATATGCATAATATGCAAATCCTAATTTTTCATTTTTGGCCAATCTTCACAATCTTGATGTCAAAATACTCAGCTGAATGTGAACCTCAATCATTATCAAAAACATGCTGACATTTGTAAACAATTTGGCTGCCATACATCAATAAATTCTAAGGAGATGTAGACTAATTTACACAAAAAGCACTAACATGACTGTTTGTGTGGTTTCACACAAAATTGAAAGGTATATACAGGGCTAGTAAGCCATGCAACTTATTCTAATTGGCCATTAGGGGTGCTGTTCATGGTTTTTCCCACAAAAAGAAGCATATCTCTGGAAAAAAAAATAAAGTTCATAGTGCATTTTCTTTTTCCTCATTATCCTTTGGCTGGACATTTGCCTTTTGGAACATTTAGCCACACCCACTCAAATTTATGTATCTTTGCATAATATTCTAAATATATTTTTGCAAACTAATCCTAGGATATTTTTGGCCTCTGTTCCTAAAAACCTGTATCGAATTATTCATCAGATTTTAATATTCAGTAATTATGATAAACATGTAGAGATTTGCAAACAACATGGCCTCCACATGACAGTCCAAGTGGGGCAGAGTTTTAATCCGTTAGAACTGATTTAGTAAAATGGTTCTAACTGAGGATTAGTTGTATGGGTCTACACAAAACTTGAAAGGCACATTCAGGCCAGTGTTATGAGGAAGTGTGCAAAGTTTGGGTTATGGATGTGGACAGGGGTGGAGTTAAGTTCAAATAGCTTTTTCTCAGGAACTGAAAGTGTGATTGAGCTGTAATTTGGTGTGTTGTATTGTTCTGCTAATCTGTAACTGGATTTTAATTTCTATTGGGTTACATCAAAAACATGGCCAGCTTCAGCCAAATGGCTTTCAGCCAAATGGCTTTCAGCTAACATTTCATATAATTTCAAATATTTCATACTTATTAAGCTTTGTGAGCAATCCTCACAAAACCTGATAATTATGTTAATTTATGGAATCTTTATTGTTCTATGTAACTTGGCATGAACTGGCCACTGGGGGCGATGTTTGCTAAAGGTACTTGAACCCTGATAACCTCCACTTGTGGCTATATTTAGGGGCCAAGCACAACGTGCTTGGAAGCCTATTGTTTTTGTTAGGATTTTTCTTTGTCTTCTCCTTATTAGTAGTAGTTGTCTTGGAACTCAATATTTTCTTAGGATTCTTCTTCTTCTACACTAAAACTAATAGTGCAGAGCAAAATGTAGGTGCTACAGACATGAAACTTGGTCAGTAAGTAGTACTCCCTCCTAGGGACAAGACAAGAGATTAGCCCAATCAGCCTAATGGTATCGCTAAAGCGAAGTGTTTCACGTTTTGGCTCATATCTTGAATACTGTCAGTCCAGCAGTGAAAATTCCTTTTGCTACTTATTCCATACATTGTCTCGAATAAAAATGAAAATAAAATAAGAACTAGATCTGCCATTTAGTTTTTTGTCCTATCTTTACAATTTTGGTGTCAAACTACTCAGCAGAGTGTGAACCCGGATGATCACATTTGTAAACAATATGACCGCCACATGTCAATCAAATCTAACAAGACAGAGCATAATTTACTCAAAGAGGTGTAAGTTTACAAGGCTTGTGTGCATCCAGTTGAAACAAAAGGCCTATACAGGAGAATATTCTGAGATCATGTGCAATGGTAGGGGCGTGGTCATGTATAGGGGCAGGGCTAAGGTCAGATAACTCAGGAACTGTAAGTCCAACCAAGCTGAAATTTGGTACGGTGCATCAGTATGCTAATCTGTAATTGGAATTTTGATGATGCTGGGTGGGGTGGAGCTCGTTAACTCAAACAGCTGTACTTCATGAATGCCTGCATGGAATTTCACAAAACTTGAAATGTATGTATGGCAAAGGATTCTGAGGTGATATGCAAAGTTTGGAGCATAACTATTGAAAAGGAGCAGAGTTATGCTGAAATAGCAATTTTTGTATAGTGATGATTCTTTTTGCTACATATTACTTGGGTTTTCCCATACAAAAAAGCCTCAAAAACCATTTAGCGCCACCCACTTTGTTTTTTTGTTTTTTTTTTGCTAAACTTGTAATAGGATTTTTAAAATTCTGGTGTCAAACTATTCAGCAGAGTGTGATCCTCAATAATTATCAGAAATATGTTGACATTTTTAAAAAATATGGCCACCACATGTCAATCAGCTCTAATGAGGTGGAGCCTCACTTTTGCCACCAAATTTGGTAGTTAGGTCACGTATCCCGTCCCCTACTGAGGGAAATGAAATGGCTCATGCCCACCAGAAGGGGATGGTATAATAAATGAATTTACCTTTTGGTATATATCTTCACAGCTATAGGGAATAGAGTAAAACTTTTAGCCAATTACTTTTGGCTGATATACATTCTGCAATCTTTGTCTTTAAAAAAAAAACAAAAAAAAATGTCTTTTTCAAACTAGTCCTAGGCTGTTCATCTGATCAGCATAAAATATGAAATTATCATCTATCAGTTAGAGAGGTTGCTGACAAAAACATACTAAAAAAATTTTGATTGATCAAACCGCTTGGCTGCTACAAGTCAATGAATTTTAGGCCATTGCATGTATGTATTAAATGAGCTGTATCTTCTGAAGGCAAAGTTAAATATTCTGCACATGGTCATGTGTGTGTGTGTGTGTGTGTGTGTATACACCACCAGAAAAGGAGAGAGTCTATGGACATGTTTGTTTTTAGCAGGACAAAATTTGAGGTTAACACCCCTGGTTTACATACCCCTGACATTAATTAAAATGCTATGTTTTTTGTATGAATAACAATTTGCACCGATCATCCTGTTCAAAAGTTTACATCCCATTGGATCTTGTAGTGTGTTGCCTTCTTGAGCATCAATAAATGTTTGCACCTTTTGTAATAGTTGTGTACGAGTCCCTCAACTGTCCTCAGTGTGAAAAGATGGATCTCAACATCATATAGACACTGCTGGAAAGGGGTCAAATATGCAGAAGATGCTGGAAAAGCAAAGAATGTGCAGGACCTGGAGGATTTCTCTGAAGAACAGTGGGCAGTATAACTCTTCCATGAAGACCACTTCTGACAAGACTAACACTTCTCCAGACTATAAATTGCTGGACCAGGCTTTCAGTGGTTTCTGCCAGTTCTGAGCTGATGTTGGTACTGGACCTCTTTTGATTTTAAGGGGACTAAGCTTGATAAGTTCTTTCATAGTTTGGAGATGTGCTTTCAATCATTGTCCTGTTGCAGGAGAAAATTTTCTCCAATCAAGTGCTGTCCACAGCATATGGCATGGCATTGCATAATGGAGTGATAGCATTTGTTCAAGATCCCTTTTATCACGTATAGATCTCCCACTTTAGCACCACCAAAGCACCCCCAGACCATCACCTTTCCTCCACCATGCTTGAAAGATGGTGTCAAACACTCCTCCAGCATCTTTTCCTTTGTCTGTGTCTCACAAATGTTCTTCTTTGTGTTCTAAACACCTCAAACTTAGATTCGTCTGTCCATAACACTTTTTTCCAATCTTCCTCTGTCTGATGTCTGTGTTCTTTGGCCCATCTTAATCTCTTCCTTTTATTAGTCAGTCTCAGATATGGCTTTTTTTTTTTTTTGCAACTCTGACTAGAGGGCCAGCATCCTGGAGGTGCCCCTTGACACCTCTTGACTGTATCACTGAGACTGGTGTTTTGCGGGTACCAATCAATAAAGCTGCCAGTTGAGGACCTGTGAGACGTCGGATTCTCAAACTAGAGACTCTGATGTACTTGTCCTTTTGCTCAGTTGTGCACCGGTCTCTCCCACTCTTTCTATTCCGGTTAGAGCCAGTTTGTGCTGTTCTTTGAAGAGAGTAATACACACTGTTGTATGAAATCTTCAGTTTCTTGGCAAGATGCCGCATGGAATAGCTTTCCTATCTTAGAACAAGAATAGACTGATGAGTTTCAGAAGAGAGTTGTTTTTTCTGACCATTTTAAGTCTGTAATCGAACACACAAATGCTGAAGCTTCAAATACTCAAGTAGCCTAAAGAAGGCCACTTTTACTGCTTCTTTAATCAGCACAATGGATTTCAGCCATGCTAACATAATTGCAAAAGGGATTTCTAATGAATATTAGCTAATCAGCCTTTTAACATGATCAACCTGAATTAGCTATCACAATGTGCTATTGGAACACTGAGTTGATGGTTGCTGAAAATAGCCTTCTTTATGCCTATGTAGATATTCCATTAAAAATAATCAGTTTCCAGCTATAATAGTCATTTACAACATTAACTGTAATTTAATTAATTTAATGTTATTTTAATTGAAAAAAGTGTGCTTTTATATATATATATATATATATATATATATATATATATATATATATATATATATATATAAAGAGTGTGTGTGTGTATTCTAGTGTGTCATGTAACAGTTCTAATGGTAATGTAACAGTTAATGAACTGTCTTGTATTAATATACACATTAATTAGCTAGCTATATTTAGGATAGTCATTCCTGATCTTGATTTACTAGTTAGCTAACTAGCTGCTATGCACCAATTGCCAGTGGCTAGTGTGGCTGTGGTTTTAGTCTATTACAACTAAGTTCTAACTTAATTAGTTGTTAGATCTAGCTTGATAATGCTTTTTGCTTGACAATGCTTATTCATTATATTAGTATTTTATTTAGGTTATAAGTAACTAATACCTTGAAATCCAAGTTTAAAATATTTCTGTATGTGAGGATAACATGGCTGCAGTGTTATCTGTTGTGATGCGTTTGAGCACTTGACAGAAAACAATAGTCTGAGGTCTGTAGTCTGAGCTCTAAGAAAGACATTTTATTTCAGCACAGATCAATAGGGAGTTTTTTTTTGTGGGGTAAGTTGGCAGAGAATTGTCAGGTTACTGCTGGATACGGCGGATGGACTGGATCTGAGGAGTCTGACAGTGGGACCCAAACTCCCTGAAATGTTTGTACTCGCCTGCATGGCGGTCACACTCCATGATGTACTGATATCCACGGTAGCCAGGGTACTGGTAACACACAAACCTATCACATGAAAATAAAAAGCAAAGTCAAAATTGCAAATAAAATTGAAATTAAAAACATAAACATTACATGAAACATATTAGCAACTACAAATAGAAATCTGTAAAACTGTATTAGTTAACAAATAATGGGAAAACAAAGTAATATTTTAGAAGATGAAGTGATGCTTACGCTCCAGAGTGGATGCGCATGGAGCCTACTTCATTGTGGCACCAGCCCATTGCCTGCAATGAGGGGTAATCATCATTTAGCTCCCCCTTGCGGCCCAGGTAGTTCTCCCTCTCATAGATTGTCATCCTGCTCTCCCTGTGGTTCTGTAAGAATTCATTGGAAAGAATAAATATTTATGATGGGCCTTCTAACATGATTTTTTTTAAAAGAGATAATCCATTCATCAGATAGGATCACAAAAAACAAGAAATTCCAGTTTGTGTCTCAAGTCACATTTGTTTCATTGCCTGAGACTGTCTCTGAAAGGACTGCAATGCTAGAGTGTAGAAGCTTTGAAAACTTACAGTGCAAGAGACTGGCCTGAAGGAGGTCATCCTCTCAATATGGTATGCGTTGCTTCCTCCAAAGGCATCACATTGAGGGTACTCACCACGCTCAAGAACAAACTGCTGGCCCTGAAAAGAGGGGTGCTCATAGCCCACCCACCTATGGAGGGTTATGCAAAGTAAGCACTAGACCAGTAGTTGAGGGCAATGGTTAAATTGCAAAATAATTTGAAGTTGGATGATGGGTTTAAACAATAGGTGACCCACCAGTCTTACACAAAATCTAGCTATATTTGAAAGAAAAAAAAATCTATAAATCAGTTAGCCAGCTATCTAGCCAGCCCATGAAATAGCTTAAATAATTATAAACTCAAATTTCCTTATTTATTAACTTAGATTTTATAAGGTGGAATATTTTGATCATTTGTTAAACCTGGCAGATATCTCCTTACCACCTCCTCAAATCAAGCCCCTGTTAAGAGCCAACCGTATTTGAAAACTAGATAATGGATATGATACAATACATTTTTTTCGAACATAGATGGATTTGAAAACATCTGATTTGAATCTCCTGTGACCAGATAACGTGTGCACTTACGCTCCACTTTCTACCCTCAGAGAGCGGACACTCTCAAAGCCAAAATCCATAACATTCCAACACTCAGAGGTGAACTCATGATGGCGACCCTGAAAGCACTCCTCATCATATACAATTATCTAAAAGACAGAGGTTAGGCACTTTTAAAAAAAGATATGCATTTTGGCTAATCAAGTATGAACTTAAAAATTTCTACGAATAAACATTAAGAATTTGCATAGTTTTTGCAGAAGAAACTTAAAATATCTATGAGACATCGATAAGCATACCTTCCAGTGGCCAGAAAACTTAGTACAATGATGATTCATCTTGTCTGTAGCAAAAAGACATGCAATTTAATGGAACGAATTATAATAAATTGGAACATATAAAGTAAAACATGCCAAGAAACACACGGATTTAAATGGTTCAACAGCAACACAAACGTGTTTACAGCAATGTAACTCCCTCATCTGACGTAAATGCTAATATGAACTTGCAAGTGGGTAACCAAATAAATTAGGCCACGAGTCATCAAATACATATGCCAGTCATCTTATTTACCACATCAAATTTATAAAAGTATACTTGAACAAAACCTAGCAGAATTGTTCAAAAGCAAGCTATTTATAGAGATGAACAAGAATTACATACAAGGCTGAAGGCACTATGGTGATACATTTTGTTGTTGGAGTCTGAAGGCACTGCATGCTCACTGCTTACTCCAGCCTTGCCTAACCTTTAGCACTTGGTGAGGACAGAGACTTAGACGAGTAGTGTGGAGGAGAGCTGAGGGGAGAGCGGAAAGGAACTCACCTCGCTTCAATTAAGGTCAGGAAGTCCTGATGAGAGAGTGAACCCTGGCACACACCACCATCCTTTTAAAGCCTCCCCTGGCAAAGGGCCGAGTCAAAAGCCCCAACTCAGCACCCATGGGCTGGGCTGCCATTGTGCTGCTAACAAAGGCTAGGATAAATCTAGAGAGGCAGAAGTGCAAATGCTACATTATGTCTGGAGGCTCCATGGATGGGGAAGTGAAAGCGTAGTGTTCTCACTTATCTTCTTTGCTCTGCAGCCAGCACTACAATGGCCACATTGTGATTGTTCTTACTGTATTAATGTACATACTGTGGAAATAAAAAGGTCTGGTTGATGAGAGGTCATTGGAAGGCTTTTATAATGTAATGCATACTTCATGCCTCATTACAGATATCAAGCCATTTTCCTTTTTAGACAAGAAGAGTAGTGCTTACTGTTTATGTTTAATGTTTTTTTTTTTTTTTTTAGCTGTAACTTTAGAAATGATTTTACCTTAAAATAATAAATAATATTAGTTATTGAATAGGTATTGCCAGCCTACTTGAGACATTTTTTATGTTTGTAAGTGCTGATTTTCTGATTTTGATTTGCTGATATTAACATAGGTAAATAGCTTTAGAAATAACTAGTAGCTCTATCGCTTGCATACTTTGTGTATCTACTTCTTATAAACTCTGTATGTTATCTGTATGTTCTGATAATAAATGTGAATTTTGAAACTGTCCTCACCATCATTCTGTCACTATTCATTCATTCATGGATCCTTGCCATTTAAACACTTTTGTATATACACTGAGCACTTTATTAAGAACATCTGTACACCTACTCATAAAATCATGCAGATATGGGCCAGCACCTTCAGGTAAAAATGTAAAGGAAAAATGTGATATATATATATAACCTTGGATTCTGGCATTCATGTGGATGTTACTTTGACACATACCACCTACCTATATAAGGTTCAATACCATACAACACACATGTTTACAGCAAAGTACCTTCCTCATCTGATGTAAATGCTAATATAAACGTGGTCGATGTGAAAATAATGTTCACATACATACATACATACATACATACATATACATATCTATCAGCCATAACATTAAAACCACTGACAAGATTATTTCATTACAAAGGCGCCTGTCAAGGGGTGGGATATATATTAGGCAGGAAGTGAACAGTCAGTTCTTGATGTTAATATGTTGGAAGCAGGAAAAATGGGCAAACGTATGGATCTGAGTGACGTTGACAAGGGCCAAATTATGATGGCTAGACAACTGAGTATGAGCATCTCCAAAATGGCAGGTCTTGTGGGGTGTTTCCGGTATGCAGTGGTTAGTACCTACCAAAAGTGGTACAAGGAAGTACAACTGGTGAATTGACAGCTGGGTCATGAGTGCCCAAGGCTCACTGATGCACGTGGGGAGTGAAGGCTAGCCTATTTGGTCCGATCCGACAGAAGAGCTACTGTAGCACAAATTGCTGAAATAGTTAATGCTAGCTATGATAGAAAGGTGTCAGAACACACAGTGCATTGCGGCTTGCTGTGTATAGGGCTGCATAGCCGCAGACCGGTCAGAGTGCAAGAGGCAAGCCGGCAAAGGCAGTATGGTGCTCTGGGCAATGTTCTGATGGGAAACCTTGGGTCCTGGCATTCATGTGGATGTTACTTTGACACATACCACCTACCTAAACATTGTTGCAGACCA
>CM075019.1:7275292-7285415 GCA_037576675.1 Pangasius sanitwongsei | reverse complement strand
TATATATATATATAGATATATATATATATATATATATATATATATATATATGTGTGTGTGTGTGTGTGTGTGTGTGTGTGTGTGTCTGTGTATTTTTGCATAGTATTTGATTGTATGTTAGCTAGCAATATCATTTCTAGGTCACCATATGAATTTTTTTTTATTATTATATTTGTTATATTCATTAATATTTTCCTTCTACACAATGTACATATTTAATATTAAATACAAATATTTTATTAAATATCAACATATTTAATTTAAAAAATGTAAATTAAAAACAAAAATCCTGCTTATTTAGTCTCTGTATGAAGCCCTGTCATGACTTTTTTTTAAAGTTTAAAAAAATGACTCTGACTTTTCTAAGGTGTTTCAAGGTGTAAAGCTAAACAAAATAGCAACTACAATGTGATTAAAAATTCCTCCCCAGTATTTTCCTGAAACCTTGTGTGTGTGTGTGTGTGTGTGTGTTTTATCCACATAAACAACTAAATTCTATTTGAACCTTTTACTTGTTCTGTTCAGTGCTGAGTAAATTAGAGTAAGATGGGCAATTGGTTTGTATAGGGTAACACTTCTATGAAATTAAAATACTTGGAGAATTAGCATGACCTGACCTTTATCCTATACATTCCTCACATCCAAATGCAGTCTATGCCATGCAGCACCATTACAAAGAGCAATGTGACACTGTCAGGGTTTTCCATTTACACTAAAGTGCATACAGACAATAAGGGAGAGCTTTTCTGGCCAATGGGATAACCTCATGGCTTTAGAACTAAGAAACTCTGATGACAGGGGTGTTTCTATTATAAGCCAAACCCCTCCATGCTCCCCTTGCCAGGGTATAAAAGGTGGGGTATTGGATGGAATGAGCAGCACGGGCCAGCCTACACCACACGGTACAGCTGTACTCAAGCAGGTAAGAGGCAAACACATACAAAATGGATGCATAAGTATCTATGGTTTTTATGGAATTAAGTCTATCATTTGAAATACTGTATAAATCCAAAAACCTATCCAGACTCATTCCAACCAGTCAAAGTTCACCAGGTCCTCACATGGATTCACCATCCTTCATTATGTCGACCCACTATGGATGTTTGGAATATGTCCCTAAAGTCCCATGACATTTTCTGCCCTTCCGCTCTTTCCCACAGACTCTCTTGAACCCCATCAACATGTCTCAGACTAAGTCCGCTTCCAGCCAGGGCACTGATGCCAAGGATAAGGGAGCTCCTGCCCCTCCTGCATCTAGCAAGGCCACCAAGACTGGAGAGGCCGGAATGGGCAACTACAGAGTAAGTTTTTTTACTCTTCCAAACAAAACTTATTTAATGGCACTTAGGAAATCATGACATTGTATAACACAAAAGTACTCATCTAAAGGAAACTCATAACAATAATCAAAATGTCCAACTTTACTTTGGTTTTGTATGTTTTACACATCTGCAGATGATAGAAAATCCTTTTGAAATACTTAGACTTACACTTACACTTTCTCTTCCAGATGATGCTGTTTGACCAGGAGAATTTCCAGGGCAGAATGATGGAGATCAACAATGAGTGCATGAACGTTTGTGACCATGGAATTGATAGAGTACGCAGTATCATTGTAGAGTGTGGCCCGTAAGTTTCTCACTAAAAAACTGTGTATAAAACATATACATTACTATTGTATTAAAACATATAGTGGTTATGGCAAAAGTTATACAGATTCCTCTCTTTATTCTTGATCACCTGACTGTATCTTCTGCAAATCTTCTGCTTTTCTCTCTATCTGTTTAGCTTTGTTGCCTTTGAGCAGACTAACTTCCGTGGGGAGATGTTTATCCTGGAGAAGGGTGAGTATCCTCGCTGGGACACCTGGTCCAACAGCTACCGCAGTGACTGTATCATGTCGTTCCGGCCCATACGCATGGTAAGTACAAAAGCTTTCTCAGCATGACAGATCAGAAAATATTCTATATGGCCAAAAGTATGTAGATAACTGACCATCACACTTATATGAGCTTGTTGGACATCTCATTCCAAAACCATAAGCATTAATATGCAGTTGTGGCTATAACAGCCTCCACTCTTCTTGTAAGGCTTTCTACAAGATTTTGGGCTCTGTGCATGGCACTCAAGTTCTTCCATGCCAGTCTCGTCAAACCAGGTCTTTATGGACCTTGCTTTGGGCACAAGGGCACAGTCATGCTGGAACAGGAAAGGGCCTTCCCTTTCAAAATTTTTAAAATTTCACAAACTAACTTGTGGTAAAGGTGGCATTCTATGACAGTGCAATGTTTAAAGTCACTGAGCTCTTCAGTGTGGCCCACTCTACTGCCACTGTTTGTCTATGGAGATTGCATGGCTATGTGCTTGATTTTATGTACCTGTTAGCAGTGGGTTTGGCTAAACACCTGAACTCAAGAATTAGGAGGGGTGTCCACATACTTTTGCCCATATAATGTATGTTTCTTTACACTTCAGAAATTTCTCCTCTTTTAACCCCACTACACAGGACCCCATGGAGCACAAGATCTGCCTGTACGAGCTGCCTGATTTCCAGGGCAACAAGATGGAGATCCACGAGGACGATGTCCCCACTCTGTGGGCACATGGTTTCTGTGATAGAGTGGGCAGCGTGAGAGTTCCCGGTGGGGCGTGAGTGTTAAATCATTATTTATTCATCATTTAGCATCAATAACCACTTTATCCTGGTCAGGGCAGTGGTGGATCCTGAGACAACCCTGGCAACACTGGGTGAAAGGTGGAAGAATTCACCCAAAATGGGACGCCAGTCCAATGCAGGGCACCATGCACACACACATTCACACCTAGAAGCAATTTAGCATAGCCAATCCACCTACCTTCATGGTGTTTGACAGTGGGAGGATACCCGAGAACCTGAAGGAAAACCGCACAAACATGCAGGGAACATAGGGAGAACATGTGAGACTCCACACAGAAAGTAACCCAAACTCAGCATCCAACCAGGGGTCCTGAACCTGAGGGGCAGTAATGCTACCCAGTTTGACACCCTTCTGCCCCTGCATTAAATCAGTCTCTAGTAATTAAGTCCAACTAATACCACAGTGTGGAATACCTATTCAGGAACTCAGTTTGGTTTGAGTTCCAAGTGATGTCAAATCAACATGGCTGCACACAGCACCAGCAGCAAACAAAGTAGCACTTCTCACCTTTAAATAATTTATGCTATATATATACAAGCAATTGCTTTAGATCAATTGACATACAGACATATTCGCTTGTTAAATCCATAACATTGACTATAGAGATCACTGTTTTGAGGAGTTAAATATACATCAGTCCCAGTTAGCTGGCTAGATTGCTGCTAACAAAGGATGAACATGAAGGCATCCATGTTTTCCCCACTTTGTAGCTCGAATACATTTCCACTTCTGAGCTAAGTAGAATGCTGCATTCAACTAGAGGTTGTAATTGGTAATTCTCTGCCCAAGAAAACCCCCTCAACTCAGAATTCCTACTCAGGGCGGTCTCCTCAACTCTGAGTTCTGCCTGGTTTATCAAGTAACATCAAATCAACATGGCTGTGCTCAGTATCAGCAGCAAACAAAGTAGCACCTCTTACTTTTAATTGAGTTATGCTGTATATACAAGTATTTGCTTTATATCAAGCATGGCTCGGATAGTAGTTCCGGCTGTATCATAAACAATAGCTTTATTTTTAATGCGCTAGCTCTAATACATTATTGTTTCTATAGTAACAGCTCATTCACAAGGATGTGTATGGGGATGCTCCATGTAATGAACAGATTTAAAAAAGACGTACTTTTGGGCCCTGTCACAACCAGCCAGGCATGGATTATTTTCGTATAACTGCATGGTCTGTCATGTGTTATTCCTTACACAGAGAATCATTCCTATTTGTAAATTCTTAAACCAGACCACTGAAGTAACATTAATTATCCATTACAGTGATATTTGTTAAATTTTAAATCATAGAAACAGTCACTATTGAATGCACAGCTCATTAATTATTTTTTGTCCTAAAATAATTCTTAAAAGTCTGTGACTCAAATGACTCGAATACTGACTCTCTTTTACTCTTTCCTTAATTCTAGTTGGGTGGGATACCAGTACCCAGGCTACAGAGGCTACCAGTATCTATTTGAGTGTGGAGACTACAGACACTATAATGAGTTTTGTGCCTTCCAACCTCAGATTCAGTCTATTCGGCGTGTGAGGGACATGCAGTTTCACCAGCGTGGAAGCTTCACCCTGACTGCTGCTAAACACTGAAGCAGGCCTTCTGTGGAGTAAAGCTTCTCATGCTTTTTAGCCCCTCTTCCTGTCCTTGCTCTGATTCTCAATTGACATTGATATAAATTGTATCAGACATCTGACTGACTTCTTATGATGCAAATAATAAACATTTAGGAAAACCAACTTTCTAATCTGAGTTGTCATTTCTTTCTTGTAAAGACTCTTACTGAGGTCTGTAGCTAAGGTGTTTAGCCAGATCTATACCACTAATGCTAGCTGTGCAGTACACGTTACAATATGTCCACCAGGTGGCAGGGACACTGAGGTAAAATCGTGGAATATATCAGCGACGAAGAAAAAGTCGAAGATGGCAGCACTTTTTAAAGCTCGGAAAGGTCAGTAAGTAAATATTTTTTCGAGATATGCCTGATATATTTATATATCGCCTTCATGTTCAACTTCTCTAGCTCACATTTAATACATGACTGGCTTTATGTGTCTGTACGGTGTACTATCATCTATACTGTATAGAGGAGTCTGCTCACTGGTGCTGCCTGACCCTGAATGACAGCTAAAATAGTTTCAAAATGATCCTAGTTTATATATTTTTTAAAGTAACAACGCCGTTTGGCGGTTTGTCAGAAAGATATCAGCTTTGGTGCTGGTGTTTGGTGGTGGTTAGAGAGCACGCTGTAATCCTGACAGTGAACTGGTTTGCTTTGTAGACTAAAAATGCCAGCAATAAGATGCGAAAAACCTGATCAGCAATTTGTTTTCGTAGTTATCAGATTGTATATAGTATACTCTAAGACTGTACTGCACAGAAAAGTATCTCAGCTGAAATGACATTAAATAGAGGGCGTGCATGTAAGTTGTAATAAAGCGAATTCTGGGTGCTTGATGTGATTATAGAGTATATTAAAGCTGCTCTGGTCAGGAGCCGGTCTGGGTTTGAGGACAGTGGCGGTTCAGTAAACGCGCGGACTTTTACAACCTTTGACCTACTTTTCTGTTGCTTTACACTTTGTATGTTTGCTATACAAGCGCGGTGTCCTGGCTTTTTTTTTTTTTTTTATTTCCGACGTTTATATTCCACTTACACATTAACCAGTCTATTTCAAATTCCACTTAACCATGAGTCAAAAACAAGCTATGAAAAATCTGGTGCCTTAAAATGTCCTGCTGTAAATCATTGTTTGTTTTAATTTTCCCTTGTCACGCATCACTGCAGGATACCGGAACGTACTCTCACCGTCCACTTTATTAGGAACACCTGCACATTCATGCAGTTATCCAATCAGCCCATCATTTTCACACACAACAGTCGCTAGAGTTTACACAGAGTGGTGTGAAAAACAAAAAGGATCCTGTGAGCGGAGGGTCTGCAGGCTGCAAAACCTTGGTGATGAGAGAGATCAGAGGAGAATGACCAGACTGATAAGATCTGCCAGGAAGAATAGAGTAACTCAAATAATCACTCTTTACAACCATCGCATATTGGAGTTGAAAATAATTGGACAAATTGACATAATCAGAAAGTAAACTGTTGTTATTAATACATGTTTGCAAATCATTTTCCTGAAGTCTGGAACCCATAGGCATTACCAGATGCTGGGATTCCTCCCTGCTGATGCTCTGCCAGGTCTTTACTGCAGCTTCTTATTTATAGGCAAAAATTTGAGTTTTGCCTTCAGCATGTGAAATGCAATCCCAATTGGATTCAGGTCTGGGGATTGACTTGGCCATTGCAGAACAGTCCTCTTCTTTGTCTTATAAGAAAGAAGGCTTGGGTTGCTTTGGGTCATTGTCCATCTGCACTGTGAAGCAGCATCCATTGAATTTCGAAGCATTTGACTGAATATGAGGAGATAATATAGCCCTGTACACTTCAGAATTCATCCTGCTCCTTTTGTCAGCAGTCATCATCAATAAATACACGGGAACCAGTTCCACTGACAGCCACACATGCCCTAAGATGAGGTGGTATGCTTTGGATCAGGAGCAGTTCCATACTCTTCTGTTCCAGTCATTGTGGTACAAGTTGATTTTTTTGTCTTATCTGTTTCAGAACTGTACGGGCGTATTAAAAATGTTTTGGCAAACGCCAATCTGGTCTTCCTGTTTTTGAGGCTTACCAGTGGTTTACGTCTTGTGGTAAACCCTCTGTATGTATTCTTAGTCTTCTCTTGATTGTTGACTTTGAGACATATACCTATCTCCTGAGGGCTGTGCCACAAAGCAAGCTCAAATTACTTTAGCAGGCTTCACTTAACAAACATTCACATGCTGGCTTAATTGGTATCACAATGTGGGTTAACTTCTCATTAAGTTGAGCCAGGCTTTCCTCATCAAGTCCTGTGGGCATTCACTTTTAAAAGGACAGCACTCACACTGGCTTAAATGCTTGTTGGAAAAGCTGGAGATGCGCAAATAACGGCGGTATATTTTACAGCTGAAGAGCAAACTATAATAAGCAATTCCTTTAAAGAATTCAAATGATAACTGCAAAAAGCAATACTGTCCTTGCTGCCAAGACGTGGCAAAAAAAAAAAAAAGTTAACCATGTAAATGCGTAAATTATGATGTATATGTTTTTCTTTTATTTTAAAATGCATGACACTTCACATAACTTGCAAATTATAAATTGCAAATAAAATGATTAGCAGTAAATTGTCATTAATTGCATCTGCAATCCCAACTGAATTAGGCAGTCTTGACAGCAGATAAAGAAAAAATCTACAAATCTTATACAAAGTGGTAAGTGAGCTACATGTTTAAAAGTTGATATCCTTACTCTTGTCTGATGGCTGCACCTATAACAAAGTGCTCTGGTGGAAAAAAATAATTTGAAAAATGCAGATTATACACTCCAGATTATAAACTCCAGATTATATACTGGCTGAAGAATTGGCCCTTTAATGGAGGGACATCTGAATACCTCTTCTGACCCAGGTGGTACATGGTTTAATATTATGCATGGCATGGTATTGATAGATTGATGTATTGATATAGTATATGACATGGCATAGTATTGCCATGTTGAAATGTGCTGTAATGTACTTCTCAAATAACCTTAATATCTTAATGTAGCCTTTTCTCTCCTTTGCATAAAAGACAAATCACTGAGTTAAAAATAATTGGTCAAATAAAGGTTGTGTCCACTGTTTTATGTGTTTTGTCTGAACCACAACATACAATGGATATAAAAAGTATACACACCCCTGTTAAAATGGCAGGTTTTTGTGATCAAAAAACCAAGATAAATCATGTCAAACCTTTTTCTAACCTCAATGTGTAAGTGCACCTTAATTAAGTGAAAAACAGTCAGAAACATTTTATGGAAAAAAAAAAAAAAAGTTACAGTAACCTGGTTGCATAAGTGTGCACACCCTTTTATAACTGGGGTGTGGCTGTGTTCAGAATGAAAGAAACCACATTCAATCTCATGTTCAAAAGTAACTATCATAAACCTGTCATCAATAAAATTATTCTGATTACCCCCAAATTAAGACCAACTGTTTCTGTAGGATTTCCTTGACATCTTGGTTTCATCTAACTGCTGAAGCCATGGTCTGCAAAGAACTTACAAAGCCTGCATGGTATCTCACTTGTCGAAAGGTATCGATCAGGAGAGGGGTATAAAAATTTTTCCAAAACATTAGATGTACCATGGACCACCATGAAGGCCATCATCAACAAGTGGAGAAAATGGGGCAGCACAGTGACATCACCAAAAACAGGATATCCCTCCAAATTGCAAAAGGACAAGACAAAAACTTACCAGGGAGGCTGCCAAGAGACCTATGGCAAAATTAAAGGAGCTGCAGGATATCTGACAAATACTGTCTACTCTCTGCAAGTGACAACATTCTATCGTATTCTTCACATGTCTGGCTATAAAGTATGGTGGCTAGATGGAAGCATGTTCTCACAAAAAACATCCAAGCCCAACTAAGTCACCCCAAACCATGTGGCAAAACGTGTTATGGTCTGATGAATCCAATCCCAAAAGGTATAATAATTCCATAGTTTCAAAAGGTGTGGTTGGTGCAAAAAAAAGTACATCACTAAAAGAACACCATCCCCACATCAAAGCATGGTGGTGGCAGCATCATGCTTTAGGGCTGCTTTTCTTCAGCCAGAACTGGGGCTTTTATCAAGCAGGAGGCAATCATGAATAGCTACAAATACCAGTCGATTTTAGTGCAAAACATTCAGGCATCTGCTAGGAAGGTGAAGAAAAGGAATGAAAAGAAATTTAACCTTTCCGCATGACAATGACCTAAAGCATACATCCAAATCAACAAAGGAATGGCTTAAACAAAAGAAGATCAATGTTTTTGGATGGCCTAGCCAGAGCCCAGACCTGAATACAACTAAAAATCTGTGGGGTGACCTGAAGCGGGCTGTGCACAGGAGATGCCCTCACAATATGACAGATCTAGAATGTTTTTGCAAGAAAAAGTGTTAAAATATTGGTGAGTTAAGACAGACTCTTGCCCCCCAAGTGGTGTAATAAAATCAAAAGGTGCTTCAGCAAAGTATTAGTTTAATGGTGTGCACATTTATGCAACTAGGTTATTGTAAGTTTTTTATTATTCCTTTTTTCCCTAAAAAAGATCCGGATCGTTTTTCACTTTATTTATATACTTTAAATATGCAATTTCACATTAAAGGTGGGAAAAGATCTGACATGATTTATGTTAGTTTTGTTTTTTTACTTCACAAAAATCTGCTCTTTTAACAGGGGTGTGTAGACTTTTTATATCCACTGTAAATACATTAAGTATCAAAGAATTACTCTACAATGGCTTGTCTTACGGCCCTATGATTGCTCCATGGTGACAGGATCTACAAAGTCATGGTCTCATTCAGAATGGAGAGGAACATTTTCAAGAAAATATTTTTAAAGCAAAACCATACAGTAAGGTAGTCAGAATTAATACCAAGCTCTAAGCATTGATATAGTGCAGACTCCCTGAGAATATGAGTCATGAACTAACCCAGGCCAGTCAGCCTAATTGCTGATCACAGATCATTTATATTCATGTTGCTCAACTGTTCAACTCTTGCTGTTGTTGGACTGGTAAATTCATCATTATGGACATTCACAATTAATCACACATCAAGGTTTTAATGATGTGTTTTGGGTTTTAATTTGTATACCTAATTTATTAAGCCAGATTTAACACAAATGAAAAATAATACTTGATATATAGCTGCAAGTGGCGATTATTGGTGCCCGAGCACCTTCAGCAAAAATCATCTCCAGTGGCCAGTTGTTGCCAAGTTACATAGAACAATAAAGACCTCCCATCGACATCCATACCCCCAACTTTGCACACCTTCTCATAACATAAGCCTGAAGGTGCTTTTCAAGTTTTGTGTGGCTCCATACAACCAGTCCTCAGTTACAGCTGTTTTAGTAAATCAAGCTCTGCCCCACTTGGGTTGTTTGCAAATTTCAACATGTTTTTATTAATTCTTGAATATTATCAAATATTGAATATTAGGCTCTGCTGAGTAATATTAGTGAACTTTGGTGCACATAGGCCAAAAAATCTTAGGACTAGTTTGCAAAAATATATTTAGCAAATTTCCATACATTTGAGTGGGTGTGGCTAAATGGTCCAAAAGGCAAATGTTCAGCCAAAGGATTACGAGGAACAAGAAAATGCACTATTAACCTTATTTTTTCCAGAGATATGCTTCTTTTGTGTGGAAAAACCATGAACAGCACCCCGGTGGCCAAACTGAATAAGTTGCATGGCTTACTAATCTTGTATATACACTATATTGCCAAAAGTATTGGGACACATTTACATTTACATTTATGGCATTTGGCAGACGCCCTTATCCAGAGCGACTTACAATAGTGCTTTGAAGTCTA
>CM075019.1:7251239-7268362 GCA_037576675.1 Pangasius sanitwongsei | reverse complement strand
TGTTTTGTTGTGCATTTTCTATTTTCAAGGCATATTGCTTTGAGTTTTCTATCCTGATGCTTTGACTTCTTCCTTAGTCTGCCTGTATGTTTTCTTTTTATAATCTTCCCAGATTTATATTTATATATAAGTTTATATTTGCACCAAATTTTAGACATAGCTGACTGGGAGCAACCAACTTCTTTGGCCACACTCCGTGTTGAAATTACATGTTGAAGGAGTTTTATAATCCTTTCCAATGTTTCAACTGACAACTCTACAAGAAGTAAAGTGTAGACTAGGTACTTTTATTTTGGTGCCAATAATGGCTGTTTGTTGTTGTCTTTTTTCAGCTGCTCCCGTTAGGGGTCGCCACAGCGGATCATTGGTCCGCGTATTTGATTTGGCACAGTTTTCGCCGGATGCCCTTCTAGACGCAACCCTCCCCAATTTTGTCCGGGCTTGGGACCGGCACTGAGAATGCACTGTTGCACGCAGCCCCAGTGGCTGGGGTTGGTTCCCTGGCCAGGGATTTGAACCCGGGCTGTGAGAGCACTGTGGCCTAACCACTAGTCCTCCAGGGACCCGGCTGCTGTTGTATTTCCTTATTGAAATTTTCTCATGATGCGAGATGTTATGTATGTTTGTGCCCCAGAAATTTTTTTACATGTGGTTTACATGTTCTTCACATGTTGTTGTAGGATGTACAAAACAAGTCCAAAAATCTGCCTGTGACTTACCTCCGTCATCTACCTAAATGTCTAACTCGGGATATTGGTTTGGATACCAAGACAGAGATGATGGGTCGGAGAGCACTACCAGACGTCACACATCAGCGCATACACAATGTGTAGTTGAAAAGTGACCTGTCACTTGAACGTGGTGTCTACTGCTTATCCAAACAGTCAGGAAACCGTAACCAAACCAACTTCCCGAGACAAATGTTTAGGTAGACAAGGGAGATAAAACATAGGATTTTTGGACCTGTTTACTTAAAAAATAGCTAAATTGTAGCTTAATTGGTATTGACTTGTCTCAGATCACTACAGTTCAATGCGTTGCACAGGTGTGGTATACACGTTCTTAAAATGTTCTTTATGCATCAACCATGCATCTACCATGCGTGGGTTAGGCATTTTTGTATGTGTGCTGGTATACAAGGAACATAAGTCAGTGGCAGATTTTAGAGCTCAGTGGCCCCCCTTATGGCACATTGAACATGCGAAGTGGAAAAAAAAACAAAACAAGGATGTATCCACGACAACATGTCTTTTGTTTGCTCTTTCTGAGCACTTAAAGCTCATTAAAAGCTACTTAATGGCACAGTTACAGGCCTGAGTAGCTGTTGGTAATTTTCTACTAGAGTGAACTTCAAACATTAATGCAAAATGTTGGACTGAAATTGCAGTACAGCAACAACAGCAGACAGTAGCACGTGGTGTTAGGAACAAGCTAGCCTAATGTAAGTGATAACTTACTGATAACTTGATTTCCTTCTCGAAACAGTGATTACCATGATCAGTGTAATAGATTTAACCAAGTACTGTGTCTGTATATTAACTGCTCCAGAGCCAATATTGCTATAAATTAATTTAAAAGTAGGGAAGGGGTACTTTACACTGTTCACAGTGTGTGCAGTCATGCTGATTTGACGTCACTCCATAAACCGGGAATCGTCAATTGGTGATAATTAGGAGGCACGCTACACCAAGGTGTTACTGCACATGATCTCACGTTTATTATATCATGCTTAAATTATGCAATTTCGGTTTCCTACCATTTCAGCATTTTATTTATTTAAATGCAGAAAACAGATGAGTGCTGTATTAGGTGTACCTAAGTACAGTAGCTGCTGTTAAAGCAATGTGATATTTCATTTTTATGTGTATCTGATTGTATTTTTTGCACTATATATTTTTTTCTCACGGACTGTCCCCTGTTTCCTCTGTAATCAATACAAAAAAAATAATGTGAATGCAAAATCCACTACATCATGTTCTGTGTGTGTTTCAGCCCTGAGCAGTGTTGTGAGATGCACTCGTTGCTTCACTCAGCTTGCAGAATTACCTGAACTCCATCAAATTCTGAGGCAGACATGTCAGGACTATGCAGCAAAAGAACTTGCTCCGATTGCTGCACAACTTGACAAAAATCATTCTTTCCCAGCTAAACAGGTAAGTAACTTGAAGCTGCAGTACATAGCCTTTTTATGTTGTTGTTATTTTAAAAAATGCAAAACATCATGTCAGTCAAGAAAGTATACTCTAAAACAAGGTGTGCCCTGTTAGATTGCTTGTTTAAACAGTTAATAGCTCTGAATGTCTACTCGTGGTTTGAGATCTGGGTTTCACCTGTGAAGACTGCATTTGTTGTTAAAAAAGGATAAACCAACATGAAGGCCGTTTCAATATTTTGGGAGGGGACTGTATATATACACACACACACACACACACACACAAATACACCAATCAGCCATGACATTAAAACCACTGAGAGGTGAAGTGAATAACATCGATTACAGTGGCACCTGTCAAGGGGTGTGATATATATAAGACAGCAAGTGAACAGTCAGTTCTCGAAGTTGATGTGTTGGAAGCAGGAAAAATGGGCAAGCATAAGGATCTGAGCGATTTTGAAGGGCCAAATTGTGAAGGCTAGACGACTGGGTCACAGCATCTCCAAAATGGCAGGTCTTGTTGGGTGTTGCCGGTATGTACTGGTTAGTACCTACCAAAAGTGGTCCAAGGAAGGACAACTGGTGAACTGGCGACAAGATCATATGCTGATTGATGCGCGTGGGGAGCGAAGGCTAGCCCGTCTGGTACGGTCCCACAGAAGAGCTCCTGTAGCACGAGTTGCTGAAAAAGCTAATGCTGACTATGATAGAAAGGTGTCAGAACACACAGCGCATCGCAGCTTGCTGCATGTGGGGCTGCATATCCGCAGACCGTTCAGAGTGCCCATGCTGACGTCTGTCTACTGCAAAAAGCTCCTACAATGGGCAGGTGAGCATCAGAGCTGAACCATGGAGCAGTGAAAGAAGGTGGCCTGGTCTGATGAATCATGTTTTCTTTTACATCATGTGGACGGCCAGGTGCATGTGCGTCGCGTTCCTTGGGAAGAGATGGCACCAGGACGCACGCTGGTAAACCTTGGTTCCTGGGATTCATGTGGATGTTACTTTGACATGTACCACCTGCCTAAACATTGTTGCAGACCAAGTACACAGCACACCTTCAGAGGTCTTTTTTCAGCACAAGGGGGACCTACACAGTATTAGGCAGGTGTTTTTAATGTTATGGCTAATTGATGTATATACAATTTAGATTTTTTTCTGTTCTTGTTTACAACTGCTTACAAATAGTGATACTATTGGCAAATCTGGTCACATTTCTGCATGTTATTCTTATAATGTGTGCTTCAGTTATAGCTTGGTTTGCAGATTCAAGAACTTGGAGCAATGGGTGTGATGGCCATGGAGGTACCAGAGAATCTTGGGGGAGCTGGAATGGATTATTTGGCCTATAGTCTGGCTGTTGAAGAGATAAGCAGAGGCTGTGCATCCACTGGGGTCATCGTCAGTGTCAATAATGTGAGTCAGACTGAAAATGTTTGGAAACCTTTGGCTTAATGTCAAGGTGCCAAAATATGTTTTCCAAATTAGGTTGATGTCTATCTATCTAGCTATCCTTTAGTTATACACACACTGACCAGCCACTTTATTAGGAACTCCTGCTCATTCATTCATGCAATTGCCCAGTAGGCCAATCATATGGCATCACCACAATGCATAACCTCAGGCAGAACAGGTCAAGACCTTCAGTTAATGTTCACATCAAACATCAGAATGGGGAAAAATTTAATAATCAGTCAAGAACCTGTTCTTGTAGTATGAGGCTACATCTGTTCACTGAAACTGGACAGATGAAGATTGAAGAAACATCACCTGGTCTCATGAATCTTGAATTGTGCTGCAACATGCAGATGGTAGGGTCAGAAATTAGCGTCAGCAGCATGAACCCATGGACCCTGCCTTATGTTAACAGTTCAGGCTGTTAGTGGTGGTGTAATGGTGTGGGCCATGTTTTCTTGGAATACATTGGCCTGGTTAATAACAGTTGAACATCGTTTGAATGCCACAGCCTGAGTATTGTTGCTGACCAAGTGCATTACTTTATGGATTCAATTTTACAATGTACACATCCTACTGAGCATTAGTATGGTGTTCCTAAAACAGGGGCTAGATGTAATAAACACGCTGATGACAAATTAAAGGAAAAACCTGGATAACTAAATGGAGAATTATAACGAATGCAGACGCATCCAGGCAGGTGAACTATTATTAAAGTCATATCATGCCCTGTGACGAGATGTATATCTGTGACACTGACATGGTAGTGTGTATGGTGCTGGTACAAGTGCGTTAAGAGTAGTAGGGGCAGTATTTATCAGCCATTCAACAATTATTAATTTTTATAAAGTCCTCTTTCATAAGTACATTCGTTTTAAATTCCATTGAAATAATAATTACCTCTTTTTAGATACCAATATTTTGAAAAATGTTGCTATATAAGCCGACGTTCCATTGATTTTGTCGCCTTTCTAGATGTTGCGCAGTTGTGGGGCCATGCACTCACTGGGCCATTTCCACAGCTCCACAGAGTTGTGCTGAGTTTGAGATGAAGCTGCAGCTTATAATTCCCCGCCTACAACCTGTAAAATTTCAACTCGTCAAATCGGGGTAGTCTTCTCAACTACCTGTTCCTCCCCGTATATGACGTGGTGTCAGATCAACATGGCTGTGCACATTGCGAACACTGTAAAATAGCCCATCTCTGCTTTCAAATGAGTTTATAGCAGTATTGGCTTTAGATCAGTTGGCGGGTTTTGTTCACTTCCTGTATTTGGGAGGTTCAAGATCAAGTCGCTTACTGACTGCAATCAAACCACGCTAGAGTTCGCTGAGATGGTCTCGGACCAGTTGTTTTGGTCCACGCTCAAGTGTGATTGCTGTGCTCTCACCAGTACAAACAAACTGCACGGAAGAGAAAAACGCACCAGGGTTCAATTCAAACGGACTAAATGCTACGTATGCAGCATACACTGCAAGATCTTGTTTTGTAGCAAATAATCAGAATTAAATCTAATAAATTTCTGCATACAGAGTCAAAGTGTCAAAGCACCCAGCTTGTTTATGATATGTAGAAGATATTGTAAGATAAATTGCAAAGATTGAGAGAGGGAAAGCGTGAATATGGAGTGGATAATGTCAGTACATCAGAAATGTGTGTGTACCTTGGTTGCCATGTTTCCCATGAAAAGGCAGAGAAATAGAAGAAAAATGTGTCTCCCTTTTCCAGTGAATTTGTTTGGGGATCGTTTCAGATCTTTTTGTGTGAATTTTGAGATGAACTTGGGCTGGAAATTTAGCTGAAACCTGGCAACCCTGGTTAATGGTGAAGGTAACACATAGACCTGCAGTATCAAACACAGCTGAAGGTATGTCTAAAACCACTCAGATACAAGTCGCTATACTGTATGCTGGATGATTGTATGTTGTCAACTCTCATTTTGCCCTCTTTGGGGTTACTCTAAAAATTCACTAGATAATAGCCTATAGCATAGTGTGATAGCCTCTCAACTTAATATTGTTTGAGGCTATGTTGTTGTTAATGTCATCCTGCCCCAATTAAGTATATGTGCCTAATACAATGGCCAATAAGTGCAGAGTGCTTAAAAAGTACAACACTGCTCCATATGGTCATGCGCAACACACACGTTTAGCACTTTTCCACAGGACAGTGTGGCTGCGGCACAAATCCACGCCTATCCATATCGTATCCTAGTGCCTGTATCTGCTTCGCATCACATAACGGCACCTGTGAAAGTAGGTGGAGCTTTCTGGAGGTTATTGGTTGACTAGTTTTGATAACTTTCTTTGGTGTTAGATTAGAAAAGGCATACAGCTTATTTGACATTAAAACCGGTGTGGTGCAGTTTCTGTGGGTGAATCTCAAATGGTGCTCTAACTCGCATAGAGTGCACAGTCTAAAGAAGTGTAAATGGATTCTGATGTAAATGGTTCTCTCAGCTCGCTTTGGTGGTGGAAATAGTAACAACATACAACACTGTGATTGAAAATCCAGCGGAAATTCCACCATGCCGGTGGAAAAGTGATAAATCACACCTCTACCATGTCAGTGCCACTGCCCTTCTGAGAATCTTTCAGTACAGAATGCTGCTTGATAATAAGCTATTCCTGAAAGGTTGCCGATTGTACATTATTCTGTCTTTCTTGGAACTGTCTCTGTTGGAAGATATAATGAGCATGTTCTTTGTCCCATATATAGAAAAATAAAGGATGTTATTGATGATTAATGCTATATATGTGCCAACTAACATGATGATTGGGCCAAAGTCCAGATGTTCCTTATCACTTTTTGACATTGGCTTTAATCTGATCTTTAATATCCCAGATAACAAAATTGGTTGTGGGCCTTATCTGGTTGAATTTAGGCCCACATACCACCACGGCCCACTCTCCTCGAATGGCCCTTAAGCTGCAAACTCATGCCAGAGCTCAGCCTAATGCTGTTTCACACAAGACTGGGAAAAAAAACTGTGCCAGAATTAAACCAGAAGGGCATAAAGTAAGGCAGATCTCGCCCAGATTTTTTGCTATCAGGGATTAATCTCTAATATTTTAGATATTGTACTATGCTGTTAACATGAGCACTGGAAAAATTTTCAGAAATACGATAATGACTAGGCTATTAGTGTTTATGTAAATGTGTTATATCGAAATTGGGCTTACTTTTATTGAAAGCCACAATTGTTCAACTTAAACCTGCTATTTTTTATACACCATTCTCTCTTGTCCAGAAATATAAGCAAATGGAATATGCATGCTAATTTTTAGACATTTAACAAATAAAATAAATTAGAAATATCACTTCCAGCATGACAAGCTGCACCCTGTGGTCCAAATATATGAAATTACACAGAATGCAACAAGCTGTAATTGAATTATAATTGTGTTTCAGTCATTATATCTGGGCCCTGTTCTGAAGTTTGGCACAGAAGAGCAAAAGCAGCAGTGGATATCTCCCTTTACCACTGGGGAAAAAGTAGGCTGCTTCGCTTTGAGTGAGCCAGGTACATATTTCTGTCTTTCCATGCTTTACAAAACATTATAACAGAGAATGTCATTTACATATCATGTAGTGCTCACTTGCTGCATTGATAATCATAGTATTTCCAGGTGCCTTGATGGTCTTGATATCACAAAATGAGTAGGTGACTTTGAGTGTGGCACTCTTCGCCATCCTCTAGCCATCCTCTTCGCCATCCTCTAGCTTTGCTTCTACGCAGTAGGTACTGCTAGGTGGACTGGTTACTTAAATTCCAGCTAGGTGTGAATGTGAGAATGTGTGTGCAATACACCCTGCAATGGAAGTGTGCAGTGTTCCGTTACACCTTCACCCAGGGTTTCTGTAATACGTTCCATAACCACCACAGTGCTAATCAGGTTAAACTAAAGAATGAATGAATGAATGAATAAATGAGAGCAGTATTAGAAATAAATGTTCTAATGGCATATTTTAACCCTTGTCTGGTAAGGCTTGTCTGCTTTCTCACCCAACATTTATCCCAGACAGAAGGTATCCAGGCTTTAGACTATGGGCAGTGAGGGGACTCAGTAAGACGATGGACATGGATAATGAAAATGATTTACTTTATACATTTGAAGAGCTACGCAAGAAATCCCTGCAAAACACTTATTTAAATGCATGCCGCTTAGGAGTTTTCTTCTTGCAGCACAGAAACATTCTCTAAATAAACCACCGTCGCGACTGGCTTGCTCATTAGGGATAAATTCACAGTGATAAATTCAAATATTTACAATATATTTTTTGTGAATCCATTTATTTCTGTAAAGCTGCTTTGTGACAATGTCCACTGTTAAAAGCGCTATGCAAATAAAACTGAATTGAATTGAATTGAATCTATATCTATTCTGGAAAAAGCTGTTTTAGAGTACTTCTCGGGTCGTAGTCAAGTATTCTGTGTAAATATGGTATCTTGGTAAACAACTCTAAGGAATCCGCTGAGAAGAAAACAATTTCATGGAGCACAGATTTAAATATAAATATTTCAGAGGAAGACGGGAAAACAGTATGTCAAGAAGCACAATGCCAGATGATTAACACTAGGTTGAAATTCATCCAGTACAAATGGACTATGCATTTATATTATATATTATGTATATTACTCTCTCCCTGTTACGCCAGTTTAACCTTAACAATCCAGACACATGTATTAGGTGCACTGTGGAAGAGGAGACTTCACTGTATATATGATTGTCTTAAGATCCAAAATTTTGGAGAAATGTAATACATATTCTATCATTAATCACGTTGGCGTATTCTCTGAAGAAATAACATTATCCACTGCAAATAAAAGGATGATCAGTATATGTCTCCTTCAGGCTAAACACAGCATCTCATGCCATTGGAAGAAGTTAGAACCTCCAACAGTCCGCTTGGGGTTGAAATCTCTTTTTCTTTGTCTATCCATTGAGAAATTGTCACGTATGTTTTTGGATATTTGGAGATATTAGAAAGCCAGACTTGTATAAAAGTTGCCTGCATCTAGAATTCGTAACCAGACACTATATGCTAGCATGGATTAACACTTCATAGAAAGGGTTTTTATTTTCTGTATTTTTGTTATTCTTTTTTTTTATTCTTTAAATTTATACTTGTCGGAACTTTAATGTACTGTGTAGGACTGAATGTGCTGTCCTGAAAAGAGTGTCGTATTTGATACTTGAATTCAAGAAAATCAATAAATATATTTGTCACAAAAAAGAAAGCTTATTCTAAAAATATATGTACAGTATCCCTGAGTATGTCAACTGACGTATGAATTTATTTGTTCTGAAAGGCAATGGGAGTGATGCAGGTGCCGCCTCCACAGTGGCACATCAGGACGGAGATGAATGGGTGCTGAATGGCACCAAGGCCTGGATCACCAACTGCTGGGATGCATCTGCTGCAGTGGTCTTTGCCACAACAGATAAGAGCTTAAAACACAAGGTACTGTCTATTGTGTCCTACCGTTTTCACCTCACCACCATTTTTTTTTTTTTTTACTTTAAAATTAATTTCATCTTTGATTGTTTTAGGCCCAACTGGCTCAACTATCAAACTTTTTTAGGGTCTCAGTAATAGTGGTAATATATGATTAGCTTGTGTGAGTTCTCTTTTCCAGTGTAACTATACAGCCAAGAGGAGCTAATCCTGAAACAAGGAATAACACTACTGAAAGTGGTTAAATAGTAAAATGTACATACAGTCATGGGAAAAAGAAAGTACACCCTCCTTCAGTTCTATGTTTTTGCTTATCAGGGCCTAAATAACAATTAGTAACATATACAGTAACATATAGAACCACTTTTAGCAACATTAACTTGAAGTAAATGTTTTCTGTAGGAGATTATCAGTCTCTCACATTGTTTTGGAGAAATTTTGGCAAACACTTCTTTACGACATTGCTTCATTTCATTGATATTTGCGGGCATTTGTTTATACACAGCTCTTTTAAGATCCCACCGCAGCATCTCTGTGGGGTTGAGGTCTGGACTTGGCTATGCCATTCCAACACCTTGATTTTTGTCTTCTTTAACCATTCAGATGTGTCAGATTTGCTGGTGTGCTTGGGATCATTGCCCTGTTGCATGACCCAATTCCTGTGTACTTTATTTTTTCCATGACTCGATACTGCATACAATGAAACATAATGTGGCCAGTTTTGTGATTAGTTTTAATTATTTTAAACTTTTTTAAATTTCAAATACAAATGTACATTACATAGTTTACCTTTATATTTCAAAGTTAATTTTGCTCTGTATTCTCAGGGAATCAGTGCCTTCCTGGTTCCTATGCCTCATCCAGGCCTATCTCTTGGAAAGAAAGAGGATAAGCTTGGGATCCGAGCATCATCCACAGCAAACCTGATTCTGGAGGACTGTCGTATCCCACTGGGAAACTTATTGGGCCAGCGTGGGATGGGCTTTAAGATTGCCATGGTGAGACTTGGCTTACTAGCATTGTCTGTAATACTTAATGTATAGTTCATTATCTTTTTAAACATTTCATGTACAGTGTCCGCTCTTTGGTTCCCATGGTTGATTCAATGACTGTTGTAATTAAGGGCAATATTCAGAGTTAGGGATTTAAGTCCAAAACACAAGCCATTATACACAGTCTCTTGGCTTTAAGACAGAAAACAATTGGGAGACAGAAGTGCAGGCTGAAGAAAGACATTTGCAGTTTGCTGTTGCTGTCAAACATAATACACTGTAACATAAAAGCAAGAGACAATTTAAAAATGAAAAATAAAAAAGGAATAATACAATGAGATATGAATGAGAAGATGGCAAAAATTGAAATGAACATCTAGTAGGAGTCTGTATTGCCATTATATTGCTGCATGAATAATCCTAGTTGAAATTATCACAATCGCTGCAGATGTGGTTTAAATTTGATTTACTTTGACAATATTGATTCCACCTTATTCAACAGCTTTATCCAGCACATCCTATTATTTATGCATAATGCTCGTGGTACAACATAGCCCCAGGATATGTAATGTAGCCACAAGATGCTAAATTGGGGTGATGAATTCGTAACGTGAGTGCAGGATATACTCTGTTTCATCACACTTTTACTTCACTGTTTTGGGTTGTTGAATTAATAAAATAATGCCAATGTTTTGGTTAATTAGATGTGCTTTCAAAAACATTTTGTGGATTTTAAAGAGATGATTGTCACATTTAATATTGTCTTCAAATGGAATTCCATAGTTTAAGGACAGAATTGAATGTAACTTCGGTTTTAGGCCCTGCACGATCATGTCTTGTGCAATTTCTGAATAGCTCTTAGGTCTGTAAGTATGTCTGAGGCCTGAGTACCAATGTGTGCAATTTCTGTATTAAATCCGTTGTATGCTCCTGTAACTCAACTCTAAATATGGCCAAAAGTGATATAAGTGTTGCACTAAATACCAACAACATTAACATTTACTGTTCAGGACAGTGGTTGTATAATATCGGGACCTTTATTGGGCTTTGTAATCTGTTTGTAACAGCAAACCCTGGACAGTGGGCGCATTGGTATAGCATCTCAGGCTCTTGGGATCGCACAAGCGGCTATTGACTGTGCAGCTGATTATGCTCAGAAGAGGATAGCCTTTGGAGCACCGATTGCAAAGTTGCAAGCAATACAGGTTCAGTACACAAATGCCAAGTTTATTTATGAATATGTCATAAGAATGCTTTTGGGGGTTAATCCAATTCCAACTAACTCAAAATTATCAGATGAAACATGATGCTGTTGCATCAGCGCGAATTGACTGAAAAAGAACCTGTTCCTACATGTGCTAAATGCAGAAGAGATTACTTTTGCTGACATGAAATTTATGAACTTATCTGAAAAGTAAACTAGCTCAAGAATGGCAGTATAACCTAGGGTAAACTGCAAACACATAAACATCACCAAATTCAGATGTGTCCTAACAGCAATGATATTGATTTTTCTGAATATAATATTGTTTTTCATTTTTAGATTGAAATTTCTTGCAATTTCTAGCAATATATTTCTTTAAATGTATAAATACATTTAAAGTATATGATATGGAAATTTTGTCCAGTGGGCCTAATTTTAAAAAATCCTTCATTACTAAATTTGGACATGCTGTGCTTAGGTATGAGACTCGGCAGCCATAATCAGTAGTAAAGTGTTCAGAGTTATAACATGATAGTTGACAGCAGTATTTGTCTTAGTCTCAGTCGAGAGGTTAACTTTATAGTTCAATTCATTGTTAACTTTACAGAAAAACACCTAAAGCATCAAATAAGAAGACAGGTCATAACAAATGACATTATTTTGAGTAAGACAGAGTTACTGTTAAGTTATTCATATGATGGTTATAACACCCCACCATTGAAAGCTTATTAATGGACACCCAATCTACACTCACGGTCACCTTTATTAGGAGCACCTGTACACCTGCAATTTCACGCAGTTCCATGCAGTCATCTAATCAGCCAATCATGTGTCCACAGTGCAATGCAAAAAAATCATGCAGATACAGGTAAACAGATGCAGGTTCACATCAAACATCAGAATGAAGAAAAAGCGTGATCTCTGTGGGTGGAAACGTCTTGTTGATAAGAGAGGTCAGAGGAAAATGGCCAGATTGGTTCGAGCTGCCAGGAAGGATACAGCTCCTTACAGAAAAGCAGCAGAAAAGAATCTCAGCATGCACAAAACATCGAACATTGAGGTGGATGGACTACAACAGCTGAAGACCACATCAGGTTCCACTCCTGTCAGCCAAGAACAAGAATCTCACCCTGTTATGGACACAGGCTCATCGAAACTGGACAATTGAAAATTAGGGAAAATTTTTTATTTTATTTTATTTTTTCTCCCCACCCAGTCTTCAACTGTCCAGTTTAGGTGAGCTTGCGCCCATGACAGCCTCAGATTCTTGTTTTTGGCTGACAGGAGTGGAACCCAATGTGGTCTTCAGTTGTTGTATCCCATCCACCTCAAGGTTCGATGTTTTGTGCATGCTGAAATGCTTTTCTGCTCACCAAAGTTGTAGATAGCGCTTATTTGAGTTACTATAGACTTCCTGTCACCTCAGACCAGTCTGGTCATTCTCCTCTGATCTCACTCATCAACAAGGTGTTTCAGCCTGCAGACCCTCTGCACACAGGATGTTTTTTTTTTGCTTTTCGTACCATTCCGTGTACTCTAGAGACTGTTGTGTATGAAATTCCCAGGAGATCAGCAGTATCTGAAATACTCAAACCAGCCCATCTGGTACCAGCATCTATGCCACGATCAAAGTCACAGAGATCACATTTTTACTTCTCTGATGTTTGATGTGAACATTAGCTGAAGCTCTTGACCTGTATGTGCATGATTTTATGCATTACGCTGCTGCCACATGATTGGCTGATTAGATAGCTGCATGAAAATGCAGGTGTGCAGGTGTTCCTAATAAAGTGGATGGTGAGTGTACGTTAATGTACACAGAGTATGTACATGGAGTATATCGCTACTGACATCATATCACTTATGTTACTGAAAGTCACAAAAAGTGAATGTTCATTTCGGTAGCTCATTGTCCTGTCTTTGAAATTTATAGTTAGGGCTTGCAACAATAAACCTGATTCTAACAGAAATCTCTCCTACAGTTCAAGTTGGCAGACATGTCTGTGGCTATAGAAAGTGCTCGTCTTCTCACCTGGAAAGCTGCACTGTTACGAGATGGAAAGAAACCCTATTCCAAGGCTGGTCCTTTTTTCTGTTGCACATGTTTATGTTTTTAACTACACGTTCTCAAGCTTAACAATATATCAAAAGTGGTATGAGATACTTATTTCCATCTCCCTTTTTGTTACAGGAAGCTGCTATGGCCAAGCTGGCTGCATCTGAAGCAGCAACATTTGTTTCTCATCAGGTAAGAAACAAATCCACACTTCCACAATAGCTAGTGGAAAATGAAGTGTCTAACCTTTCTGTCTTTTCCATATGAAGGCCATTCAGGTGTTGGGGGGAATGGGTTATGTAACAGACATGCCTGCTGAGAGACACTACCGCGATGCCCGCATCACTGAAATCTACGAGGGGACCAGCGAAATTCAGAGACTAGTCATTGCAAACCAGGTTTTGAAGGAATATCAGCAATAGAGCTGGATGGCATGCAGCAAATCCATGTCAACACAGTAACTCGTCAACATGCTTAAATGACTTTTAACATGGCAGTGAGTGCCTGGGGATGCTTACAATGTCACTAATATATTCTAAATGGTGATATTCTGCATGGTTTGCCCGTGCTGTAATTTTTGGATATTTAAGGCTGACTTTTCAAGTGTCAGAAGAGCAGTCATTAGACCCTGTAAAAGATACATTTTTAATTACACAAGAGGGCAGCAGAGTCCCTGTGCTGCTTGCTTTTGTCAGTGTAAGAGCTGATTTCACTGCATTTTTTTGATAAAAATCTGAGATCATCATGGAAGGATTCTCATAAATAAAAGAATTACTTACATACTTGGCTTAAAAAACTTCGTGTTTTGGTTGCACATAATTATTGCATCAGTACTTTAAGAATGTATTTCACTAAATAAATTAAACAGTTAGAAGATTAAATGTAATAAATTACATCAGAGTATATGGTTTTGACTGTGTTCACATTTGAGAGTGTAATAATGCAACTTTTTCCATCTCTTAAACTGACAGCTGGAAGATGAGTACCACACGTTGTGAGCAGTTTTGCAGATATAAGTAGAAGCAGGGGGCTAAGTTAAAACAACTCTTCAAAATATGATTATTCTAGGCATGTTTGTCAGAACTACTCTAATCTCTTTAGATACTAATTTTGCATAGGAAGACACAAATTATCAATGGCACCACTGTTTTGTAAAGCCAGTAATCTATCTGAATCCTAAAATCCTGGCATAATCAGAAGAGAAGGAAGGAGTTTCTCTTGTTCTGTGTAAAGGCTAGCACTGAGGCTATAGTCTCTGTTTCTCTCCTACAGCTTATATGGAAATTAGTTCTCTGTACTGTAATCCAGTTTCTTTTCTATAATAACGACTTACACAGGGACTTGTATGTTGGGTGCTCCACATAAAAAGGCGTGGTTATAAGCGTGCAATTGTTGATATGGTGAAGTTCTCTGTAACTTTAAGTTTTCAGATATGGGGAAGGTCTTCAGGATATGGAGGGCTTTGCAGTTTCTCAGTAACACATCTCTGTCTGTGGTATTTGCAGGCTGATAGCCCAGGCCTGAAATTTCTAAAAAATCTGCTTGCAGAACATCTGTGTTGCTAAAGAGAGGCTGGGGGAATAAGTTTAAATCTGAATGTCTGTCTGTGGAAGGCAAATATCAAAAAGCATCTGTGCTCCGTAGTGATGGAAACATGAAAATATGCTTCACCTAGATCCACTGATATGAACTTGTGCCTGAGTGGCTTGATTAACATCTGGCATACAGAACATTCTTAACATACAGAATATTTAGCCCTCTCAACTCTATAACCAGATGTAAACAATTGTCTTTCTTTTGAGCTAGGAAGTATGCGGAGTAGACCCCTTTATTCTGTACCACGGAGTCTGCTCTTTTTGGTACAGAATTTGAAACTTGATGGGGTTTGAAATCAGGGAGGCCCTGAGCCCTGAAAAGGTTGGGGGCCAATGCTGAACTGAAGTTTGTATCCCTGTGAAGTAGTCAAGAGCAACTCAGGCAGTGAGCAATGTGTTCAACTGTAAAGTCCCGTCAGCAGCCCCATCCTTCATGGATGGGCTTCATAGGACTCTTTAGTGGTGGTGTGGTTTCATACTGTATAGAGACAGAATTGTGGGATAAATAGAGGAGAGCGCAGATGCTTGACTATAGACCTGAGAGTGTGACTCTGTCCATTTGGGGCTCATGTAAGGCTGATGGAACTTATGAGCCCCAAATGACCCCATGTGACACCAAAACTTATGAGGGTGTCACATGGCCAGTCCTTTCGGCTATACTTTTTATCTGCCAGGAGAGAGGTTTTGATCAGCTCCATCACAGAGGGGGTTGAGTGCTGCAGATTGGAGTGTTTGTTCCAAAGCACACAGCAAAATGGTTAATATGCCTGTACATGTGTAGTACATGAGGACAGAGGGCAGATCATACACACTACAGGGAAGAATAAAAACTTTTCCAGTGCATAAAAAGCCTGTCCTCTAAATCATTCCTATTTTGTTTTTACTTTTAAAAATATTAATGTCTAAAAAAAAATCCTGCATTATTTATGTGAATCAAATGCTGGGTTGAGCAGATTGGGTGATTTTGCTGGGTTATTTCATATTATGTATTTAAGTAAGAAATAAAACACAACTGGGTGTGCTGTTATAGGTAAGTCATCAGTGATGGGGTGACATGCAACCAGTGTGAAGCAGCGGGCCATTACTGTGCCGAAGGACAGAGGACTTTGAGGTTTCTCAGTAATATGACTGGTGGTGGTGATGAGTGTATAGCTGCTATAATGTAACTCACAAAAGGAACTAACTTGTTACACAGATGGTCTGCAACATTAAATATAAACTGATAAGGAGTGTGTTGTTCTTTAATTGATAAATATAATCATTGGCAAATTGCATTGGTACAAGAACAATGAATGCTTCTGGACATGATATTATAAGACACTAATCGACTTTGGTGTGGTAAAAGCATTACACCACCCTCTCATTGATTATTTTCATGTAACACTGTGTCTTGTGGAGTTTTGTTCCTTACTTTAATGAATTCAAACCTTTCAAATCAATTCAAAACACTGCATATTTCTTGAGACCTGATATACTGTACCAGCATACAAACAAATGTGGACACACAAAATTCATTGTGCCATTTTGCATTCATACGTGGAAGTATTTCTATTTCATTATTATTTGCACCTCATACAGTGGAGGCCCCAAAGGGTTAAACTCTAGTATCACCCTTGTTAATGCGGACAGAGCCTTGCCAAGGAAGCTAACACAGGTCTATGGAGAGATGTGGGTCAAAAACATTAACGTCCTCTGTAACTTGTTTTATGTTTAACTGATTTTTCACAAAATGCTTGGTTATAAATTATAATCATATTGCAATGCAAATGTACCAGCATTGCTGTATTTTACTTGGGAACTTCGGTCATGCAGTGGGACGAAAGAAATGTACAGTGGACATAAAAAGTCTACATACCCCTGTTAAAAGTGCAGAGTTTTGTGATGTAAAAAAAAAATTAAACCAAGATCAATCACGCCTGATCTTTTCCACCTTTAATGTGATATAGCAACCAACAATATTCAAGTGAAAAACAAATCGATATGTTTTAAATAAAAAGTATTCATACTTAGCATACTTGTGCATAAGGTGCATACTTAGAGCAACCATTTAACCAACTTAACACTTCATAGGTCTACAGGCAAAGGCAATCAACTTGAATAGATCATCCAAATACCTTTGAGCACCTGCAAATGGAAGTACTTTGTTGAAAATGGCTGTAATTCCTAAATGGTAAATGCCATATTTTTGTGGAACCTCTTAAAATA
>CM075019.1:7227647-7238231 GCA_037576675.1 Pangasius sanitwongsei | reverse complement strand
AATAATAATAATAATAATAATAATAATAATTATTATTATTATTATTATTATTATTATTATTATTATTATTATTATTAAAGCTGCAAGCAGCATTTTTGGGGGCCAAGAACCCCCAAAGTAGAGTAGTTTCATGAGAAGTTTCACTCATGATGTGTATGTTTTGACCACGGACAGTAGTGGAATTCTCTGACTGTCTAGATGAAGAAAAGGGCAGCAGGGTGGCATTGCTGCAGCAACTGCCACTATTACTACTATGATGTGAGCCAAATTTGGTGAAGATTGGACATAGATAGATAGATAGATAGATAGATAGATAGATAGATAGATAGATAGATAGATAGAAACTTTATATATAGGTATAGATATAAAGGATATATAACTATATATATAGCTATATATATATATATATATATATATATATATATATATATAGTTATATATATATAGTTATAGATATAACTTTGTTATAGATTTTTATTTTATGACTTCTACAGTGGCTAGTTTTGCAAGGTACTCACAAATTGTACCTGAGACTACTAATTTTTTTAAAAAGGAAAGCGTTGTCACACCAAATATTGACTTTGTTTCACTATTACTGTTTACTGCTCTTTATAGTAATTTTTTTAATGTAGAAAATTTTAATACACACACACACACACACACACTCAACAACCATGCCACGGTTAAAGTCACAGAGATCACACTTTTTCCCTATTCTGATCTTTGATGTGAAGCTCTTGACCTTTATCTGCATTATTTTATGCATTGTGCTGGTGCCAAATGACTGGCTGCCTGGATAACTGCATAACACTGAGCAGGTGTACAGGCGTCCCTATTAAAGTGGATTGTGAGTATATACAGTATAAATATAATATATAATATTTATTAACAAAATAGTTTTACTGGCAGCAGTAAAATATTTCAGTTGTATTTATGTACTTCATAATTTCATAACTTTCCCAGAATCCTTTTTTTGGATGGTATACAATATGTAATTTTAGCTTTGGATTATGACTCAAGAGGGGAATGGGAAAAATCAAGAGGAGGGCTAACTAGAGGTGGAGGAGGAGAACACTTGTTAGGTCTTTCATGCATAAGGCACTTTACTTGGCTCTCGACTTTAGCTTTGCTTAGGCTTATACAAAAGCACTGGAACACAAGGCAACCAGCAAGATGTGCGGAAATGGTGCAGAACAATGCACTGAGGAATGAACTGGAAAAAAAAGAAGAAAAAGTGAAAAGTAATAGTCAAGAGGGACAAAGGAGTTGAAGAAACTATAGGTTCATGGGAGATATTTCTCTACACACCTGGTAATTCCTTAAAAATTGGTGAGATAACTTGAAGATGGATCAGAGAAGCTCAGATATACCACTAGCATCATGCTCCATTCAAGCTTCGGTTCAGTCTTTTTCCTCTGGTCTGGGCTCCTGCACTTCTCTGTCAGGTAAAGCCACTACTTTACACACCATCTTGATTTCTAAGTGTCTTCAATCCCCTACACTGTTCTTCAAACACAGTAACAGGAATCGCCAAAGTAAGATATCTAGATGAGGTGTGTTATTTTTGTTGGGCATTATTCTACCTTGATCCACTGTTTTAGGCCACAGTGTCTCAAAACTTTTTTAAAGTTCTTTTCCAGTCATATAGTGGATCATGTAAAGTGCCTTACTCACAGAACCTAACCAAAGCTTGAGTTTAGTACAATCAGAACAAAATAAGTCTCATAGGTTGCTCCCTAAAGTGCTTTATCACTCATTTCATGCAAGTAAATTTAAGAATGCTGCTACCAGGTGAGCAAGAATAATTACACTTCATTTAGTCAAGTTGCTGCAATTAACAACTTTTATCCAATTCAAGATGAAAAACACAGCAACACTTAAAGATAAGCCGTAATTTTCCATTCTGAAAATAGCATTCCACTGGCAGATATGGCTTTGGTTGAGCCACAGGATCAGTAGGATTACATAGTGGTTAACAGCTAGAGGAAAACAACCACGTGCTAATAATCCTCTGGGCCATGATGGCAGGGAGCCAAGGTATGGAAAAATAAGAAACTTGTGCTTACCAAAAGTTCTGATGACTTTTATGGCACACATTGATATGCTATATTTTGCTAAGTCATTAGAATTATTTTAGTCTTCTTATTTTAGGTTTCACTGATCTGGTTAAAAGATAAACTTAAAATTAGATAAACTGTACTTCAGTATCCAGGATCGTAAATTCAAAGCATTCAGGTAATGTAAGCCTTGTATAAGACTAATAGAAGGGATTAGGATTTTGGGGCCCTTGGGTATTGGAATGGCTCAGCTGAATAATCCATCATATTCTAGTTAAAATTCTAAATGGTCACAAGACACATTTAGACAATACGCATATAATATTCTTTATGAAAAACATCCATGTTAACGAGATTTAAAAGTATATGTTACCCAAAATCTTTTTTTGTGGCATAAACTTATATTACTTGCTGTGGAATATAAAGTATGGGTGTGACAGTTTTGAGTTCCACTAATTCAAGTAAATTTCATAATACCGATGTGTTCCTATCTCTATTTAAGATCCCGTTTTCTAACTTAATTGACTCATGTATAAGACTTTTTGTGGTAATAAGCCTTGTCCCTTTAGGTAGGGCTCTGAATTAATGAGCTGGTCTGATTTAATTATGTTGTCTCCTCATAATGTTCTATAATTTTGAACAGTTCTTTACTTCAGTAAGGTTTTTAGCTATCTTAACCACCTCTGTTGACATGCCATGTGTCTGTTTGTGTGTGTGTGTGTCAGTGTCACCAGCTGCAGAGAGACTGCGCTGCATCCTTGGAGAGGAAGATGACTCCACACCAACACTCTTCACAGAGATGGACACACTGCACCATGAAGGTGGAGAACTTGAGTGGAAGGAATCAGCAAGGTAACTCACAAACATCATTTTCATACACACTTAATTAGAGCCACACTCATTTACACACATACAGTACATGATTATGTCCTGTGAAATCCTAAAGGGGCAATACTGTGACCTTTGTTCTGTATTTTGGGAGTTTATACACAAAATCATCTTTGAAATTGATTTGACTTCTTTGACATTGTCACTGTTGGAGACAAGTCCTGATGGCTCTTTTCCATGTCTGCCTGAAGAAGAGTTTGTCTGAATGGTCTTAGTAGAGTGCCCATGAAGGACTGTTTGCTAGGGGAAAGAGGCAGCTGGAAATTAAACTGAACCTTGAAAGGGGACGAACTGGTGAAAGTATCAACAAGTCAGCTGGGTGCAATCTATGCACAGATCGGCATCCAATTCCAGTACCATGTCAGATGCTGATCTGGGCATCTGCAAGATATACCCCTATTATATTACTTCTGTGGGAACAGATACAAACTCCTTCACATCTTCTGCCCTGGACTATAGTGCAGTCCATGACTTGACCAAAGAGAAGGAGATGACATGCTCTACGTATCACTTTTTGGGATGGCCCTGTGACTAGTCTTTTGTTATCTGATGAGTTCATATTGCTTCAGTCATGCTGTGAAAGGAATAAATTGCCAAGACACCAAAGGAAACTGTAATATTGTACTAAAGAATTATTTTATCTGACACATCGTAAGAAACATTACATCAAATTACAAGGCTAATGATACAAACCGTAACCTTTATCCAAAGAGCAAACATGCAATTAAGATATGTTTAGAAGATATAGAAGATATGTTCAGCTGAAAACTGATCATATCTTCTATATCTTCTAAACCTTCTAAGCATATCTTAATGAAGTAGAAGTGAAGAAGCAAAAGTCTGGCATCATCAGTCTTGTTCATCGGTCTTTGCTTCTGGTAGTAGGGGAGTATTGATGAAGAGCAGTTTTTTTTTCTTGTTTCTAATTTCTTATTTGCAATTTATTATTCGCAGCAATTTCTTGTAGTCATCACCGGATCACTCTTAGCCAATGACAAATAAATTAGCACACAGAACTCCTACAGATCCTTGGGTGTAGTAGTGCATGAAGGCCACTTTTTGACAAAAATAATGAGAATTTAAACCATAATATTAGTATGTTTAAAAAAAAAATTATGTTCATGCCAGTTAATTAGAGTAAAAATATATTAGTATAAAGATACAATGCATCATTTTGATCTGATCATTGATCATCATTTCACAGGTGGGTGAAGTTTGAGGAGAAAGTGGAGGAGGGGGGAGAACGATGGAGCAAGCCTCATGTTTCCACACTGTCACTGCACAGTCTGTTTGAGCTGCGTACATGTTTACAGACTGGTAGCATCCTGTTGGATCTGGAGGGCTACTCTCTGCCTCAAATAGTTGGTGAGTTTTACCTGTGTGTGTGTGTGTGTGTGTGTGTTTCACATAAATTTGTTGCAGTAGTAGTAGTAGTAAGTCAAGGCAACTGAAACATCTCATCAGTATGATATCTATACCATCAGATTTCATGTAGTTGACTTACCTCTAGGCATTCAATATGACCTGGATGAGTAAGCCACTTCATATACTTGTTCCTTTATGCGTTATAACTGGGTATCTGTATCTTCCTCGTGTTCAGATGAAATAGTGGACAAGCATGTGCAGGATGGCCTGATAGACTCTGAGCTCAGAGAGAAGATCAGTTTCATCTTGCTGAGGAAGCATCGACACCAGACAAAGAAGCCCATCCATCGCTCACTGGCTGACATTGGAAAACCCAGCCCTTCAAGTAAAGGTCTTGACCTCTAACTGTCTATGAATTGTGTTACTGTTTTCCTGATGTGGGTGTGGGGGGGATCCCAGGGTGGAATTAAAAATTATTGGCACCCTTGGAAAACCAAAATGCTACGGAACCAATACTTAGTTTATTCAGTTGGCAGGGACTTTTGTCTAGTGTCTTACTGGTAGGGCAAAATACAATCCAGTAATATTCTACAAGACTCTAAAATCAAAGAATGATGTACAGTGGTACACTGAGCTTCCATTACCCATTTTTGTTTTTTAGCTTGATATGATAGATGCTACAATATGAGAGTAAACCTTCAGTGATGATACATTATTTTAAAAAATCCTTATATAAATACACATTCTTATCCATAAAAAATTATGTGTCAAAATGACATTCATGATCCTTACACTTCTTCAGCCCCTTCTCACAGGTTTTAGAAAGGATTCAGGTGAAGCGACTGGGAAGACTACAGCAAAACTTGTAGGACTTTTTCATACCCTCTTAACACATCTTTACTAAGAGTGCAAAGAATTCTGGAGGGCAATATATCGATGTTATATTACAAATAATATATTTTGAACCTCATTAAAAAAAACAACAAAACTCTGATTCTGCCATGCTATCGTATCTGCACTTCTGTGCAATATTATGCCTTCTCATCTCACCCTTCTCATCTTCTCTGCACTGTCCTTTCCCATTTCCAATGTACCCTACACTCTGCAACCTCTCAATATGTCTCTTGAGCTCTCTTTTTCTTTTCTTTTTTTCCCCCTCTTCCCTCTTACCCTGGGTCTGTCAGACCGGAGTCCAAGTCGTAGCCATAGTTCCATGCATAACTTGCATCACTCCACTGAGGACTTGCGAGGTCGCCAGAGTGGAAGTCTGGGAAAACTACGTGAGTCTAGGATTCTCACCCCAATGTAGTCTACTTCCTGGCTAAAAATCTATATATGGTTCTAAAAGTCAAAAATATCAATTGTACATGACTATGTCTGCTTTACCACTATGGTAGTCCTTACAGCAACATAACACACTTATGCATCTTATCTTGATGCATGAGATATGGAGATGTACGGAATTTAATACATTTTTACTACTACTTGCTTTCTTTTTCATTCATTCTTCAGCCATTCTTCTTCTTCCTTCACTTTAATTTAATCTCATGGCTGCAAGTGCCAAAAGTTAATACACATTGTTACAACCAGCTAAGCAGCTAGCTGATGAAGGCAGTGACAGCTAGCTAGCTAGACTTAATCAAACAGAACTTTATACTTAGAAATTATACCCCCACTGCAAGCTCCAGACTGGAGCCGATATGTTTAAGTTTGAGATGTCAGTCATGTTCATTCCCGATTCCCGAATAATGAGCATTAACCTTTCTTCCTATTAAAACACCATGTAAATGAATGTGTAACAAACATCTAGAGATGCACTGGCAAGCTGCACAGTTCGCAGAAAATTGGAGTTAAATGAAATCGCAGTAGTGCAATGAAATATTTGATCATTTAATTTGCTA
Source organism: Pangasius sanitwongsei (assembly GCA_037576675.1). Lineage (NCBI taxonomy): Eukaryota > Metazoa > Chordata > Actinopteri > Siluriformes > Pangasiidae > Pangasius > Pangasius sanitwongsei. Next base: position 7,232,020 of record CM075019.1, on the reverse strand, counting down.
AAATATTGAATTCCATCAAGATGAATAATATAAGCACTTGTTAAACATTTCAGTGCCGTATCTTAATGAAATTTTATTAAATTTTATTTTATAGTCTTTTATATATATATATATATATATATATAAGTGATATATATAAATATTTTATAGCCTGTGCATGACACCAGTGGTGTATTGAGAATCTGTTATTATTGCAGTGTGCAATTTAGGATAGCTAATTTGGGTTTGAGGACCCAAGCACTATTCATGAATAATGTAGAATAATTCTATATAACCACGTGGCTCAGACAGTAGTTCTGGCTGTAACATGAATGATAGGTTTATATTATTGCACTCATTCTAATAGGTTATTGTTTCTATAGCAACAGCTCATCACATGGACTTGTATAGTGGATGCTCCACATAAGCTAAGCCTTAAAAATAAACAGATTTTCTTTTAAAAAATGTGTTGTTGTTTAACAAAATAAAACATATAGCTGTTAATGTGGTAAAGCTATACATAATAAAGTAGATGTTTATTAAGCATGCATCCAAAACTGAGGGCATAATCCTACTCAAACCACAAAGTGGTTTCAGTAATCAATACTGAAGAATCCAGAATTTTGCATATCTGCAATAAAGGTACACAAATTATATTTAGATTGCAACCTTTGTGTTATGCTACTATGTGAGTTACGAAACTGTTGGTGTGTAGGACAGATTTACCCCATGTGAAACATTAGACCTGTTATTTACACTTATTTGATGACACAATGTCATAATCAAGTGAGTAATGTTTGTATTTTTTGTCTTTCAGATCATGTTCAGAGTCGTAGTATGAATGACATCTCAATTACTCCAAGTTCTGACCAGGTATGTTTTTTTCTGTTTTGGAGGAACATCCATGCTTTCAATGTGTCTGCACTGATTAAGCTGTGCAAATGAGTTAATTAAATATCTAGAAGGAATTTGAGTACCAATCTCTGCAATGCCTTGGCTGGTATGATAGATATTTTAGAGATTTTGGTAACAATAGCACTCTAACAGTAGGACTTAACAATAGGCACTTCTGTGGGGCTTGAACAGTGTTGAGTAACATGCCTGAAGTGGAATATTCTAGTTTATAATGGGAGCGGGGTGGGGTATAAAGTCTTTCTAAACTACACAGCATTTCTAATCCTCACTCAGACCACACCAACACCTAGAAGACAGTTAATTAATATTGTTTTATTCCCTTAGATTATTGTGTTTTTCCCCCCTTAAATATTGTATCAGAAGTAGTTTATGTTCAACTAAGCACTATACAGTAAAAATTAAATTGACTATAAGGAAATTTAAGTGAATATAAGGAAACTATTTTGAGGAGGTCCTGGAAATACATATTTTATCATTTAGGAATTATAGCAAATTTTATAAGCACAAGTACTGGGTAAAATAGTGAGGCCCTACTTTTTAAAGCAAAGCAAAAATAAGATCATATTGTGTTTGCATGGATTGGTGTGGCCATCTGGCTAGCTTTTAAGTGTTGCTCTCCCCAATACGTACACTTCCATACAATTGTTTTAACCTGCTCTGTTCTTTCAGGAGATTTGATTTTAATTTTAGTGCCAGCTATGGTATTTTGTTTCAGATGTTCTGTTGTTGGCAGCATTATTTAAGCCCTTTTTTGTTTGTAAAATGAAGCGCACTCTGAGGCTTGCTCAGATTGCCAATCTCTTCGCTTAATGAGGGAGAGTAAGCTCAGCAAACCTCATTTCTGTCACCTGTACTCACAATTTTATTGTGCTGAATCACATCCACCCATTGTAGCCATGCCTCTAAAGGTTTATAACAGCCCTAGTAACCACAGCTACAGATATGGACTCCAAACCACAAGAGTTTTCTGGCACTGCTTCCTGAAGGGAGGGCATGTCCACTGGACCAAAGGGTTCCCCAGAGTGCTCCTTCCATTACTCAAGAATATCCCAGGCAGTTCTAACTGTGCCCATACAAAGGGCAGATTTGCATGAAGTAATGACCTAGATACCCCATACTCCTTCAGTACTTTCCACAACAATACTCCCATGATCCATCAAAGAACTGTGCAAGAGCTGATCCACTGTCCCACAACCTGGGTAGAACACATTTTTTTATTCCTCTATCCTCAGTTCCACTATCGGAACAGTCTCTGGTCCTCCCCTTCCCTTTTTTTTAAAACTGGGACCACCATCCCAGTTTGCCAGTCCAAAGGCACTGCCCCAATTCTCCATGCAGCATTGAAGATACTTATTAACCAAAAAACTCCAACTTTATCCAGTGTCCTCTTTCGCCAAATCTCATCCACGCATGTAGCCTTGCAGACTAGGAACCCAAAGACTAGGAAACATGAATGAGAAATAACAAGGCTAGACAACAACATGAACCTTATATGAATAAAATGCAGTTACGGGGCGTCCTGACAACCAGGTGACCAGTCTCTCAGTTTCTGGAGGCTCTTTGGTTGACAAGATTCATACAGAGCGCAATCCTTAGGTTGAGGAGAAGATGCAACATCCTCCACAGAGTGGCGAGGCAGAGCGACCTTCTCTATGTAGCTAAGGGGTGGAATGACGTCCAAAGCAGAGCATGTGATTGGAGCGACGGCCACCGTGTGGCCAACACGGGAGCACGGCCCAAGGCGGAGCCAGAAGAGGGTGCAATGTCCACTGTGGAGCCAGAGAGGGGGGAGCGAGGTTCTCTGCGGAGTCAGAAGGGGGAGTGATGTCCTCCGCAAGGCAAGGGGGGAGTAAAATCCTCCGCAAAGGAAGAGGGTGGAGTGATGTCCTCTGTGAAGCAAGGTGAAGGAGGGATGTTTTCAGCAGAGCAAGGAGGCGGAGTAAGGTCCTCAGCGAAGCAGGTAGGTGGAGCAACATCCTCAGCCAAACAAGAAGGAGGAGTGGCATCCTCAGTGGAGCAAGGAGGCAGAGCGACATCCTCAGTAGAGCAGGAAGGCAGAGTGACAGGAGATGGTCCCCACCCGGTCGGGAGCCCCCTGCTGAAAATTTTTTTCAAGGGGCGCATAGCTTCGTTCCATGTCAGCATGGCATTGATCCAGTCATTCTTTCCCTGTTGCTCCCACATCAGGTGCTTCTCTTGTAGGAGTCCCTGCTGAAATTTAAAAAATCCTGCTGCATCCATTTTAGTTGGTCTTTCTGTCAGGAATGGTTCGTAGAGGCAGATACAAGTGCAGAAAATGTTTATTGACAGTGAACACAAAGACTAGGAAACATGAACAAGAAATAATTAGGCTAGACAACAACATGAACATGATACAAATAAAGGTAACAATAACTAAAACCAACAAGGAGTGCTATACAATACATAACTTAAATACTCGTGATAATCAGACAACAACATGATTGAGGTGCTCATGGTCATGTAACATGGTGCATGCAGTGAACATTGTGACATGCAATGGGTGATGTAGTCCAGCATTGTATAGGTGCTACCATCACAGCAGGATGTATTTCTTCTTAGTTTACTCATACACTGTTTCCAAGATAGGCTCTGGATTCACTATAAAACCTCATGAGGATAAAAGAGTTACTGAAGGTAACAATAAAATATCTTTTCATGTTTCTAAAACACTCATTCACCTTCAGTAACCGCTTTATCTTGGTCAGGGTTGCAGTGGATTCAGAGCCTATTCTGGGAAAAATGGACATAAGGTGGACTATACCCTGAATTGGACACAAGTACATCACAGGGCACCATGCACACACACACACACACTCACACACTCATTCACACCTAGAGCCAATTTAGCTTACCCAATCCATCTACTGGCATGCTTGAGGAAGGTGGGAGGAAACTGGTGAGAGGAAACCCATGCAGACATGGAAATAACATGCAGAGAAACTCCACATAGACATTAACCTGAGCTCAAGATCAGGATGCTTGGTTCTAAGACATTCTTAGATCAATAGATATACCTACTGCACATGTGAGAAATGTAATGTAATTCTTCTTTCTTTCTTTTTTTTTTAGAGTTCTTGTTTACTAAGATACTAATAAACAGAGAAATGCAGATTATGGGCTTCATGATCTTACTTTTAATGTATAATAGGTCACTATGTTGAAATGTTACCCACCAGCTCAAGAACAAGTTTATGAAGAAAATTCCTAGAGATGCTGAGGCATCCAATGTGTTGATTGGAGAGGTGGACTTCCTGGACAAGCCTTTTGTGGCCTTCGTCCGACTTGCTCAAGCCACAACACTGGGTGGACTGACTGAAGTCCCTGTGCCAACTAGGTAAAAATATATACAGTCGTGTGAAAAAATTAGGACACCCCATTAAATATTCAGTTCTTTGTTAAGAAATGTCAACATGTCAATTTCTGATCTTGTTTTAATTTGTACCTGTAGATGAAAGTGA
>CM075019.1:7187007-7227547 GCA_037576675.1 Pangasius sanitwongsei | reverse complement strand
CCTGATGTGATACACCTGTAGGTAATTTTAGCCATTTTAAGTACAAATAAATGTGGGGGTGTCCTTACTTTTTCCTCTCAAGAAAATTGATTTTTTTTTTTTAAATTACATTTTACAGATAATTTTCTTTGGTTTTATTTGTTTAGTTACATTACTTGAATCTCTCAATATTGTTAAAATGAAGATCAAATGTCCGTATGTTTACCTGTGTTAAAAAAAATACTGTTGCTTTTATATTTACATGTTTTTCTTTTTTCAATCTTGAGTACTGAAAATGCTTTGTATTTCCTCTGCAATTTTATTGTTTTTTTCTAGGTTTCTCTTCATTTTGCTTGGCCCTCATGGCAAAGTCAAGTCCTACACTGAAATCGGTCGTGCCATTGCCACCCTCATGGTTGATGATGTATGAATGAATGGATAAATCATTTTATAGTTCTAAATAATTTTGTGCCCCAAATTTTATGTAATGAATTACACATGGGGAAAAAAACATTTGCATACGTTATGTCATTATTAATTTAATTGTCTCTCCAGCTCTTCAGCAGTGTGGCCTATAAGGCCAGACAGCGTGAAGACTTGATTGCAGGACTTGATGAGTTTTTGAATGAGGTGACTGTTCTCCCACCAGGAGAGTGGGACCCAAAGATTCGTATTGAACCACCAAAGAAAGTTCCTTCAGCAGAGATGAGGTATGAAGATGTGAATCATGTGCAATGGACATGATGTAATCTGGTTTTGAATATCTGTATTGATAAAAAGTAACCAAAAAGTGCAAAAGAAGTGAATAAGATGAATTTGCTTTTTATTTTGCTGCAGAAAGTCAGTGTTTTCACTAAATGAGCTGGGGCAAGCAAATGGAACTGCAGGAGGAGGAGGAACAGCTGCTGATGATGAAGAGATGCCTGCCGCTCATGAGCTGGGAGAGGAACTGACGTTCACTGGGAGGTAATGTTACCCAGTACACTAGGAACTCTAAACACTCTTCTTGTGAGATTTGGTCCTAGAAAAAATTAACAGAGAGGCATCATCATGGCAGAATGCTGCAACACTCTCTAAGGAGCTGATGGTATTAAGTTGATTTGAAAAAATAGAAATCAATATTGATACATTCCAGGTTAGGATTAAGCCATAATACTGCATTTATTGCATGTATTGCTTCAAATATAGGTCAAAACAGATGAATTTTGGAAAAAGTGTTTCATTCCAGGTTGTCTATGCTCCGAACATTCTGTGTTTTTGTGCTTATTTGTACAAAGGAGATATGATTAGTCTAGTAAAAAATAATTTAACTTGTAATTATATTGCAACTTGTAATTTAATGGATTTTAACTGTTTACTTGTTTATTGGAAGAGATATTATGAGCTGGCAGTCTTTAATGATTTACGCAGAATATTTGCTTTGACTTTGTGTATTGTATATGTAAAATAGATTTTGTGGAGGTCTTTGTCTTGATATCAAACGGAAACTACCATGGCTGCTGAGTGACTTCTATGAGGGCTTTCACATCCAGTCTATCTCAGCTGTGCTCTTCATATACCTGGGATGCATCACTAATGCCATCACATTTGGAGGACTCTTAGGAGACGCCACTGACAACTACCAAGTACCATTATTTATTACAAAGCATTACCAACCTCAGTCTAGCTCTTCCCACACTCTGTATGTTATTTTTTGCCTTTACTTAATTAATAATTGACACATTTCTTGTACCATAAGCAGGAGCTCCCAAATAGCTTGTTTTGCTGTAGCTTTTTACATGCATTGACTGTTGCTTGTTCCACATTCAAATATCAGCAGTGCCTAAGACATACAATTTCTTTTGCAAAAGAAGGCTCAGAGAGAATATTCTCTTTTCTTTCTGTTGGTCTGGAAAGATCCTAGGACTTTTGATAACATACAGACAGTTATAATCTTGGTATTATAATAGGACATACTCTCCCGGACTAGTGCAAACATTAGGAGAAAATTTAGGTCTTAAGGTTCATTTCGAGAAATGTCTGGAATAACCTGATCTAAAAGTTCTGACTTATCATTGTGTCCCCTAGGGTGTGATGGAGAGCTTCCTTGGCACAGCTCTAGCAGGAATGGTCTTCTGTTTTTTTGGTGGCCAACCCCTCATAATCCTGAGTTCCACAGGACCTATACTGGTCTTTGAAAAGCTGCTTTATGAGTTTTGCAAGTGAGTGCAAAAGGCTGTTAGACATCCCACTACTTCATATTTGTTGTTTTATTCATGTATGTCTACTGATTAATATGGATTACCTTTGCAATCTGTAATTGAATGTCAGCCATTAAACCCAGACATTATGGCAAACAGCCTTATGTCCCTAAGTGAAAAAAGATTTATGGTTTTCTGAGTTCAGTTACAGTATATGACTTTATTGTTTTCCACAATCAGGACTAATGACATTGACTACATGGAGCTGCGCTTGTGGATTGGACTGCACTCCTGCCTTCAGTGTCTCATCCTGGTGGCTTCAGACGCCAGCTACATCATCAAGTACATGACACGTTTCACTGAGGAGGGCTTCTCCAGCCTCATCTCCTTTATCTTCATCTCTGATGCTATAAAGAAGATGGTGGGAGCCTTTCAGTACTACCCTATTAACATGAACTTCAAGCCTGACTACATCACTACTTACAAGTGTGAATGTCTCCCTCCAGACCAAGGTGAGCATCACTGAAGGGCAATTACCTGTACAGTTTATGGCCTTTGAATGCAGGAAAGGCTGGTTCTTGAAGTTCAACACCACTCTACTGTAACTTATTTGTCTTTGGTTTTGTTGCATACATTACATACATCTGTCTGATTGCCATATCAGCTGATATAACCCCACAAGCTATGTTTTCCTCTTTGTCATATAGATTCTGTGTAGTGATTTACACGGGCAATGAAGACACTGATTTAACTTGCATCTTTGACTTATTTTTATACTGTAGTCTTTTTTGTTATTTTTGTAATAGGTGCTTCAATGGTTTTCAATTCGTCTGCTCTACTTGGTCCAGACAACTTTACTGATTACTCTTTGGTAAGCGCAAGCTGTAAAGCCATGAGGATTGTAATGTTCCTAATGTTGTTATTTATTTGTTTGTTTGTTTGTTTGCTGCAAATTTATGCTATGAAAAATATCAACAATTGCTGAGGTCGAATTAAATAATGTGCTTTGATTAATGGCTAAACATTAGCAGATAATGGATTTTTTTGGCACATTTTTACTCATTCTTTTTATATTTTATTCCTGTATTTATTCCCTGTATCACTGTATATGCTCTTCCTTCCACATAGTACAACTTCACAGTTCTGGACTGGAGTCAGCTGAGCAAAAATGAGTGTCTAAAGTATGGTGGATCTCTGGTGGGCAAATCCTGCAAGTATGTTCCTGACCTGGCTCTCATGTCCTTCGTCCTGTTTTTCGGCACCTATTCCATGACCATTTCACTCAAGAAGTTTAAGACCAGCCGCTACTTTCCTACGAAGGTTTGAATGACCCAGACAAGAATATTATATTATTATGATCTGAAATACCAAGGTGAAATAAGAGTTAAAAATAAATGTTATTTGTACATTTAAAAAAAAAGGTCATTTTAATTTGTGCCATTTGTCCCCTTTCTCCTATTTGCCCTCCCACCTGTGCACACACACCTGCTAACAGAAGGATGCCTAAGCATGTAAAAGGTTTTGTGTACCTAAAATTATTGAAATAAAGATAAACTATGTTGCACATTTCAAATTAGTTTTTACAACTGAATTCATGTACACATTCTAAAAATGACCTGAGCCAATGGTACACCCATTGCTAAATAATAAACAAAACATGTGGGTTATTACTTAATGAACTGTGAGCTGTATTTGGATATTAATGATATTAGGTGACATTGACTGTGAAAACTATGAGACCCATTCTTTTTCCTGCCTATCATATTTACATCATTTTTTTGTGACTTTTTTGACCCCTTTAATCCCAACCTCATCCCTCAGTGGCGTACCTTGATTGCAGACTTTGCCATTATTATATCCATTATGGTCTTCTGTGCCCTGGATCACCTGATGTCCCTGGAAACTCCCAAACTGCATGTGCCCACTGAGATCAAGGTCACACAACTATCCTTCTGTGTCATAATCCTACCCTTAAAGGAAAGATTTCCTTTAATCACACTTCCTCTTTTAGAATGGATTTGAAAACATATCACGTGCATAATTAACCACTGCAGTGTTGTAGTGTTGTGTGCTAAATGCTTTTTTCTTCTCTTTCTCTAACTCCTTGTTTATGATTGTATGTCAGCTATTTATATTTCTTTCTTATTCCTCTCTGTAAATGTGTAGCTTCGGAAATTCATCAGTGATTTTGCCATCTTCACATCAATCATGACTTTTGTTGGTCTTGATATTTTAATGGGGCTTGAAACACCTAAACTTATTGTGCCTACAGAGTTTAAGGTATGATCCTGATTAGCTAACTGTGCTAAGTCATGCATTTTAGTCAAGGACTATTATCGGCATACAATTTTTTTTTTTATATTTAATGCACACTATTTTGAAAACTGTGAATCTATAAAGATTGGTTTCAGATTGCAGTTTAAAATAGTCCTTAACTAAATTACATGTCTGAAAGCATGGGCTAACTTTAATGTCAGAAAAAAATAGACTAGCCTTTCTTAACTACCTTATTAAAACACAACTTACCCTATTTCTCACTTGTGTCTATCTCTGTGACTACAGCCCACTCGGCCAGGTCGTGATTGGGTGGTCATGCCCATTGGGAAGAACCCATGGTGGATGTATTTGGCTAGTTTTGTGCCTGCTCTTCTTGTTACCATCCTTATTTTCATGGATCAGCAGATAACTGCTGTTATTGTCAACCGCAAGGAGAACAAACTTAAGGTACAGTATAGTAAAAGTCATTCTCATTCTCATAAACAAATCGGTAGAGTGTTATATTTGTGGATAAAATATGACCTGAAACCTGTGTTTTTATATTTAATGCAATAGATATTACATTTGTACATGCTTTATGTAATTGCTCTTACCACTGCATTTCATGCAACATTTGATACCACAGCTTAATGTATCTTAACTCAGGGTAAATTAGAGAGTGGAACTTTTTTACTCGTAACATATTTTACCCATTTTTTTTTCACATGTTGGACTCGAGCAGAAAGGATGCGGCTACCATTTAGACATGTTTTGGGTGGGAATCCTCATGGCTGTATGCTCTTTCCTGTGCTTGCCATGGTATGTAGCAGCTACAGTCATCTCCATTGCTCACATAGATTCCCTTAAGATGGAGAGTGAGTGCAGTGCTCCAGGGGAGCAGCCACAGTTCCTGGGAGTGCGGTAAGTACAGTAAATTATTAAAAGTAATATATTCTGTTTAATTTATTGTTTTTTTTTTCTGTTTATTTTATTTTATTTTTGTTCTGTTTAAATAATTAAGTTGCATCTCTCTGCATTTCTTCCCTTATTTTCTACAGAGAGCAGAGGCTGACAGGTATCCTGGTTTTTGTACTCACTGGAGTTTCCATTTTTCTTGCTCCCATACTGCAGGTGAGTCTTGTGAACATGAGTTAGTCTACCTCAGAAAGTACCATTGTGATGTTCTATGCTGCTGTTCTATTTGCACACAATACATTCTGTCTCTGTATGACTTGTTCGATCTATGCTTCCTTTATGGTCTCAGGCTGTTCAGACCTTCATAATTATAAATATGCAATACTCACCATTGTTAATAAGGCTATTAAAGTAAAGCTAACTATTTTAGCCTCATTTCGAGAGGACTTTATGTACTGAATTTCTGTGTTACCTTTATCCAGGTAGATGGTTATATCTGGTGCTGCAACAACTAATCAATAAAGTTTGATGATAATAATAGTTGGCAACAAATTTCAGTTTGTAGCTGGTCTGTGTTATGAAACTCACTGTGGCACGCACTTAACGTCACTTTACTTACAACTAATTATTCAACTCAACAGCATTGCATGGTTTAATCAAATATTAATATTAATTTTTCATTTTCAATCCCAAATCCCAAATGAGATCATTGAGATCCTCCACTGGTCACACTGATATATAGTTGCAGAAAAAGTGTGCAGAACCAGTAAAAAAATGTCTGGAAAACCGTGACCTTACGTTATGTCAGATATTGGATTTGAAAAATGTGGTAGGCATAAGCATTTATTTCTTTCATGGTTGCAATGTAAAAACAGTAACCTTTGATTTGTGTGTTATGGAGTCCTCAACATTCATATAAGGGAAATGTAATTAAGACAAAAATCTATGCATCATCTGTTCAATCTATAGATTTGGGTAAAAAAAAAAAAAGGGAAAACAGAAAACAATTTGTTGTCTACGCCAAGTTGCAACAAATTGACAGACACAGCAGTGTATCTGATTTCATTATCAACTATGACATCTGTATAGGGTTGGGGGTTTGATTCCTGCCTCCACCCTGTGTGCGCAGAGTTTCCTCAAGGGTTTCCGGAGTTGCTTCGGGTTTCCTCCGGGTACTCCAGTTTTCTCCCCCAATTTAGAGATTGGCATTTCTAAATTGTCTGTAGTGAGTGAATGGGGGTGTGAGTGTGTGTGTGATTGTGCCCTGCGATGGGGTATCCCCCACCTTGTGCCTCGAGTCCCCCTGGGATATGCTCCAGGCTCCCTGAGACCCTGTGTAGGATAAGCAGTACAGAAAATGGATGGATGGATTTCAAAACAGATATGAATTGAATGTATGATACATAGATTATACAAGTTTTCCATATATCTGTTTCTGAGCTTAATTTAACCAACTACAAATTGAAAGATTTCAGTATTCATTGTTAATTGTTTTGGCCTAAGCAATGTCTTCAGATTCTTTGCCTGCAAAGACACATGATACATTAAAGGCCTATAACAAGCAGATGAAAGCTTTTTTTTTGTTTGTTTGTTTTCATTTAAATAATTATGAAACTGTTTTACATCCTTATTCTTATAACCACCATTATACCATGTTATTGGAGCTGAAAAAAGTAGCTGTTGACTTTAGAATATTGCATTTGAACCAACAGAAATTTCCCTGTATTCCAAACAAAAGTGTGAATGCAGCTTTTCTTCAGCAACTTTTTAAATGTAAAAAATAAATAAATTAATTAAAAAAAAATTAAAACCCAAAGAAACTGATGTGATGCAGATTAGTTATAAATACCATCAATGCTGAAATCTAAAAAAAAAAATAATTGTGTGATTCTTTCAGTACTGTAGTATATAATGTATATAGATATTTTTTAAAAAATTGGCTAGTGAAGGATATACAAAAAAACAGCATATCACTGAAACCTTTACTAGGGTAATATTTTAACCAATCTGCTTTTTTCCTAGTATATTCCCATGCCAGTACTTTATGGAGTGTTCCTGTACATGGGTGTAGCCTCTCTCAGTGGCATTCAGGTGCATACACACACATACACACACTTATTTGTCTTCCTACAGACACTGACATATTTATTAATGCAGTTAATTAATGTCATGCCTACTCCTAAACCTAACTCTAACCTTAACCTCCCTTTTTTACTTTTTAAAATAAAATATACATTAAAAAAGCATTTTTTTTCTTCATGGGACCAGCCAAATGTCCCGAAAAGTCAAAACTGTCAGATATTACTATCTTTATGAAAACATAACAACCCCCCACCCTGACCACACATACACACTACTGTTCATTTCTATGTTTAGAAGTCTTTAGATTACATTTCCTCAGTCTTAATGTAAAGGATCTTAATCATATTGTTTAGTTTTGGGAGAGAATCAAGCTTATCCTGATGCCTGCCAAGCACCAGCCGGACTTCGTTTTCCTCCGCCATGTACCTCTGCGCCGGGTGCATCTTTTCACCTTAGTCCAGATTACTTGCCTGGCTGTGCTCTGGATCCTCAAGTCTACTGTGGCAGCTATTATTTTCCCTGTCATGGTAATAGCTATGCTTTTTTCTGTCCTCCAGATTCCTGGATTACTGTACATTAGGGGAAAAAAAAGAATACATTGGTATTGTGCTTGATGTCAAGTAGTAGTCATCCAATTGGTATAATTTTCTCTCCTTTCATACTTGTCATAGGTAGTTACCATTTACATCTAACCATTTGGCAGAATACAATCTAAGCATATAGGTTACATGTTAAAGGTGCCAATAATTTCCAAAAGTTGCCCAAATGGTTGTACAAGATAATTGTAGGAAGGAGAGAGAGAGAGAGAGAGAGAGAGAGAGAGAGATTAAACTAAACTAACTTTTTTATAACTAATAACAGCAGCAAAACCACAATTAGATTTACACACACCTTGACATAAGTGACTGGATTTCAGATGAAAGGCAAAACATCTTCAACAGTTTGCCATCTAACATGACCTAGATAATGGAAAATCATTGCATGGAAATACTTGTGAGACACTATTTTGGCATTTTTCAGCTTGTTGGACTGTTCAATATTTAAAGCTCTTATCAAACTGAAGAAGTTTAGGTTGAACTTGGAGATGGTTGTGTCTTATTTCCAGATCCTGGGACTGATGGTGGTGAGAAAGATGCTCGACCTTGTCTTCTCCCAGCATGACCTGGCCTGGCTGGATGACATCCTCCCTGAGAAGGACAAGAAGAAAAAGGATGATGAGAAAAAGAAGAAAGAGAGAAAGAAAACCAAATGCAGAGATCATGGCAGTGATGAAGAGGTAAGTGAAGTGAAGAAATAAGTCCTGATTAACACACACATAAAGATGCTAACAGACTTTAAACCAATCATGCGCTCTAATCTCGGTCAATGTTTTGCAATTGATCATTGCATTTTTTCCCCTCCTTCTTTTCACAGTGCTGCTAAAGAGGCACTGTGTAACATTTACTGCAGTCTGTATGTGTAATTTATCTAATCTACAGTTCTTATGTACCAGTCTCAGCATGCCATTCGACTTAGTTGGCATGTCCTGCATGTGTACTCTGCTGAATGTTATGTGTTTAAATGAGCACATAAATTTAGTTGCATGGCAGTAGATTGTGGTTTCTGTGTCTCTCCGAGTTGAAATGTCCCAGTGATAGCCTTGCCTCAGTAAAGATACCAAAGAAGCCGTCAGAATGTCCATCATCCTCCCCTGACCCTCCTCACACTCCCTCCTGACACACACCCTGCCGCATCTACACAGTGAGTGAACCTTAAATTTCCTTCCTCTCATGTCATAAATAGCTATGTCTGAGGTGGTTAATCATTAGTATTGAAATTTTAATTTCCTGAATTTAAACTAGAACTTTAAATTTCCATTAATTGGATAGATTTGTAGATATGAAGAAGTTGACTTCCATAGCACAATGCATCTGCCGACTTTTGGACAATAGCCATTAATGTTATGGGTGGACTGTTACTGAGTTTGTTCTTACAAAGTAACAAACTCAGCACACACACACACACTGTGCTGTGTATTTCTTGACATACAGTATAATAAATGCTTTTAGCAGCCCTCCTTTAAAAACATACCAAATGGAACTCAGGGAAATCACAGTAAATTTATATTATTTTGATGAACTCATGAAAAAACGTTTTTTCCCCCAATATAGGCTATGGTATATGTTTCGTTATACTGCTAACAAATCATGAATGTGCCTGTTTTTAAATTACCCATATTTAGTGTATGTTCTGATGTCGCTAGTTTGAATTACATTCACATATTAAATGTAACAGGAAAAATGCTAATTATACAGTCTGACATACAAGTCACAGATAATTTCATTTGTTTCATCCACCCTTTCACCTTTCTGTAAACCCTGCACCATGTCTGAACCATCATCTGCCAAATGCTGCTGCCTTACTGGTGGATCATTTTCATTTCATATGCTAGCTTATTGCTCCCTATTGGGTTTGCAAATTGGTTATAACAAATGATCTTCCTGCTTCACTCTGGTCAAAAGACAACATAAACGTGCACAAAAACTAATACAGCTGATGAAATGTCAAAGTGCCAGTGAAAATTTACATTTGGTCTGTTTCAAAGTTCCTGTTTGACTTCAATAAAAAGTAGTTCCCATGTTTAATTGTAACATTAGATCACTTTTTTCTTCCTATGGGACTTTTTTGCAAATCACAACAATAAACTTATTATTATCTATATCTTGTGCTCCCCCCCCCCCCCCTTTTCTTTTTGGAGAATCGGTGTTACTTGTCAGCACAAGCCTGGTCTGTTGAATGTGTTATAACTCGTGTTCACTTTTCCTCAGCATCACTTTGCACATGAAGATACCCCTGCCCCTCCATCTCCTGCTCAGCCTGCACTCCATTCAGCCACTCTCCCATGTTTAGGTGGAGCTCAAATACGAGGAGACCGGGTTTTACCACCAGCAGCGTGAGACTTGCAGTGAGACCACATTGGTGGTGAAATAAGAATCTTTTTGTAGTTTGGGTGAAAAATGTTTATTAAATGCAATGCAATTCAGTTTTATTTGTATAGAGCTTTGACAATGGACATTGTCACGAAGCATCTTTACAGAAATAAATACATTTAGAATATAAATTTTAAGTGTGGAATAATGGAAATGGAAAAAAAAAATTCTAACCTAAAACTTCATGTGCTTTGCCTTAGTTTGTCTAATGAATATAGAATAATTTGATCTCCAGTGAACATGTAAAACTTTATAAACAACTACTGCTTAGGTCAGTTAACAGGAGCCTTTAAATCACATACCACATGCACAAATTAACTTTAGAACTCTTTTCTAGTAGAACAGTTACTACATAGCACAATAATCAGTCATTTATTAAATAAAATTCAGCCTCAGGCTTTGGTGTTGCTTTGTGTGTAATATAACCAGGTAATTGAAATATCCCCACATAATATAGTTCTCTCATAGACCCTGGATTTAATTCAAAAGTAACTATAAGTAAGTACTAAACGTAACTGTAGATTGAATGTTGATATCAAATCTGTATTTGAAGTTTAATAGGATTTAAAATCAACTGATGTGTTACAATATTAGCATATGCTTGAAACTTAGTTATTGTTAGTTGTTTACAGTAGTTCCTCTATTTGAATGAATGTACTATGTATTTAACTGTGTGAATATGCAGTCAATTTGTTAAGTCCTGTAATGTATGCCAGAAATAAAGATATTTTAAAATTCAAACAATACTCTAATCTTGGAATCTTCCTCTGTATCAAGTCAAATCAGGGGGCTGCTGCACAAAACAACCTAAAATAAAGGAAAAATACACTCTGGACACATTAAATTGTATGTTTATTTTGAAATATTTGGGTACACATGCACACATTTTCAAAGGTTCTTACAGATACTCGTTCTGAACAAACCCTCTCCTCATCTTGTCTTGCAATCTCAGGTCTGTATTCAGAGTTGGTTATTTAAGTACAGTTAAAGGTTATGGCAATATTTATACAGGGAACGATTACAGACTTTTAAGATTGTTACTTGTCACACATCTTGAGATGAATGCAATAAAAATCTAACAGACTGCAAAAATGTATTTTTTTCATGTCAGATTGTACAAAGATACTCTATCGATAGACCTGCGATAAAATACAATTACCATGTACATTCAGATTATGCAAAATATCTGCATGTAGTTCACACCTCAGACATGGCCAGACAGGATTGAGGGATTTTTATTGTGTAGAAGTGTCCAAAACAAGGTTTTTAAGTAGCATCTAGACCACCACCTTTAAACACAAGCACTTTTAATTGTAATTTATCAGTATGGCTTCCACCTTCATTATTTAGCACTTTATAAAATGGTATTTTGATCTAGCACGTCCTATTAATTTGCAATTTTTTCATCATGCACAGACAGTGAACAATGTGTACAGCTGAATATAGCCGAGGTCATGAAATTGTAACGTGTGTGTGGGTTATAAGCTACTTTATCACGCTTCTGGTTTGTTATTTTGAGTTGTTGAATTAATAAAATAATGGCATTTCTTAGAGCATCACCAGGGAAGAAACCCAGCATCTGGTGACGTCTTTGGGTTCCAGACCTCAGGCAGTCATTGACTGCAAAGGATTTGCAACATAAAGTAAAAGTATATAAAAAGTATATAAAAAGTGCTGTAATTCCTACATAATTCACTCAATTTGAATGTCAATACCCTCAAATTAAAGCTGAAAGTCTTGTTATTTAAGTCATTATTATTATTATTATTATTATTATTATTATTATAGTCATTATTTAATTTCAACTCCAATATACTGCAGTAGACAACTAAAATAACAATGACTTTTTTGTTAATGTCCAAATATTTATGAACCTGACTGTATATGTTTTCAGATAGGAGCAAAGCATTAAATTTTTACATTTGGGGCCCCACAGACATACGCCTACAGCAAAGAAGCAAAAAGAAGAGTCACTGCTACTAGGCAACTGGCCAATATGGACGCCAAACTAGCTAGCTTAAGCAATTTGTCCAGATAGCATGTTAAGTCTCATAAGGGCAATGTTAATGCTCAGTTACTGGACACAGGGAAACAGGACAAGACCGTCAGCCTCCATACTGCAAACTTTACACTCAGCATCAACACTGAACTGAACTTTCACAAGTTCCGCCATATTGAGAAACGTCAGCATTGCGTCATAGCTGTCGCAGCTGTATGAACTCGGCGCTATAGAAATGTAGACATCCGAAGTGTTTTAGAGTACTTCACCTCGGATGTCGAAATTTTATTATAGCGTGAATTTTGTGAAATTTTCTTCTAAACTCGGTGAAAACAGTAAACCCCACCTAAACTTAAAATAATGCTGATAACTTTTACTTATGAAAAAAATCCATGTTGATTTGACGTCACTCCTTAACTCAGAGGAGCTCGGAGTTGAGATGACTCCAGTTCACGAGCAGGAATTTCGAGTTGAAGGGTCGCTTTCTTCGGCTTTTCCTGGTCGGATGCTGGGAACTACAAGTTACAACCTCTAGTCGAACGCAGTATTAGCTGCAAACCAGCGATTACAACATAATTACGTCACTTGCCGCTCCTCGCGCACTCTTATTGGACAAGAAATCCATTTCCGGTTGATGGAATAGCAGGGTTTGTTGGTGGAATAGCAATGGGGGAAATATTTGGGCTCACGAGCAAATTTAGTTCATATTCAATGACACAGCTGAACGAATTGCTCGAGGATGATGACAAGCTCAATGAAATTGTCAAAGAAATGGACGAGGTAAGCGCTCGCTGTCAACAAATACAACCGAGATTTCTGCATGACTCTCTTCCTTGCAAAACGCCTCTCCTTTGTCACACATATATCTCGCTATAAATATCTTGCCGCCATTTATTGCTGCCTAAATTCGCTAATTGTTTAACTGTACTTGGAGTGTTGATAAGAGTCATGGAAGTGAGCTAAAGAAGGTAGTTAGACAGATTGTTACTTGTTTTTGTCTCCGAAAATTCGCTTCTGTTATGTAATACAATTCATATCCTATAGAACCATGGATCTCAAAGTGGGCTCTCTGACTATCTATCTATCTATCTATCTATCTATCTATATATATATACATATATATATATATATATCACTGTGCTTGAAATTGCTTTTTACTATGAACTAGTATCAGGGTTGTTGTGGTTATTATTTAGTTATCATAGTTTCATGGTCTTGTGAAATGTAAGGGTTTAATCAGACTCAGAATCTATCATAAGGGGGTTCTTGGAATTATTTTTTTGTTTTGCTCTGGATGGGGTTCCTCGCTGCCAAACAATGGAGAACCCATGATTTAGAAGCAGTATGCAGGGAATCAAGCCTTGGTTGTATGGTAGTATGGTTGGATAAGCATACATTAACTGGTCCTATATGGCACAGAGGGGTTCGGGGTCATACACACATATTCATATTTATGACGATACATACAGTCTCATTGTTGCAAAATCCGCAATCTTGCCAGATTTTACGTTATTTTCCTGTTTCCTTATGACCTGACCAAATTTACATTTACATTTATGGCATTTAACAGGTGCCCTTATCCAGACTGACTTTCAGAAATGCTTTGTAGTCTATATCAACAACATATCCTCACGCTAGTTCACTAGGTTAGGGATTATGTGTACTGTCATTCTTAAAAAAAAAAAAAAAAAAAAAACCTGTTGGGGAGGGTAGTACATGAAAAGATATAGGTTTAAGATTTAAATAGTCAAGTAACCTTTATTTATATAAAGCACATTTAAAAGACAACGAATGTTGGCCAAAGTGCAGTGCTGTACATCATCTGAGCTAAATCTAAACAATGAAATAAAATGAGTTAAAAAAAAATAATTAATTCTTTTAAAAAAAGAATAAAACTAAAGCAGTAAATCAAGGAGAAATAAAATATTAAAAGACAAAACCACAGATAAAAGACCCAATACTACAGATCCTAAAAAAAAAATTTCAAATTGTTTTTAAAAAGGATTTAAAATGTCTACAGTGGGGGATGCCTTTATGAAAAAGGGTAAACTGTTCCATAATCTCGGAGCTATGACAGAAAAGGCCCGGTCACCTTTGAATTACTTCTGAGTCTGTGAAAAAGTTAAAAGGAGCTGATTAGACAATGTTAAAGCTCTGGAGGCATTTTATAATAGATAAACAATTACAATTATAAAAGAGACAAAGTCCCAATTCAAGTGCTTAGTGAAGAGGTAGGTCTTTAATTTAACTAAATTGTTCTAAAACTGTTTGAAAAAATAACTTGTCTATGATACAGTAAAATTTATCTTAATCTGACCAGTTGCCAGTACACAGGCTGGTAGACCATCTTTGCTAGCTCAGCCTGTGAATTGGCAGGTGGCAGCTTTGCAGATTAAGATAGATTTTGCATTAGGTCATATATTTACCACAACAGCAGTCTGCTGCTCTCAAACATAGACAATATAGACATAGAAACCCCTTAATAATGCCTAGCAAATGTCTCCTCTGAAGACAATGGAAACAGCATTTGCATATGAAATACATGGCAAACAAGCCAGTTTTTCAAAATAATTCAGGAAACCTAAAACAGAGCAGAACTACAGAACTGTTTCAGTCAATACATCATATCTGGGCACCCTGCTGTAATGTCACGTCTTTTGTAAACCACTGATTGAAATGTCCAGTCATTGAAAATGCCTTAGTATTTGTTGTTTTTTTTTACCTCCAGAAATACACTTATGTAATACTTTGGCAATAATAAGTTGGTCCTAATGCCGACACATGATCAGCTATTGAACAGACCCTTTGTGGATTGGATTAGGGGATTAGGTCTGTTGTAAGTGACATGCAAATGTGTAATTGTTTTAATATTGTCTAATATTACACACTATCTGTGTAGAGTACAATCCCATTTAATGTGTGTAATACATCAGAAACATAGCAATCACTACATACTCATGTGATAACTGGGCGCCAAAGAAAAAAAAAAAAGAAAAAAAGCAATGACCCCTCAACTGCCATTTTAAACATTTAACTTAACACAAGCAAGAGTTCGTAGCCAACTATCATGTGCTCCCTGATCTCCTTTTACCTTCAGATGCAGGAGATGCAGCAGACTAAAGAGATGACCCTCGCCAGTAACCGCAGTCTTGCAGAGCAGAACCTCAGGCTCCAGCCCAGTTTGGAACAACAGAAAATGCAGCTAACCAAGCGCTACTGCTGTTTACAAGAGCTCTACGAGGCCTACCAGCTCCGCAAATGCACTCTTGGTTAGTTAATCAGACCCAAGGTCTCTGTGTAATAGAACTACTTATTTAACTTTCTCTAGATTACACAGTACTTTTGTCCAGTTCTCTTTTCCTCCCAGAGATGCCGAAATATAAAATATTTAACTTTATTCAGACCTGATAAACCAAACTACTCATTAGAATTCCATGCAACCTTCAGGGGACTCTGCTGGCTTCAAATGTTGGTCATTATTTTCTGGATCTGCTACACAGGTCCCGCAGTTTAAATAAGCAACTAATATGACTTTAATGGTGACAACATCAGTTTATCATTCATTCATCTTCAGGAACCTTTTTTTAATCCTAGGCAGGGTTGCAGAAGCACCAGAACCTATCCCGGGAACACTGAGAATGAGGCAGGAATACACCCTGAATGGGACACCAGTCCACCACAGTGCACCGTGCATGCACACACACACACACACACACACACACACTCACAGCTAGAGGCAATTTAACAAGGCAATCCACTTACTGGCATGTTTTTGGGAGGTAGGAGGAAGCTGGACAACCCACATGGACATAGAGAGAACATGCAAAACTCCATACAAACAGTAACTCAAACCCGAACAATGCTTTGTTGGGTCAGCATCTAAACCACAGTCCACCAGTTGATGACTCCTGCTTTAGATATTTTGTAAGAAGAGTCACTTGGTCAGCATTTTCCCTGTAAAACCAGTGTGGGGGTCATAAAATTTTACATTCTTTTCTTCATATGGTTTCCTTAAGTGTTAATTCCCTACAGCCCACTAAGTTTGTTCTCTGTTAAATTAACTGTGTACTAAAATGCTGTTGAATTCTGGAATCTGGTTGGCCAAAAGTTGTTAATTTCCTATAACAGCAGATCTGACAGAAGTGCCAAATGTTTCAAATCATACCTCGGTAATATTACAATCTGTGCTGTATTAACTTCGAGAGAGGAAAAAAGAGAGACAGGTGAGGGAGTAACTTTTTATAGCTGCTATAACATAAGTGATAACTGGAACTAATTTGTTTTATGGATGTTCTACAACATTAAATCTACCCTGTGGGGACCCAAGGTAGAATAGGTCCATAGCACCCCCTTGCTGTTTGTAAAAGGCAACGAATGGGGCAACTTGTAGGCTGTGAGTAGAGACCCGTTTCTGTGGAGGAAGAGGTCCTGGCATTTGAGGAATGTGGTTAGTTGCGGCTTCCTCAGGTCCAACACAGTGCTTTGGCTCCGACTTCATGTAGATGTGGGTGGTTGGAAGTGCCCGATCCAACCAAGCAGCTAGTCATAACATGGGTTAACATAAATAACATAACATAAATCATCTGTATGTTTCTCTTCCCTGAAGGCGGTTGCTTATGGTCAATCAAGCAAGTTGAACCCTCAGTTCTTCTTGCAAGAGTTTACCAACTTTGCATCCCTGGTGCATATCTGCAGGAGTTGGGCTGGTTGGGCTCCGAGGTGGCTGGGGAGCAAGGAAGATGAAGCAAAAATAAACGAATATGGCAAATAAATAAACCTCCAAAAAACAAATGCTAGAACTGAATTGGATGATGGTTTAGATCCTGGATGTGTACTTGTCAAAAAGAATGAAAACTGGCAGAGTTTTAGATCCTTTTAGAATCTCTATCAACCAACATGGCACTTACCAAGTTATCCCTTTATACAATTCACAAAAGAATCTCAGGAATAGCAGGAATGGTCAAAGATGTTAAAAACTTGACGACAGGTCAGATTTTGGTGGAATGCTCAAAGAAAGTCCACGCTGACAATCTGATGTGTGCAGGTTCTATGGCTGGTGTTCCCATGAAAGTCACTTTTCACACACACTTAAACAACAGTAAAGTAATAATTAGAACTAGAGAACTACAAGATATGAGGTTGAAGTAGCCTCAGGGTTATCACTACAAGGTGTTACAACTGTGAAGTGGATTACAGTCAAAAAGGAGAGCAAATAATAAAGACTGGCATGTATATCATGATGTTCGACCAACCCCAACTACCAGAGTGGATATAATTAGGATATCTGAGGGTCCCTGTCGACATCATCTTTCCCAACCCTCTGAGATCCAACTGTCAAAGGTTTGTTCATAATAAGAACAAACCTAGGAAAGGCATGAAGAAACCTGTCCAAACCCACCATAATGCAGAAATTGCACAGGTGACCATCCAGCCTCAAGAAAAACTGCCCTATGTGGATCAAAGAGAAAGAAATTCAAAAAGTGAAATGCCTAAAAAAGGTGAACTATGTAGAAGCACACAAAGAGGTTGAGAAACTCCCTATTTTCCAATTTGAGAAATACTTTGCCTCCGTGGCATTACCAGCCAAGCACTTGATTGAGTGTCAGACAAATATGACCTGGCTAATGAGGAAGAACCACAACTAATCAGTAATAAAAGTCTGACTTCTTCAGGAAAGAAGATGCAAAACACCCAAACTTCAAGTCAAACACAAACTGAAGATCCAAGCTTGATAGTGAAACTCCCCCTGACTTCAAAAGGAAGGAAGACACAGCACAATGTAAGAGCTCAACAACAAAAGGTTAGCCAGGAGAACAGATCACGGAAAGCCGACCCTATAAAGGACATAGACATGGCAGAAGCTACAGCCCCCTATAGTTGGAGCCCCTCCCCTAAGAGCAGCAGTAGAGGCCAGGTATCGATCCTACCAACATGATTCGTATTATTCAGTGGAATTGTGGAGGTGTTAGGGCAAAATTTGCAGAACTTCAACAACTAGCCATGACACTCACCTCTCTTGCCTTTTGCCTCCAAGAAACTCACTGTGACAAGCGAGACCTGGACACCGACACAGCACAGAGAGTCCTTGAGTCGAGGGAAAGTGCTCTTTATTTATAGTGAAGTGAGGTAACGTGAAGGGTATTTAAGTGTGCAGGTTGAGGAGAATGACGTGAAGGTGAAGGCTGGCCCGGCAATCTCGGGGTAGCGGCACTCTGAGCAGTTGGAGGTTTGAAGGCGGCAGCGTTTACAGCGGCACGGGGGTGGCTGGTGGCAGAAAAGGCTCGTCTTCCCCGCTGATATCGCCTTCTTTGTCCCTTACCTCCCCCTCTGCGCTGCCGTGGGCTCCTTTTATATCCCTCCGGCTCCTGCAGGAGGGTAGATTCGCGCCGCGCTGGAGATTGCCTGCCAGACGTGAAGGATCAAAACGCGCCGCCTCCGAGCCACACGCATTCCGACTGTCCAAAACAATGCAAAAGGTAAAGAAAAAAAAAACCTCAAAGATTTCATTAGTAACAATGATCCATGCCTCCTCAACAATGGCTCAAACACTTACTTGCATCCAGGACGTGTAACATATTCTGCGATTGACCTAACGATATGCGAACCTGAGCTTTTACTTGATTTCTTGTGGCAGACTTGGGATGACCTGTGTGAAAGTGACCACTTCCCTTTATCATTACCCCTACAAGATCAGATATTCAACATAAAATTCCAAGATGGCACCTTAAAAAAGCTAACTGGTATCTTTTTCAGACCCTGTGTTATAATAAATTTAATATAGTACCTCAAGACTGCCAAGACCCAGTTAGAATCTTCAATGACATACTTTTCGAAATAGAAAATGATACTGTACCTAAGACATCATGAAATTGGGCTCAGAGGCAAACTACCTATCTTTATCTCCAACTTCCTGACTAATAGGCGATTCCATGTCCAATTAGGAACCAACCTATCAAACTCGCACATATAAGAGCTAGGGGTCCCACAAGGAAGCATTCTCTCAGTCACCCTTCAGCATTAAAATCAACTGTATAAGTAAGGTTATAGAACCTCAAATTTTCTGCAGTCTATATGTTGACGACTTATGCAATGGTTAAAGAGGGAAAAATATGAAATGTAACTGAGCAACAGCTACAGCTGTGCATAAACAAAATAAATGACTGGTCATTTAAAAACGGATTTAGAATTTCCAAAACTAAGACCGTGTTTACACACTTTTGCCTTCTCCGGTCGCTACATCGTAGCCCAGAGCTGCATATGGAGGATGAACCCATATCAAGGTTGTTAAAGAACTCAAATTCCTAGGACTGGTGTGTGACAATAAACTCCTTTATCCCACACATGAAAGCCTTGTGTATGGACTGGCAAGGAAGTCTTTTTTATATCTAGCATATACAAAATACACCATCATGGAATATGTCTGGCCTTAGGAGTGTTCAGGACTGCTCCTATACAAAGTCTTTATACAGAAGCCGGGGACCGTCTCTCCAGAACAGACGTCTGAAACTGGCTTTACAGTATGCAATCAAGCTCAAAGCGAATCAAAATAACCCAGCTTACCTACCAGTATTTCAACTGGATTATCTTCATTTATATGAAGCCACAACTGAATATATCAGACTGTTTGGCATATGGATTAAACCATATTTAGAGAATCTGAATACCAATCAGGACAACTTTAAACAGCCCCATTATTGCCCTATTCCTCCCTGGGCTCTGAAAAAAACAACCATTGTCTTGGCATTGACCCAGCAAAAAAGGACAGAAACCCATCCAGACAAATGCCAGCAACATTTCTTAGAGCTAAGGTGTAGACTGCCACTCCACAGAACTGCATTTACAGACAGCTCAAAAACAGATAACAGTGTATCGGCAGCAGCAGTGATTGGGGATCAACATTATGGCATCCGAATTCCGGGACAAAGCTCCATCTTTACAGCTGAGGCTCGGGCCCTTCTCTCAGTCCTGGAAAATATGGAAAAGGGCCAAGAGCAGAACTTCCTAATTGCCACAGACTCAAAGTCTTGCCTCCAAGAGCTCGAGTCTGTAAAGACCGACCAATCCCTAAATCATCGACATTTTATCAAAAGTAGATCTGTTACAGAAAGAAAACTCCAACATCCTCTTCTGCTGTGTCCCGGGACACATTGGTCTGGCTGGCAATGAGAGAGCAGACACAGCCGTTAAGGAGGCCCTCAGTCTGGAAATCTCTCACTGTCAAATACCACCTTCTGACCTCAGACTATTAAGAAGTTCATATATCGCTAAGAAATGGCAGACATTGGGACGATTGCAACAATAATTAACTGTGTATATATATATTAACTGTATATACCCACTATAAAAATAAGATCCTCTCCTAACTTTAAGTCCGACCAAGTTGTGTTCACTAGGTGCTGGCTGAGTCATTCAAGACTCAGAAACAGGTTTCTACTCACAGGTGAAGCTCCCCATTATGTCCTCCCTATCCAATGCCTTTGACTATCAAACATATCCTACTGAACTGCAAAGCCTTTGAAACCATCAGACGACAGTTTTATTCAGAGACATGTTTAATGGAAACATTTAGGAAGGTACCAGCTAAACGCATTTTAGAATTTCTGTCTTGTACCAAGCTTAAATGTCTTATATAGTTTTGTAAAGTGTATATCTGGTATTGTTTACCCTGTACACACCATGAAATAGCCTTGTTGCTGACATGTCATTAAAAAGCAATAAACAAACAACATTAAATCTTAAAAAGCATAAACAGTTAAAAAGCTACTTGTTCTTAAATAAATGATAAATTGTAAATATTGGCAAAGGGGGATAAAACATGTCTGGACATGCTATTATAGGAAATTAATCAACTTAGGGGTGGTAACAGTAACTTTGCTTCACATTGGGCTGCATCACGCACATCCCAAGTAATTAACAATTACGTACTTTTTGTAGTCTGAAGTTCCCTGATACAGTTCCTTCCGACTTTTTCTTTTGTTTTTGCTATACACTGAAGACATTTGGGGTTGAGATCAAAAGTTGAATATGAGTAGATAGATTAGGTGTTATTTACTTTAATTTACTTTAAGACTATCTGTTCCTGTACTTTTGCTCACCTAAAAATTGGGTCAGCCTGATATTGCACAGCAATGTATTGCACTTACACAGCATTGTAACTGCACGTATCTGCACTTTATTCCACATATAGTCATTATTTTTTCTGCCATCTAAATTTTATATCCTTTATATTATATTTTTATATTTTTATTTTTCTATTTGCACGCAAGTACATTCTGTCTTATGTAAATTCTTATGTCACCAGCCAGACATAAAGAGCATTTCACTGCACGTCGTACTGTGTATAGTTGTGTGCCCAGTAAATTTGAATTTGAAATATCAGGAAATTCTGAACTAAAGTCTCATTATTCATCTTTGGATCTCCCACTCAAATGCCTTCAGTGTATAGCAAAAACAAAAGAATTGGCCTTGTCGTTCCAGTACTTTCAGTGGGGACTGTATGTGCTTTAGTTATTGTGTAAAACGTAATGTGTACATGACATGAACATGATTTATGAATCATTTGGATAATTTATTGCTTTGTATTTGCTCAGATCACAACTCAGGGAAAAGCTCACTGGACACACTGTTAGCCCTGCTGCAAGCTGAAGGAGCCAAAATTGAAGAGGAAACAGAGGTAAAATCAGTTTCAACATAAATATATCAATATCATGATTATTTCAATATCAGTATTATTCTGTATGTGCTATAAATTATTCAGTCTGTACAGTGAAACTGAGGTATGTAGCAAAGGTATGTACAGTAGATAAGAGAGTAAACCTACATTCACACTAACAAGCAACAAAGCAACAGGTAACCATTCAGTTTCTACATACATGCATGACACAAATCAACGATTCTAGCCACAGTCCAACAAGTGGCATTTGAAACTGAAATTTTCTTAGTTCTATGCAAATTAGGTATGTGGTCCGGCATTTCTTCAGTTCACTCATAACTATAATGTGCAAAAATGGAAGAAAGATTTATATCCATGCTTTTACCTTATCTTGCCATGTGACCTCTTGTTAAATGTGTGGAGAATAAAGAAAAAAAACTTGGAAGTAATTAGCAAAGATTGTTGGTTGATCAGGTGACTATGCATAGCTAGTACTGTTAGCTTGCTTTACTAACTTTCCAGCAAAGCTTATATGAAGTCTTATGTAACCTAAATTAAACAATTTTCACACTGATTATTGCATTATTTAATTTGTATTTGTCTAGTTAGCTTTAGATACTATATGAAGCTACTAAAGTTTCTCATTGGAACTAAATAAGGTGCTGCAGAATACATACCCACAAGCAACCAACACAAGTGACACAAATGCCCTGTCACTTGCTGGTGTGACTGTAGGATTAGGAATGTAATTTTCTGGACCCACTAATAGGTCATGAGGGTTATGTGGTTAGTCCAAAGCAAATCACATTCCCTGTATTCCTGTCTACTTTACTGCCATACAAGGAGATTATAATTCTAAATTACCTCATCATTTTAGAACATGGCCGACTCCTTCCTCGATGGTGATTTGTTTCTGGACACCTTCATCGAAACCTATCAGAACAAGAGAAAGCTGGCCCATTTGCGGCGTGTGAAGATCGATAAGTTGCAGGAGATGTTGCTCAAATGTTTCCAGATGCCACAGGCATCAGTCGAGCATGTTCAGTCTCAGACACCCACCTCCACTGTGCCCCTCCATGGCCAGGTTAATGGCTCCCCGGTTCCTATGAGGGCAGCACCTTCAACTTCAATCCAGCTGACAGGGCAGCAGGCGGCTTTACCCTACCCAGCAACTCCTTACCCTCCTGTCCAAATGCCCAACATGGTGCCATCCTACACAGGTCCACTGACACAGCCGTACACACCAGCATTTCCTCAGAGGCCTGGTCTTCCCCCGAGGACTGGCTTCATCATGCAGTGAAATAATACTCAAGTATTTTTAAATGTAAATGAATAACCCGGGCATTTTCCCTGTTGCTAAAAAAAAGAAGTTTGTATGTAAGCACTTTGGTCTTGTACAGGTTTATCTTCGAGTGTTGATGGATTATTATAAACTGTCCTCACATTTATTTCTTTTTTTATTTGTAACTGCAGTCAGTATGTTTTTCAGCAGGAAATGACTTAATTTTGTAGACGTATCCACAAAATGGACCAGTCCATGTCCAACTAAATAGAAATCTAATTCTCTAAAGAAAATAGTTCCTTACAAATATCATGGAAGTTAAAACCATCGAATGATGGCACTGGATCTGCAAAAAAAAAAAAAAAAAAAGCTTTCTTCATGTAACCATTTTTTGTATATCAGTGACAGACTGTGGTCAGTTTAAAATTTTCAGAAGCACCAAATTACTCATTAGAAATACAGATATATATATTTGCATCATTTTGGGGGAAATGTAAATTACGTAATGAAGGAGTATGCTGTGCATGTATGGAAATAAGAATGATACACTGTTTAAAAAAACAAAAAAAAAAACAACCTTCTACCATACTTTAACTAAAATATTGGATTCAACTGACCAGCAACCAAAGACACTATTCCTTTCCCTCTGATACATAAGACATTTTATTTTTTTATTTGGTTTTGTGGTATTCTGATTTAAACATGCTGAAAATTAAACACATTTCAGCACATATGCAGTCATTGACATTCTATTCTGTCTTAAGGCGGTAACATTACAATTAGAGGTAGCACACAAAACATCATTAAACTATGATCCCATCTGATTCAAATCCTGAAGAGTTACAGGACTTGCAATGTTATAAATGACATTTGTACTATGCAGCTCTTTCTAAACTTCCCCACTGTTATACCATCCAGCAGTGGAACTCTAGGTGCCTGTACAAAGTCATGGAAAAGTTGTACAGCATTAAATATGTGCTAGATATGGGCAGGTCTCAAAATCTATATATTTGACCAAAAAAACCCTACTGTGTGATTTATTATCAGTTTTGTCTATGATGAAATTATTGATAATGAGTAAAGTCTTGCTGCATTCAAATGAACAGCCATAACTCAAGTGTGCCTTGGAGAAAAGTTTAGTTTGATTTTTTTTTTTCCTCCTGTTGATATTCAAACCATGAGTTTTTCCTTGGTGTCTGTCACCCACAGAAGGTGTTGTTAGACCATAATGCACAGTACTCAGTATTCTGTAGTACACTACATAGAAGACTTAAGTATAGTATCTTTTAATTGTTTTATTTAGTGGTGGACTTTTGAAGGTATGTGACTTTTATAAAAATGCTAATTAAAAGAAAATCAGTCAAGTCTATTAAAATGTCTCAACAGTTTTTGAGTAACATTTGCCAGAATCTGCACCACTGTTGCCCTTTAGTGGAAAAAAAAAAAATACAGAAACGAAGTTCCAGTTAATAACCTTTATTAAACAAGTCTTTCACCAAAATGACCTTTGCACCTATGAACTGATTTTTATGTAGCCAGACACCACAAACCTCAATATCATTTGCAAGAGAAATCTTATTAACCCAGTTCAGAAAAGAACTGCTTTTTAAAATTATTTTATTATAAATCTGAATATTATCAGTGTTAATTATTATTAGGAAAGAACAACTTATTCAAAATTCAAATTAGGAAGCACACAAAAATAACATTACAGAATAGTTTAAATTAAAATCAGAACAAATTAATTATCAAATGCAAATCTACTCCTCTCCTTCCCTCCCTCCCTTCCTCCCTCCAGGTCACCACCTGGAACCATGGTTGGTGGCTGATAGTTGATGCCAAACAACTGTATCAAACGTCTGTGAACAAACATTTTCACTGATGAACTACAATATACTGTATACCATTACCTGATCAGCAGCTATCCTCCATCAAACATCAAAAATGACACCAGATTGCTCTTGCAAATATAGGTGACCAGCTCCATTGTTCACACTAACCTAAAAATGACTGAGAATGGTGCACCTTTGAGTCCATTTTGTTTAATTATATCTTTAATGGTTTACAGTCCGTCTTTTACAAGTCTAATTCCATGTATATAATTAAATTTGTTTGTGTTGTTATTCCGATTTATAAATCTTTTTATTTACAATATTGTTGTTGCTGTTATTATTTCTGTTATAATACTGTAGTTATTATTCAGACCCATACCACTGTCTTACAATTATTAAAATTCAATATACTAACTATTTTGATTTTTTTTTTGTCCCTTTACATTAAGACAATGGTCAGATATCAGTTATATTCAGGCTTACGCTACCCTACAGTCCCAAATTCAAAATCAGTAAAGTGTAATGGAATCTGAGGTTTGTCTAAGGTATCTATATAATTCAACACAAATATATTTTCATATTTAATATCAGCAGGTGTCCAAGAAAGCAAATTTCTTGTCAAGGCTATTAGTTTAGTGGCCTGGAGGACAAGTAGGTTTAATAACCAGATCAAGAGAAAAACCCTACCCACTACTGACTTTCGCAAAACAAACATTTTCATTCGATATATAGATTATGTTTAAAGCAGTGCGCTTCAAGGTGGCCACAGTCTTTGGCCCATTTTGAAAAGAAAAAAAAAAAAACGCAAGGATCTGAACGCTTGATCTTAATTTGCACCTTAACATGATGTCATGTGATCATTTTGTGTTGCTCTGCATTTTAACATTGGAGCACACTACCATAAGTTGTCAGTCAAAAATATGCAGAAAGAACAGTCTTCTTTTTCCCCAATAAAAATGCAGATGAGCCAAACTACATGTGAATGACTGACAGTTGTGTAGGTGTTTTAGTTAATATCAGTTCTCTAATTTATTAAGAATGCCACTGAAAAAAGTGTAAAAAAAAAAAAAAAAAAAAACAGGGATTCAAAAATGAAGCCAAAATGTCTTTGAGGACCTCTAATGGCTGGCTGCAGTAAAATTTTTAACCTCGCCCATTCCCATGTTAGTCAGTGGACAGATGGCAAACTTCCATTTTTATTTAGATCTCCACAGCTTATCTTGACCTTAATCTCCCCTAATATTTTTCCTTATGATAAACGTGTTTTATAGAAGTTATTTGGTGATAAATAAAAGGGCATGATTGATGAAATGCTTGATTGGTTTTGGACATGACAGTCAAGCCTCATGAAAGTGAATGCACTTTTCAACATGCACCTGAAGCTCTGGACATTTCTGTAGTAAAGCCATGTCTTGTTCTGCTGTAAACTGTCCTAACAGAACCTCAGTGGGGAATACTTTGTAGTTTTTCTGATATGTTGCTCATTCTTATGTCTAAGTTAGCTCACTGTACTGATATTATTTCTAGCCAATCAATATAAGTGAACAAAGTGATAGCATAAACCAAGGCAGCTAACACTAGCTAATTTTTTTTTAATGATTTACAATTGACTGTTTGACCTTAGCGAACACCTGAAGTAGTTTTTATAAGGTTAACCAGTCCTTTTAAAAAGGGGTTAACCCCTTGTTAAACAAACTCCACTGACAGAACAAGCAAAGCTAAGGCAGTGCAAAGCATAAGAGCACACTTCTCCATTCAGATGGGTAACTCACTTTAGGTAACAGAGCTAGATGAAATCATGGAAAGCAGTGACTTTTTCCTCAAAGATAGGTTGTGTTTGGTGTAAATGTTAACTGTTTACCACTATATTTTCAGTTGGGACTTTACATTCACTGCTTACACTTACATTATTTTGATTAAAGTGATGGATAATGTCAGCTTGCTAGCAAATTGTAGATCAGTCAGTCATGACTCCTAGCTCTAAAATCTTTTCCTGGCAGTGGTAAAATCAGTATACCTGTGAATATTATGCGACTACAGTTTAGCATTTTACTTATTAAATTATAATGCTGTACTTGCCACTGAGTCAGCTGAAATGCAATTTGAAGTTGCACTTCAGGTAATGTCAGCACGCATACTCACATACCAGTACATCACCAATATGGGCGAGCAAGCGACGCACCCACTGTCCACCCAGCTGTATCTGCTGCACATGTTCTGGATCCAATTTTCACAAGATGGAGACTTCCATTTCGACCCCAAAAAAAGGTTTCAAACCAAAAATGGAAGTGAATGGCACCATGTTGTCCACTCATATACAGTCATTGGGTCAAGCCTGTTGAGGTAGAAATTGGAGTGTGTATGTATACAGGGTTTTACAGTTCACCCCCAACCAAAAGTGACTACAAAACCCTGTATAGACATGCACTACAGTTTCTACCATATGCAAGCAATTTGTGGATTATACTTTACCATGGTGATGTGGTGCCCAAAGACATCAACATTGTCATTGCCACCATCAAGACCAAGAAGACCATTCAGTTTGTTGAATGGCGATCTATTTATTAACTATAAACACTGATAAGATTTAGACATAAAATAACAATTTAAACATAATATTGCCACAACTCAGCTTTTCAAACTTAAAACATAGTTCACAAAAACTGGTGTTTTCATAAAAACATTCTTTTTAAGAGCTCTCTCCTTTATTTATGTAGGCTTTCCATGAGCACAAGCAGATCAACAAGCTGGAGTTTTATGAGTGACAAGTGACAGGCTGCAAAGAATAGCTACCTTTGTTAATTTTTTCATAGTAGTTTCAGCAAAATCCCAGAATCATAATTATCAAGACAATGACAAACAGATTTGATTGAAGATAATCTAAATCACAACAGATTTCTTTTACTTAGCACATTCTTCCCTTTCCCAGCTCTAAACAGCCTCTGCTATTTAATAGCATCCCTTTAGAGTGACAGGCAAGAAAATAAATACAATAATAATAATAATAAAAATAATAATATAAAAATAATAATAATAATAATAATAATAATAATAATAATAATAATAATAAAATTTTTAAATAGTTGCAGAGTTGAAAACAATCCTAGTTCCCAGTATTTGAGTCATCACCTCTGCACATACAGGCTCAAATAAATCTAGACTGGGACAGATTTTTCATCCTTTTTCTCCATCATCAGCCACTAATGAGCAGGTCATGTTACAGATAGTGAGTTGTCCCAGGGGCATCACTAGAGTGGGGCTTGGGGGGCTTAAACCCCTGATGTTTTGCATCAAGCCCCTGATATTCTTTTTGTTAATATTATCTTGATCAGTTATTTAAAATGCCTTTCTTTCCAAGGTGGCACATTGTCTTGTTTCAGGATTCAGACATAGAGTTAGAGAGAGAGAGAGAGAGAGAGAGAGAGAGAGGTGCACTGGACACATGATCTTTCATAGGACATCTGTACTTACGAAGTGCCCCATAGCTCTGGATTGCACATTATATCCATTATAAAGAACTGTTCAGTAGCTTTCAAATGATACCAGCCCCACACCTCTGTGATTTACGATGCCCAGAAAAAGAGGCCACAAAATTCAGCCATTTTATCCAACTCTGTAGCTCTATTTCCGGCTAAACTGACACCTCCAGTGCTGCTACAGAACTCATTATGTTTCAGTTGATCATTTTCAAGGTCCCCAGGACACAGAATGTGTTTATTAAACTGATGAATTTTTTATCTCTATGGCTTCAGATCAGCCATTGTAGAACACAGCAGATTTGTTGTCCACACTGACATGGTAAGAAATGCTCTCATACCAATTTATGGGACTGTAGTGCTATTTATTATCTAAAAAATTTTTTATCTAGTTTTGTTTTAATTGTCAAAACCCTGTCCTCACAGAACCACTGTACTGTTGCTGATAATTTCACATCTGCTAAATATGAAACTAAATAATTTGTATAGATGGATAGCATTGCCCCTCCATGAATCACCAGTTTATTGTGGTGGAGGGGTTTGTGTACCTCACTGATCCTAGAAACCGGGGCCCTGCCATGGAGCCAGGCCTGGGGGGAGCTCGTCGGCAAACGGTCGGGACCTTAACCATGGGGCCCTGTCGGGCACAGACCAAACGAGCTAACTGTTGTTTGTGCTTATGCACCGAATATCAGTTCAGAGTGTTTGGCCTTCTTGGAGTCCTTGGATGGGGTGCTGGAAGGTGACCCTGCAGGAGACTCCATAGTTTTACTGGGGGGACTTTAATGCTCACGTGGGTAATAACAGTGAAACCTGGGAGGAACAGCCCACCCGATCTGAACCAGTGTGGTGTTCTGTTATTGGGTAATACTGTTATACTGTGCTAATCACGGTTTTCCATAACGAATACCACGTTCGAACATAAGGGTTTTCATAAGTATACCTGGTATCCGAGCACCTTTGGCTGCAATTCATTGATCGACTATGTGGTAGTATCATCAGACTTGCGACCATATGTTCTGGACACTCAGGTGAAGAGAGGAGCTGAACTGATCACCACCTGGGGAAGATGCTGGACAGACCTCGTAAGCCCAAGCATGTGGTGATGGTTTGCTGTGAGCATTTGGCAGAAGCCCCTGTCTGGGAGATCTTCAACTCTCACCTCTGGCAGAGCTTCTCCTGCATTCCAAGGGAGGCTGGAGACACTGAGCCGGAATGGGCAGTGTTCCAGACCGCCATTGCTGAGGTGGCTGAATGGAGCTTTGGCTGTAAGGTTGTCGGTGCCTGTCATGGCTGCAGTCCCCAAACCCACTGGTGGACGCCAGGGATAAAGAGAGCCGTCAGGCTTAAGAAGGAGGACTTTTGAGCTTGGTTAGCTTGTGGGACTCCAGAACCAGCTGAGGAGGACTTGTCCATCAATAGGGCTGAGGACACTGAGGTAGTTAAACAACTCCTTATTGGCAGGGCTCCTGGGGCAGATGAGATTCACCCTGAGTTCCTGAAGGCTCTTGATGTTGTTAGGATGTCCTGGTTGACACGCCTTTTCAACATTGCATGGGGGTCGGGGACGGTACCTTTGGATTGGCAGACTGGGGTGGTGGTACCTATTTTTAAGAAGGGGGACCGGAGAGTGTGTTCCAACTTTAGGTAGATCACACTCTCAGCCTCCCTGGGAAAGTGTATGCTAGGGTACTGGAGAGGAGGGTCCGGACATTAGTTGAACTTCGGACTCAGGAGGAGCAATGTGGATTCCGTCCTGGCCATGGATCAATGGACGAGCTCTTTATCCTTAAAAGGATCATGGAGGGTTCATGGGAGTTTGCCCAACCAGTCTACATGTGTTTTGTGAACTTGGAAAAGGCATATGACCAAGTCCCTCTTGGGATCCTGTGGAGGGTGCTTCGGGAGCACGGGGTGTCGGACATGTTATTACGGGCCATTAGGTCCCTGTATAACCGGAACACAAATCTGTTCCGCATTACCAATGTCAGGTCAAACTTGTTTTTGCTGTACGTTGGGCTCCACCAAGGCTGCCCTTTGTCACTGATTCTGTTCACGATCTTCATGGACAGAATTTCTAGGCACAGCCAAGGGGCAAAGGGGGTCTGGTTTGGTGACCTCAGGATCACATCTTTGTAATTTGAAGATGATATGGTCCTGTTGGCTTTATTGAGTAGTGACCTACAGCGTCCTCTGGGGCGGTTTGTAGCTGAGTGTGAAGCGGCCAGGATGAGGGTCAGCACTAAGGGTGTAACAATACATCGATATGGATCGATGCATTGTATCGTTAGAAATTTAATCGATGCATCGATCCATATCGATGTATTGTTACACCCCTAGTGCTGACTCTACCCTGCCACACGTAAAATATCGATATGTGGTACCTTTATTTTGACACTCTCCATGTCCTCATTCCTCACGTAATGTCCGTCTACGCATTTCTGCCAAAGCGTGCATTTTCGTTTACTCCCCACACTGTCTGCCTATGTGTCAGAAAGAATGCGAATGCAATACAGCAACAAAGCGGTTGTAAAACAAAGCGAAAAGACAGACGCAGAAAACATTGTGCCTGCTTTCGGACACAAATCATGGGTTTGGAAATATTTTGTATTTGGGGAAACAGATGGGCAGACAAAGAAAACCTTGTTATTTGCCAACTTTGTCAGTACCAGCTGAAACACTGCGGAAATACGACAAACTTGTCCATGCACCTGAAAAGGAAACATGGAATTGAAGAAAGTACTTTGGCTGACGAAAAACCGCCTCTGTCACTGTCACCCCCATGATGAACTTTTTTGCCCAGAAATTGGCCCAAAACTCCAAAAGAGCAACTCCTATTACGTCCGCGATCGCTTTTTTTAATATGCAAGGATATGAGGCCCTACAGTGTGGTTGAAAACAAAGGCTTTTGCTACCTACTACATACTCTGGAACCAAAATACAGCATTCCATCAAGACAGCACTTCAGTGAAAGTTGCATTCCAAAGCTGTACAGGCAAGTTAAAGATAATATACAGCATACAGTAACTGATGCAGAACGACAGGTAAATCTTGGTAAAGTCTTGAGAGAAGCATGTGAAGAGTGGCATATACTTGACAAAAAACCTGCACTGGTCACCGATAATGCCAGCAACATGGCAATAGCTGGAGAAGAGGCAAATCTGTCACCTCACATTAAATGCTTTGCACATACCATTAACTTGGCGACACAGAAAGGCGTGAAATGTGCTGATGCAACACTTTTTTTTGGAAGAGTGAGACAAATCGTGTCATTTTTTCACCGCAGCATGACTGGTACCGCTGTTTTAAAAGAGAAGCAGAGGTTGCTCGGAATTCCAGAACACAAGCTTAAACAAGATGTGATCACTAGCTGGAATAGCTCCTTTGATATGCTGGAGCAATTTTTGGAGCAACAAGCTGCAGTGTGTGCTTCACTGCTGGACAAAAAAACTAAGGAAACTCGCAAATGACGTGCATACTCTCAATGAAAATGACATCACTGTAGCTGAAGATATGGTTAAGCTACTCTCACCAGTGAAAACCGCCACCACCATAATGTGCGAGGAAGAGCAGCCAACTGTATCTGTCATCGCACCTCTTCAAGCCAAATTGTTGGAGCATTTCACTGTCACAGCTGAAGACTCCAGTGTGATTACAGAGAGGAAGCAGGCAATGGCAAAGGATCTTGAACATCGATATGTGGATGTGAGACAAGTTCTATATATCTGTCTATCCATCTGCCTTGGATCCAAGATTTAAAAAGCCTCCTTTTTTAAGTGAAGAGGAGAGAGATGCAACTTTCCAGTATCTCATCCATGAGGCTGCAGAATTTATGATCCAGAAAGTAAGAATATATTTTTGTTTAGTTTCAGCAACGTTTTATTAATTCATTAAAATGCCATTTATATATGTATATATTTTACTGCCCTTCCATTTGCTATAATGTGTGTTAGATTTGTGTCTGTGTTACTCTACAGAATGACACAGTGTCACAGGTTGAGAATGCAACGGCTCACCCATCTGCTGACATCTGAGTTGATGCCAGTGTCCCAGGCTGAAACCACTGAAGGTGTGTACAAACCATAGTTAAATTTTCTGCCTTTTTTTTCTGTTAACTGTCTGAAAATGTGATTTGTTCTTTTATTGATCAAGTAACTGTTAGAGGCACACATGATATTTTGTTCTCTGACATAACTAAGCCTTGCTTTCTTTTTCATTTTAGAATATGTCCCTTCTTCCAAGTCAAAACCATTAGAAGATCTCTTTGGTGACACCTTCTGCACTGTAGACCCTAGCCAGATTGCCAAGACCCCTAAAGAGCTGGCCCATGCTGAAGTTGTTAAGTACAGAGACACTGCATCTTTGAACTTGGGGGTAAGGTAGTGGAGTGGTGGAAAATTCATCAAACTGAGTTTCCCCTCCTGGCAAACCTTGCCAAAACCTACATGTGCATTCCTGGTACCAGTATACCGTCCGAGCGTGTGTTTAGCACTGTCGGTGATATTGTCAGAACACAGTGTCCTCTCTCCTGAACATGTTGATCAGTTGATTTTTTTTGATTGATTTCATGTGACTATTTTTCTCCCCATTATTTATTTTACTTTATTTAAAAAAAATAATAATAATGTGTAATTTTTTTGTTAGTTTGTTGTTGTAAGTGTCTCAATTGGGATAGAGAGTATGCAATTTTCAAAGAGTTTCATTAAATGTTCATGTTATATATTTTGGTTGCATTTGTGAGTTATTAAAAATGTAACTGCTTGTGCAAACTAGGCACATAATATCAAAATATCGATAAATTAATCGAATTGAATCGTATCGCAGAAATTTTTGAGGTATCGGCAAATATCGTATTGCTGGCGGAGAAAATTGATCATATCGTATCGTGATGAACTATCCAATTTACACCCCTAATGGTCAGGTGTCTACAAATCGTTGCTAGTATAGAGTGTATACCATTGTAGAATAGGTGAGAATCAGAATCAAAGCTAAACTTAAAAATGTTCATTTATATCAACACCCACCTTAAATCTCAGAATAAACTGGTTTGACAGGCAAATTAAATGCATAATTTGAAATGAAGCAGCTTTAAATGGAAGAGAGACTCCACTCCAGAGTGAGCCCCACATCAGCTTAATGAAGAAAAAAACACCATGAACATGAACTACAGCAATCTAAATCAGGAAATGTTTCCAGTGTCTTTACTGAATAATTGTTTTAGGGCAGTGATTTCATTTTAATTGGTTCTTTAATAGGTGCATATTGTAGTGGACTTTAGGAGACAGGACAGGAAACACACCCCCACTACCATCAAAGTTTGAACACAGAAGTGAGTGCCATGCTGAAATCTGATATGCGTGCTGAGTGCTTCTACAAGCAGAGCTTAGCACAAGGAGGAAATCCCTGACATATCCTCCCCCAGTGTTCCCACTGGGTCTAACCCAAGGTCCCGAGGCAGGCATTGTCCGACATGTTGACTCTTCCCAGAGGAGCTGGGGAGCAGACATGGGGCATCTTGTAGTGGGTCGGTGACAGGCTTGCCAGGGTCTGGTGACAGGGCTGAGA
Source organism: Pangasius sanitwongsei (assembly GCA_037576675.1). Lineage (NCBI taxonomy): Eukaryota > Metazoa > Chordata > Actinopteri > Siluriformes > Pangasiidae > Pangasius > Pangasius sanitwongsei. The sequence goes on along the minus strand of CM075019.1, from coordinate 7,193,360 downwards.
CAGACTTGCCGGGGTCAGGTGACAGGGGTGGGACAGGCTCGCCGGGGTCAGGTGGCAGGGCTGGGACAAGTTCGTCAGGATCAGGTGGCGGGGCTGGGACAGGCTCATCAGGGTCAGATGGCGAGAACAAGGCTTAGGAGGCATCGCCGTTGGCCTCAGACAGGAGCATGATGTGGAAGGCCAAGCCATTGGCGTCAGGCTCAAACTGAACATGGGCAGCCACACTGTTGGCCTCAGGAAGGAACAGAACTTGGGAAGCCGTGCTGTCGGCATCAGACAGGAGCTGGACTTGGGAGGCCGCAGCGTCAGCCTCAGGCGTGAGCAGGTCTTGGGAGTTCACCCCGTCGGCCTCAGGCAGGAACAGAACTTGGTAGCCTGCGCCGTCGACCTCAAACAGGAGCTGGAATTGGGAGGCCGCCTTGTTGGCCTCAGGCATGAGTAGGTCTTGGGAGGCTGCCCCGTCAGCCTCAGGCTCAAGCAGGACATGCGAGGGCGCATTATCGGTCTCAGGTGTGAGCATGTCATGGGAGGCCGCACCGTCTGCCTCTGGAGTGAGCAGGACTTAGGAGCTTAGCTGGAGCTCAGCTGTGGAGGCCACCCTGTCAGCCTCTGTAGGGAGCTCTGCAGGGAAGGCCACCTCATCAGTCTCTGGAGGGAGCTCTGCCTTGTCAGCCTCTGGCTGGAGGTCAGCTGTGGAGGCCACCCTGTCAGTCTCTGGAGGGAGCTATGCAGGGGAGAACACCCTGTCAGCATCTGGCTGGAGCTTTGCTGTGGAGGCTGCCCTGTCGGCCTCTGGACAGAGCTCTGCAGCGGAGTCCACCCTGTCAGCACCTGGATGGAGCTTGGCATGGGAGGCCACCTCATCGGCCTCTGGAGGGAGCTTTACAGGAGAGGTCACCCTTTGGGCCTCGGGCTGGAGCGCCGCTGGAGACTTCACTTCTTCTTTGTCTCCAGCCGTCCTCTCCATGTAGTAGCTGGTGAAGAGCCGAACGGGTTTGGCCATCAGGCTGGCCCTCCCCAAAAATTTTTCTAAATTGAAATTAAAGTCAGCCTTCTCATAAATCACTCTCACGAGAGCTATGAATTCTGCCACGCTTCCCAGGCCCCCTAGAAGCTCTGCCCACCGACGGGCCCCGCCGGTGAACTGGGACAACAAGAACATTAGCCACTGCTCCTCTTCAGGCTTGGGGTTCAACATGCTCTCAAAATACATTTCAGAAGGTCTTCAGAGCTGAAGGGGTCTAGGTGATACATGGGAGTCCACTGGGGGAAATGGACTGAGTCGAACTCCGGCACATCCATGTTGTAGGCGAAGCATTCTGTCACAAACGGTGAGTTGAGCCAGATAAAGCGTTTTATTAGAGGGACAGGCATACAAATCTTAAAAATGAATCAAACTTGTGAACAGAAAACAGCCAGAGGTCAGGCAATCTACAAACAATAAAGACTAGGCAATACAAAGAGCATACAAACAATAAAGACTAGGCAATACAAAGAGCATAAACAAGGAATCAAAGCAGTATCGGGAACCGGGGAATCAGAACACAGGACAAAAACGCTCAGTAATGACATATGGGTAAGCCATGAACAATATTTTGTGCCAAACAAAGATACATGGGGGTTTAAATACACAAACTAATCAGAGGGAAAACAAGGAACAGGTGTGAATGATAGCGACACATGAGGGATACAACCAATGACAATACAAGGGAGGAGACAAGACATGAACCAAAACAAAACACACATGGCAAAGTAAAAACATGAAAACACGGAAGAGAGTGCTGTGCTGCGATCTGATATGCGCGCTGAGAGCTTCTACAAGCAGCACTGGGCACGAGCGGGAAATCCCTAACAGTAGAGTGTGCAACTGTAGCACAAGAATTTCATTGTATATACATGCTTAAATCTCTCTCTGCACATGACAATAAACTTGAAACTTAAATTGAAAGTGAAAATTAAATTAAAATTAAAAGATCACCTTTGCTGAGGAAATTTTGTTTGTAATTATTTTTTTTGTAATTAAACGGTGATTAACTGATGATTTGTAAATGTGTGATGTAAATGTTTCAATGTATTGCATACATAAAATGCTGAACACATTCTGTAACAGTCCGGCTTTAGGCTGATATCATGTTTTAGTCGAGGGAGGCTGGTTTCAACTTCTGTTTTCCTGATATATAAAAATAACAAAGCTGCTTACACAATGTTAACACTGTAACTTGGGGTGAACGATATGAAAAATATCATATCATGATATTTCAGGATATTTTAGGATATGTGATATGTACCAGAATAAATATTGGCTTACTGACAAACTGCCAGCAAAACAGTAGCGTTGTATGTGAAGAAATAAACCTCAAAAGTAAGTGTAACCTAGGTTACTATGTCCATATTGAACCTGTGAAAGGAAAATAAGTACTAAGATGCACACATAAACATTTTACTGCTTATTTTAATGGGCAAGAAATTTAATATTGTTGAAGAAATGACAGAAGACGTCACAAAAAAAAAATAATTTAATTAAATAATTAGCTCCGCCTTTATTGGGTTGCGTCATCACAAGCGCTAAGTAGAGGTGAGAGACTCATCTTGATAAAATACAAATAGCCAATGGTATCTTGAATAGCTGGTTACAGAGAGATGTATCAATTTTCGGGAGAATTCTTCTATCTAAAGTTGAACATCTATCTAGACTGATTTATCCAGCTCTTGCTTTAGCTTCCTCTTCAGTTATTATAAAAACACGCAATCAAAAAATGTATGACTTTATTTGGAGGCATAAAACTCATTATATTAGGAAATCTGATATTATCAAAGGGTACAAAGAAGGTGGTCTGAATGTAATTGAATTTGAGAGTATGAATACTTTGTTAAAACTTAAGTGGCTCCAAATGTTTTTAGGTAATACTGAGAGCTTTTGGTATGCAGTGCCTTCAGCTTTGTTTCGTAAAGTGGGTGGTATCCGCTTCCTTCTCAAATGTCACTTTGATTTACCCAAACTTCCAGTGAAGCTATCAGCATTCCACCAACAAGTCTTATTATGCTGGAAATTGGCACACACACACACACACACACACACAATTTTACACCCCACAATACTCCTATATGGAATAACGAATATATTCTACACAGAAACAAATCCCTATTTTATGAGGACTAGGTAAATAGAAATAGTTGGTCAGTGTTGGATTTAATGGATGAGTCTGGTAATATGTTAAATTACAATTCATTTACTTTAAAACACGGATTTGCTTGTCATCCAAAGCAATTCTTTACTGTTATTAATGCAATACCCTCAGGTATAAAATGTTAATGACATGTTCACTTTCCTACTCTAAAATTACTGCAGTCCTTCCCTTATTATATGTTGGTGATATTGAGATAGAGAATAAACTCTGCACTAACAAATATATAAGACAATATATCATCCAGTCATGCTACCCTTGTTAAATATCAAGAAATAAATTAGATCATACATTTGATAAAAACAATGTTAAATACTTCAGAACAGCCTATCTAAAATTTCCTATTCTCCCCAAGGTAAAAGAAATACAATTTAAAATATTAAATGAGATATATCCCTCCAATAAATTTCTACATTCAAAATTTAATTTTGAAAATGAGCCTTGTTATGTATGCAAACAAATTTGTTGAAGATACAGAACATATATTTTTTTTTACATGTAGTTTGTCTCAGTCTTTTTGGACAGCATTGCAGGACTGGATGGTAGAGAAGGGTGTGCTTGCTAATGATTTCACTTTAACCTTACAAGATGTAATGTACGGAATAACCAAAGAGTGCTCTGTTTTGTATGGTCTGATTAATAATATTATATTATTAGTATACATAAATGTAGATATTTTAAATCCCCTCCTTTGTTTATTGTATTTAAGATTGATCTAAAATACTTCTCAGATTCCCTTAGTAAAATAAAAAATACAAAAGCAGTGAAACTGTTTAATTTGTTTGTATTATATAATTTGTTGTAATTTTATACTTTTTTTGTTATTTATTTATTTATTTTATTTATTTTATTTTATATTTTATGTTTCTTGGAATGTTTTGTTATATATTCTGTCCGGGAAAAAGAGGGAAATGGCTGAGGGAGCAGCGACGCGCGTCAATTGCAGTCCTAAAGAAAGCTGATAACCGCGTTTGTATTGCATCCGAGGAGTAAATGAGCTGAGCTGACTCATCTGATGAAAACTTTGTAAAACAGAATTTTCTAATAGTTATCACTCTTTTCTTGGTAAGTGAGTTCATAAATTACCTTCTTTAGTTACAAATATGAGTGAAGTGGTAAATTAAGGTTTGATTTAGTGTTTAACAGTGTTTGTAAGTTTGTAACTTCGTGAGTATAATGCGTGTATTGTAGTTCACGTGGAACAAAAAAAGGCTTTATTATGTTGAAAACGATCATTTATCATTTGAAATGTTAAGGATGTTAAATAGGAATTTATTGTAAGTAATTGTGAATTTCACCGTCTTTGCAAGGTTGCCCCCCCTTTTTTCCCCCCCTTTTTCCCCCTCTTTTCTAGTTTGTTGTTTCTGTTCTCTGAGACCTCCTTGGTACTGCATGTCGGGTTTGTTGTTCTGGTGTAAAACTGTATATAAATAGTTTATTAATAATTATACTAAAGTTGTTCCTCTATTGGCTGCTCCCGTTAGGGGTCGCCACTGCAGATCATTGGTCCGCATATTTGACTTGGCACAGTTTTTACACCGGATGCCCTTTCTGACACAACCCTCCCCAATTTTATCCAGGCTTGGGACCAGCACTGAGAGCACACTGTTGCATGCAACACCAGTGGATGGGGGTTGGTCTCCTGGCCGAGAATTGAACCCTGGCTGCAGCAGTGGCTGAGAGAGCTGTGGCTTACTTATAGCAAAGTAACACTGGGTTTAAAAAAATCAACTCATGTTTCTAAATTCCACATCAGCATCACTGTCTGTATTGTGTATTGTAATTGTGTATTTTTGCACTGTTTTTGTCAGTATCATGCTGACTAACATAATACCTGCTACAGCTTGTTGGTGCAAAGAACCAGGGAGACTGGTGCTTTCCTCTGGCATGTCCTTTATGCTCCGCTGTGCCAGACAATGAGCATAGACAAGCCGTGATTGAAATGGCAGACAATCTTGATATAGATAAAGCTCCACAGTAACAATACTTGTCTGGAATTAAGCTATCTTGTAACTGTAGTATCATAAACTCTTTTTTCATGTTTGGCTTTTCATCTGCGGCCTGGAGAGGACAGACATTTGCAGTGCATATCTGCTGCATGGTAACTGGAGCTGGGACCATAGAGTGACTCCAGCTTTGATCTGATTGAATGTGACAAGTATTTTGTGTGTATGTATGTGTAGGTGTGTGCATACAGTCCCCTCCGAACGTACCAAAACAGTAAGGCCAATACATGATTTTGCTATATACTGAAGATATTTGAGTTTGAGATGAATATGAGACGATACATCAGAATTTCTGCTTTCATTTCCTGATATTTACTAGATATGTTAGATAATGTGTTAAACAACTGAGAACATGACACCTTTTGTTTGAACCCACCCATTTTTCAGGGGATCAGAAATATTGGAATATGTGTCTGACAGGTGTTTCTTGTTGCCCAGGTGTGCCCTGATAGATTCAAGTGGAGTTTATTGTCATTTCAGCCATATACAAGTACATAGTGAAACGAAACAACGTTTCTCCAGGACCAAGGTGCTACATAAGACGACACAGAACAACACAGAACTACAAGGGACTACATAATTTATACATAAAGTGCACAAGTGCAAACGTGTGCAGACAGCACAAGACAGTACAATGACTACAGCGCCGACCAGTACACAGTTCTGTCTAAAAGTGAACCTAGTGACAATAGTGCAAAGAGTACAAAAGTACAATACAAGTAGCTGAAATGGTGTAAACATAAGTGTAAACATAAGAGTAGCAGCCTATGTACAGTATAATATAATGATTATTGGAGCAGCATAAACATGTGCAAAACAACTTGCAAAAACAATTGCAGAGAGGATGGAGGATGCTCAGTTGTGTGTGTATATATGTATGTGTGTGTGATCAGTCCAGTTTCTGAGTGTTTAGGAGTCTGATGTCTTGGGGGAAGAAACCTTTGCACAGTCTGGTTGTGAGGGCCCGAATGCTTTGGTACCGTTTGCCAGCCGGCAGGAGGGTAAAGACTGTGTGTGAGGGGTGTGTGGGGTCATCCACAATGCTGGTGGCTTTGGGGATGCAGCGTGAAGTGTAAATGTCTGTAATGGAGGGAAGAGAGACCCCGATGATCTTCTCAGCTGTCCTCACTATCCGCTGCAGGGTCTTGCGATCCGAGACGGT
>CM075019.1:7154846-7186907 GCA_037576675.1 Pangasius sanitwongsei | reverse complement strand
TCCAAGAGAGATGGAAGGAAGTAAAAGAACAAGAAAACCAAATTGGACAGAAGAGCAGTGTTTGGAGAATATTTCTTATTTCCGCCATTTTGTCCTCAGCTATAGAAACTCTTAAGCCTCTTAAAAGTCCTCCTCTCTACTATTAACAATTTTTACCTTAGGAGCTGTTTTAGGGCTAAGATGTTTCATGAATCATTTTTATCTTTACTAAGATTTAGTCCTAAATTTAAGGGGAAATTCAAGAAAACGTCATAATTCTAAGAATTTTCTTAGTAGTCTGAGTAGTCTGAGTAGCCGAGGTGGGGGCAGGGCTCCGCCCGGTACGCGCTGGGGATGTTTGTGTAAACAAGGTCCCGCGTGTTCTTCCCTCTCGTTGCAAAGTCCACATGCTGATGGAATTTAAGGAGCACTGACTTGCGATTTGCATGGTTGAAATCTCCGGCAACAATAAACAGTCCGTCAGGGTTTGAATTCAGCAGGTCGCTAATAGCCCCATACAGTTCACAGAGCGTCTTTAGCATTAGCACTGGGGGGAATGTATACACTGATTATAAGGACAGTGGTGAATTCCCGCCAGCGATGAGCAGTAACTAAAAACTAGCACCGAGTTCTTGCACCATTCCGTGTTGATGTAAACACACAAGCCACCACCGCGAGCCTTACTGCACAGATCTGTGTTTCTGTCGGCATGAAATGTGGCTAGCCCATCTAGCTGAATGGCGGCGTCCGGAACTCTGTCGCTGAGCCACGTCTCCGTGAAAACAAAGACGCAGCAGTCTCTAAACTCACACCGCGTAGTTTGCTGGAGTCGGATGTAATCCAATTTATTGTCCAGGGAGCAGACATTGGAGCGCAGGATGGACAGGAGAGCCGGCCGGCTAGGGTTTGTTTTTAGCCTAGCACGGACCCCCGCCCTCTTGCCGCACTTCTGCTTTCTCGCGCGCCACTTGTGACGTCCCCTCCCCCGGCCACCGGCATCAGGCGACGCCAAGGGCTGGAGGCCTGGTCCCCGCAGCAAGCCGAGATCGCGTAGCTTCTCCAGCAGATCATCATGCAGATTAGCTGTAGTGTTGTTTCTGACGTTTAGAAGTGTCTGGCGGTGGTATACACGAACACCGGTAGCTGTGCCGTTAAAAGTCAGGCTAAAGACAAAAATTTATAGCTGATAGCTCTGAGGTTCTACTCTAGGTTTGAGCCCTGGATTTTGTCTGTAAATACTGTATTTGTTGTTCAAATGGATAAATCATCATGAAGCCTGTTCCAATACTTTTGGCAGGGACTGTATACACGCACACTTTCTGAGAAAAGAGGGAAAACTGACCAGAGCCACTGCACATTGGGCATAGCCAATAAAACAAATTGGAATGTCCTATAAAAGAAAGATTCCACTGATATACTAACAGTCAGGCATTGAACAGGTCAGCCAAGGAAAATAACAGCAGTTGATGACAGAAACATTGCGAGAGCTGTGAAGATAAAAAAAAACAACAGTCTGTGAAATCACCAACATCCTCCACAGGGCAGGGTTGAAAGTATCACAATCCACTCTTCAAAGAAGAGTTCAAGAGCAGAAATATAGAGGCCATACCTCAAGATGCAAACCATTCATCATCATTAAGAATCTGAAGACCAGACTGGAATTCACAAAGAAATACAGAGGGGAGCCACAAAAGTCTTGAGCAAACCTGACCTGAGTGAGCCACCAACCAATACTTTATAGGTAGAACCCAAGTGGAAGGCAAATAAGGAGAATGAACTGAAGAAATGAACACAAATTAAAGACCACTAAAAGTGGAACTCTCAACCTCTGGGCTGAGAAGCAAATGCATTACCAGTACCAGTATTAAAAGAAAAAGGTATGCAGATTGACAGTACTTGTAAGCAAAAGGTATGCAGACTGACACCTGTTCAATGGCAAACAAACCAGAGGGGCTCGTGAAAACAAAAACCAAGAAGGAAGTAACAGCACAAACTTAACCAGGAAGCATTCAACCTTAAATTAATTGTAAACTTAGAAAGAGGAAAAGAGGATTTTGTGGGAAAGGGAGTGGAGGAGGTGAGGCAGTCAGGACGCTGTTTAGTTTGTGGTGTGAGGCAGGAACTAAACATCACAGCAACCTCGTAGCGGCAGGATGGTGGCAACACAGCAGCCTGGCAAGGTGATGAAATCCGCAGCTCAATGGCTTGACTCATCCAGGCTTGAATCTGTGCAACCACTGTGCACGTTTTGGGAGATACAATCTGCCCCTTGTGGTCAGGCAGAAACAGCCTGTTGTCACAGTTCCACAGTTCCCTAAGCCAAATGCTGAGGTGGACTAGGCCCATAATCTGTAGCGTCAGGACAGCCCATCAGCATTGCAGTGGTGGACCCCTGCTCTGTGCTGCACCTGAAGCAAGAAGTATTGAAGTGAGAGAAATCAACGGGTGATGCAGGAATTGTTGTCTTTTGCCTTAGCCAACCAGGGGGGTATGTTCTGTGATCAGGGTGAAGTGCCTGCTGGTGAGGTAATACTTAAGTTCCTCTACAGCCCATTTGATGGCAAGAGCTTCCCGTTCGACTGTAGCATAGTGTTTCTCAGTGGGGGTTTTCTGCTCACGTACAACACCGGGTGTTCTTTTTCCTCAAACTCCTGGGACAGCACAGTGCCCATGCCTGTTTCAGAGGCATTACTATGCACTGGGGAGGGGAGCTCGAAGTTGGGTCTTTGCAAGACAGGAGAACTGGTCAGGGCTTCCTTCAGGGCCTTGAATGCCTGCTCGGCCTCACCTGAGGCAGCTTACCTTGATGACGTGGTCCTTCATTTGTCCACCTGGATAGACCACTTGTTCCACCTGAGGGAGGTACTGTAAGGGCTCCAGCAGGCACCTAGGTATGTGCCTTTTTGGGGAACACCAGGACAGTACACTTTGTCGGAGTGTCCCTTCTTCTTTATGTCTGAAAGAGGGGAGGCTAAAGAGGAAAAGTTAGGTACAAATCTCTGATAGTACTCTGCTAGCCCCAAAAAGGCACATACCTGGCGTTTGGAAATGGGCTGGGGATACTCCTTCACAGCTTGAATTTTCTTTTCTTGGGGTTTCGGCTTTTCTTGGGGAAGGCCTTGGTCAGCCCCAAGTGGTGTTTGCGGGGACTGGCTGTCAGGCCTGCCAGAGGACATAGGGTAGCAGGAGGTCTCAGTTCCTTCCCTCCTCGTCCACCACCCAATGCAGTGTTTATTTCAGTGTCTGGTTAACTTGTTCCACTAGACTGTCCATTTGGGGGTGATGTATGGAGGTCTTGACTTGTCTTACCTACAACAGAAACACAAATCCATCATTAGTTTGGACAAAAAGGGCATACCTTGGTCTGCTAGCAGGGCTTTGGGAATCCCAACTTGGCTGAAGAGCATCCCTATCTCCCGGGCAATGGTCCAGGCTTTCTGGAGGGGTAGCGTATCCAGATAAGGGGTGGCATAGTCCACAATCAGTATGACATACTCGTGTCTTCGTGCTGACTTCGGCAACAGCCTTACAAGGACTATTCCTATTCTCCATACCTGACCAGTGGAACCTATTCAGTACTTTTTCCAGTGTGTTATGGGCCCCTAGGTGGCCTCCTAGTGGTTGTGAGCAGGCTAGGCACATTACCCTGTCGATCTTTGAGCATGGAACTATGAAGAGGTCGCACATCTGGCTCCAGCACTCCTTATGAAAGTAGAGGAGGCTTCCCTTAATGAAGAAGTAGGAGGTCAGCAATACTTGGCCCCCTACTTTTTCTAACACTTGATTCCAGCAGTGTTTTACACTGAGAGGGTAATCTGCGGTAATCAACCATTGCCAGCCGTGTCTTCTTACTGTTCTCCCTCCTCCTGCCATATGTGCCTTGGTTGTCCATAACAGTGGTGCTGAACTGGCGCTGTCTGTTCAGCACCACTGGACCCATTTGAGGAGACGCAATCTGCCACTTGTGATCAGGCAGGAATGGCCTGATGTCACAATATTGACACCATAATATGTATACCAGATACTCATATTCAAGTTAGCAGGACACAGGACAAAACATAATAAAGATACTGTAATATAATTGTTATTGACAACACACATCTCACTCATTATTGTCTACTGCAAGAGAGGACAAGAGTATTAAGCTCTTTCATTTTTATTTCTGTTGAATTGAATGACTGTTTGTTTGTTTAACAGAGATTATATATTTATCTGTCTGTGTTTTTAACGGTATTTTATTAGTCAAATTTGCATGTGTGTGCACTTCTTAGTCTGTTTAAATTTTTTTTTTAAAAATTTTTTGTACAAGTCTATTGGCAATAAAGAAATACTGATTGATTTCTCTCCTAGTCTATTTTAATATCTAACTGTATGTTTTTTTTTATTTTGCAGACCATCCTGGCAACCCCTGGTGGTAGCACCTTCACAACACTTAAAGAGCAAACTAAAAAAAATAATAATACTGTTGTTTTATCAGGCAGAAGAGACAGCAACAGTTGTGGTAAATGCTTTTATTTAAAGGACTGGCAAACACAAAAAACAAATCCAAAATCACTAGACCAAGATCAAGAGATAGGCATGAGGTTAGACGATGAACAGGATATCAGGGTATCAGATATCAAGACAAAATCACAATCCAGAATCAAACAATCCAGACAATCCAGAATCAAAACCACAAACAGCAATCAGAATAAAGGCTTTGGACATCGGTTGATGAGCAGATACGTTGCGGTGTGTGTGTGTTTGGAGTGTGCTCATATAGGTGAGGTGGTAACTGAGTCCACGTGTGTGATCAGCAACCTGTTGACTGTGAATGTGACTGCGAACGTGGTCTGTGGGTGTTGTAGTCCATGTTTGCAGTTTGTGATGCATTGAGGGATATGGAATGTAATCTAATGTAATCAGACTAATGTAGCAATGAATGAATTTGTGGCAGCTTTTGTCCGATGTGTGTCTGCTAACTTTTGTTCTGTGCCACTTGCTCTAGATTCTGGTGTTTTCTTTGTTTCCCACACCTGTTGATAAACAAGGGAGGCTGATAGGTGAGGATGCACTGAAAGTGAGTGAGCTGGGTGGCTGAGTATCTCAGCACGTTCTGCACATATTTTGCCCATGGGAGGAAGCAAGCCCAATCCTCTTGGTTGTCAGTGCAAAAGGACCAGAGGAATCTGCCAACTTCTTGATTCTCTTGCTCCACTTGACCATTGGTTTGTGGATGATAGCCAGAGGTGAAGCTGATGGCCACTCCCAGCTTTTCCATGAAGCTTTTCCAGAGATGAGATGTGAACTGTACTCACTGGTCACTCACAATTTTTTTTGGATGTGACCAAGGGTGTTGCGGGACTAGTAGTGATACTAGTTTACCTGTGGGTAAGGTAAGTGGAACTTTGTACTGGGTACACATGGTGCAAGATGATAAAATATCCCTGAGCATGTTGGGCCACCAATATTTGTTATGGAGAAGACTGTAGGTTTTGTGACTAACTGGGTGCCCAGTGGCAGGTGAAGTGTGAGACCAAATGATGAGTTATACCTTCTAATTGGAATATAAGTTTTTCCATTGGGACAGGATTCAGAATCTTGTGAAAAACAAAGCCCATCTTCCTTGGTAAGAGTTTAAGTGTTTGGCCATTCATAGATATTCCAGGTTCTTATGGTATGTGAAGATGAGGGATGGATGTAGAGTGCCTTCTAAGCCAGTGTCTCCACTCCTCTAAGGCTAGTTTTGTGGCGAGTAATTCCCTGTTACCTACATCATAGTTACATTCGGTGGGAGAGAGCTTCTTTGAGAAGAAAGCCACCAGATGTAGCTTGGGCTTTTCCGCAAACTTCTGGGAAAGGACGGTGCCCACTGTAGTGTCAGAGGCATCTACTTCCACTATGAACGGTTTAGTCGGGTCAGGATGGGTGCCCTAGTGAATGCTTCCTTGATGCTCTTCAGAGCTTGATCAGCTGCTGGGTTCCACTTTAGCTGTTCTGGTCCTTTTTTCAATAGGGCAGTTAGGGAACGGGTGGAGCTGAATCCTCTGATGAAACGCAGATAAAAATAGCTGAAAACAAGGAATCTTTGAAGCTCCTTGACAGTGGTTGGAACCGGCCACTCTTTGACAGCTGCCCCTTGCTTTGGTCCATTAAGACCCCTTCCAGATTAACCACATAGCCCAAGAACGAGATCTGCATAACGTGAAACTCACATTTCTCATCCTTGACATATAGGTGGTTCTCTATTAGTCGATGAAGTACTTGTTTCACGTAGTCCACGTTGGTTTCTTGGGGCGGCAAGTAAATCAAAATATCATCGATATATGCAACGACAAATTTCCCCAGCATATCTCTGAGCACATTCTTGATGAGTCACTGGAAGACAGACTGGGGGCACAAGAGAGCCCATATGGCATTACTCAGTACTCATAGTAGCCAGAGGTGGTGCTGAATCCCATTTTCCACTCATCTCCCTCTCTGATTCGGATGAGGTTGTATGCACTGCGCAAGTCCAGTTTGGCTTCTCTCATTTGTTTCAGGGCAGATGGGACTAATGGTAGAGGGTAGCAATATTTACTGGTGATTTTGTTGATAATCAATACATGGCCTGAGATCTCCTCCTTTTTTCCACAAAGAAAAAGCTGGCTGATGCTGAAGATGTGGAGGTTTGAATGTACCCCTGTGCACGGGCCTCAGCCTTGGAGGTTCCTCAGAGCAATATAATACTGCATGGCTTGTTTTTTCTGTGGCAGAGAGTGGATATATTTGATGTGATGGTGGACCTCCAGCCCTGGCACATGGAGCACTGTACACTCCTCATGCAACTGCTACCCGGGTCCTGAAGGGATGGTGCCACTTGAGCACAGATTTTGTGGAAAGAAGAATACATGGCTGTAATGCGGGGCAGCAGAACAAAGCACGTCTGGCAGCCAATGAAGACAGCGGCAGCTCCTCACCCTCATGCAGAAGCCTAGAGGCTGTAATAGGGTGCGGCAGACAGAGAGAGGTGAGGGTGTTGTTGCACTCATATGGAAAGTTTGACACATCTTTCTTTTCTCACAGAAACAGACGACAGTGCCAAAGACGCAGCTCCCCCTCTACAGCACGCTGTAAGACTGCGACCTCCTCACTCCCGGGACACCTTCCAACTTTGCACCACTGCCACTCATCGCCCGACACCCACGCCACAACAGTAGCAGCTCTCCATCCATATTCCTCACTGCAGTACATGACCCAGAAAGCCAGCCACCCTCACTCTTCCCCCTTGAGCAACACCATTCCCCTTCACCTCTCCACTGAATCAATGAGTGGAATCAGTGAATCAAACTCGTGTGTTTGCATTAACTCTGCCTGGTCTGTGTCTGTGTTCTACCTGCCACAGCTGCGAGACACTACAGCAATTTCGAGGCATATTTCCCAGGCATTTGATCAATGACACAGTCCTACGGATGGTGAGGAGGCAGACCACTGGATATTTACTGGCTCTACTGAACACTTTGTTATAGACCCAATATTCCAGCGGAATGTTTACTTGTCATGAGGAGTCAGGGCTTTCTTTGGAAGTTGAGGTGATCATAACCACGGGCACATGGAGACAAGATTTGAGACACTGTGCTGACCAACTAATTTCTCACTCGGCCCAGGATATATGAAGGTTATGTTTCTGCATCCAAGGGAAGCTGAGGACAATAGGATACTTGGACTTGACTGTTACCAGAAGTGAGATGGTCACGTGATGAATGGCACTGACTTGAATTGGAGGTTCAGTACAGTGTGTTATAGGTCCTCCTCCAATGGGGCCACATCCAGAGCCTGAATGTGAAGTGGGTTCTGGAGGGATTGAAGACAAAGCTTGAGCCTTTCTGTGGTGGTCCGGTCGATGAAATCTCCAACTGCACCGGAGTCAATCAAGGCGTAAAAGTAGAAACACCTTCTGAGTACCTTATCTGAATGAGAATGAAGAATGCTTGAGGGGATAAATATTTAGAGGGACTCACCATAGGTGGGTGTTGCAGAGTTTGGTGGTATGCTGCCTTGAGTGCAGGTTCATTCCAGCAGCTGCCTGTGGCGAGTGATCTGAACTCCATAGCATACTCGGCGGCACCACAATTTCCCTGGGTCACTGATAGGACTTGCTCTCCAATTTCTTTACCTTCAGGCACATGATCAAATACATGGCAAAATAATTTAATGAATTGGTCAAATTATGAAATGTGCTCTCCTCCTTGGGACCACACAGCAATTGCCCAGGTCAGTGCTTTTTCAGTGAGTAGATTTATAAACTGGGCCACCTTGTGTTGTTCAGATACCCCTTCTTGCTCACAGAAGTACAGAGAGCACTGAAGCAGAAACCCTTTACACTGAGCTGGGTTTACCAGAATACTTGTCAGGGCCAGTGATAAGAGGGGAAGCCGGGGAAGACGTTGCCGCCATAGTTATCAGTGGAGGTGCATCATTAATAAAAATGGAAAAATTATTCTTCAGAATAACTTTGGCAACAATGACATGACCTGTCATTTATAAACTTTTTTTTATTTTTTATTTTGTTTATAGTTATTAATTACATATTATTAATTACAAGTTATTATAAAAAATATCTCTCTCTAACACCTGTCGTAAACTTGTGATACGTTCCCATTTTAACCACTGTGGCAGTGTGTTTGGAGATCGTTGGGACGGAACATGTATGAAGGCTTACCATCCAGGGCATAAAATCAATCACTGTCTTACCCATGCCCCAGTCCTCGCTTTCTCTGATCTCACCAAGCCAAGCATGTAGATGCCAGCATGAGTGGGCTAAGTGCTGTGGGCTAGGTGCATTCTGACGGACTTAGGGCAGTGGCCTATTCTAGCAGGAAGCTGAGTGCATCAGTGCAATGTTACCCTGCTCATCAGTTTGAGTTCTTGGTGCTCAAGTGGGCAGTTGTGGAGAAGTTCCATGATTATTTATATGGTGACCAGTTTGTGGTGAAGACTGACAATAATCCACTCACCTATGTATTGTCGAGTACCAAGCTGAGTGTGATGGGTCGTTGCTGGTTAGCTGCCTTAGCTACCTACCTATTTAGTGTGCAATACACTGGTTGAAGAACATGGAGGCATCCATGTTTTTTTTTTTCCCATTTTGAATGTTGAATGCACCGAGGTTGAAAATGACATTCCAACCTGCAAATTACCTTACTTATGAGGTGAGTGGAATGCAGCCTTAATCAGCCATTAGGTTTACCTCTTATAACATACTACGCATCCAGATATATATCTGGGGAAAGAAAAAGAAAAATGCAGAAGAGAAGAAACAGACCCAAAACACTGCTAAGAAATTAATACCAATTAATTGAATTTAGTCACTTTGTCCACTTTCAAGCTTCCGCTTGTTGATGTAATTGAAATGAAATTGAAAGTTAGTGGCTAACTAGCTAGTTTGTTCAGTTGTTTTTATTTTATTGTTTGTTAAAACAAATTTTCCTCATCCAAGATAATGAAGTACTAATTCTGTCAGTGGCAGCTCATCCATAGGGGCATCGTTTATATAAGCCTTTCTACAAATTTTAATCTTTATATAGTCCTTATTCACAACTTCATTATATGTCAAATGATTCCAAATTATATCACCTTATACTAATTGCATTATGTCTAAGTTGAACAGAAGGGTATCTGCTCTTATGTAAGATTAAAAACTAACCGTTTAGATTTACTATATTAAAAATACAGGGCCTTCATTAGGAACTCGATGCAAAAAAAGTCAGTACACCTTTCATTACTGAGATTCAAAGCTTTTATTCTTTCAATACTTCATATGTTCACCTTTATTTTTAATGACAGACTCAATCCTCCTCAGCATGAGGATACCAGTGTCACAAAGTTCTGGAGAAATGTTCTACTATTCTTCAGAGACCATTTTTAATGCATTCACAGTGGTAGTTCTGTCAGGTTCACGCCAAACATGCTGAACCCCATCTGAGCCATACAAATTTATCTTGGTCTCACCTGACCAAGGAATGTGTTCCCAATATTCAGCAGGCTTATTTTCTTTTAGCAAAGTTTAATCTTGCAGTTTTGTGCCGAAGAGCAAGCAAGGTTTTTTTTTTCTTCGATGCAGTCCATAGAGGTTGATGCTATGCAATGTCCTTCACACTGTCTGAGCTGTCACAGAAACTCCAATTTCCACTGATAACCCGTGCCAAGTTTGAAGCACTCGCCCGTCTGTTTTTCAGAGCTAGTTTATGCAAGTAGTGCACTGTCCATAGCGTCATTTTAGGAGGCTCTGATTAGTGGTACTATGGCTCATTCTATACCTCTTGATTACTGCTGCATCTGAGTTTTGACTGATTTTTGGTTGGTCATTGATCTTGCTGTATCCTTTTCCATCTTTTTGAAGTCTCACAATCAGATTTTTCAATTCCTCTGGCAATTCTTTTCCATGTTGCAGACATGGAGATAGGCACAGCCCATAGGTCCAAAATTGAGAAAGTTCTGGTGTTCACCAGTCATTTTATAACCATGTCTATGTTTATAACTAACAAGACAGTTAGTGGGGTTGTCAGGGCAGTTTAAAAAATACTCCATGGCCACGGCCATCTTGTCTTATAGCAAAAAATCAGAATTAAATCTATTAAAGCACAGCCAATATGTCTGTGATGTATAGAACCATTTCAAGATGAGTTCCAAAGATTGGGAGAGGGAAAGGGGGATTATGGGGGAGACAATTTCCATACATCAGAAATGTGTATGCATCACTGGGACGTTGTTTCCCATGCAAAGACTGTGGGAAAAAAAGGAAATGGTGATGATGGAAAACACACTTGCTGCATTGAACACAGCTGAGCAAAGGTTTGTCTAAAACTGCTAAAAATAAGCTGCTAGAATGTATGTTGTTGACTCTCATCTACCTGTCATGGAGTTACTCTAAAACTTCAGTGTATAGTAACTTTTAACATAAGTCAATTCTGATAGCCTCTCAGTTGTGGGCTATGTTTTTATTAATGTCATCCTGTCTCACCAATATTTATGATAACTAGCTGCTGCTGAATTAGGTTCCAACTTGCATATAAAATATGATTGAGTAAGTTGTCACTTAGGGCCCTCAAAATGTTCAGTAACCCTGAATATTACTGTAGATGAAAGAAATGAACATTAAAGTGATAAATGTTGCCATTTCAGTTGTGTAATAACTGCACAATTAAAGCTATTATCAATAGTAGACTTTTGCTGGCAAAGCATATTAGCTCGGTGATTTTCCTACTTGGCCCCTCATCAGTGAACTCTAACTCTAACAACTGACATAAAAACAAACATTACTCAGAATGATCAAAGGTACTGTGTAGCTTCTCACTCTCCATAAACCCTGTCCACTCATGTTTTTCCCCAGAGGGCAAAGAGCAAGTCTTACCTAGACCTTATAAATACAACAGGTAGAGGAATATGAACACAGAGATAAAAGAGCAATTCACACAAGCTGCAGGTTTATTAATTACGCAAAGCAAATGAGTGGCCATGTAGGAGATCTCAGTCCTAACCAGGCTGCAGCTCTGGCACAGGTGAGCATGGTTCACGTGATCCATCTTAAACTGCAAATAATGAAAATATTGTACCATATAATAATGCTTATAATAGTTTAGGAACTATTATATGCATTAAAAAAAGTAGAGCTGTGTTGAAGTTGTTATAAAATTTGTTGTCATTTTGTCTAGTTTTGTGAGAGAATTGAAGATGTATATGCCCAGCTTCCTAATCAAAGCGACCATTACCTGCTTCGCTGGCTCCGAGGTAAGTGGCAAATGATTCACATTTGGAGGGTTTATATATATATATATATATATTAATAATAAACACAGCTATTTAACAGGCCTGTTTATAATACTAGTTATAATTATATTGGACTTTGTATATACAATATGCCTTTGAGTTTTTACTGTAAAAGTATAATTTTAAGTATTTAAGTATAAACATATTTCTAAAGCATTCTGATCATTTAAAAAGTTATCATTAAAAAAAATAAAGCATTTTGAAAATATAACAAATATTACAAATATTTACTAAGTATTTAATTAATTAATTTAAAATATACTGTATAAGCAATAACAAGGCCTAAATCAAATGAAAAACATGTTTACATTTAAATATAATTGAATATAATTATAAATATATATTATATATTATAATTAAATATAATTGAATTGACACTCTAGAGACAGACACACAATTAATGGTGCATGCACATCATTATCTCACATGCAAAATATAAGAATGTTCCTAAAGCAAAGTTTTTCTATTTTCTAATTTTGAATAAATTAACATATTGGTTGGCTCTGCTAACATCTTGTAAACAAGAGAGATTCTTCCTTTTAAGTGAATGATGCTGGAAAATTGCTTTTGGTATGCAACAAATGTGCAATCATACACTTTTTAATTTTTTTAAAGATCAAATTAACAATCAAAGTATCTATCAGTCTAAACCAAATCAGTTCAAGCCATTTATCAACTTACAAGAGACAGGATTACAAATGCAAGTCAGATAACTCAGTCCATTGCTGTAAAAAATATCATAGGTTGATTAACATGTTTTGTGTTAAGGGAAATATACGCAATTAAAGCTATTTTAAGAATGAAAAGGTTTTATTCACCCCTAAAAGGTGTACAAGGAATATTTCCTAGGACAGGTGTCAGCAATATGTGCCTAATATGTGGGCTTCTTCAGGTAGTCATGTTTACATCTGCCCTAGTTAGTTCATGTTTGTCCTAATGACTTGCATTTTTAGCACATGTGCCACAAGAGAAGTTCAAGGTGAAATTCTTGATGCTTCTGATGCAAATATTTGTAGTTCCCTTCACCTGAATTTTTATCAATTGCAAAAATATTTGCTTGTTCCTTTTGAACCATATTAATGATTAAGAGCTGTCCTGTTTACAATGAATGACTTATAATGAACACTTATTTGCACATTAAATATTTAAATTGAAATTTTGGAATCAGAATATTAAAACATAACAAGATAAAGCTGATGGTATAAGCCACGTAGTGATTATACAGTATGGTGCAAAAGTCTCAGGCACCCTAAATTCCACCCTGTCCACCCTGTAACACATATTAAATATTTTTATTTAAGTATTTGTGAGATGCTCAGGGATTCTGAGTAATTTGTTGGTTGGTGCTGTATTTTTGTTAATTTTGTTTCCTATGAGAAGCAGTTGTGTGCTGTGTTGTTGCTAGCAATGGCATTTAATAGCAAGCTCTGAAATACTCAAACCAGCCCACCTGGCATAAACAATCATGCCACAAAATCACTGAGTTCACATTTTTTTCCCATTCTGATGTATAATATGAACAATTAAGTGAAGCACCTGACCTGTATCTGCATGATTTTATGCATTGTGCTGCCACAAGTTTATAGTTGGTAGCCTATTCATCTAGCATTTTCTTCTGTTTTTGTCTCTTGTAGCCAGAAGCTTCAACGTCCTGAAGGCTGAAGCAATGCTTAGAAAGGTGATTCTAATTATTCCTTATTAATATAATCTAAATTAATTCAAGGTTTTGTGACCAGTCACATTTCTCTTTTGAGACAAAACATTTTCGCAGCTATGTTACAATTACATATGTAAGGAATAAAACATGACAGGGCGTAATGTTATAGGAAAATAATCAATGTGTTGGTGCCCAGTGGAAAGTGGGAAAGTGGAGTTGCTGTTACTTCCCTAATGTGACAGCAATCAGGCAACAATTACAATTTTTTTATTTATTAAAGAACAGCATGTCATACTTTTATTCATTTATACTTACATTTAATGTCGTGGAAGTTAATTCCTGTTGTCACTTATGATATAACGGATATAAACAGCTTCTCTTTTTTCCGCTCTCTTGAAGTTAATAACACAAAAAATGTAGCTTTTACCAAAGTGCAAAGTCCTTCATCCATGAAAATCATAATTTTTTCTATGTTAAATAACATTTTTCCATTTGTTTATTATTAGGCTTATATTATGTGGAGCATCCTCCATACAAATCCCAGTGAATTAGAAATATAGAGTATTCAGACAAGCACATTAATATAAACCTGTGATTTTCTTTGTAGCTGACACGTCTGTCAGAGCCATGCTGTCATAGAAAGTTAATCAACATCTTCTGACCAAATAGATTCATAATAAGACAACTGTGGTATAAAAAGTTTTAATGACAAAAATGTTGTGACAAGAAACTTGTTTCCTCAATTCCAATAACTTTTTACTTTTAACTAACTTGTGAAGAGTTAAACATTTTGCTCATTTTCATACTATTTTTTGTAGTTCCTTTAAAGTGTGAAACCTAGTAATCACTTTAAACAAGTTGAGAGCAATGTGATTGATTTCCAGCATTTGGAATTTCGCAAGCGTTTGAAAGTAGATTCAATCCTAGAAGACTGGAAGCCACCAGAGGTAAAATTTTGATCAACAAATTCACAAGAGCCAACACAGTTTATTAGCAATACTTTTGCCTTGTAGAGTGTATTTTGTTTTACATCTTATGTGGGATGATATGTTCAGGTAATCGAGCACTATGTGTCTGGCGGGATGTGCGGGTATGATCGAGAGGGAAGTCCAGTCTGGTATGACATTATTGGCCCCCTTGATCCAAAAGGCCTCCTCATGTCTGCCACCAAGCAAGACTACATCAAGACCAAAATTAGAGACTGTGAGCTTCTACGGAGAGAGTGTTTAAGGCAGTCTGAGAGGGTAGTATTTGTCTGCCCTGTTTTTACTGCTTAGCCCTCTTTTTCTGTTTACTGTTTAGCAGTGTCTCAGGGTATTCTCTTTTAAATCTATTTTTTATTTAAAAATCACACCTTTGCAAACCTTAGGTTCATCTTAATCGTATATACACACACATACAGTATACATATAAATATACATTTTGTATGTTAATCTTGTGAGCATTTTTTATCAGCTTGGGAAAACAGTGGAGTCCATCACCCTTATCTACGATTCTGAAGACCTTGGCCTTAAACATATCTGGAAGCCTGCAATTGAAGCATATGGAGAAGTAAGACAGTCTGTCCAAATTTTAACTATTTAAATAAAGTACAGTTCTGCACAATTGATAAAATTTGCATTTATTTGCATTTCATATTTTATTTACACAGATTCTGACCATGTTTGAAGAAAACTATCCTGAGGGCCTTAAGAGGATTCTTATTATTAAAGGTATTTATACTGTATGTATATGTTATGATCTCACTGAATGAGATGAGTGAGTGATTATGTATTAAACTATTTTATTTTATTTTATTTTGGGTTATGATCTGATTGTATAACAAGCACCACTGTATGTGACCTGTTGATTTTATATTTCTTATTTCTTGTAGCTCCTAAAATCTTTCCTATTGCCTACAACTTGATCAAGCCATTCCTGTGTGAAGAAACTCGGCGAAAGATTGTCATCATTGGCTGTAGGCCTGCTGCATTTGCTATCCTCATTTTTATAATGCTGGAGAAAACTGATGCAATCTCTGTTATATAGAGACAGAGATAAAGTCAAATCTTAAAAAAAATGTCATTTTATCCTCCTACAGCCAACTGGAAAGAAGTACTGCAGAAATATGTAGCACCAGACCAACTGCCTGTGGTCTATGGAGGCACACTGACGGATCCAAATGGGAACCCTTACTGTAAAAGTATGGTGAGTATGTCTACAGACGTTTATGTACTACAGAAGGAATAGTATAACAAATCCCCATTCTCATAGTTCACCGTTTAAATTTATGCTTTTGGGGAGGATGATGTTAAATGATATGGCAAAAATAGGACAAGTAATTTGTTTTAATTAACATGATAAGAGGATTGCGCCTTTGCCTTCAGTAGTTTATTATCATTATCTATACTGCTACAGTCTAACATTAACATTATAACTATCTCAGATGTCCTTATCACAATACATGTATCATCATAAATAGCAAAGCAAGTACAGGTATTGACACTGCAGTTTTTTTTTCAGGTGTTATTATGTCACTGGAATGAACAGCATGATTTTTAAAACAGGCATGCCTATTTTTTAAAGAACAAACACACTAAGTGAAATTAAGAGAGAATTATATTTCTGTATTGAAAGCAATTACTTTAAGAAAATATTCTAGCAATTTCTGTAGCCAAACATCCAAAACAAGATGGTACATTGTTACTATAAAGAAAACTGCACTGTATATGAAATGGTCAATTAGTTACAAGCTAAGTGTTACTAATAAACTCATAATTGATTATCTTTAGGGGCATGGTGGTGCAGAAGGTAACGTTTTTCTCCCTCACAGTTCCAGGGTGTCTGCTTAAATGAGCTTGGGTTACTGTCTGTCCTGAGTTTCTGTGCATGTTCTCCCCTTGTCCATATGGGTTTTTCTGGGTTCTCCAGTTTCATCTGGGTTCTCCAGTTTCTGCCTTCCTCCCAAAAAAAATGCCAATGAACTGGCTATGCTCCCAGATGTTAATATGTGTGAGTGCGTCAATATGTATGCATGGTGGCCTGTGATGCACTAGTGTCCCATCCAGGGTGGAAGATGTATTCCTGCATATGACCCAGTGTTCGTGGAACCAGGATAAAGTGGTTAATGAATATATTCTGCCTGATTTGTGCAAATTGGTATATAGCCTGTATATTTAATAAAGAAAGTTATACTAAAAGGATGGTCATGTCATGCATTACCTTGGAGAAAAGTTAAGAATAGAAAATTTAGGAAGATTTGGAAAACTTTTCACAAGTTTTAGATGGTATATTGGTATGTAATATTGGGCTGCTTTTTGATTTATTCCAGCCCCAGTGCAGAAAACTCAACACAATCTTCTTCCTACCTAGTTGCATTTTTCTTCCAGATTAAGTATGGTGGTGTAGTGCCAAAGTCCTACTATATAAAAGATTCTGTTGATGTGCAGTATGAAAAGTGCGTCACCATCAGCCGTAGTTCTGACCACCAGCTGGAGTGTGAAGTCCTTGTCCCTAACTGCTTATTAAGGTGAGTAATGGATCCATTCAAATCCTTCTATCTGTCCTTCTTGTCTTTTCAAGCATTATTCATTCATTCATTTATGCTAATTCCAGATGGCAGTTTGCTAGTGATGGTAGTGATATTGGTTTTGGCATCTACATGAAGACTAAAGCAGGAGTGAAACAGAAAATCACAGAAATGCAGGAGGTGTTGCCAACTACACGTTATAATGCACATCTAGTGCCAGAGGATGGATCCTACACTTGTGAAGAACCAGGCATCTGTAAGTACAAACTTTGTAAATGTTAATGCTGTTTGTATTGAAATATTTTTGGTTAGTGTTAAATCAATAGTGACCAAAGCAATTAGACAAATATTTTCCTGTGATAAACACTCATATCTCTTAAATGTGTACTTGAGTATGTAATTAGTTTATTAGTTTTCTTTATACCACATCACTGTTAAATTCTCAAATCTGATTGGTCAGAAGGTGTTGATTAATTTTCTAAAACAGCTACTCTGATAATAGTGCTGGCTGTAATTCGAATCACAGGTTAATATGTGTGTGTTTTAATTATTATTAGAAATTATCATTTCTATAGTAACAGCTCTTTCACAGGGACTTGTAAGGCAGATGCTTCACATAATCTAAGGCTAATGATGAATGGATCTGATAGATGGATTTGATAGCTAATGATAGATGGCTTTTTGTCTTATTAACTTCTGGAGAGAGTAAAAAGAGAGGCTTGTGAGAGAATGACTGTTTGTAGGTGTTATAACTTAAGTGATAACAGGACCTAGCCTCTCTCGTAGACATTCCACAACATTAAATGTTACAATAAAATAAAACTTTTAAAAACAATGCAGTGACATTCATTAATAAATTAAATTGTTAGTATGAGCAGGTTGCAATGGGATGAGAGGAATGAAACACTTTGGGACTTGCTGTTAAAGGGAAAATAAATTTTGGGGATGGTACAGTAAATCTGCTGTACATCAGGCCACATCACACCACCTAATCATTAATTATTTTCCTGCAGTAGCATGCCCTCACTGTGTTGTATTCCTTACCTAACACATGTATATGATGACACAACTCCAGTATGTGAATA
Organism: Pangasius sanitwongsei; assembly: GCA_037576675.1. Classification (NCBI taxonomy): domain Eukaryota; kingdom Metazoa; phylum Chordata; class Actinopteri; order Siluriformes; family Pangasiidae; genus Pangasius; species Pangasius sanitwongsei. The sequence goes on along the minus strand of CM075019.1, from coordinate 7,168,891 downwards.
ATTTTACAGTTAACATTACACTATTCTATTACTCATAATGAAATGTTTTCCCCTGATGTTTCATGTCCTTTGGAATATATTATTTTTAGAGCTATCTGTGGCTGAGTCTAATTTTGGATCTCTCTGCAGATGTGCTACGATTTGATAACACTTACAGTATTCTTCAGTCAAAGAAGATAAGCTTCACGGTGGATGTTGTACTGCCTGAAATACTACCTCAGAACATGGAAGAACAGGCATGACTTGAGAGTAGTTCATGTAGCCAATATGAGACAAGGTCACTGTCTAGTAATATGTTAAATGAATTTGAAGTTCAGTCGTCACATACGCACAATACACTGAATGCATTGCCAGTGTAGAGGATAGGCTCTGGATCCACTGTGACCCTGACGAGGATAAAACAGTTACTGAAGATGAATGAATGAATATACCTGTACACATACACATGCACTTTGGGTTGTATTCAGAGTTGGCAGTTAAGTCCAAATGTTAAGTCCATCAGTATTTATGCAGGGAAAGTTGCTCATATTCAGAGACCATTTAGGGAGCTCTTTAAGTACATTTTTTGGGTGTGGCATTCAAATTATGCAAATCACTTGTGTGTATGCCTCCAAGGCTGCCAGACTTTTCCTGAGCAGAGGTGTCTGAGCTGGGGGATGCGGGGGTTGGGATGGATTAGTGGGTGGCAGGGGGCTTTCAATAGTGTCTAGACCCTTGCATTTTAGGTTGTTGAATTGATGCCAGTGTTTTGATTAATTCAGTGTGCTCTCCCGTAAAGAAAGCATGCCCATGGTTTGAAGGATAAACTGACCTGGCATTCATACCCTATGCTTAAATTTCACTTTAAGAAAGTGTTGTTAATATTGTTGTTGTTAGTGTTGTAAATATGTTTTATCAATAAATAATTTGGTCCTCAAACAATGTCACAGATCAAGATGTCATCTCCCCCAATGTCTTCCATGGGAAAAAAAAAAGTTTTCATGGACTTTAAAGGAATGATACTATAAATTAGTCTGTTAATAATTCGTAACATGACAGATTGTGGTTACATCAAACCTGCAGACTGTGGTGCCAGACTTAACACTACTCCTTGATCGAGCCAATATCTCATAAGAGAAAATCATGTTTAACTGAGACACGCACTCCACCCTGTGTGCGTAACTCTCACATAACTTGTGTGAAAATCCAGTATTAAATCCTCACTACCTGTGCTTAACTCAACTCTGAATATGGCCCCTTATGTGTCTACACACCGATACACGTTTCAGACAATGGATATAATCATATAAATACAATGGTTATAAATATTCTACACACCCCTGTTAAAAATGCAGGTTTTTTTGATATAAAAATGAAACCAAGATAAATCCTGTCAGATCTTTTTCCAACTTTAATGTGATATAACAACCAAAAAATTTAAAGTGAAAAACAAATAGAAAATTTTAGAGAAAAAATTAAAAAGGAAAAACTAATTCAAACTCATGTTCAAAAGTAAAAAAACAGGAAAAAAGGAGGGGAAAAAAGGAAAATCTTATAACATTAACCTAGTTGCACAAGGGTGCACACCCCATAACTAATAGTTTGTTAAAGCACTGTCTGCTTGTAATACATTCTTTTTAGGGGTAAGAGTCTATCAACTTAGCACATCTTGATTTGCCAATTTTATTCTACTCTTTCTTGAAAAAATGCTCCAGATCTATCAAACTGTGAGGGGAACTCTTGTGCACAGCCCTCTTCAAGTCATTCTACAAGTTTTTGATAGGATTTAGATCTGGACTAAACCTGAATGGGCCATTCCAAAACATTGATTTTCTTCTTCTGAAGCCACTCCTTTGCTGACATGATTTTGTGCTTTGGGTTGTTAATTTGCTGGAAGGTGAAAATTTTCTTTCATCTTAGCTGTCTAACAGAGACCTACAGGTTTTATGCCAAAAATGTGATTTTCACATCTACCTACCCTACCTCAAAGCATAGACATGTGAATAATACAAGAGCTTGTTGACACAAGCAGGGAGTGACCAGTATTTGTTTTTCACTTGGATTTGGTTTGTTGCTATATCACATTAATGGTGGAAAATGACATGATTTATCTTGGTTTCATTTGTTTTGTACATGACAAAAACCTGCAATTTTAACGGGAGTGTGTACACTTTTTATGTCCATTGTAGGCATACACACTTAAGTTACAGTTAATACTTTGTTTTGGTTGATTGGTAATGTTATCATCAGTATTAAAAGTAAGATAAGTTTATTTTCTTTTTTAACTACAACTTTATTAAGATGTGAGTAAGATGAAGGACATTTGGGGTATAGATCATATGTTTTAGCCAAAAAAATTGTAGATATTCTGGAGGAAATTTGCTATTGATTAAATGTCATGATGATAGTTCTATCAATAGGAGTTGGTTGATGCTGCTTAAATGTATAATGCAACTTTTATTCACTTTAATTTTCATAAAAAATATTATTATTATTATTATTATTATTATTATTATTATTATTATTATTATATAAGCATACATAAACAAATGCTAAATAGTGTATTTTACAGCTAAATGATCTGTTTTGGTAATCATTCATTTTGAACATTGTTTGGAGTTAGAGGTAGAATGGTATCTTGCAGTTTGTAATTATATGCTGATTTGTATTAAAATATTTACATTGATGACCTCAGCAGTTTAGACTTTTTTTTTTAAAAAAACCTAAATGTCACACACTGTACCTTTGTGTCTGTAATCTATCATAGTATAAAGTGTCAGATGTTTTGTAAAATAAATAGTTACTAGAAGGCAAAGCTAGCCTGGAATATAGTTTGAAGTCATAAATGTATTAGTAAATATGCTCCAAATTACACAAATTTTGTAAGTAGTAAATTATATTATGAAAGTGCCAAAACCAGCCCATAGTAACATGCCCTGCATTCTAGTATTGTTATTTAATAGTTGTTGCCAGAGGTGGTCACCTTTAACCACTGAGATTCCACTGCTGCACATAAAATCAGTGCAGTAAGCTGTTACTTTAGATAGAAACGAGAATAAAATGTAACAAGAATTTCAGCTTTGCTATATTATTTCATATTAGCAAGTAATAGTGATTTTAGTAATGAGTTTATGAAAGAGCCTGTGTATGAAAGGGCAAAGCATACAGGTGTTACATCTAATTGGAAAATGTTTAGCAAAAATCAGATTTGTCTCTTCATTTTTATTTTGTTATGCTTATCACTACGTCGTACTTGACTTGTAGTACAGAGAGTGTACAGTATGTATTATTGCAATTATATATATAACAGCAATGTTGAATTCTCTAATTGGATTGATCAGAAAGTGTTGACTAATTTTCTTCAACAACAGCTCTGACACCAGTTCTGGCTGTAATTGAACTGATAGGTGTATATCAGTGGCAACTGGTGGTTATTAAAATAGGAGAAGCACAACTGTCTGTTATGTTATATTGTCACTACTGCAACTCCAGGCGATTCCGACTGGTAAAAAAAGCTAAACATATTCACACCAAAAAAATTTCCTGCAGCAGGAGCTGTCCTGTATTGCTGACACACTTGACACAGTTGGGCCTCTTTCTCCACTTCTTTGTCCTTCTGGTGGCCAATACTTTCATTCTTGAAACACTGGTGTCTGGTGAAGCAGGTTTAACAACTTATCTCGCCCTTGTCCAACATATCTTGCCCCCCACAGCACACAACCATCTAAGACTCTTAATTCGGTTCTCCTTTGATAGAAGGGTTGAAAGGCTGGGTCTAACACTTTAGGCCATCCGCATTGGATGTATCCCTGAACTTTGGAGATCATCACGTCACAGGAAGTCCAGCATCGGATTTGACAGGTTTCCACAGGTGCATCACCTAACACATCCAACATCAGGAGTTGTTCAACTTCCCTTTCCTACTTTATATCCTCTGTAATGGGCAATCTGCTTAAAGCAACAGCACTGGCATGGGCTTTGCCCAGTTTGTAGACCATGGTGTATTCATAGGCACCCAGAAGCACTGCCCAGCTTTGTACTCTTGGCAAAACCATCTGAGGAATTGGTTTCTTCTCATTAAACAGTGAAATCAAAGGTTTGTGGAGATAGTAAAGGATTTTCCACACAGGTATTTGTGAAACTTCTGTACAGTCAGTCCTTCTTTGTCCTGCTGGGAGTACCTTTTCTCTGCAGGCATGATAGTGCGGGATACGAATCCTAGAGGTCGTCCGCTGCCATCTTCCATTCTGTGTGATAACATGGCCCTCACTCCATAGGGTGACACATCACACACTAGAACAAGATCTCTGTCTGCAGAATAATGTACTAAGATGTTTGAAGCAGATTGCAGCAGCCTCTTTGAATCGTGAAAGGCCTCTTCCTGCTCTGTTGTCCGCTCCCAGTCCTTTCCCTTTTTAAGGAGCTCATATAGTGGTGCCAGGAGTGTTGCCAGATGGAAGAAATTTCCCATTAGTAGTTCAGTAACCCTAGATAGGCCTTTAACTCTGACTCATTAGTAGGAGTTGATGCCTCTACTATAGCCCTCACTTTCTTTTTCACAGAGCAGAGGCCTTGGGCATTTATGTTATGTCCGAGGTACTCTACTTCATCTTGCAGGAAAACACATTTCTCTCTCTTCAGTCTCAATCCTGCATCTGCCAGCCTCTGCAGTACTGCGCTCAGATTCTCTAGATGGTCTGCTGTACCCATGCCAGTTATCAGGATATCATCTAAATATACTGGTACTTTGGAAATTCCCTGCACCAACCACTCCATTATTCTTTGAAACATGGCAGGATCTGATGCTACTCCAAAAGTTAATCTCTGATAGGTGAACATGGGTGTTTATAGTCAGAAACTTCTGTGACTCCTCATCAACCACCACCTCCTGGTATGTTTGGCTCATGCCCAACTTTGAGAACTTTTTCTCCCCAGCCAATGTAGTGCATATAAGGGTGCTACTCTATTAACAGTCAGTTTATAGTCACCACAATGCCTAATGGAGAAATCAGCCCTTAGAATTGGGACCACCAGTGCGGCCCACTCGGAGTACTTTATGGGTCTGATAATGTTCTCCCTCTGTAGCCACCTTACTTCCTTATCCACATTTGCTTGCATAGAATAGGGTACTGATCTGGGGCAGAAAAATCTGGACACTGCCTCAGGAGAAACATGAATTTTGGCTTGAACTCCTCACAGTTTCCCCAGCTCCTCTTTAAAGACTGTTTCAACAACACTCTCTGCAACAAATCTTCTTCTGTTCATTCCTTGTATTGTATTGTCTGTCGTGCTTAATCTGGTCCTAAGCTAATTTCAATTCTGCTAGCTAACCTCTTCCAAGCAGGTTTGGACCATTCCCAGCCACTACAACAATAGGCAGTTTTTTCTTTTGCCCTTGGTATTCCACAGGTACCTGGGTAGCACCTATCACTTCAGTTGGTTGTCCCGTATATGTTTCCAGTTTAATTCCAGTGTGCTTTAGTGCTGAGCTTTTTCACAGCTCCTTAAATGTTTCCACATTTAAACAGTCAGACTACAGCCGGTGTCTATCTCCAGCTTCATGTTGTGACCTTCAATTTGCATATCCACTGTATATAGCTACACTTTCATTGTATTATGACTTCACTTTTCCTATGCATTCTTGAATGCAACCAAGCATAAATACATCAACAGAATCAACACTGTCACTTTCCTCCAGTTTATTCACAGGATGGCATTGCCCAGGGTCCTTTTTACAACAGCTGTTACTCTCACCCCCTTCCAGCTGTTTTACTTTTATTCCTACATGCTCTTTATGTGTGACCAATTTTACCTATATTTTTTATAAACATATAGCCCCCTTTAGCGGCAATAACCAGAAACTGCTAGAAAGAACACATTTTACTCAACCTACTACACTCTAGATACTGTTCTGCGTGAAAATCTGAGGAGATCAGGAGTTTCTGATATACTGAAATCAGTTCATCTAGTGTATTTAATGGCAAATAAGAGTGTAGTACACAAAGTTTACATTGGTAGAGAAGTGGGATGTTTCGGACAAAAGTCCTTCATTGCGGTGGTGCAGCACCTCATAGCTCCAGGGTCCCCAGTTTGATCCTGAGCTTAGGTTACTGGTGGCTTATGGAGTTATTGGATGTTCTCTTCATGTCTGGGTGGGTTTCCCCTGGCTGACCACCCAGAACATGCTGGTAGGTGGATTGGCTATGCTAAATTGTGAATGGTGGTCTCTGATGCACTGGTGTCCCATGCAGGGTGTATCCCTGCATTACATCCAGTGTTCCTGGAACAGGTTAATGTGGTTACTATTACTATTAACAGCTATAGTAAAATAATAAATCACCTCTAGCTGTCAATAAGTGTATGTGTATGGGCATGGTGCACTGCAGTGGACTGGCAGCCCAGTGTTCCCGGGAGAGGCTCCGGATCCACCATGACCCTGACCAGGATAAAGCGCAAGATGAATGAATGAAATTTAATTTTATGCACTTCCACCTCTTTCTTCACAGTGTATATAATTGTTTTATAAGGAAATTTTCTATCACTTTCCAACAACTTAGAAAACTAGGCAAACCTAGTTCTAGTGTATCTAATGTACTATGTAGCTAAGCTAGTGTGTATTAGCTAACTTTGTTCAGTAACTGCTTTATTTTGGTCAGGGTCGCAGTGGATCCGGAGTCTGTTCTGCTAACACTGGGCGCGAGGCAGGAGTACACACTGGACGGCACGCCATCCTGTGCTTTTCTGGACCTTCTGGTTCATGACGTAAAAAATCACAATGGCGGAATTCTAAATCACTCTCTACGTCCTAGGAACACCGAGAATAAAGTAATGGCTTCTACAGCCTATGTAGTGTACTTATATACGCAAGTGGTTTGGGTTACAGCAGTTAGAGATTACCTGCGCGTGCTTTGCTTTGCGCAGGCGCGGATAATGTTAACGTCGAGGCGCGTGACGTCACCGCGCCGCTCGCCGAGGAGCGAAACAAACATGGCGACAGAGTGGCGCGGACAGGGCTGCCTGCTAACTTTAGTCGTAGTCCTTTGGGGCTTTGTGGGCGGTCGAACGGACACGACGAGCGTTGGCTGGAGCCAGATACTGGGCATGAGACTGGAGAGGAGCAACAAACCGGCCACAATCACCGAGGACGGTGTCATTCAGGTAACGGAAGAGAGCAGGGTCCAGCTCAGGTTTTACGGGCTGCAGCTTAGTTCGGACTCCGCGTCCCAGATCCGGTTCATGGAGCTCGGCGAAGATGAGGATGACAGAGACTCGGTAAACAGGACTTGTGTCGATTTTACTAAAGATATTAGCGTCGAAAGTTACATGAACGTTAGCAGTCGAGGGACATCAGGTGTGGTGAATGTAAACGTTAAGCCGCTCCGCAAAACCGAGCGCGAGCGGGATTACATCTTGTGCATCAGGAGTCCAGAAGATAAGTGGCACCTGCTGCCAGGGAACGACGGTAGGTTGCGAGTTGTGGAGGAGAAAACTTCTCTGCTACCTCTGTGGCTTCAGATCATCCTGGTGTCATGCCTGCTTGTCCTGTCCGGCATGTTCAGTGGACTCAATCTGGGGCTCATGGCATTAGATCCGATGGAGCTTCGCATAGTGCAGAGTTGTGGTACTGATAAAGAAAAGAGGTACGCCCGCAAAATCGAGCCCATTCGTAGGAAGGGGAATTACTTGCTTTGCTCCTTATTGCTTGGTAATGTCCTTGTAAATACCACGCTTACTATCCTGCTGGATGATCTTATCGGATCTGGCTTTGGAGCAGTAGTGGCGTCCACCGTGGGCATCGTGATCTTTGGGGAGATCGTGCCACAGGCGCTTTGCTCTCGCCATGGTTTGGCAGTTGGTGCCAACACCATTGTGCTGACCAAGTTCTTCATGCTCCTCACCTTCCCACTGTCTTTTCCCATCAGCAAGCTCCTGGACTACATTCTGGGCCAGGAAATCGGCACAGTGTACAACCGGGAAAAGCTGGTGGAGATGCTCAAGGTGACGGAACCGTACAACGACTTGGTCAAGGAGGAGCTCAACATGATTCAGGGTGCATTAGAGCTGAGGACCAAAACAGTGGAGGATGTCATGACGCCACTGAACAACTGCTTCATGATCAAATCTGATGCTGTGCTGGACTTCAACACCATGTCCGAGATCATGGAGAGCGGCTACACGCGCATTCCGGTCTACGAAGATGAACGCTCCAACATCGTTGACATCTTGTATGTAAAGGACTTGGCCTTTGTTGATCCAGATGACTGCACAACACTGAAAACAGTCACCAAGTTTTACAACCACCCAGTCCACTTTGTCTTCCACGACACCAAGCTGGATGCCATGTTGGAGGAGTTCAAAAAAGGTGAGTCTTTTCAGTGTCAGGTCTGTAAATGATTAGGACTCGTTGACCAAATTCTGAAAATGTATTAAATGCATCAAAACTGAATTGCAGAAGGCTGATCTATTGAAATTGATTTTGAGTCCACAGCCTTGCACTCCTTGGGAGCTGAATCAATAACCACATGGCTTCTGTATTAGCTTACTCTGCGGCGTTTTTGTGCAATCACATTAATTATTGAAACCACAGAAGTGTTTTATGCTGCCGTAATCATCTGCTGGTCCTAAAGTATATATGAGACTTAAATTATTAAATTAGTAAATGCTTGTTCCATTCCTCAGTGTAATGTTTGACTTTGTAATTTGCAGTCACTTGGACTACAGTATCTTGATTTAAGGATTTATGGTATTGTATTCTGGCCAAATATTTGTTCAAATAGTACAGTTTAAAGAATATATGAAAATGGTATTAGTTTTATGGTTTTAGGTTGGCCTTCTTAAACTAAATCATATGAATTATTATGGTTCTGTAACATCACTAATCCTTAATCCTAAATCTGTGCATTGACTCTGATTGCGCCTGGCAGATGTAAGTAGCTCTTAGGGCTTTCTGCGATCACTGCAGGACTGCAGAGACATCCCAGCAGGACCATGCCTTAAATTATGTGCTTCCACTTTATAGTCCATCACAAAAAAACTAGGTGAATGAATGGGGAAAATGCTGACTCGATAAGCTCCTGATAAATCTGGGCAGTCCTGAATCAGCCCCATGTTTGGGTTAGGTAAAACAACATGAAATATGAGGAGTAGTGTGCTGATTTTGGATGTTTCATACAATTTCAATACTCTGTTATCTCAGTTAGTATATGTGAATATTACATACAACGTACATTTTATTACACTTTTTATTAATAAAGAGTAATTATTAATTATAGATCTAGTTTAGGTTTTTGTTGATCAACATTGGATGATATTGAATACTCATTGTGTACTGCATGGTAGAATATGTTGTTACCAGCAGATTTAATGACATGCCAAGATCAACAGCAGTCCTTCTCACTAGCTGAAAGGTTCAGCACATAAGATTACCCTCCATTATTTAAGGAAATAACGGGACTTGCTCTCATAGGAAAACAATCAGTGACTGGTATTGAGCCAAAGTCAATCATTTTCCTATAAAAGCATGTTCCTGTAAACGTCCTGAAGTGTTTTATTCCCTTTTATTCAACAGAAATTTGACAACGATTACATTTTTAAAAAAAATTACTATACAATTTATAGTAACATTTAATGTTGTGGAAAAAGTCTACGAAGCTCCTGTTCCTGTTATCACTTACAGTATAGCAGCTATAAACGAGTCATTGTCCTTTGAGCCTCTCTTTTTTTTTCTGTCTCAGAACTTAATGATACAAAAATGCAGACAGAGAAAACTTAAAGTTACAGCTTTACCTCTGCATTGACAGTGGAGACTCCTTCCATAAATGTTAAATAAATATCTACTTACAGAAAACTTTAGCATATCAGTGATTTATAAAAAAAAAAAAATTATATAATATTTTTAATCTTTTTTTTTTTACAATTAAAAAATAAACAGAACATTTGTCAGTATTGTGTCTGATATGTCACTTACTCAGTATAAATTTTTCTTTTATAGAACTGTTGCATAAAAGCAATATCACACTCGCAGTCGTGTGGTTATACTGAATATTGCCATCACCTATGTCATGCCAAATCACAGCCCTGCCACGAGTGTAACCACACTCTTTCTTGCGCGATATTGCTTAATTATAGCGCACACTACTTGTTCTGAAACCCACAGCTTACTGCACTACACACATCAGTTTTTACTAGTTGGATTAATTCGTTTGCACAGATCAGTGCTTAGTCAGTTAGGTTTCCAGGCAGCCAAAACATGGGACTGGGTAGGCACACGAGACCACTCACTTGCCCTTGGACTAGCTAATAAACTTATGATTCGTCTACTACTGGTGTATTGTCTCAGTAATCAGTTAGGAAGACCTGCTTGCTTAGCCTTAGGTGCAGTTTGTTTTTAATGAAACACTGAATCAATGAAGTTACTGAAATGAATCAGATCCCTCTGTTAATTGGAAGATCAAATGTATGGCACTCTGTGGCAATTCTGTTTATATCTGAAAAGTTGGTTTAAAAAATTCTGCACATCCTCAGAAGTAACAACTATTTACAGTGCAAAACAACACAAGATAAAAGACCTAAAATGTACATAAAGTAGTAGCTGTGTTGTCTCCAGTTTAAGTCACTGTGGTCTGAGGAAAATTAGTACTGGGTTTTTGACAGAATGAGCTTAAATTGATTCATGTTTGCAGTGATTTGGTCTGTGTAATGCATTTTGGACATGAATTGAGCTACTATGTGAGGCTGTATGTGTTGTAAAAAGAGTTTGGAAATCATATGCTTTATTGTTAACAAGTTTGGGGAATAAACAGTAATATTCATTTCCTTCCAGAGAGAACTTAATACAATACTTACAAATTGGTATTTATCACTAATTTCTCTACAAACACAGAAGTCAAACTATTTCATTAATTTGGTTTCTTATAGATGGTCCATTATCAGCATTTTCATTTATTTGTGTTTTGATGTTTACCTGTAACATAGTTCGACATCTGTACTTTAAGAAACTTTAAATATATTTCACTACAACAATGTAAAAATGTTTTTATTTATGGTATCTTGTCTATTTTGTACATTGGGTAATTACAGTATAGTAGTTATATGGAATTATCATTGTAACCATCAGGTCAACTGGTTCGATTTTGGAATTGTTCCAAACAGGATCAAGGTCACAGCAAGGTGAAATGTCTAAAATAATTTTTCCTCAATAGCTTCCTTTCTGTTTGTCATACAGAGATGTTAATGACACGTTAATTACACATTTTCAGGAAATCAAGGCCCATTTGTTATGCCTCTGCCACTGACTGAGTCCTCCATCATTAACACAATATCTCAAGAATGAGTGGCTGAATGTTTATAGGATTTATGTGGAATTATCATTGTAACCAGAAGATGGCTTGATTTAGATTTTGGAATTGATCCAAACAGGATCAAGGTCACAGCAAGGTCAAATATCTGAAATAGTTTTTATTCAATAGCTTCCTTCCTGTTTGTCATACAGAGATGTTACTTATGCGTTCATTTTCAGGAACTCAAGGCCCATTTATGGCTAACTACGATTTTTGCCAGCAGTCCATCCCTCTGTCCATTCATCTGTGTGTCTGAGATTCTCAGTAGCACAATATCTCAATAACGAGTGGGTGAATGTTTATAGGATTTATACGGAATTTTCACTGTAACCAGAAGATGATCTGCTTGCTGATTTTCAAATAGATCCAAACAGGGTCAAAATCACAGCAAGGTCAAATGTCTGAAATAGTTTTTATTTAATAGCTTCCTTCATATTTGTACATTTTAAAAGTACATTTTAAGGGTATTTCTGGCATACAAATTAGTAACAAGAAGGACTAGACTGGTGGTGGGGCATATCTATCAACTGAGTTCAACTTGTTCACTTTTGGGGGTTGGCAGTCTTTAAAATGCTATAATTTTACTTCTCATTGAGATACATGCATAAGAGAAACGTGTTTCATTTTATGAAAGCCTGGATATCAAAATTTTACTGTGTGAAGTGTTTTCCTAGGCCACCACATGCATAAAATACAAAATACTTTACTCTTTTTTTTGTATCTTGACTTGAAAATGGTTTCATCCCCACTCTACCAGGCAAATCTCACCTGGCCATAGTGCAGAGGGTGAATAACGAGGGAGAGGGAGACCCCTTCTATGAGGTGCTGGGTCTGGTGACACTGGAAGATGTTATTGAGGAGATTATAAAGTCAGAGATCCTGGATGAATCTGATCTCTACAGTGAGTTGTCATGAATATAACCTTTCTTTGCTTTATCATTGTGAATAGTATCTTCCTGATTAGTTTCATGTTTGAATTCATTCTGTCTTAGCTGACAACCGAAACAGAAAGAAAGTGGACCCAAATAAAAACAAGAGAGACTTTTCAGCCTTCAAACATGAAAGCGAATCTAAGGTGAAGATCTCTCCCCAGCTGCTCTTAGCAGCTCATCGGTTCCTGGCTACTGGTGAGTTCATTGCATCTTCTCCAGTGAATTTGACTTATTCCAAATAATTTGTATAAGAGCACTAATTTATTTATGGTATACATATTTTTTTTTCCAGAGGTGAGCCTCTTCAGTCCACTGCAGATCTCAGACAAGATTTTGTTGCGAATTCTCAAGCATCCCGACGTCATCCAGGATCTACGGTTCAATGAAAATGACAAGCGCTCACAACAACACTACTTGTATCAGCGTGGCAAGCCTGTTGACTATTTCATTCTTATCTTGCAGGTAAGCTTTAATTTGTCACCTGTAAGTTGAGACCCTTGCTTCTTATTAATACATCATTGCCCATTTTATCAGAGAAACCTACCATATAGTTTACTTTGTGTGCATACACTTACTGACTATAGTCCATCTGTTGGTATGCATCATTTATCAGTCCTGGATGGAATGAAACCGAAAGGACCATGGCTGAAAGGATTTTATTTGGGTGATAAATCATTCTCAGCACAGCAGTAACATGGCTGAGCAGTCCTCTAAACCAAAACTGTCCAGCCCGCATCAGTTCTGTTGTCACTTACCATTGATGATGGCCTAGAGGATGATCAACACATTGCCTGCATGGGGAAAAATCAGCTTTAGCCTCTAACTGTGCACAGTTGATGTTTCTAATAAAGTAGGCAATAAGATTGCCTGTTTAAAAAAATCCCGGCAAAGCTGCTGTGTCTGAAACACGAAAATACCACTGCTTTGTCAGTATTACTGCCATGTTGAGAATACTATCTTCACTCCATTGGCTAATAATAATAATAATAATAGTGTTTAAATTATATAGAGCCTTTCTCAAACTCAGGGTTGCTTTACAGAGTCCAACAGTAAGCAAGTAACAAAGACACCAATGAGCATCACATACAAACATTTTATACAACAATAATGAAGATAAGAGCAGTTGGATGGAGGTACACTGAAATGTCAGGAAGCAGATAGAGATAATGTATTGAAGGTGATGAACTGCTTAGCTCCTGGTAAGAGACTGATAACACTGAGAAAAGAGATGAGTTTTAAGTTTCCTTTGAAGGAAGAGAGAGGTGAAGGTTCAAGGAGGCTCTGTGGAAGGGAATTACAAAGCTTGGGTGCTACACCACTGAAAGAACTGCCACCCATGGATTATTGTCTAAATCTCGGGGCCACAAGTCAAGTCAAGTGGAGTTTATTGTCATTCCAACCATATACAGCCAGTTAGTACCTAGTAAAACGAAACAACGTTTCTCCAGGACCAAGGTGCTACATAAGACAAACACAGAACTACAAGGGACTACAAGGGACTACATAAATTTACATAAAGTGCACAAGTGCAAATGTGTAGACATCACAAGACAGTACAATGACTACTGGGATAGACAATGGACATCAGTAAGTCCCAGTGCGGCGCCGACCAGTACACAGTTCTATTAGAAAGTGAATCTAGTGACAATAGTGCAAAGAGTACAATATAAGCTGCTGAAATAGTGTAAACATAAGAAGTAGCAGCCTATGTACAGTACAATAAATATTGTAGCAGCATAATGTAATGTGCAAAAACTTGCAAAAAAAATTGCAAAGAGGATGGAGGATGCACAGT
>CM075019.1:7117332-7150146 GCA_037576675.1 Pangasius sanitwongsei | reverse complement strand
TTTTTTTACATAGTACCTCCATTTTCACAGGCTCAAAAGTAATTGGACAATTGACTGATAAGCAGTTTCATGGCCAGATGTGGCCTGTTTCCTCGTTATTTCATGACAAATTAAGGAGATAAAAGGACTGGAATTGATTTTAAGTGTTGAATTTACATTTGGTAGTTGTTCAAGGGAACTCTTAATATGCGGTCCAAAGAGGTGTCGATGCAAGTGAAGGAGATCATCATTAGGCTGAAAAAACAAAACAGACCTATCAGAGAGATAGCAGAAACTTTGAGTGGCCAAATCAACAATTTGGTACATTCCTAAAAGGAATGCACTGAGCTCAGCAACACCAAAAGGCCTGGAAGGCCACGGAAGACAACTAAAGTGGATGATCACAGAATTCTTTCCTTGGTGAAGAAAAACCCCTTCACAACATCAACAGAAGTCAAGAAAAACACTCTCAAGGATGTAGGCATATCATTGTCAAAGTCTACAATCAAGACCCACCTTCATGAATCTAAATACAGTGGGTTTACTTCAAGGTGCAAACCACTTGTAACACTCAAGACCAGAAAGGCCAGACTTTGCTAGGAAACATCAAAGAAGCCTGCCCAGTTCTGGAGCAAGACTCTTTGGACAGATGAAACACAAGATTAACTTGAACCAGAATGATGAGAAGAGTATGGAGAAGGAAAGGAAGGGCTCATGATCCAAAGCATACCACATCATCTGTCATCTTACAAAATTGTGTAACTGTCCAGATACTTATGGACCCAACTGTATGTGCAAACCACCCCAAGAACAAGCAGGAACTGAAGAAAGCTGCAGTAAATGCCTGGCAGAGCATCACCAGGGAAGAAACCCAGCATCTGGTGATGTCTGTGGGCTTCAAGACTTCAGGCAGCTGTTGACTACAAAGGATTTGCAACGAAGTATTGAAAATGACAATTTAATTTATTATTATTTTAGTTTGTCTAATTACTTTTGGTCCCTTAAAACAGGGGGAACCACATGTTTAAAAAAAAATGCTGAAATTCCTACACTGTTAACCCAATTTGGCTGTAATACTCTCAAATTAAAGCTGAAAATCTGCACTTTATTTAATTTCAACTGCAATATACTGTAGAAGACAACTACAATAACAATAACTGTGACAGTAATTATGTCCAACTATTTATGGACCTGACTGTGAAGTTTTCGCTGTCTGTAATGAAAAATATTTTTATAAAGGCTTATTTCTAAGGCACATGTAAATAGTGAAACTAATGTCAATTTATAAATTTGCCTCAGAATGAAAATGTATTTTTAATAAGCTGCTGTTACTTAAAATAAGTAGTTTTCATTTAGAAAACTTCATAGTATAAGCAGCCAACAAGCACAAAGCTTCTCCAGGAGTACTGTTAAGAATTTAAAGTTGAGTCCATGCATAATTTAGCATGTGTGATTCCATATTATGCCACAGCATGGTTGAATTCTCAAATTTGATTGGTCATGAGGTGTGCTTTATTTTTGTACAACAGCATGGCTCGGACAGCAGTTCTGGCTGTAACATGAACGATAGGTTAGTATTAATCCCATCGTTCTAATACGTTATTGTTTCTATAGTAACCGCTCATACACAGGGACATGTATGGTCGATGCTCCACATAAGACTAATATGAAGACTAATAATAAACGAATTTTAAAAATATGTTTTTAACAAAGTAAAATGTATAACTACTATTCCTAACGTGTTAATGGCTTCATTATAGTTCTCAAATAGTAAATATTGGAAATAAAGATCATGAGCAGGTGCGTTCAAACTTTTGACTGGCAAGCTGCTAATATTGAATATTGACTATGAACCTTTTATATTGTTCCTTCCATAAATTACACAATTATATTTAATAGTCTAAAATGTTAGTGAAATGATATGAGATCTTAGCAAAAAGGCTTTAGCGGAGCTTGTACTTTCCTCTAACTCACAGTACAGAATTTATGGTTAAAGATAGATAGCCAGTTGACAGTCTTCGAACTGGCTCTACAGAACAAAATGAATTTATCTTGCTTCTTAATGTGCTTCTTAAGGAGGAAATTTTAATTAGGTCCTTTCATGATTTGGTGTAGTGTAGCATAATGTAATAATTTCCATTATGGACATTGGCTCCATCCAAAATCTACCATAGTAAATTGTATGTTTACCAATGATTATGTAGTATTTGACATACTACTTACTATCATACCATATTTTTTCTGACTATAGCCCTGGCTTTTCTTCAGTAGTCCACTTATTAGTCCACCAAAACAACCATCTGTCCATATGCTTTTATACTAACTCGATATGCACAGTACCAGTGTCTTTCTTTTTTCCACTCTTGTTCAGGGCCGGGTGGAAGTGGAGGCAGGCAATGAGAACATGAAGTTTGAGACTGGTCCCTTTTCTTATTATGGAGTCATGGCGTTAACTACATCATCCTTGGGTGAGTCTTTTTAACATGGACATATTGTCTTACATGTTTCTTGTCTTTTATACTCTGAAAGGAACACCAGACACTCCTTGAGTAGTTTGATTGGTTTGCCAAAGCTACAATATGTAAGATTGTGGAACTTTGCCCTCTCTGATAGAAAGTGCCATTGCAAGCTACTTGGGGAACAACATTTCATAATGTGGGTTGTGTTGCGCTCTTCCGCCACTGCAAAGGTTGTGTCCCAAACTGCATAATGCATACTCACTAGTATGAGTAGTTAATAATGACACCCCAAATATTCCTGACTCGCGGTTGCTCAGTATTAAAGAATGGGAATAAAATAAATGCATTGTCCTACATATCCTATAGAATGGTCTAAGTCACCTAATTTTAGATAGCTAGCTACAATATAAGCTTTGGGTAAAGGGAAAAGGGCTGCTCTGGTGTAATCTCTCAGCATGCTGCTGAGGGCCATTCCATACAGTGAATACAGTGGCTTTCCACAAGGTTCTACACATCTCCATCTAGCTCCAGCTAGCTAGTATGTAGTGTAGAGAAGAACCCTATAACGCTTGGTTATGTCAGGTGAGCAGAGGATTGTCACAGCTACTTAAAAAATTTTAAAGTTATATAAGGTATTTTTCTATTCTGGCTCTTTTTAACAAAATAAAATCCTACACACTGTAGCTTTAAATATAGCACTACTGAATTTCACAATTTTGATTAGAAAAATTATTCTGGTAACACTCCTTATTTCTCATTCAGCTGAATACAAACAACAAGGGAATTTAAGACATTGTTGCTCACTTTGCTTGTGATTGAGACTGTATAGCTGGGATATGACTGATCCTATAAAAACCTTAGGATTTCAGACTGACAGGAAGTGATCGTGTATCTCATGCCAGTGGATCAAAAGGCTCTATGACTTTATAGACTACAAGGTGTGCAGAAAGAGCAAAATCAAGTCATTGTCTTTATACAGTTCAGTATTGCACAGCAAAGGTTTGACAGGATGCAGTTGCTTTACTAACATCTAGTGGTTGATTCTCAAACTACAAGTTTTTCCATGCTACATTTTTTAAATGTGTGTCAGTCACGTTTGTGTAATACTGCACCTCCTGTTTTTTTTTTGTTTTGCATTTTTTTTTTTTTTTCCGCTTTTTTTTTTTTTTTTTTTTTTTTTTTTTTTTTTTTTTTTTTTTGTGCACAGCATATGATCCAGATGTTTTTAGATCACTGTACATTTATGTATCTGTTCCCTTTTTTGAAGAGGTAGACCATCTTTACCCCTTCAAAATTTATTTGATAATTGTTACCATTTGACTTTTCAGCTTCATGTAAATTAGTAATTTCAGTAAATTAGATGATCGTCATCTGCAAGACATCTACCAATTATATTTTCTCTGTGGAGCTTTAGCGGTAAACAGAGCTCAGCAAACTTGAAGGCTTGAAATGAATGTACAATAAAAGCCAAAAATATTTTTCTTAAAAGATTTGTTCAATGCTTGTAGGGAAACAGTCATTTCATCTGCAGTCCACAGTCTGATGCAAGATTGACAGAAATAAAGAACCCATTGCTGAGAATTTTATTTGTGATGGACCATTTGTGAACTGTTTAAAGATCCTCTCTATCTCTCCTCCCTGACTCCCTCCTTCTCTGCTCAGCTGTCACCCCCCCTCTGTCCCCCTCCGTGGTGCTGCCTCGGCCACGGCGCCTTTCTCTTAAGAGGTTTTCTCTGTTCTCTCGCTTCCCAGGTAAACCCCTGCACGATGGGAGCTAACCCCGGGGGGAGGAGGGGGTGAGCCGGGTGCCACTAACATGGGAATCAGGGGTGGGGCAGTCAAACAGGGCTTAAATAGTAAACGAACAAACAAAATCACTTTCCCCAGGTCATCCTCCCATGAGCCCTCGTTCAGCAAGTACATCAGTCAGTGAAACCAGTGTCCAAATGTGGTGGTTAAAGTGGTTGTTCAAACCATTTAGAGTTTTTTGATATATGTGATATGTGTGGCTGGGAAAACCCTTCACATAGTGACATTTTGTACTATATCGCTCCGAAGACTGCAGGTGTTCCTGAACTGAAATGTTTCTCTTTTGCATGCATCATAAACAGTAAGTTCTGGTTACCCATGCCTTAAAAGTAAAAAGGGACAAAATTGCATTTAAATTTTCAATTGCAGGTTTTCCACTGTTATCTCCAGTGTCACTGGTGGCATGTGTGCATCATGGATAATTTTGCAGCTGATGTATATAGACCATTTACACACTGGAACTATTACAGTAGTGTCTGTTTCAATATGGCACATATCCAAAAAAATGTGATAATGTTTGCTGCATGAGGAAAGCACACTTAGTTAGCGAGCTAGCAGTTTCAACCTAACGTGATCTCTGAAGGCAGATTTATAAAGTAAATAAGCACAAACTAAATTAAAACATTTCTACACTTCTACATTTTTGAGAAAATCTATTTTTTTGGTTTCTTACAGTAGATATGTCAAAGCCTGTTATAGGCAGAAAAACCCTATTTTGAGTGAAACCTTTTTTTTTTTTTTTTCTTCCATTATTTTTACCGATTGTTCAGAATTCAGCCACTGCAACAGCAGTTTTCCCAGACCACCACACATATGTATAAGTGATTCTTTCAAATGTGGAATTTTTATGAGTCCATGTCAATATCTGCTGATTTATTCATAATTGTGTGCTAATGTAATTCGGGCAGGTGAACATAACATAGGATTCCATTGTGTTTGAGTATCATTGTTAAAATGTGACTTGCTGGATTTGTGGGGCTTTAGCATTGATTCCCCCAATGTACTGAATTACACTGGAGTTTTATTTCCCCATTTTCTTCTAAAATCACATGCTCTGCCACAACCTCACTCTGCCTTCTTCACCTGTGCCCTTGCACCAGAATTGATTGTGTCTAGTCAAACCCAGAACTATATTCTGTCATGCCTCTCATGATTTGTGTCAAATCAGTGAAGTGTTTCTTAATGTGGTTCAATATGGATGTCAAAGCAAGGCACAGCTTTCAGCCAAATTACATTCCATAAATTCCCTAATTTTAACTAGTAGCCAAAATAGTGGCAAAAATGTGTTCTTTTTCTCCATTTTTGTCTGCTCTGTAACTGTTCCCGTTGCTTCAGTCAGCACTGATTTCTGTGTGTGACCACAGAAAAGGCGCCGCGGTAATAGTATAGGTACAAACAGTTACTAACATGACCTATAGAGGGAGCCAGCAGATTAACTCATAGTATGTACACTGATCAACCATAACATTAAAACCACTGATGGGTGAAGTGAATAACATTGATTATCTTGTTACAGTGGCACCTATCAAGGGGTGGGATATATTGGAATAAATATATATTGGAAGCAGGAAAATTTGGCAAGTGTAAGGATCTGAGCAACTTTGACAAGGGATGAATTGTAATGAATGGGTCAGAGCATCTCCAAAATTGCAGGTTTTGTGGGGTGTCTCCAGTATGCAGTTATTAGTATCTACCAAGGAAGGACAACCGGTGAATCAGCGACAGGGTCATGGGTGCCCAAGGCTCACTGATGCATGTGGGGAGCGAAGGCTAACCCATCTGGTCTGATCCCACAGTAGAGCTACTGTAGCACAAATTGCTGCAAAAAGTTAATGCTGGCTATGACAGCAAGGTGTCAGAACACACCGTGCATCGCAGTTTGCTGCGTATGGGGCTGTGTAGCTGCAGACTAGTCAGAGTGCCCATTCTGAGCCCTGTCCACCGCCGAAAATACCTACAATGGGCACATGAGCATCAGAATTGGACCAGATGGCACCAGGATGCACTATAGGAAGAAGGTAAGCCTGCAGAATGTGATGCTCTGGGATGTTCTGCTTGGAATCTTTGAGTCCTGGCATTCATTTGGATGTTACTTTGACACATACCACCTACCTAAACATTGCAGACCAAGTACACTACTTCACGGCAATGGTATTTCCTAATGGCAGTAGACTCTTTCAGCAGGATAATGCGCGCTGCCACACTTCAAAAATTGTTCAGGAATGGTTTGAGGAACATGACAAAGAGTTCAAGGTGTTGACTTGGCCTCCAAATTCCCCAGATCTCAATCTGTTCGAGCGTCTGTGGGATGTGCTGGACAAACAAGGCTGATCCATGGAGGCCCACCTCGCAACTTACAGGACTTAAAAGATCTGCTGCTAAGGTCTTGGTGCCAGATACCACAGCACACCTTCTGAGGTCTTGTGGAGTTCTCTTTTAGCAGCACATGGGGGACCTACGCAATATTAGGCAGGTGGTTTTAATGTTATGGCTGATCGGTGTAGATTTTGTTTTGTAGCAGACATTTGACATGCCATCACCTTGCTGATGTTTTGTGTAAATGTTCTAATGTATATGTTTTGTATCTGTAGTCACTCTAATAATCTGGCAGTGAGGATGATGCAGATTAGTTGAGCTGATCCTCATAAGCATGTGCCATTAATTTGTCTCGATATTGTCATGATAACATCATCGTTTCCCATTTTGTTGATGTTGATGTTTGGTGTTTTCTTGTTTAACTTATTCGAACACACAGTAAGTACTACTTGACTCACATTGTGTTTGACTTGGGTGTGTGAATGTTTTTCACCACCTTTACTGTTACACACATATTTGTAAAAGAGTGTATCAGTGTGGCATTTTGAGATGTGTTGGCAGCTCTCAAGCTTTTTTTTTTTTTTTTTTATCAGCTCACTCAGCTTTCTCTGGCTGTTTCAGAGTTTCGTTCTCCTTCACACCTTAGCGGGCTGAATCGCTCGGCTTCCCTGAGCTGCACAGAGAGAGTGGACGCATTGTCCACCAGTGGCAGCAGCTCCCATCTCAACAGCGCCTCCACACCCCAGTACGTCCCCGACTTCAATGTGCGTGCCCTCTCCGACCTGCAGTTTGTTAAGGTATGAGTAAAGTTTACACTAAGAAGTGGCAAAGTGACTTACTTTATTTCCTGTGGGAGCTAAGGATTAAGATTTTTTTTTAATGTAAATTAGTTCCAAATGTGATCCAGCTTCAAACCATGGCATGGCACAGGTTACGCCTGGTCATATCATAGTGTTTCAGTCAAGTGATTTTTATTTATTTATTTATTTTCACGGTCACCATATTTGGAACCGAATTTTTGGCTTCCCTGCAGTAAAGCGTATTTTTGTTATGCTGCAGAGAGAGGGTTTATGGCTAAGGCCTGGTTTATAGTTCTGCATCTGCGTATTTGTGAATATGCGAGGGAATTGTGCATGATAGGTCCTTGTACGCAACATGAATGTGTCTGCTAGGGAACAGAAAATGTAATGCTAGATGAAAGTCTCAGGTTTCACTGCAGAATGAATGGAGAAGAAGAAGTGGATCAGTACTGCTAATTTCCTAAGTTACTGATTCCGTGCTGTTAGATATTAAAGGTGATCAGATAGGGAATACAGATTTTACAGGTTTTTCCACAGAAAAAGCAAAGTCAAAGACGAGCAATGATAATGCATATTAAAAAAAGAATAAATTTCTGAGATGCACAGCTATTTTTCAAACTACCCCCAAGCTAAGTAACATGAAGTAAAAGGCTGTTTTTGGTTTTATACATAGATATATTCCTCTGTATCGATAAAATATAGTCACATGTGAGCATGACTTGAACATGATGTTCAAAGTGCAGCTCGACACTTCTCGCTCTTATCTCACTGCAATTTTGAGATGCTTTTTCCTTTTTATAGCACTACTTCAGAGCAATGCCTGGTTTGGAGTCAGATTAAAGAATTATATTGGTAAAATTACTCTTGTGAAGAAGGATCACAGTGTCTCCTCACAGTACTTCTGCCTCAAGCATTCAGTGTCCGCATGAAGGCTGGTTGACACACAGCACTTTAGATACACATAACATGCTGATAGGATTTTGGAGGGCTGCACATGATTCTGTCTCTGACAGGAATTGCACATGATGAAACCTGATATTATGAACAGACTATCTAAATCTAAAGTAACATACGTTTTAAAAATTATCAGAACCTCAAAAGGCTGGACAGTGTACACCCAAAGGCAGTGGCAGTACCAGCTTCTCTAAATGCCCAATAGAGGCGAACCTGGGGTAGACATCAGCAGTTTGTTTCCTCTTAACATGAGAATTGTGGGAGGTGCTAGACTGAATGCAGTCCATTAACAAGTGACATGCTGGGATGAAATGTTTCCCAGTCCTGGTCCTGTGCTGCCCTGCTCTTTTAACAAACCCTCATTGACTTCTCCTCTGCCTTCCTCTTGTGGAAAACTCTGCTGCAATTTTAAAGGTTATTACAATATCTTATCAGCTCAAGGAGAAGAACCTGCCCAGACTTTATCTGATTCAGTTTATCTCTCAACAACAAAAAGTGAGTAAGAAAAATAAATTTTTTTTTAAAAAATTACATTTTGATTAACTTAATTAGTTGAACAACTTGTGAACACTTTACTAGTTGTCTATGTAATTTATTAGTAAGCAGAAGAGTTAGGACAGCAATATGATTCTGTGGCCTACATAGCTCAAAAGAAATTGAGCATGCAAATTGCTAAGGAAATTGCTTTATCTTCATTATGCTTTCCGCTCCCCACTTCACCCTCTACTTCTTAAGCAGCCGTGGTGTACACTTCTGAGTCATAAGAGGAATAAATTTTGATTCATTGTTTTTCTTCTTTTCCCCAGATCAACCGTGCCCAGTACCAAAACGGCCTTTTGGCCTCCAAACTGGACAGCACGCCACAGTCCCCGCAAAGCAATCATATTCGATTGGACAGCATGCTTGCACCACCCCTGACTCCGCCTACTTCTTCCATGACCTGCAGCGCAGCACCATTAGCGCTCAGAGAGGGAACAAACGAGACCACAGCGCTGCTAAATGACAAGAACAGCCTGAATAGTCACCGGGCTGGCGAACCACAGTCCTACTCTAACTCCAGCTCAAACCTCAACACCAGTACTAACACTAACTCCAGCCCTCACCCCCTATCCAACAATCACCCTCAGTCACAGAGTTACCCCAACAACCCAAACACTCACACACCTCACCTGCACATCCACACCATCTCTCACAGCCAGGCACACACAGAGAGCACAATCTGACAAAGAGCATGGGGAGCCGAGGCTCCAGAGAGGACCACACTGATCCACAACCATGCGCGTACACACATACACATGTACATGGCCATTTACAAACTATATGCAATCTAACACAGAAGCACTTACACAGATGAACTTTGGAGCGGGCCTTGTATCTTCTTCCAACCCTCCCTGCATGCCACTTTTTTCTCCTATGCCCAGTTTGATGGCATTTCAGTGGAATCTAGAATAGCGATGTCTACATGCAAAAGCGCAAGAGAGTTCAGCTTGTGCATGTGTTGTGAAGGAGATCCTACAGGTGTAGATTGAGATTCAGAAACTCCAGGTTCATTAATAGGTCATAAGGACCATTGATAGCAGTTTTTTGTATGCTATCAAGTCCAGACATTGCATGGTGAACACATATGCACACCGCCTTCTTTGATATTTTGGAAAAGTGTTTCTGTAGCATGCAATGGCCAAAAATGTCATTGACTCACTTGGGCATTTTTGAATGACATAACAGTGTAACACTATGTATAAGAAATGATTGCAAAATGTGCACTTTTATAACCTTTAAGAATCCGTACCAAACCTTTTGTATGTCAGGTTTATTTTTCCGCTTTGAGGTTTTGGATAGTGAGAGTATCAGTTGCTGTTACCAAGGCACTCATTGGAACGTGTGGTGAACCGTGTTAAGCACAAGCATGAATTTACACTGCTTTACTTGGTTTATCATCAGTTTATCTTTGGTTTATCAGGTCTGCCGTCCACACAGAGCTTTCTCAAGGTTGATAATATCACACTTGTCACGATACAGTTTGGACTGTATGTATCAACCATAGTTATGCAAATCATTTAAAATATTGTAAATATTTGATACTATATTTGATATTTATTAAATTACTTTCAACCCTGAAGCAGTGGAGAGCTCTGTAACAGACCCAACCACAGCCTATTGCAGATAAGAATAGAATATATGGTATCAGTAAATTATGAAATATTTATTTGTGCCTAAATTAATGTGTATATATGATTCCCCTTTTGAACTGGAATTAATGTTTTCTGTTTCGATTTTATCAGTTTGTCAGGGCACATCTGTATTTTCTTCATTTATGAGGCTAAACCTGGCTAAACCTGTCCAGTACCAAAGCACAGATCTTACAATCATATGAATTAGTATTAGCTTTTGCTGTGGAAGTCACTGTCATTAGAAAAACTCCTTGTGCTCTTTCTAATATTAGAGTTAGAAGTAAAAATTAGTAATACATTCCAGACTATGAAAATAACTGTAGCTATACTGGTGCTGAGACAGACTCCACTGTGACTCGAATCAAATTGTAAATTCAGCGTTTTTCTCCCCTCACATGCCAGATTAAAAGCAAGTTTAAATACTGGAAATGTTTAGCTAGTCCTGCCGAACTGACGAGAATCAGATTATACTGATAGCAAGTTCATTAGGACCAGTGACGCATTTCAGTGAACAGGTTATAAATTGTAGTGTGAACTCTGCTCTAGCATTATTGCTTGGTAATTCTGCAGCTCTAGCAGAGAGGAAAACCTCAGTGGTGTTCCGCAGCATTACAGTGTGGTCAATTGTTATGACAAAGGGAGAATATTCAAATCCTCGTGTGGATTACAAACACAGTTTGTGGCATGCTTAACAGTTTTGTCATTCATGTTCCAGTCCCCTAGCTCATATATTGTTGTTACTTAAAGTTGCAATGTCAATTAGCTGAATTAAGAGAAAGTAACTTGCTCAGTCAAATCAACAGCAGTGTTTTCTGTTAAAAAAGTATGTTTTTGTGTTGAATATATTTTTATATGGCTTGTGAGTTCTTTATGTGTTTTGATGCCTTTATGAGATGTCTAAAAAGCGATAGATAGATAGATAGATAGATAGATAGATAGATAGATAGATAGATAGATAGATAGATTAATGCAAGGGTTCATTATAATTGAATTGCACAAACAGAAAGTGGTTTATACTTTACCTCAGTTGATACTGCATGTGTAGAATAATTTGCTACTCTTTTTAATTTAAACCAAAAACATGTAGTTAAAAGCAAAGTGGCAAAATGGGTTTTCATGAGTATATTGGTTATGACCATACATTATTGTTTAACATGACCAAAGGTACAAGGACACATTTAAATTCATAAGGAAAGACATTGGCCAAAGCTATTTGCACTTTGATCTGCCTGTATCTCCTTTGTTAGAGTAACATGTTGCCCTTTTTGAGCCCTGAGTTGTGGAATGAGACACTCCTGCAGCTCAGAAGTAATTAAATTCCTTTGGGCTAGAGGTCCAGCAGGTAATCTGTTTTTAATGTTCATTGGAACGTTTTGTCAGTGACCCTGGTAGGGGGCATTTCAACGGAGTTGTAGTTGCCTTTTTCATTGATGCGTCCTCAGTTTGACCATTTTTCAACACTGAAGGTTAAGGACTATGATTGCGTGTATGCAGGTGGGCTGCGGGCTTGTTTTCCATTGTGCATGGTTTACTCCTCTGTGTTTGTGGCCATGCATCTTG
Source organism: Pangasius sanitwongsei (assembly GCA_037576675.1). Taxonomy (NCBI): domain Eukaryota; kingdom Metazoa; phylum Chordata; class Actinopteri; order Siluriformes; family Pangasiidae; genus Pangasius; species Pangasius sanitwongsei. Next base: position 7,138,098 of record CM075019.1, on the reverse strand, counting down.
TGTGTTGATGCATGAAACAGTGAGGAATCCTGCACACCAGCAAAGCTCCTCTGACTGATTATGTTTCACATCATTATTTGTAGAAGCATGATTGTCTTCCATTTGCTTGCTATGTATTTGTCATAGCATTTTTTCTTCTTCTTCTTTAACAGAACTTGTATGGTATTGTGACCTTCAATCCACCACCCCCCCCCCCCCAATCCCGAGCAATGCGTTTTAAGTGACTATACAAAATACTGAGTTTGATCATTAATGTCTGTCTGTGTTTGTTTTAAGGGAAGAGTGTAACGAGCAAATGTACTGTACTTCCACTAATGTGTGTTTGTTCTATTTAAAGCAATGTGTACATAGCGTTTCATAAGGACTGCTGGAGGAGTTCTCATGAACATGACAATAAATCAGAAACATCTATTTCTCTATAAACATGTTCTGTCTGTTTTATTTCTTTAGCATTATAAACTACTTGGGTTTTTTTCCCCCTGTACAATATTATTGTAGCATTTTGAATATAGATGGTCAGTCCTTTGAGAATTGTTGAAGGAAGTATGTTCTACATGTGTTATCTTCCCACCTCTGGCCTATTAGTAGATAATGTGCACATTGACCTATTGTGTAATATTACTGAATTATTATATGTGGGGTTATTATCGTGAATGTGCTTTGATGTAATGGTGACAGGAGGAACAACAGAAATAATGTTTAGGATACAAATGTTTCCAATAATGGCCACTATACTGCAAATATATCACTCTTTTTCTGTTTTTCTATGGTTACTACTATGATTGCTACTGTTTTTTCAAAACTATATCAGAGATCAATTTTTGCCATTTTAATATGTAATAATTAAGAATTTTTTTTTTTTACAAGTCTGGACATTTGTGAAGAAATCATTCCATGGTGGGGCTTCTTTCCTCAAACACCTGTAACGCGTGATTCTATTAGATGGATATGCACAAAATTTGAAAGGCATATTCAAGGCTAGATTCTGAGGCCATGTGCTGAATTTGGGGTGTGGTCACCCTCAGGGGGCGTGGTTAGGTTCAAGTGTATTTTTCTCTCATACCACATGTCTGATCCAGCTGAAATGCCCTTGCAGCTACCTAAGAACAAGCGAGGAACCAGCTGCGATAGCACAGGCACTGCCTGACAATACCCTATCAACCCCTTCGAGACACCAAAGCACATTCATGATAATAACCCCACTGAGTTGCACTGGCTTCACAATCACTCTGCATTTTCATCAGGAAATGCACTTTTCTAGTTCATACATGTTATTACTTTCAGTTGTGAATTTCCCTCTGGGATTAATAAAGTGATCTACCTATCTATCTGTTTCACTTAGAGTTTGGATGGCCATCCTTGAAAAATTGCTTGATTACCATATTCGTTGTTTGTATTCAAAATGACTGTTAGCTCATACAACTGCACTTTATTAATGAAGATTCATTATGGTTTATAACAGACATTTTAGATCTAGAGGTAAATCTGTCAGTGTTTGCACCGATCTGGGTGAATGACCCGTGTGTGTTTTCAGTCAAACTGTAAATGGAGAAAAGAAAGAGAGAAAAAAGCGCAGGAATTTTGTAACACCAGCACCCTGAGCCCTCTGTGTTTATTTCACATTACCAAACACGCCACTGTGGGCGTGGCTTCCTCTTTAGTTTTCTAATCTCATTGGTCCATAAACGACTACACGTAGTTCCGCTATAAAAAAAAAAAATAAAAAAAAACATAAAAAAATAACGGTCTTCATTCCGGTCACGAGCGCCGGGGAGAGAAATCACTTTGTGTATTTGTTTTGGTGCCTGGTTTTGTTTTGTTTTGTTTTTCTCGTTTTTGGTGCTTCTGCTCCAACATGGCGGCGCGGGCGAGGACGTTCCTGTCGTTGTTTTCTATGGCAACGAGAAAAAAACTGGTAGGAGGCTAGCCCGGCCAAGTTGTCACATGATTAGCGACTAAAACCGAGCTGCCCGATTCCAATATGGTGGTTGGCTCGGCGGAGCTACGTATCTTATTAATGATATTGTCTGCGTGCTGGTTCGGATCTGGCGTGTGCAGCCAAAGCAGCTCGCCGCAGGTCCTCGGCCTGCGACTGGAGGAGGCCACCGAGCGAGTGTACATGCGCGACCGAGTCCTGACTGCTGCGCGTGGCTCCAGTTTCAAGCTCCGGTTGTTCGGTTCCTACCTGCTGAATGGGACTTGGCCGTGGGTCGCGTTCGCTAAAGAAGACCGTGCAAGTGTCGCTGAAGACGCATGTAGCCAAGAAACACTGCGCAATGCCTCTGCTTTCCAAGTGCGCGGTGAGTTTGAAGTGGATGAGGGAAACGGGGGCTTAATAGTAGTCCAAACCGAGGATGGAAACATCTCTGATCAGGTAAACGATGAAACACATCCGGTTTATCACTGCTTGTGCGTATTCAATGGGCAGAACTGGCAGTCAGCGGGGCCGGATAGGTTACATGTAAAAGACCCGGATCTGCCACCCCAATGGATCCCAACATGGGGTCTAGCCGTAATTATAATCCTAGGAGTGCTCATATGCTCACTGTTACGATGCCTAAATCTCAGTCTGCTTTGGCTTGATCCTCTGGAGCTTTATGTGCTGCACAGCTGTGGCTCAGAAGATGAGAGGCGGCTGGCGAAGCGCCTGGAGCCAATTCGGAGGAGAGGAAACTTTCTGGTCTGCTCCCTGCTGTTCTTGTGCGCTTTGGGCCACTCGGTGCTTGGTGTGATCTTCTACCGTGCCTTCGGATCCATCCTTCCAGCTGCATTTGCATGTGCAGCGCTCATATTCCTGGTCGCAGAGTTGTTGCCCCATATCGTGAGCTCGGGTTATGGCTTCTATCTCGCCCCGGGTCTTGTATGGCTGGCCCAGAGCTGTCTGATCATCACATGCCCCTTGTCATGCCCCTTAGGGCTCTTCCTGGATTCGGCACTTAGGCGTGATGTGAGCACTTGTGGAGTACGCGAGAAGGTGATGGAACTGATCCGGGCAAATGTGAATGACCCTTACAGTGAGTTTGTCAAGGAGGAGTTCCGGCGCGGGACACTGAGGAGCAAGACGGTGGAGGACATCCTGACACCACTGAAGGACTGCTTCATGCTCCCCTCCACGGCCGTGCTGGACTTTACCACTATGTCTGAGGTCATGCAGAGTGGTTACACCCGCGTGCCTGTGTATGAGGAGGAGCGCTCCAACATTGTGGAGATCTTGTACGTCAAGGACCTGGCCTTGGTGGACCCTGCTGACTGCACGCCCATGACCACCATCACCAAGTTCTACAACCACCCGCTGCATTTTGTCTTCAATGACACCAAGCTGGATGCCATGCTCGAGGAGTTTAAGAAAGGTAATTTTCAAGTCAAGCTCTGAAAGTCTAGGATGGTATACAGTCATCTAGGTCACTGGTTCCCAGCCCTGGCCTTGGAGTACCCCCTGTCCTGCACATTTTTGTGTACAGGACCAGGGTTAGAGACATGTGATCTAGGTCACTGAAGATGATTATCTGGTAGTAGGGAATGGCTGCAACTGTGCAGTTATCTGAAGTTGAATTGATAAATTACTTTGGATGATGTTGTACTTCAAGCTGGTACCACCAGTCGCCTTGACTAAATGCATTTGCAAATAAAAACAGTGATTACTTGTGAAGTACTCCACTCCTGACAATGTCTTGCTTCTCTCAGGAAACTCTCATCTGGCCATAGTGCAGAGGGTGAATAATGAGGGAGAGGGAGACCCCTTCTACGAGGTGCTGGGTCTGGTCACCCTCGAAGATGTGATCGAAGAGATCATCAAGTCGGAGATCCTGGATGAGTCTGATGGCTACAGTGAGTATCTCGAATGTTTCCTGGTGTCTGAGGTCTAACATGTGAATGCATTGCTACCAAGACTTGCTCTCCCCCCCTTTTTCTCCCACAGTGAACATGAAAGTGAAGCGTCCTCTTCCCGCACTGGAGATTCCTTTGGAGCCCCGTGCCGTACAGGAGGAGTTTTCTCTCTTTAAGCTGCCTGAAGGCGAGGCAAAGATCCGCACGTCTCCTCAGCTTCTACTTGCTACACACCGCTTTCTCTCCAGAGGTCTGAACATTGTATTTTTGTGCCTGTTTTGAGTTATTGTACTGCTGCACAACTATGTTCTGCGACTATATTGCCATACTGTCGTTCGTAATCTCACAAGCAGTCTGATAGTTTATTTATTGTAGCCAAAAACTTCTTACTTCCTACTTTTACCCTGTTGTTTTTGTGTGACATACTACTAATTGCTTCAGATAAAACTAAAAACTCAAACAACTTTTAAAGACAGGAAGCAGGGACCCTCAAACTTATTATCAACCTAGTGAATATGTTGCTCTTTTGCTCTTTGTCATGGTGCATGGAAGTGTGTACACATGGAGGTGTGGCTTGCAGTGTGTCAATACATCAGAAACACAGTGGTTATGCATAACTTAAGTTTTAAGATTGGCCTTCATTAGTGTGTTTTTTTTTTTTTTTTGGTTTTTTTTTTTTTTTTTTGAATACATTTGTTGGATCATGTAAATTCTATGATTAATCAAAATACCCATAGCAGCTCAAAACTGGCACAAAATAAATGATTAGGTAATTATATAAACAACTAGTTTACAACATTTTGTGTATAACTTTCATCACCCTTAGCTTCCACATATGCAGTGTTGAGTCCATTCAAATCAATCCCTGGTGTGTTTCTGCCTCTGTGTGGTGCAGGTGAGAACAAAGTAATCGCATTCAGCTGTAGACCAAAATATGTCTCAGAACGGTGGTTCTCAGCAAACTCTAAAGTTTGATTGCTGTGAGAAGAGATTTGAGATTAGATCGACCCGACTGCATGGAGTGAACCAAACATGCTGTATATTTTGGGTTACGGGTCTTTTTTTTTTTTTTTTTTTTTTAATTAGATGCAAGCTGCTGAACTGAGTCACAGGACAGAGCTGTAGTGCTGCAGAAAGGCAATGTATGCTTGATATCTGGACCGACGAGCAAAATTTAAAAGCTGGATGCCATATGCAGTTTTTTTCCCCATAAGTAGCTAATCATTTACTTAGCGCCAACTTCATGATCTTCCAACTCAGCTAATTTTTGTGATTTTTACACACTTGGCAAAGGTTTTACCTTTTTCCATCAGTGTATTTTTGAGGACTGAATGAAAGAGTTTTACGAGTAGGTTTTCAGCCCTACATGGCCCTCAGGTTTGTAAGAGTGGAACTTTAGCAGGTAATATTAAACCTTATTTCTTCTGCTGTACAAGAAGGACAGGTTTTTAAAATTTTATATAATTTTATTTCTTTTATTATTCCTAAGGCGTGTATATATAGTTATAGTTTAAACTTTTCTTTCTTCCTTCTTTTTCTTTCTTCCTGCACTTTAACTGTCTGTGAGCTGCTGTGACAAGTGGATTTCCCCACTGTGGGATCAATAAAGTTTATCTTATCTTATCTTAATATTATTAAACCATGTCAAGTCTCATGAGGTTTTTCTTTTCCCCCAGAAACATTCATTTGAATTAGTTGGTCTTGACTGATTCAGTGCATACCAGATCCTCTCTACAAAGCTATACTGGAAGCCATATAGACATGTTTGTACTTGCAAACATAGCTGTCTCTTTTATCTTAGTCATAGGCTGCTTAAGATACACATGTGAAATAACTTTACCTCTTGAGCAGTACCACAAGAAGGGACTATCACTTTCTTATTTTCAAGATAGTTCTTGGATTGTTCTTTGTTTCTTAAATATTTATGACTGAAAATGAGGTTTTCCTAGGTTATACTTCCATGATTTCATACTGTTCTTTTCTCACGTCTCTCTCCTGCATCTCACAGAAGTGGAGCATTTCAGCCCACAGCGCGTGTCAGAAAAAGTCTTATTTCATCTCTTACGGCATCCCAGTGTCAATCAAGAAGTGAAGTTTGACCCAAGCAACAAAATGAGTCCTGACCACTACCTCTACACGCGTAATCAACCAGTGGACTACTTTATTCTGCTACTGCAGGTGAGCTGGCCATTTTCGTATTTCTGGTGAGGGCTAGGCTTTATCACAATTTGGCAAGCATTCGAACACACCCACCGAACCTGGTAAATCAGGTTTGAGTTATATCGAGTGTCTGAGCAAGGAAATGTCCATAATGTGCTAGACTCTGCATAGTGGTGCCATGCATTTTTCATGACTTCACACTTAAAATGGTACTGGGAGAATTGCGAATGCATTTATCAAAGAGGAATTTCTCCATTCTGTAGTTATTCAAATGTTCAGACAATCCTAACATTGTTAAAGAGCAACTCCAGCATATTTCATGAAAAATGTAACAGAAATGTACAATTTGATGTATTACCTCGTACTTTTGATGTCTGACCTTTCTACATTTTACAAAAAAAAAATAAAAAAATTGGGGGTTAGCCTTACGTGTGAGTCAAGGACAGTGAAGTTGGCTTGTGCAAGGAGGCGGGGCTTGTTCTTTTCCATGCTGTCAAAACCAATGACTGTGTATATGAGTGGACAACATGGTGCCAGTCAATCCCATTTGTGTATTTTTGAAACCTTTTTGTGGTCAAAATAGGAGTTGCCATCTAGCAAAAAATTGGAGCTAGAGTCTGCCCAGTACAGACCTTGGAGCCAGAGCATGTGCAGTAAATATAGCCAGAACAGTGGGTCTGCCTCTTAAAAGGGCACTTCGGCTAAGTCAATGTGGCAATTACTGCGTTATTAATTAATAAGTAAAATGCTAAAAGTTGTTGTATAATTTTTGCAGGTATATTGATTTTACAGTTGCCAGGAAAAGATTTTAGAGCTTTGAGTCATGACTGACTGAGCTACTATTTGCTAGCAAGCTGACATTATCTATCATTTTAATCAAGATGTAAGGAGTAGAGAATATAAAGTACCACCTGAAAATATACTGGTAAACAGCAGTTAACATTTACACACAACACAACCTATATTTTTACGGAAAAAATCGCCGCTCGCCATGATTTCATCTAGCTGATGCCTGCAGTTAATTGCTCTTTTATTCTCAACCCAGTCTCTCAGTGCAGTTTGTTTTTTTTTTTAAAAAAAAAGAGACTGGCTAACCTTGTCAAGATATTTTGATATTTCGTGTGTTTGTTAAGGTCATACAGTTAATAAATTCTTTTAAAATTGAGCTATGGTTAGCTACTGTGGTTTATGCCATCACTTCGTTGCTTACATTGGTTGGCTAGTTATAATATCAGTACAGTACCTTAGATATGAAAATGAGTACCAGAAAAACTGCAGTGTACTCCCCGCTGAGGGTCTGTTAGAACAGCTTTCAACAGAACAAGACATGGCTTTTCTGCAGAACTGTCCAGAGCTACAGGTGCGTATTGGAAACGTGCAAGTTCATGAGGCTCAACTGTCACTAGCCATGCTCTTTCATTTATCACCAAATAACTTTTATAAGCTGTAACGTAAAGTAGAAATTTGCCCTGGGTCCAATTCAATAACATGGGAATGGGTGGGGTTAAAAATTGCACTGCAGCCAGCCACTAGAGGTCTTCAGAGACATTTTGACTTCATATTTGACTCCCTGTTATGACATCCACGTGTTCTGACCAGTGACTGACCACTCACCAAACACTTTATTAGGAACACCTGTACACCTACTCATTCATTCAATTACTAATCAGCCAATTGTGTGGCAGCAGTACAGTGCATAAAAAAAATCCAGATACAGGCCAGCAGCTTTGGATAGTGTTCACATCATTGATTTTGAGCATGCCATAATTGTTTTTGGTTTGAGTATTTCAGATAATGCTGATCTCCTGGGATTTTCGTGCACAATAGTCTCAGAGTTCAGAATGGTGCAGTAAAGAAAAAACATCCAGTGAGTGGCAGTTCTGTGGAAGGAAACGCCTTCTTGATGAAAGAGGTCAACAGAGAATGGCCAGATTGGTTCGAGCTGACAGAAGAGCTACAGTAGTTCAGATAACCACTCTCTACAATTGTGGTGAGCAGAAAAGCATCTCGGAATGCACATGTTGGACCTTGAGGATGATGGGCTACATCAGCAGAAGACTACATCAGGTTCCACTTCTGTCAGCCAAGAACAGAAAGCTGAAGCTGCAGTGGGCACAGGCTCACCAAAACTGGACAGTTGAAGACAGGAAAAATGTTGCCTGGTCAGATGAATCTCTATTTCTGCTGAGGCACACAGATGGTAGGATCAGAATTTGGCACCAACAGCATGAATCCATAGACCCAGCCTTCCTTATGTCAGTCCAGGTTGGTGAAGGTGGTGTAATGGTGTAGGGAATGTTTTCTTGGCACACTTTGGGCCCGTTAATGCCAATCAGTCATCACTTGAATGCCACAGGCTATTTGATTATTGTTGCTGACCATGTGCGTCCCTTCATGGCCACAGTTTATCATCTTCTAATGGCTACTTCCAGCATGATAACGCACCATGTCGCAAAGCAAAAGTCATCTCAAACTGGTTTCATGAACATAACAATGAGTTCAGTGTTCTTCAGTGGCCTTTCTAGTCACCAGATCTAAATCCAATAGAACACCTTTTGGATGTGGTAGAACGGGAGAGTCACAGCATGAAAGTGCACCTGGAAAAATCTGCAGGAATTGTGTGATGCAGTCGTCAACATGGACCAGAATATCAAGGTTTCCAAGGTTTCCAATATCTTGCGGAACCCATGCCATGAAGATTTGAGGCTGTTTTGAGAGCAAAGGGAGGCCCTACACAGTATTAGTATAGTGTTCCTAATAAAGTGTTCGGTGAGTGTATGTATGTGTGTATATACACTCACTGTCCACTTTATTAAGAACACCTGCACTTTCATGCAGATAACTACACAGTCAATCATGTGGCAGCAGCGCAAATCAAAAAAATCATGCAGATACAGGTCAATGAAGAAAAAGTGTGATCTCTGTGACTTTGATCGTGGCATGGTTGTTGGTCCCAGAAGGGCTGGTTTGAGTATTTCAGAAACTGCTGATCTCCTGGGAATTTCTCACACATCACAACAGTCTCTAGAGTTTACACAGAGTGGTGTGAAAACAAAAATCATTGAGTAAGCGACAGTTCTGTGGGTGGAAACATCTTGTCGATAAGAGAGGTCAGAGGTCAGGAAAATGGCCAGATTGGTTCAAACTGCCGAGACTGATATAGTAACTCAAATAATCACTCTTTACAACCATGGTGAGCAGAAAAGCATCTCAGCATGCACAAACCATCGAAGTTTTTCAGAAGAGGAGAAGTTTTTAATCGGCATTTATTAAAGTGGCACTAGTTGTAAACTTCAGTGAGTCTTAAAATTTTAACTTCTTTAAACCCAAGCAGAGCGGAAACAAAGATGTGAGAGAGACCTGTGTTACAGAACCGCCAAAGACCTTCTACCGTTAAGTTTTGTTGAGGGCAAAAACACAGCAGGCTATTTGAGCTGTAAAAATGGTAAATATACACATCTATATATGTAGCTTCTACCAGCAAATATACTTTATGTGGGTGAGCACCCTCACCACTGATTACATCAATGACTGATGACAAATATGGTGTTAGAACATGAGGGAGTGACAGCAGGGAAAAAGGCTGCCTGGATTGCTTTTTAAACTTACATTAGCATGTGCACTATGTAAGAAGTTTTTTAGTACAGTTGGACCGGTATAGTAATCAAACACTGCATTTCATTTTTCGTTATTTATTTGGTGCAGAAGCAACTTACAAGTGAGCCAGACAGGATAGTTGAGGTCCCTAGTAATTCAGGGACTTTAACTCACCACCTTCCAGTCACTAACCCAGACCCTTAATAGCTGAATTATAATATGTGCCTGTGCAGAGTCTTTTCCTTTCTTTTAACTTTCACATATATTTAAATCGCACACACGAGAGCACAAACCTTCATTTACAGTGATGCTGAGTTACAAAAATAGAATGCAACATGCAGGAAATACAAACAAAAAGAAAATAAAAAACAGTAAGAAATATACTTGCAAACAGATCCAAGTGTGCTCAAGCATAGAAAACAGGTTTGAGTTACATGAAAATGTGAATGTCAGGAAACAGAGTTTAGGGAAGAAGTAAACTGAGTGAGTAAAGTGAGTGATTTTAACACATAACCAGCATTCTCTTAGTAGTATTATTACAAAGTAGTATAATTCAGATAATAAAGTTAAGTAATTTTGAGTTGGGCTAACCAGATATCCTCATTAATTTGATCTGAATATTATGAGGTCTGTACCACATCCCTTTGCAGTTACAACTGAGATGCCCTTTGTATAATTAGTCTAAGGTTATGTCTGCTGAATAAATATTTGTAGCTTTTTTTTCACCTGTCAATCATGAGGAGAGCAGGAGCTGCATATATTTGTAAGATTGGGAGGACGGACCCTCTAGTTCTATTAGTAACACAGTTTGTGTTACTACATGAAGTATTTTGCTTAATTTCAAACTGAACACAGTGCCAAAAGAGTGCCCTGTGTCACAGGACAGCTCTTTACAGGTTAACCTCACAGTCCAAATGAGAACCAGCAGTAGAAATAACTACAGAGATACTGTAAATACAGGCAGGAATGGGAGAAACATTATGACTAGGATGATGAGACAGAGGTGTGCACAAGCAAGAGATAAAAGCAGAGTTTATTGTGGTTTCATTGCTAATGGAATGAATGTATAGTTGCAAATTTCAATGAATGAAAACACATATCAAATCATAGATGCACAAATAATTAAAAGAAAGAACATTTTTTGGGTATGCTAATTCTGTTCTAATGATCATCATCTGGTCGCTATTGTGTGTAGGGGCGTGTGGAAGTGGAGATTGGAAAAGAGGGCCTAAAGTTTGAGAACGGAGCCTTCACCTACTATGGGGTGTCAGCGCTGACAGCACCTTCTTCTGGTATGTTTTTATTTGACGTGTGAACCTTAAGGAGGGGTTCCTCCCCCACCCCCCTGATTTTCCCCTAATTTCTCCCTCCTGTCTTTATCATAGGACAGCTACCAGTGCGGGAGTGGCAAGGCTATCATGTGCTTCCTCAGAGTCACATGAAGCCAGCCAGTTGCTGCTCATTCTGTGTCATGGGGCGGTGTAACATTTTGTTATCTAATTATGTTGAATACTTGCACAATTAATTGATCATGGTCATCAGTTCATTTAGCACTTATCACTGTCCATTTCAGTAGAAGTCTTTATTATCAGTATTGGGGGAAGTGGATTGAATCCTCTCAAGTTAGATTCCTTTGTCTGCTTTGCACAGCTTGGTTGTATCTAATGGTAAGTTTCATAGGTGAATTTATAATCCACTATTGTCCTCCTAGTACATCAGTCACCAGTGTCCACACAGCGTCGCCCCCTGAGAGACACATTTGAGCAGGGAGAAGCCACAAGCCCGTCCAGTTACTGTCCTGACTACACCGTCCGAGCCCTTACCGACCTGCAGCTCATCAGGGTGAGACAAGCAGCCTTTAAACTCAACTATACATTGTCACTGAAGCTTTTTTCCTTTTCTTTTTTTGTTATACCTGAATGTGAATCTGATCTTGGTAAACCATCTTGCTGCTCACAGCCATTTCTTGCATGTACTTACAGTGCATGATAACACAATATGGACGCTCATAAATAATGACTATCAAAAGCATTGTTAGCACAGATTGTATGTGCATGAACATCAATCAGCATGTCACCCAAGGTACAGGGTCTGCAAACTAGGAAAAGCACCCAAACCCACTGTGAAATATTATTGAAGATCAATGGGGATGTTTCGTAGTTGGTGTTCCATTTATCTTCGTAAGATGAATGGCGTCGTTATGTGGGTTATGGTTGACTTGGCCAAATATTCCACAAGATAATGACACCATACATCAAAGAAATGGTTGCGTGACATCCAAATCTGTGTTTTGCAATGACCGTGTCAGTCTCTGGACTTGAGCACTACTGAAAACCTGTGGTCTGAATTAAAGATGCCAGTCCACCTGCCAAAGCCTCAAATTATAAGGAAAATGTTCTGCATGAAGGAGTGTCTAATGTTTCATTCACCTCCCACTTTGTTAGAACAGTTTTTATGTGTGTGTATGTAGCATTCTTAAAATAATACAAATACAAACTTGATATAAATTCTAATGTTTGGTACATTTTTAATTGGTTTCCCAGTTCACCCTTGGTCGTGCCACGGTTATATAATAGTCGGTATTTTATATAGAACTAATAGAAGTGTGTTCCTGTTTTTTAAATTTCTCCATTTCTGCCTGTCACGTGGCTGTTTTTCTCCTCGTTTCACACAGGTAACCCGCTTGCAGTACCTCAATGCCTTGATGGCATCTCGGGTATCACAGAGCCCTGGTCCTCCAGAGATTAAGATCCTTCCTAACAGCCAGACCAAACTCCTAAATGAGAAGAACGTCACCCAAGGTACAGAGCTGTGACTGAAGGCACGGACATAATCAACGTAACATTTGGTAATGGACAGTAGTGCGAGCATTGCAGTTGTTTTGAAATTTAAAGTGATCTTTCAGCTTTAAACAACACCTCAGTAGAGCTCCCACAATTGCACACACAGTGACGATGAAGCCAAAGAAATCGCCATTTATCTATATATTTTTGTCTTTTTAGGGTGAAATATCACAAGTGTCTAAAGTTCTGATGACATTAGGCAGTTGTAGAAGGAAACTGCTTAACTTTGTCTTTTGTTAATATTAATTGAACCTGTTGCTTTTTTTTTTTGTCTCCAATTTCTTTTCTCTTTGAATGCAACGCTAGAATTTTCTCTTCACTTTTCATTCTTTGATGCAATTGACAACTACTCTTAAGTGTATAGAGGTAAAGGCAAGTTCAGTGCTCAGCATGAGTTTGTTTGTGTGAAGCGTCATTTACATTCACTCCTGCACATTGCACAGAGGCATGTGCACATCATTTTGCTTGGAAAGTAACACCTAAGTTTTTTTGATTACTGCATACTTTATGACCATCAAATCCCTCCTCGCAGTTCAGTGAGGAAAACCTTTCCTCATGCTCATGTTTTGTAACTAACTTGTCTGCATGTAGTAGAAACGAATTACATTGTCTTTGTGAATTGTCAGAAAAGTCCTAACCTCCATGCCTCTCAAACTGAGAGAGAAACTGTAAGTAGGTATATTCTTGTTTCCCCTGTGTCAGATGCCCTTTAGCCCAACAACTCCAGAATTATTGACACCATTCAAGAGCAAAAATTGGCAAAGATGTTTATATAAAATGGTCATCAAATATTAACTGTGGGGTGCCAGTTATTTTAAAACCAGTGTTTTGCAGAAAGGTTGCACTGCTTAATAAAAGATTGTTACCACAAAACTACATCGTTTCCATATTAGACATTCTTTGTTGCATTTTTTTCCCCCTATATTTATTTTCTCTCATTTCTTTGAAGGGTACCAGTAATTCTGGAGATGACAATTTGTGCACCTTTCTTCTTGTTTTCCCAGTAGATTGTGTATATGTTTTCCACTTTACTACTCTTGTGTTCTTGTATGCAGTAGATAAAATTAGGGGTCAAGCACCAAAGGGACCCTATTGTATTATCATTTTCTCTTATTTTGTCCCTTCATAGAACTACAATGAAACTTTGTGAAATTCAGTATCTTCTAGAGAAGTATGTCCATACACCATGCATCTATACCCAAGCTCAGCTAATACAGTAAGGGATATAGTCTCTTATGGTGCTTAGCCCCTACAGTCCAGATATATATTTTACAATTAATATATATTCCATTGCTTTATTGTGTGAAGTGCAGCATTGCAGAATTCCATATGCTTTGTAAAGTGGAAAGTGTTCATTGCAATCACAAGTGATTCATATATTTGTAATTGTTTTTCGGTCATTATAAATCAAAAACAAGTTTTTTTTTGGAGGGGGGAAAGGAACTTATTTGAAATTCTTTCTTTCTTTTCTTGCATGACAGAGGATGTGAACATGTGAGGGCTTGCAGTGGAATCTTATGGATTTCTCAATTTCTGGGGTTTGCAGGTACAAGCAAGACCCTGGAATGCAGGACTGATAAAGTAGCTCCAGGCCAGACAGAAGCTGTTTCAGCTAACTGGTTAAGCTTGGACAAGGATTCCATTTTAACCTCTGACTCAATTTTTACAGTTATTCTTACTTGTTATGTATGAAGTTCCCAGATTTCATTCATCACTGGTGCTTATACTGATTTTGTTTGCTGTGGGTTGGGTTGGGTTGGTGTGTGTCTATGTGGCATGGTCCTGTGTTAAAGCCTTTGCTGACTTTTTTATGTGCCAATAGACAACTGAGTGCCAGCATGGGCAGCTGGAACTGCTCTTTGTTGTTTTGCCTTTTTTGGGGGTCTCAATTTTTTTCCCCCTGCCTTCTTCATAGGTAGATCTCTCTTAAAATCTTTATATCTGTCACACTCTGCATCGCAGTCTTGTGAAGTGTTCAGCTTCTGTAGTTTTAGTATTTACAATTTTTTTTTAGTGTTTATATGTGATTGGTTACAAGGTGATGCTGTTATAGCCCAAAACTTAATAGTATAAATACCATTCTGAAGTTACAAGTTTTTTTTTTTTTTAACACAATGTCCATGTAATCTGGGAATTATGTTTTCTGTCTTTATATTTATTGTAATGCATTTGAACCAAGACATTATCAAACTAAAAATAGTAGTTTCTTTCTAGTGACATGCCATAGTTTTATGTTGCACGTTGAACTACAATGGCTATTCCTGCAGCAGCCAAACTCCAATTAACAGCAGACACTGAGCATCACTCTGAAAGTGTTTTGTGTACCCCAAATCACCAGGAGGTTTTTCACAATTCTTTTTCAGCAGCACTTGAAACTGATGGGAGTTGGTCTTTGAGCGCACATGCAAAGTTCACTGGAACAAAAATTACTAGAATTTCCTTGGACTGTTTGTTCATCATCAAACAATGCCTGCAACACTTCCACAGTCTCAGCACTCAAACCATCCTTTAATGAGTTCATGATTTCCATTCATGTCCAGGAGGACCAAAGCGATTTGTGTGCTTGTGTCATAAATTGATTTAATATTTTATAAAATGTCGGTGACAAATGATGGGTGACAAATTAAAGGAACAAACGATGCCTGTTATGCTATAGGGGGGAATTTGCTGGCATGTTTTGGGTCTACTTGTCCCCTTAAATTTAAGGGTCACTGCAAATCAATACAAAGTTCTTCTGACTGGTCACTTTTATCCTCTAATTAAACAATTTTGTCCTGATGGACTGAGCCTCTTCCAGGATGACTCTGCGCCATCCACAGGGCAAGAGGGCTCATTGAAAGGTTTGACTTCGGAGTCACCAGATCTCAACTCAATTGTATACCTTAAGGAGATTTTGTAGCGCTGTGTTAGACAGTGCTTATGCCTCCAATACAGTTCCAGAGACTGGTACAATGGATGCCATTGAAATGTGCCTCGTGGTGGCCCAGTATCTTACTAAAAGGCTTTATGTTGGTTTTTCCCAGAATTTTTTTACCCACTTCTGTCTTACTGCTTCTGTGACAAATATTTTAGACTGAACTTTATTTATCACATTCCATGCAACACAATAGCAATGTAGTTGACAGAATTATACATTTTTCCATATTGCTACTCAAGGGCATTGTTAAAGGCATTTTCCCCGCCTTGCCTGAAAGTATTTCACATGATGTGCCATTGTAGTGCTCAGTTACTGTTTATCTGGTACTTTAGTTCCAGACACCATGTTGATGCTGGAAAGTAAAGGGATTTTCTTCTTTTTCTTTTCTTTTCTTTCTTGTTTTTTTTTAAATTGCATTCTGACTTTGTTTGTGTATGTTTCTTTGGGTTGGGGGATGGCGAGACAAAAGGCAAAAGACTGCTTGTTATTTTAGGATTGAGGGACTATGCTAGTTTTCCCTGACTGACATCTGTTTTTTTTTTTAATTGATTTAAAATAGTCACATAAACACGTTTCCTATTTTAGGGTAGTTGCATTTCAAATCCAGAAGCATGCACCTGATGCATCATATTGATTGGAATTAATGTCAAAGATTGACTAAGAATAATGCATTTACTCGTAGGTAAGTATTTTTGAACTGTTAAAATACCTTGTTCTGTTGATAAAACCAGATTATATTACCTTACACAATTTAATGCATATAGTAAACTAAATTCAATTTCTAGTATATTTATAAGAAGAAATCCTGTTTTTGCCCTTTGTGTAGGATAGATGCTGCATTTTTTTTGATTTGTAATCTATAGATTGGCAATAATTTATTTTGTTAGACAATGTTGATTTTTTTTTTCCAGTTATAAAATAGTAGCTGAATTGTAATTAGACAGTTTTTGTAGAAATTCTAAGCCTCTCTGTAATATTGAATACTGCTCATACATTAAATGCTCCCAATCTCAACTTTTTTTTTTTTTTTTGGTAGGAAATAAAATACAGTGTGGAAGTTGTGTTGTCTACATTTTTACTGTAGGCTTCCATTAGATGGCGCAGTAGAACACAATATATTACCCAGACCGATGCGGGTAAAGAATTGTATAAGCAACTGTATTAAATATTTTTCAGCATTAATCCATGAATTGAAAGAACCACAGCTAAACATACATTGATCACAGAGAACACAATAGCTAATTTAAATACGTAAAAACAAAAGAAGTAATGCTAGTACTACATGCTATGCTTGATATACAAAACGTATGACTAGGCCTACTCAATTATAGGATTTTGACTGTAAGAATCGGTGGAAGTGGCCTGAACTGAGTGGAGCTTGTTTGGACTTGTAGTGGAGCATATGTATGGTTACAATATAATTACAGTCAACTAACACACAACTAATAAAATCATAAACTAGTTTTTGTATATCATGGAAACTTTACTACATAAAGGAGGACGAGGTCAATTATAACAAATGTTTTATGTATTTTATAAATATATTTACACATATTGATTTAACAGCTCTTCAAGCTTCTCTTTGTCTGATTTATATACAAGTGAGTTTGCTGCTTATTATAATCGTTTAATCAGTACCTTACCCAGTACTATCCCTATACTGTGAATATAAGCACTAATTTGATAGTTTTGCTTATTTAGGCATAGCTGAGATTTTTTGTTAGCAGATGAATGTTTACAATATTTTTTATGATCCCATTTTCTTAAAATAATTTGGGGGGAAAGGAAAGTTTATGAACCTTAATAACAAAATTGTCAAAATTGGGATTTGGTTGTCAGTCATTTACAAAAAAGAGACTGGGAAAATGTCTTAAAATGTAAACTCATAACTAGTATATGTAAGTTTTAGGTGAATATGCCATTATGTGCAAGTGAAAAAACTAAGAAATCAGAAATATTGGAAAGGTACATGAAATTATTATTATTATTATTATGCAATTATTTTTATATTCGGTATTTTGAGCTTCAAAATAATGATATATATGCTTTTATATACATTTTTTTCAAGTATAGTTTCTTATGTTTTTGTTTTATTTCCAAAATGATCAGCCCCAATATTTGTGGAACCCTCTCTCTCTCTCTCTTTTTTTGATAAGCCACTGAAGAGTATTGGCACATACCTTCACAAATCAGTTTTAAACAAAATGCAGCAGGTTCCCACATAATTTAATATCTGTACTGCAACTACAGTGATCTATTTTGTAGTACACTCCCTTGCAGTATGAACAGATACCCAACATTGAAAAACGGTATGTTTAAACAATACATATAAATATTCAAAATTTTTCCCAGTAATTTAGCTAATACATTACAACATTATATGTCTGTTCTGCTTCCTTAGTTTACACAATGTTTAAACATTAGAGTACTCTGTGGCACGGAATTCCCAGTCTGAGCATAATCATTTTTTTCCAGCTGGAATTACTGTTGTGCAATTATTTTGGAATATAGACTTTCTGTACAAACTAAAAGACATGTCCATATAATCAAACTTCAAGTAAACTCAAGCTAAATAACATCACAATCTGTTGCTCTTATAAGTGCTTAAAAATTTTTTTTGTTGTTAAATCTGTGCTACTGACAAAGCAGATCCAAAGTTCAGTTGCGCAATTTCCTCTTAAAAAAAAAAAACTTGATGCAGTCTGTGGTCCTTCTGGTCTACCAAGTGAAACTCCCCAGTCTCAAATGTGAGATCTATATTGCTGACAAATTTTTAAAAAATAATAATAATTTTTCTAAAAAATTTAAAAAACCTAATTGCCATCCAGTTATAGTTTCCGAAACTACATTTTTTCATAATATACTCGGTGATGCCATATGGCCTTGTTTACTGGTAATGCCAGGTTTATACTAGGTGTGCTTACACAATAAGCAATTGCCTTTTCCAGCATTTCATTACATTTCTCTGCCGTCGATGCTTGAGACACTGACAACATTATTCCTGTAAAAAGAAATACTTTCTGCAATTACACCATAAAAGCAGTTACTGAAGCTGAATGAATTTAAGAACAGTTAATTCAGTCATCCCTAGACTTCCAGGTGTATAAAATAGCAGCTATTTGGGCATTTGTTATGAACTAAATCAAGACAGCCTTCAAACCTGTTAATTATTTCTAAATTTATTAGATTTATTTCTAGGGAGAAAAAAAAACCAGATCAGCCCAACTTCTCTCTATCTCTCTCACTCTCGCTTGCTAGCTCACTCTGTCTCTCACGCTCGCTCATGATCTCGCTCATGCTGTCACACTCTCTCTCTGTGTCGCAATGTCATCGTCAGAAAGACTAATGGATGAATGGTTATCTCGCTATTCATACTACTTGATCTCTTCCTGGTAAAGTGCATGTGGTGTACCCTTAATTAGCTTAGTAGATAGTTTTGCTTATTTAGCCATAGCTGAGATTTTTTGTTAGCAGATGAATATTTACAATATTTTTTAAAATAATTTGGGGGAAAGTAAAGTTTATGAACCTTGACAACAAAATTGAACTCAGGATCAAGGAACCCTGAAGCGGTGAGGTACTTGCAGCCCCATTGTGACACCAAACAATAAAGATAATATTCCTGTTGTGGCGCTATATTATACAACTGTGGATGAGTAATGACTCTTATCCGGTGCCACCCAGAAGAGGGCAGGTTTCATTTTTGGATATTTCCTCATGTGGTCTCAGGGTATTTTCATTGCCACCATTGCCTCTGGCTTTTAAATCCATATCCAGATTTCTGTAAAGCTGCTGTGTGACAGTGTGCATTGTTAAAAGCACTATATAACTAAAATTAAATTCATTCGAATTGAATATCCTTAATATTCTTTTTAACGTTTTCTAGATGTGCCCTCAGTTCAGAGCAGTAGTTTTACTCTCAGGTTTTGCAATGCAGGGTGTGAACCTCAGGTATTAAGCAAGTTTTGTTTTCACCTATTGCATTACAATACCAGATATTCTTTGTTATTAACATCATACTGCTGTAGATTCTTGGGCAATATTTGACTTTTGATACCACAAACCATTCCCTTCTAATGAATCTGCAGGCCAGTGATTGACATCATCCTGTCTGGTCAAAAACAAAAACCAGAGAAATCTGGACAATCTTGTTTGCCATCATAGAACGAAGAGAGGAAGTGTCTTCTTCCTGGTTGCAAAATGGAAAGTTACATAAAATAAAAAAATTTGAGGGCACTCTTAAACACATAAAATAATATTAGAAAAAAGCCTGAAAATCCACAATGTACAGTTCCTTTCAGTGTTTTTCACAAAATTTCACTGCCCTCCTTTGTAGAAAGGAAAGAAAATTTTAGTATTTTTGTCACTCTCTTGGGAAAAAAAGATAAAACTGAGACCCTTAATGGTTCTTCAGTTGTCCCTCTGAGGAAATCGTTCAATATCAGGGATGTGTCAAAACTTATCTGCTTCAGGTTTTCAAACCAAACAAACAATAGCCACAACTACTTGTGATTAAACAGGTGTGGGTCCTGATGGATTAATAAACCTGCAGCCACACTGACCCGTTATGGATAAGTTTGAAAACCCATGTTTTATAAGGTTCTATGTTTAAAACCTATCAGAAATGTTTCCAAATAGAAATCTTAAAAGGCTAGAAACCCTTGAAGAACCCTGAAAGAGTTAATTTTGTTCTAAGAGTGTATGTCGGTTGGGTGATGGTTCATTACTCCCTCATTGCATTACCTTCATTAAAGTCTTACCTAAAACTCTTATAGGTACATTGACATGTATGTATAAAATTAGATATATTATTATTAGATATATTGACATTATGCTGAGCAAATCTGGATTAAATATAATGAACCAAATAAGAGAAGTGTAAAACGTTTGGTTAAAAAAAAAGAAGTTTGTTGGAAGTTGGTGGCAGTGAATCACTGTTGGCAGGTGTTTGTTACAATGCACTATCATTGAACATAAATGCTTAAGAAATGGAAAGTTACATAAAGCAGAAAATTGAATGGCACTCCTATACATAGGTTCAAGGCCAGAATATTAGAGAAAATCCTGAAAAAATCCACAATGTTGTACAATTTCGAACTTTCACTGCCCTCATTTATGGAAAGTTTTGTATGTCTTAGAAAGTAACAAACTGAGAGGCTACAACATCCCGCTCTTGCATTAAACATAACTTCAGTTATCCATCTGGAGAAACACTTCAATATCAGAGATATGTCTAATCTTATGAATTTCACGTTTTCAAACCAACCAAGCAAGAGCCACGATTACTTGTGATTAAACAGGTGTGGTTCCTGATGGATTCAAAACCTGCAGCCACACCAACCCCTTATGGATAAGCTTGGACACCCATGATTTATAGGGATGTTTAATGTTGAATGTTCTAATGTTGAACCCCTATCTTTC
>CM075019.1:7067333-7086074 GCA_037576675.1 Pangasius sanitwongsei | reverse complement strand
GCCAGGCAGGAGGTGAAGAAGAAGGCCAAAGAGGAGGTATATGGAGGTAATAAATGAGGATATGAAGCTAGTGGGTGAAGGTGTTGAGGATAGTTGTTGGGGATAGGTGGAGAGTGATGATTCTCTGTGGCGACCCCTGAAGGGAAAAGCCGAAAACAAATTATAAAAACAAATTATTTTTAAGTTTCTCAGGAGACGTTCACTGTCCACTTTATTTGGAACACCCGTACACCTGCACATTCATGTAGTTATCTAATCAAACAATCATGTAGCAGCAGCATATTGCATAAAATCATGCAGATACAGGTCACATCAAACATCACAATGAAGAAAAAGTGTGATCTCTGTGACTGATCCTGGCGTGGACGTTGGTACCAGATGGGCTGGTTTGAGTATTTCAGAAACTGCTGACTTCCTGGGAATTTCACACACAACAGTCTCTAGAGTTTACACAGAATGGTGTGAAAAACAAAAAACATTGAGCAAGCGACCTGTGTTCTGTGGGTGGAAACACCTTGTTGTTAAGAGAGATCAGACAAAAATGGCCAGATTGGTTCGAGCTGCCAGGAAAGAAACAGTAACTCATATAATCACTCTTTACAACCATGGTGAGCAGAAAAGCATCTCAGCATGCACAAAACATCCAACCTTGAGGTGGATGGGCTACAACAGCAGGAGATCACATTAGGTTCCACTCCTGTAAGCCAGGAACAGGAATCTGTTTACATTTATGGCATTTGGCAGACGCCCTTATCCAGAGCGACTTACAATAGTGCTTTGAAGTCTATCAAAAATACATTCTGATATTGGCTCACTAGGTCACAAACTAGGAATACCAGGAATATCTGAGACACAAACTCACCAAAACTGGACAGTTGAAGACTAGGGAAAAAATCTCCTGGTCTTTTTCCAGTCTTCATGATAGCCTCAGATTCTTGTTCTTGGCTGTCAGGAGTGGAACCTAATGTGGTCTTCTGCTGCTGTAGCCCATCCACCTCAAGGTTCGGTGTGTTGTTCTGAGATGCTTTTCTGCCCACCATGGTTGTACATAGTGCTTATTTGAGTTGCTATAGACTTCCTGTCAGCTCAAACCAGTCTGGTCATCCTCCTCTGACCTCTCTCATCAACAAGGTGTTTCAGCCTGCAGACCCTCCGCACAGAAGATGTTTTATGTTTTCTGCATCATTCTGTGTAATCTCTAGAGACTGATGTGTGAAAAAAATCCTAGGAGATCAGCAGTATCTGAAATACTCAAACCAGCCCTTCTGGTACCAACATCCATGCCACAATCAAAGTCACAGAGAAAATTAACTGAGGTTCCTGACCTGTATCATGATTTTGCATTCTGCTGCTGCCACATGCATAAAACAGCATAAATGTGCAGGTGTAAAAAAGTGGATGGTGAGTGTATTTCACCATAAAATTCACTATTTTTTAAACAGAATCTGAATCTCTAAATGAGATAACCATTATCAAGATTACCCTAAAACCCACAGCATCTAAATAAAAACAAGATTGCATTATAAACACAATAGAAGAAGAAGAAGAAGAAGAAGAAGAATTTTTATCATATACACAATATGGCCAAACGTTCCATCACATCCATATGTGGATCTTCCCCAAACTGTTGCCACAATGTTGGAAGCACACAATTGTGTAGAATGTCTTTGTATGCTGTAGCAGTATAGTTTCCCTTCACTGGAACTAAGAGGCCCAAACATGTTCCAGTATGACAATGCCCCTGTGCACAATACGAACTCCATGAAGCCATGGTTTGCCAAGGTTAGTGTGGAAGA
This sequence comes from Pangasius sanitwongsei, assembly GCA_037576675.1. NCBI lineage: Eukaryota > Metazoa > Chordata > Actinopteri > Siluriformes > Pangasiidae > Pangasius > Pangasius sanitwongsei. The sequence continues at coordinate 7,084,278 of CM075019.1, read as the reverse complement.
ACTCGAGTGGTCTGCACAGAGCCCTTACCTCAACCCCACTGAACACCTTTGGGATTAACTGGAATGCCAACCCAGGCCTCCTCGCCCAATATCAGCGCCTGACCTCACTAATGTTCTTGTGGATGAATGAGCAAATCCCCACAGCCATGCTCCAAAATCTAGTGGAAAGCCTTCCCAAAAGAGCGGGGGTTATTATAACAGTAAAGGGAGGACTAAATCTGGAATGGTAATTGAAATGGTAATTGAATACAACCCTCATTATAATATATAAGTAAGGAATAAAAAAATGATGGGGTGTGCTGTTATAGGAAAAATGATCAATGGCAAGATTCTGTCATGCGGCTCGATGTGAAGAGAAAACACCACCCTGAAGTTGATTATTTTCCAATAACGCACATCCTGAAGTGTTTTATTCCACTATTACTTTTTATTAATTGAAAAAGGACACATCATTTTATCAGTTTCTAGTTTTTTAAAAAACTTTAGTTTTTTTTTTTTCTAAATTTAATGTTGTGCAACATGCTCAAAACAAGATCACTTACATTATAACAACTAACTGTTGCTCTCTTACCAGTCTCTTTTTGTCCTCTCTCTTTATATTAATAAGACAAAAAAAATAAAGCTTGTCATGCTCCCATTTAAAAAAAAAAGTGACTTTTACAAAGCACTGACAATGGAGACTCCTTACATAAATGCTTAATAAATGTCAGAAAGCTTCACCGTATCAATGATTATAGATTTGTATTTGTGAAATAACACCATATTTTTAAACACTTTTAGTCTTAGATTATGTGGAGCATTATGTTTTAGTCTTAGATTAAGGGGAAGCTATACAAGTCCCTGTCTAAGTTGTTACTATAGAAATTCTAAAATATTAGAACGAGCACAATAAAATAAACCTGTGATTTGCCTTGATATAGAATTTAAAAAAGAAAAAAAAAACTCTGACCAATCAGCATCAAGAATTAGTATATAAATAAATAAAATGTATATTATTATATCATAATATATTAACATATACATAGTATGAGAATTAGCCAAATGTCCAGGCAAATTCTGTAGATGTTATGTAGCACTTCCCCCCTATATCAGTAACTCCAGCTTGTCTCTAGTCTTGCACTGTGTGAATGCATGTAAAGCAAGCCTTTGGAGAGACATTATAGGAAGCAACTGAAGGGTATTCATGCAGCAATAGCTGTCATTGTACTCTAACTCTGAGGGTGTTTTAGCTCATAAATTTTGCACACGTTACACCATTACTTTATGTTACAATATGTTATGTTTGTATTAATATAGGCTCTGTGGCTGAGGGTGGCAGCAGGAGACAGATATCTATTTACTACACATCTCCACAAGATGTTAGCTCTCCTGTAAAGCTGGCAGGCTTCCTGGAAAAATCTCAGCATGGAGGTTGTTATGGCTTTCCTCACTGGGATTTGCACTAGTAGCACTGATGTATAGCAACCTGCTCTCTGTTGACCAAAATTACTCCTGTTGATTTTACTCCAGATACACAAAGCTGTTATTTTTTTTTTTTTTTTTAAACGTAGTCTATAAATATTCAGAATAGTAGGTCCTGCCTGTTCAAAAGCACAAGATATTTTGCCAGTGTTGTAGTCATTAACATTGTCAAGTCAGCAGCTCTCAGGCCTCAAGATAAGTCTGTCATCTTACTAATCAAATAATGAATGTTTTACTTGATTAATTAAGTCAGCAAAGATTTTTTTCAGGTAATTCTGAAGGTAGGTTGTAGTAGCATAGTACTGATAACAACATTTTTTTATATAGCCTATTTACACCCGTCAATACATGCCAAGTCCAATAAAAATCAAAGCTAAGACAAAACTAAGTTGCAGTACGTAATTGAGGACAAACTCAAATTACAAGTCCAAGTCCAATAATATATTGGTGTATTTTGTACCAGTGCAAAAGCAAGCAGAATAAAAAATCCTTTAGGTTTATTTCTTACTTAACCCCTTTTTATTTTTGACACTTGTCACCCTGTTAGCTTTCCAAGTGGTCTCAGATCGATTACTCAGTGTTTTTTGTTTTTGCTTTTCAAGTCAAGCCAAGCAGATCTTTATTGTCATCACAGCCATGTGAACACAACAAACAATATTGTGACCTATAGTTCCTGTGTATTACTAATTGTAATATGTAGTATATAGTGTATGCATGTATTTTGCATATACTACACTAACCACTTACCTGAGAACCATAAGTAAGCATGACTTGAGGTTGATGGTTCTGCAACAAAATTCCTTCTCCTCATTGATTTTTTCTAGACACTTGTAATTCGCTTCTGTTCTGTTTTTGAACCATATTGAATGACATTATCCATAAGTCAGTGTTACACTGCTGAGTTCTGAGTTCTGAAGAAGTCATGGTGTGAACAAAAAGAGGTCAGAGAGGTCATCAGTGGTAAAATGAACAGAAAGAAGAAGAAGATCTGAGCTCCCTTTTGAGTATGCTTGTTTCCTTTCAGGTCCACTCTAACAGGATTGATTATGGTTCATTTAAAAAGATCTACATGTGAAAACACCAAACACGCAGGGCCAGTTGTCAGTGGGGTGGCACTCTAGTATGGGGTTAAAACACTAATCTGCATCTATAGTAAATGATTAGTTTGTCATCTATCAAGCTACATAAAAGTCTATCTATCCTCTACCAGGTCACAGGGTAACCTGGAGCCTATCCCAGGGGACATCCCATTGGAGGGCACAATCATACACACCCAGACAATTTGGACATGCCAATCAGCCTACAACACATGTCTTTGGATTGGAGAAGGAGACTGGAGTACCTGGATGAAAGCCCACCAACGCATGGGGGAGAACATGTAAGCTCTGTGCACACAGGGCGAGGACAGGAATTGAACCCCCACACCTAGATTTGCAAGGCACGGGTGCTAACCACTAAGCCACTGTACCCACCTACATAACAGTCATAATAACATATTGTATGCCACGTCTTCTTCTCTCTACACAGACTCAATTTCCCAGTCTCCTCTGCAACCGCTAACCACTTTTGCTATGGATTTAATTTCCCAAAATGCACGACGACAAACACCGCCACATGATCAGTCACATGACACATGACACTCAGAGCCAAAGAAACACTCACTACACTACAGTACACTCCACATACCTGAACACAATCGCTGTTTTTCCTTTAAAATGTCCGGACTTGCATTAGAACCTCACGAAGTCTTGCTCATAGTTATTCCTGCGATGAGATTAAGCCTGTTGTTTGTTTAAACGCCTTATTGAATTACGACTACACCTCTGTTTGTTTCCTTCTTTTCATTCTTGATTTCCCTGCATTGTTAGGTCGACCTTTTATTTTTAACTTGGATTTTGGGTTTGCACTTATGGTTTGTTTGCACAGTGGATTTTAATAAAACTCCACATCAACATAGCATAGCATTTAGCTGCAGCTTCTTTTCGAACTTTTCTAACTAAATACCTTTTCCTATTATCGATTCTTTATTCAATATTTAACTGTTGAATCATTACTAATTATTGAATAATATGATTTAAGATGAGTCACTGAACAATTGTAAGGACTTGAAGATGTATAAGTCTTGTTTTTGCTGTAGCACAATCATATATATTTTCATTTCTTTCTTTTAACAGCAGAGGGCGCTGTTTTCTGTCGTGGTGGTGTTTTATTACCAGTTCGTGGAATAAAAACCTGGCTGTCAGCGCTGTCAGAGTTCTTCTCCGACAAATGACATATAACTTGATGTGGTGATACATTAGGTCAATAGTACTTACGCATAAACTACTTCCGGGTTGACTCCAGCAGTACGTGTTTATGGTGGAAATCAATTACTTTCACTTTCGCTTAGCGCGACATGGCTGTGAGGGATAGCAGCATTCAGGTGTGTTTTTTTTCTCTCTCTCTTTTCAAACAAACAAGCTTCATTCATAAATCTTCTTTACACTTCCCTCAAGTTTGGTCATCGTTTAAGCGTGGGTAAACATGTAGTTCTGGTTCATTTTAACCCTGTTATTGCCCTTTCCAACAGATCTCCACACAAAGCTGATTTTCTTACTTCCTCCTGAGAAGACTATACCTTCAGCAACAACAATATGCTGCAGTTCAGCTTTCTCCTCATTTTCATTTCTCTCATCCCTCCTCTTGATTCCAAGGACTCTGAAAACAGCACATTTGTTACAACCGATTCCTCTTTCCCATGGAAACTGAGATTACCCGACACAGTAAAGCCAGTTCACTATGATTTACTAATCCACCCAAACCTGACTTTCCTCAACTTTACTGGAAGAGTACAGATTCAGTTGGAGGTGCAGCAGGACACCAAGCACATTCTTCTTCACAGCAAGAACCTTCACATCTCCAAAGCAGTTGTTTTGCAGTCTGGCGATGCTCAGCTACTTCACGTCCACGAGTCTGAACCCTTTGAGCAGATTTCATTGTCTTCCCAGAACTTTACGTTTATAAAAGGCGTACATGTTATCCAATTAGATTTCTCAGCTAACCTATCCAACAGTTTTCATGGCTTTTATAAAGGCTCATACACCACACGGAGTGGTGAAGTCAGGTAGGAATACATCTTGTATTTTAATAAGGTTTTATGGATGTTTATTTTATCTATGGGTTCTATATTGTGTGGATTTTGAATCAGCCTGATCTTAGTTATGGCAAAGTGGCACAGTAGGTTGGCATCTCACAGCTCCAGGGCCCTTGGATCGATCCTGAGATCAGGATACTGTTTGTGTGAAGCTTCTGTGGATGTTCTTCTCATATCATTGTGGGTTTCCTCCAGGGCTTCCTTGTGGGTTTTCCAAAAACATGCCAGTAGGTGGATTGGCTACACTAAATTGCTGTAGGTATGAATGAGTGTGCGCATGGTGTCCTGTGATGGACTGGGTTCCCATTCTAGGTGTGTCCCCACCTTGCACCCAGTGTTCCTGGGATAGGCTCCAGATCCAAGTACTTAAGTCTGTTTTTTTTAAGTCACTACTCGCTACATTTTCATTCAGTACATTCAGTACATTCATTCATTCATCTCCAGTAACCACTGTATCCTGGTCAGGGTTGCAGTGGATCTGGAGCCTATCCCAGGAATACTAGGCACATCCAGACAGCACACCAGTCCTAAATTCCTAACAAATCGTATTCAGCTAAGTTGCATCATCAGAATTATTATCATGCTAGCTAACATGTGAGAGATTAGGAATAAAGCTGTTATTAGCTAAAGTCCACCCCCTATTTCCCCCACCACCATGGTGCCTTGGTTTCTTGGTGAAAGGGGCATTAATTTACTATCAGTAACTAAAATCAGCATGCAAGTTGAGGCAAATATCTTTTTTATTTATGAATCTTTTTTGTATTTTTATTTCCATGTTATAAGTAAATTTAAGAGTTTATACTTTTCTATTTTACCTTGAGTGAAGACTTTGAAGCTGAAGAATTTGAAGCTGAAGCTTTCAACTTTTTTCCGACTATGTATTTAGATGTTGTGTTGAATTTAGCTCCAAACTTGATTTGCTGACAGAAACCAGTAGTTTATCCAGTAGTTTAAACCAGTAGTTTATAGGGGACATTGAAGTACAAATGATTTGTTGATTTGTGTCTATGTCAGGGCTTTGGCATCCACCCAGTTTGAGCCTACACATGCTCGTGCTGCTTTCCCCTGCTTTGATGAACCAGCCTTCAAAGCCAACTTTTCTATTCGCGTACGCCGGGAGCCAAGGCATATTTCCATTTCAAACATGCCTAAGGTACAGAGTGCTGCTATTTGTTATTCACTACAGAATTGTCACCATCACAGATCAGACGTTATATTAATTAACTCTTAATTAAACGTGTGGCATAAATTTGTACATATGTATTTGTTGTGTATGATGCATCAAAAACATTTATTTCTTTTAAGTTGAAAACGGTGGTGCTCACAGCAGACTTGCTGGAGGATCACTATGATGTGAGTGTGAAGATGAGCACTTATCTAGTGGCCTTCATTGTTTGTGACTTTGTCTCCATCAGTAAGAGAAGTCAACATGGTGTTCAGGTCCGTAAGTGATGCTTTCTTCTTTTATTGCCTTCCAGTTACACTACTTCAGGGTATTTCGCTCCTGTTCCTAAAATGGATATGTTTTTTTTTTCCCAGATATCTGTGTACACTGTTCCAGAGAAGATTAATCAGGCAGAATATGCCCTCAACACGGCAGTAACACTACTTGACTTTTATGATGATTACTTTGGGATCCCATATCCACTTCCCAAACAAGGTGAATGTTCATTTTAGGGTGCCTAACTCAGGTTGTGAAAGCCAGTTTGGTGATTTGTGTGGTCTAACACATTTACTAAGCCTGGTAATTAACCTATTGGTTGAGTCAAGTATATTTGAAAATCGGAAATTGGCAAATTGTGCTGTACTCCTCTCCTCCCAGACCAAAATTAATTTTGTTGTTACTTTTAAAGTTTTAAAAATATTTTATACACAGCTGCACTGGATGTTTGCACTGTGAAACTTCTGGTTTGGTGAATAATCATATTATTTCGTATCAACTAGAGCATTGTACTATTATTCCCAGATCTTGCAGCAATTCCAGATTTTCAGTCCGGTGCTATGGAGAACTGGGGCTTGACCACGTATAGAGAATCTGGGCTCCTCTTTGACCCTGAAAGGTCTTCTACCTCTGACAAACTGGGCATCACAAAGGTCATTGCTCATGAGCTAGCCCATCAGGTTGCGGATTTGAATTTTTCTACATTTTATTATAAAATGCACTGTTCTGTTGGTTAACAGAACTGCATTGTAGACTCCTACTTATTAACACTGCTTTTCCCCAGTGGTTTGGTAACCTGGTGACGATGCAGTGGTGGAATGACCTGTGGTTAAATGAGGGCTTTGCCAAGTTCATGGAATTTGTATCCACAAACATCACCTATCCTGAGCTGCAAGTGGTAAGGCTGAGTGGTTTTCATATCTACATTATTAACGTTCAAATAACTGAAGGTCACATAGTAGTAAGACTTGGCATCTGGACACCTCTTATGATCTTGAAGACAGTTCACCAGTCATGCATATGGCTTTATCAGTTCTTCATCCATTCTTCATCCAAACTGATGAAACCTCTAGAGTAAGTGGCAAAAACAAATGCTTAAAAAACAGCTTAAGATTATAAGGCTCCAGATCCACCACAATTCTGACCAAGATAAAGCGGTTCCTGAAAACAAATGAATGAAAAACGTTGTGTTAATGTGTCATTGGTTTATTCTTAATGGTTCATTGATTGTGTATCTGCTTTAGAATGACTACTTCTTAGAAAAGTGTTTCACTGCCATGGGTGTGGATTCTTTAAGCTCCTCACACCCCATCTCTACCCCTGTGGAAAATCCTGCAGAGATCCGAGAAATGTTTGATGATGTATCCTATCAGAAGGTACAGAAGCAGCTGTTATGAATAGCATTCATTTATAAACTTATAACTTCCTTTCCAATATTACGTTCATCATTGTTGCATATGCTGTCAGGGGGCCTGTGTTTTGAACATGCTGAGAGATTTTCTGAGCCCAGAAGTGTTTAATCTTGGGATTATACATTACCTGAAGAAACACAGCTACCAGAATACTGTGAATGCTGATCTCTGGTACAGTCTGACAAACGTAAGTTCATTGTTTGATGTAAAACATTACATTTAGGCAAAATAACAGATGTTTTCACTGATTTGTACAATGTCCTCATTGCCAGTTTGCATATTTTATCACCATATTCTGCCACTTAGCCTTTGATTGCCCCTGGTGGTTGTTTCTATGACATTAACATAGATATGTTAAAGCTGATTTAAAAGTCTTTCCTTCATGAAGCCCCCAACTCTTTGGCTAAAAACAAATTTGCATAAAATTGAGCTTTGCAGAACTTTTGCAGCCACACAACACTCAACTGAATTTAATAGAATTCAATGCAGCAAAGTTGCATGTAGACACATACAGAGACATGCTTCATCAATTCTCTTTAAATGCTGTTTATATTTGAGTAAAATGTTTTGGCTTTTTCAGATCTGTGACTCAGATGATATTGACTTTGGGCCACTGAACACAGATGGATTCTGCACTGACAACAAGTCCAGACATTCTGCTTCTGTATGTCAATGTGAAAATGCTCTTGATCATCTTATAATAGCTTGTTTATGCCCTTTGGGCAAAACCACTGAACTTTTTTATCTACAGTGTGACTACAGGAGTTGTATTGTTCTGCTGCATTGGGCTGCCCGAGGCTTATTAGCTTAACTATTAAACATGTAGGGGATTGAACAATAAACCTCTGGTCCTTACCATGGAATTCTAACTGTATGAATAGAAATGGTATATGGAGGATGACCTGAATGTGAAGGCTATCATGGACACCTGGACACTGCAGGAGGGTTTTCCCATTGTTACTGTGGAGGTCAAAGGTCAAGAGGTCAAACTAAAACAGGAGAGGTACCTTAAAGGGGCAGATTCATCAAAGAATTCAAGGTAAGATGTATTTCCTGTTTCTTTTTTACTAGTAGTTATAATGGTTCAGTGTCATAACTGAATTTATTCTGTTTTACCTTAAACAAGTTTCCTTTGGCAAGTGCCTTTGACCTACATCACCAGCAGCTCCAGCTCTGTCCAGCGTTTTCTGCTGAAAACTAGAAAAGGTATGTACCATGTCAACTGGAAAGAAGAACAGAAAGCTATTTCTATAATTATACCAATTTCCTTTTTATTAAAGTTTGAATATGTCACCTTTTCCCCAGATGTATTGTACTTGCCAGCTGAAGTGGAGTGGATCAAATTCAATGTGGATATGAGAGGCTATTATATTGTCCATTACGAAGCTCACGGCTGGGAAGCTTTGATCAGGCAGCTTCAGCACAATCACACAGTTTTTAGTGGGAACGACAGGGCAAGCCTCATTCACGACATCTTCCAGCTGGTCAAGTGAGAGCTATTTTTCATTTCAGTTTAATCATTACCTTCCATATGGGGAAGCTATTCATTGAAAGGTATTTCAGCTGTGGACTCATCAAGATTTTATTTGTCCCAGAATTGGAAAGGTTTCTCTGGATAAGGCCCTGAGCCTGAGTCTGTACCTGAAGCATGAGACTGAGATTATGCCAGTGACACAGGGCTTCAGTGAACTTGTCCCTTTTTACAAACTCATGGAAAAGAGAAACATGGCAGCTCTGGAGCACCAGCTGAAGGTGGGGTATTTGATTACTGCTGCTACTACTCCTAATACTACAACTACTACCACTACTAATACTACAACTACTACTACTTCCACAACCCCTCCCATATCTACAACCACTACTACCACTAGTAATACTAGTAGTACGACTACCACCACCACCGCTACTATTCTTCTATTACCATGATTACTACTACCACTACTACTATTACTGCTATTAGCACAGCAACTACTACCATTGCTACTGTTCCTCCTACCAATATTACCACTACCACTACTACTACTGCCAGTATTGCTACTACTACCACTACTAGAATTACTGCTATCACTACTAGTATCACTATAGTATTAATATTTCTCCCAATATTATTATTATTATTATTATTATACAATCAAACTTAAAAAAAAATTAAAATGATTACCATCATAGCATTTTGAAATAAGGTGTTCTTTTAACAGGGCAATAAAGGCTATTAAAGACTGTTAAACTGCAGATGCTGTAATTCTGTTTAAAGGCCTACTTAGTGAACCTGTTCCAGCGACTGATTGACACACAGACATGGAGTGATGAGGGCTCGGTGTCAGAGAGGATCTTGCGGAATTACTTGCTCCTCTTTGCCTGTGTGCGTCGTTATGCACCCTGTGTTAGCACTGCTCAGGATCTTTTCCTCAAGTGGAAGGAGTCAGGTGGCAACATGAGGTCAGTGTTCACTATTAACAGTGTTAACCATTTCTCTAGTAAAAAAAAATGTGCACCGTTTATCCACGTGTATCTGCCTTATGCTACGAAACTGCAGGTTGCCTGCTGACATCCGCTTGGTTGTGTACACCGAGGGCGCTCGAACAGAAGAAGGTTGGGACTTCCTAATGGAAATGTACCGTTACACGATGTATCCCTCGGAAAAGAGTCAGATTAAAGCAGCGCTGACCTACAGCCCACTGGCTCACAAGCTAGAGTGGTTGGGCAAATCAAAAATCAAAACAAACATTAACAGTGATATTAATGGGACTGCAGTCAATAACGTTGTGTTTTTCTCTTGATCTATAAACCCAGGCTAATGGAGAGGGGTCTAGAAGGAGATGTTCTTAAGACCCATGAGCTGCCATCACTTGTCATTAGTGTCAGTAAAAACCCAAATGCATATAAACTGGCTTGGAACTTCCTGAGAGCCAACTGGCAAGAACTGGTTAAGAAGTGAGTACAAACTATGGACCACTTTTAAAAAAAAAAACAATCATATCGTGTGTTAGTTAAAATAGACTGAATTATCCATTCATTCATTTTCAATCTGCTTTATCCTGGTCAAGCTCACGGTGAACACTGGGCACAAAGTGGGAATGTACCCTAGAATACACACTTAAGTAAACATCTGTTTGTTCATATTTGGCAGAGCAGTTCAGAAGTGAAACAGAACAGTCTCCAGGCATAGCGCAGAATCTTAGAGCTCTGGTAGACTTGAACTCACAACCTTTTGGTCATGAGCACAAAACCTGTTAAACGACCACTGCCTAATATCTGTTACTTGAATTATTTAATCAGCTTAGTCTTCTGGCCAGCTAGGTATCCTCCAGGTTCTCCATTTTCCTTGCATGTGTGTGTGAGTGTTTGTGTTCATGGTGCACTGCTAATGGACTGGCATCCCACGTAGGGTGTATCCTCCTCTCACACTCATAGACTCCGGATCTACCACATCCCTGACCAGGATAAAATGCTTACTGGAAATTAATAAATGAAGAAGAACATACTGTATTTCTTCACAAAACAGTAACCTTATATGTTATAGCCTTATATGTTATATTTACTGTTTATTTGTTGGTATTTGAGACACCATAGTAGTCAGTGACAGGAATGAGGATACTGGAGTAAGTGATATACTGAAGTATATTTAGAGGTACTCTAAGTAAACTAAAATGTTTATTAGTCATAACACATTTCTACAATTTCTTTCTGAGTATACCAAAATGCTCTACTTTTATGAGGTCCACAGTATTTAGGTTTTTATGTGGGCAAGTTTGAATCCAGTATATAATATGGTTTGTTTTTTGTTTTGTTTTTTTTGCTATTTGGAGAAGAGATTTCAAGCCACTTCTATTCATATTCATGAAACTATCCAATAAGAAAAGATAGAACGAACCATTACTAGGTGTTATGTGTTTGGAGCATCCTCGTCCTCCCGTATTGTTATCTATAATTCAATCATTCCTTCATCTTCAATAACCGCTTTTTCCTGGTCAGGCTTGTGGTGAACACACACAAACCAGGAAAATACCTTGGATGGAAAGCCAGTCTATCACAGGGCACCATACACACACATATTTGTGCACACATTCACACCTAGGGGCAACTTAGTGTAGCCAGTCCACCTTCCTGCATGCTTTTGGGAGGTGGGAGGAAACTGGAGAACCTGAAGATTTTTTTAAACAATTGCCACCAAGGTGCACACGTTCTTCAGAGTTGAGTTTTAAGGATAGTCATTAAGAAGTTCATGGCTCTTGTACAAATACTGTAGTTTCTTTAAAGAAATATAATAATGTAAAGTAAAAACATGTTTACTTTGCTATAGGTTAAGTTACTATAGTTTTGTCTCAGTGTAGCCCAAAGTAAGTGCAGTGTATGGATAGTGTATAAAGTAGGAAAAGTACACTTTAAATCTACTATGGTAAACACTCAGTTGCCAATTTATTAGGTACACTTACCTTATGTCTGCACTCGGCCATTTTATCAGGCGCATTCAGGCATATAATTAATGACTGTAGCCCAACTGTTGCTATACACAGTTTGTCAGTGCCTGTCTACTGATATTGCAAGGGCAAAGCATCACACTCACTGCCATGTCAGTGTCACTGCTGTGCTGAAAATGATCATTCTGTTGATGGATGGGGTACATGGGGCCTGACAAATTGTGTATAGCACCAGATGGACTACAATACACCATATTTTTGTAAAGAATACGGCACTAAATGCCACCGTAAAGTCACGTAGCACTGAGTATTTTTGAGATCGTTACATAAAAGAAATCTAAAACAATAATCTGACTAAAACATTTGCTCTTAACTTTATTGCATTTTGTCGTCTTCTTCCCAGTAGTTCTTTATCAATACAGAGTAAAATGTTGAGCTAATTTTTTTTTCTTCTAGGTTTGATCTTGGTTCCTCTTCGATCTCACGTATGGTTGTTGGAGTAACCAATCAGTACTCAACCAAGGAGATGCTAGAGGAGGTACGTGTATCTCCAAATATCATACAGGAGTCAAAAATTAAGTAAAGTAGAATACCAGCTACATATGAACTCTTTTCCTGCACTAATATTGCCAAAGCAGTAACCCCATTTACACATTTACAGTTGATGCAGCTGCTGGAAAACCATGAACCATGTTTAAAGGAGTTAGCAGTTTGTATGCTGGATTTCCATTTTCCTGATTTTTTTTTCCTATTTTAAATCCTTATTATAATTTCCTACAGATACGGTCTTTCTTCAGTTCACTGCAGCCAGACATGGGTTCAGGACTGCGTAGCGTCCAGCAGGCCCTGGAGAATATTGAGGAGAATATCCGCTGGATGGATAGAAATGTTCCTCTACTTAAAGACTGGCTGAACAGCCATAGTGCGCGACTGAAGCCAGAGAGCTGAAATTAACATTCTTGATCTGGCTTATGGCGTGTGTGTGTGTGTGTGTGTGTGTGTGTGTGACCGTAAGTGAAAAAAAAAACCCAGAGCACTCCACTTTTCTCAGTAAATATTCAAAATGTTTCTTTCTCCCATGCATTTGATCAAAAACATTCTTTTTAATTCCCTACGGACTGTGCTTATAAATTTTTTTAACACACAAAACCAGTTAGAACGAGTTGGGGTCATGTGTTAGTAAAGTAAATTCAGGTTAAATTGAGGAACTTAACTAAGCTATTTATCCCTAAAATGTTGGTTGATGTGTAAATAATAGCCCTGATGTCAATTAATGCCCTTTGATATGGTGAGCTGTCCCATAAAACCCCCTTTTTTTCTGTTGGAGTTTTGTTGTTATTTGGAAAATTAATTAATAAATGAAAATGTATGGAGTTATTTTTAAATAAAATTGGAAACAATTCATCTTCAGTAATCATATTGTCTTGATGGTCCTGATCAATCCAGGAGCATTGAGCTTCATTTATGAACCATTTAATAAAGTGTGTAAAACTTCCCACCAGATTTAGAAAGATTTAGGGAGCTCGGATTTTATTTGTACTCTTGAACATATGTTAATAAATGCCACTGATAACACAGCTAATTTATATTTAATGACACCCACAAAAAGGTCCAGGAACTCCCACAGCCAGGGGTTCTGTGATTTCTCTGGTTGTGATGATTTGGTTAGGGTGGTGGAAATCAACCCACTGTTAGCAAAGTTATTACATTAATTATTGCCTTCTTTGTTATTAACGAGTTTGACTGGTCACTTATATTTAATGGATTTAATCAGAACTCAGTAACTCAAAAACAAGTAGGCTTCTAAGTAAAGTCAACATGAATCTAATGACAGTTTTAATAGAATATTTCATAAAACGCTCTACAGCTCCAACGAATAGCTAAAATATTATTGGACACATTTAAATGATGAGCATAATATTTAAAGTGTTTGATGGAATTTATTTCACTTTTGAAGGGTCTCAAAAAGCTTAAGAACCTCTGCCATAAAAGGAAAAAGCTCAAAGAATGAAAGGTGAAAGAATAAAAGTGTGCGAAATCTTCCAGTAATGCAGCTTAACCACTGCAGTGTGTAACTCTTCCTCCTGTTGTAAGTCCCTAATGGATTTGTTTTGGATTTCTTTCTTGCATTTTATGAATATGAAACAACTCACACAATTTTCCTTTAATTCTGTGTTAAATAAACTAGTTGAACTTGACAGTAATTTATACATTTGCAGCAGATTTGAAGCCAATCAGTCGAGGTTTACATTAATGTGTCTTCTACACAAACTCAGGAGCTCTCACAGGATACATAAAATGTACACAAACCTAGGAGCGCTTAGTAGGATACGAAGGTTTTTCCAGAACTAAGTGGATTTTGAGGAATTCCAGTCTGTGTGTTAATGCTCTTAAGAATGATTGAAGAATACATTCATTCATATGCAGTTTGATAAATAAGACCCAATGTGCAAAGGCAGGAATACACCCTTGATGGGAAGCTAGTCCATTGCAAAGCATCTCCATACATACTCTCACACAGGCATCTCTCTCTCTCTCTCTCACACACACACACACACACACACACACACACACACACTCTCCCTCTCTCTCTCTCTCACACACACACACACACTCACTCCCTCTCTCTCTCTCTCACACACACACACACTCACTCCCTCTCTCTCTCTCTCTCTCACACACACACACGCACACGCACTCACACACACTCACTCACTCTCCCTTACACACACACACACTCTCTCTCTCGCATGCACGCACTCTCTCTCTCATGCACACACACACACACACACGCACTCACACACAAGGCAACTTAGAGTTGCCAATCCTGTTTTGGTTAAAGGTTATCAGAGAACTCTGAAATAATGAGGAAACACACAGTATTTTGGGGAAAATGCAGTTATTTATTTTTATAACCTTTTGCAATGAAAAAAAATTCTATAAAATACTATTTCTTCGCAGAGTAGACAGACATGTTTATTTATCTAATAAAAATAAGTAAAATCAGAAAACTGAGATTTGTACATCTACAGATACAAACAGGTTTAAAAAGCAATACATACAACATTATGAACTTACAACAACACTTAAAACAGAATACGCAAATCTGAGTCCCCAGTGACCAAGTTTCTTAAAAAAAAAAAAGGTTGCCATTTTCACCCAAAAACAAACAGAAAAGTCATTAAGTATAAATAAGTTAACAGAAGAGGTTGGTACAGCTTATGCCAACAGGTAAAAACGCTGATGGCTCTTTAAAATTCTTCACCATGACACACAGCTACACAAACTCAGCCGAGTAAATCACAGAATCCAGGTAAAAAAAATATGTATATATAAAAGCTTATGTAAAAATGGACAAATCCTCTTGAATTGTGTGCTATCCAGTAACAGAGATCGACTCCCATACTTCATGTTTGGACACCAGACATCAGATGGATTCAGTAGGAAGTCTAGTCTGGCATTCCCGAGTCTCTAAAAGCTTTTATCTTCTACTGTCATAATCGCTGACCATTCTCTTGATGTGGCTCAACTTCGCCTTCAGTTCCTTGCATCTCTTCTTCTTCATCCGGTAGTCACCGCTCTTTTGAGACGGTGAAATAAAGAAGACAAATTAATCTACAGTTCTACTGGTCAAGTCCGTGTTTATCATCATCCCATCCATGCACATGTTACAATGGATAAATAAGCAAAAAAAAATAAAATAAATGAAAGTAAAACCTCAATCCTGAATGACAAACCCCTTCACCTCTATTTTACGGGAAGTGACGGGATTAGCGCTTTGTTGCTCTAAAACAGCAGGTGAGCGTTTGCACAGAACAATGAGAAAACGACCATTTAATTCACTCTTACCCGCTTTTTGTCCTTCAGTGCATTGTACTCGTCCACGGTATCCTGTTTCAGGACAATGACAGGTCAGCAAACAAGTATGTGAAATTTATATTTCTTGTAACTGCGTGCAGGCTAATCGCACTCAGGAGCACTAAAGCAGCAATGACTGTATAGACAGTAATCTTCATTCTTCAATATCTGATATGTGTATACGAACCGAGGAACTTCCTATTATTCTTAATTAGTACTCGACAAAATGAATGACGGGGCCCAGGTAGAAAATCATGTTTTCCCTTACCAGGTACTGCGGAGTCCCCTCCTGAAGCTCGTCAAGCTCGCGGTCAACCTCAGCTAGCCGCTTGTTAATTTCATCCAGCTCGGCCTGCAGACTCTTATACACTTGGTGATCTCGGTCAAACTCGCGCTTATAATTCTCCCTTTCGAGATCATCAGCAATGGGGGGGAATTCACTGAACAAAAGGAAATACAAACTTCCCTGTCACAATATAAACACACATGTCCTCAAGTTTGTACTTAATCACTGGAAATGTGAACAAGACTTTAAAACATATTTTCCAATGATTAGGTCAACAAGTTCTACTTTTAGCACAAATCAGGTGATTAGATAAGCACACTGCCACTCCAAATTGGTGTGTCTATACACAAAAGTCTTCGTTCAGCTTACTTTCACCTTTTTTTGTTCACCCTACATTATTTCATCTTACGGCAGGAAAAAGAAAAACACAAAAAACATACAATACAAGAGGAACCTCGAACCAGGGCTGAGTTTCAAAACATGTTTTTAACACTCCTTTGCCAACTTCCTTTCAGAATTTCCCCTTGGGGAAATCCTATTTGTCAAAGATGGTCTAGTAGTTCAGAAGGAGAGCTTCAGATTTTCTAAAAGTTATTTTCTCTACCCTACACCAGATTGTTTCTTTAATCTGGGAGAGGGAATAAGGCCTCAAAAAGCCTCCGATTTAGCACAGGTTCAGAATGACAAGGCACCATGGCAGTTATACAGTCCCTTCTGAAAGTATTGGAACAGCAATGCCAATTTCTTTTCTTTTTTTTTTTTTTTTTGCTATACACTGAAGACATTTGGGTTTGAGATCAAAAGATGAAGTGAAGTGAAGTGACTTGTGGCCAAGTATGGTGACCCATACTTGGAATTGTGCTCTGCATTTAACCCATCCAAGTGCACACACACAGTAGTGAACACACACCCGGAGCAGTGGGCAGCCATTTT
>CM075019.1:7052446-7067233 GCA_037576675.1 Pangasius sanitwongsei | reverse complement strand
CCGAGAATCGAACCCACAACCTTCGGGTTCACCTTCGGGTTACAAGTCCGACTCTCGGACCATTAGGCCACGACTGCCAACAAAACAATAGACCAGAATTTCAGCTTTCATTTCCTGATATTTACATCTAGATGTGTTACACAACTTAGAACATGGCACCTTTGTGGGTGGACTGTGATACCTTCACCTCTGCCCTGTGGAGGTTGTTGGTGATGTCACTGACCGTTATTTTTGGATTTTTATTCATAGCTCTCACAATGTTTGTCATCAACTGCTGTTGTTTTCCTTGGCCGATCTGTTCGATGTCTGGTTGTTAGTGCACAAGTGGTTTCTTTCTTTTTCAGGACATTCCAAATTGTTCTATTGGCTCTGCCCAATGCTTGTGCAAAGGCTCTAACTGATTTTCCATCTTTTCTCAGCTTCAAAATAGCTTGCTTTTCTCCCATGGAAAGCTCTATCTATCCATAGATAGATTTTTTTTTTTTTTATCCTTTTAAGGATAATTCAGAAACAAAAGAATTGGCCTTGCCATTGCAATACTTTTGGAGGGGACTGTTTGGTTGTTGCCATAGAGTGGTTAATAGACTCTTTTTTTCTAACTTTAAAAAATAGACTTCACAGGGCTCAAACCAAGAGTAGACATGCAGAGCTTTTAATTGCTTAAAAAAAAAAAATCAATCTAACAGGGCACACCTGGGCAACAAGAAACACCTGTTCCAATATTTTTGATCACTTGCGAAATGGGTGGGTACAAACAAAAGGTTCCATGTTCCACGTTGTTTAATACATTTAGATGAAAATATCAGGAAATGAAAGCTGAAATTCTGATCTATCGTCTTATATTCATCTCTTGATCTCAAACCCAAATACCTTCATTGTATAGCAGAAACAAAAGAATTGGCCTTGCCATTGCAATACTTTTGGAGAGGACTATTTGGTTGTTGCCATAGAGTGGTTTATAGCTGCTTTCATGACTCTGAAACCTCTTTTCATCTTTAGTGAGAGGCCTAAACCTCGACACACAAGGCAGATTTTTCAGGGCTGATTTACACACGTCTGGCAGAACTGATCAAAGCACATTTGGCTCCATGCATGAATCAGGATTTTCGAAGAGTCACCTTATATACTGCTACACTATACAGCCAAAAGTATGTGGACACCTGACCATCACACCCATGTGTGGTTCTTCCGCAAACTGTTGCCACAATGTTGGAAGCACAAAATTATCCAGAATGTCTTTGTATGCTGTAGCATTAAGATTTCCCCTTTACCCCTTAACCCCATACAGCACTTTTTGGATGAATTGGAACACTGACTGAGCACCAGGCCTCACATCAGTACTCAACCTCACTAATGCTTTTGTAGCTGAATGAGCACAAATCCCCACAACCACACTCCAAAATCTAATGGAAAGCCTTCCCAGAAAAGTGGAGGTTATTATAAAAGCAAAGGAGAACTAAATATATAATGGGATGGTCAACAAGCACATATGGGTGTGATTGGTCAGGTGTCCACATCATTTTGGCCATATCTTGTATGACCGAGGTCTCAATTAGCTCCCTTACAGAGTAATCAAGATTTGTAGATTGGTGTGATCACTTCAATGCTATCAGTAAAAAGGGCCAACATACTGCTAGTGTGTGCTACATGCAATGCAATCCCAAGCAAGTTCAAGCTTGATGCTTGTTTATGTTACTGAGTTTTAGATTAAGTAATTAATAACTTCCTGTTTGTATAACTTCATATCCTATTATGAATGGCATCATTTTAACCCCACGAAGAACAAGAAGAGCTATAATTATAGTGGGTTAACTGTAGTTCGTAGTGAGCTCCAGCATCATTGCTTCATTGAAATAAATAAATAAATAAATAAATAAATAAATAAATATATATATATATATATATTGCACACCCTTTTTTTAGAGAATCAAGCTCCTAAAGTGCTGAAGGAAAAGGGCATGTTAAAAAATAACACTGGAGAGCGGAGAGCAGAGCAGGACTAGGATCTAAAAAGCAGCTCATATTGTCCCCAGTTTTGTTTGTTTTTCTTGGCCTCAATGTGCCCATGCCCTATTTGCATTCCACTTATGGCAGCCCGAGTGTATGAACTTACCTGGAGAAGTCTTCGTCATCAAGTTCGTCTCCAGATGATGCATAGTCCGTGTCGTAGTCTTTACCGTCAGTACGGCGGGGGCGTCCTGCGCGTTTGTGCTTAGGCTTGCTCGCTGAGCTGCCCATGTCTGAACTGCTGTAGTAGGGAACCGAATTCTGTACTGGAATATTGTGCTCCACACCCCTGCACCACACACAAAAAAACAAATAACATATTGTAGCTTTCATACCACATGCAGCTAACTGTGGAAAAAAAACAATGTTTTCACATCCAGCTATACCATATTGACTAATAGGATGCTTTCTAGAAAATTGGGATACAAGCTCAGGGTAGGGATTTGAGAATTTCATATTTTGTTTAGAGATTGTGCGAGATCATAAACAAAGTAGACAAATGGTTAACAGTCACAGTGCAAATGCACAATAATTTAAAAATATACAATTGCTGATAATCAAGTGATGCTTGTCAAGATGTCTCTAGACGGTGGAAGACTGGGTAAAGATCAGGTGATTTTTTTTTTTTTCTAATCTTCAACTGTCCAGTTTCTGTGAGCCCGTGCTCATGATAGCCTCAGATTCCTGTTCCTGGCTGACAGAATTGGAACCTGATGTGGTCTTCTGCTGTTGTAGCCCATCCAGCTCAAGGTTGGATGTTTTTTTGTGCATGCTGAGATGCTTTTCTGCTCACGATGGTTGGAAAGAGTTATTATATTTGAGTATTTGAGTTACTATGTCAGTCTTAGCAGCGTGAACCAACCTGGCCATTCTCTCTGACCTCTCTTATCAACTAGGCATTTCCACAGAACTGTCACTCACTCAATGTTTTTTGCACCATTTTCTGTAAACTCTAGAGACAGTTGTGTGAGAAAATCCCAGGAGATCAGCAGTTTCTGAAATACTCAGACCAGCCCATCTGGTACCAACATCCATGCCATGATCAAAGTCACAGAGATCACACTTTTTCTTCATTCCAACATTTGATGTGATCATTACTGAAGCTCTTGCATGTTTTTTTTTTTTTTTGCATTGCATTGCACCGCTGCCACATGATTGGCTGATTATTGTAATTCACTTTTTTTGCAGGGTTACCTGCAAATTTGATTAAGAGGCTGCAATATGTGCAAAATCCAGCTACTCGTGTTTTAACTTACATACCATCCCACACTCCTATCACTCCTGTGCTTTCTCAACTACACTGGCTTCCAGTTAAAATCACATATTGATTTTAAAGTTCTTATCTTAACTTATAAAGCAGTACATGGGCTGGCCCCAGAGTATATTTGTAATTTGGTCTCAGTGTCCACACCATCCCGGTCTTTCCGCTCTGCTGGTTCTCTTACTCCGTACCAGCCTCGCTGTAAACTCAAAACTATGGTTGGGAGGTCATTCTCTTGTATTGCTCCCAGGTTGCGGAATTCTCTGCCTCTTCCTATTAGGAATGCTCCGTCTTTTGATTGTTTTAAGAAATCACTCAAAACATCTCTCTTTAGTGAAGCTTTTAAGTTATAATCTTACAGTCGTTGTTGTCATTGTTGTTATTGTGTTGTCATTGTGATTGCTATTATGGAGTTGTGTTGTTTCTTTTATTGTTGTTTTATACTGTTGTAGCGCCTTGAGTGTAAGAAAGGCACATTATAAATAAAATTTATTATTATTATTATAACTGCATGAATGTACAGGTGTTCCTAATAAAGTGGACAGTGAGTGTATGTAGAAATTCATGTCTCACTAATAAACTGAAGACAGAGAAGTTGTATCAAGGGCCTAGAAAGAAGGAGTGTACTCACGAAAAGCTGTTACTGTCAGGAGGTCGGTCATAGTTTGTACTGTTGTCATCCAAGTGCTCCCTCGAACCTCCAAACTTTTCTGGAAACTCACTATTTACAAGATCTGGATCACCGGAAACATTATTTACCTGGAGAAAGAGAGAGAGAGAGAAATCCACAACAAAAATTTTTAATTGAATTTACTTTGTGATATAAATCAAATGGGGAAAAAAAAGTCCTGAATATTTGGATTTGAGCAAGTGCAGAGTCGAAGACAAGTTGTGATTTGTCCAAACGTTTTATACACATGCACAAACACACACACACACACACATATATACACGTATGTATGTAGGTATGTGTGTATGTATGTATGTGTGTAAAACGAATGTATCCTAACAGCATTTATCTAGTTCATCTAGTAGTGATGACACATTGAGTAACACCTCTGATTATGATTTTAATGATTTCCTAGTGGTTCAGTTTAACCATATGTATGGTTCTTTTACTCTGAGCCTTACTAAAAAAGTAATGTGTGGCATATAAAAATGCTTTATTCACTATAAATAAATTTTTTTTTTCTTAACTGTATCTCTAGGCCTGTTCCAGAAAGCATCGCAATGAAACTATCAACGCAAACCACACCCAGAAACCAGCTACAAGATTTCCCTTCCCCCATCTTCTACCGCACAGAGAAACCAGTCTTTCCACCTGCACAATGTTAGCAAAGAGCAAATGCATGTAGTTCAGCTGCTGGGACAGAATTCGGTGCAGCTCATGGGTTAACAAGTCAGAAACCGAAGTGTCTATCACACGAGTGTGTCACTGAATCATCCAAAAACAATGAGACAAAACAGTAAACAAGTCAACTGTCTCCAAAAATGCCTTGAATCGTATGTAAGACATTTAAAAACCACCTAGAATTGACTGTTAAAAAAAACAAAATATAATGAAAACAAAAACTGATTTTGGAATCAAGCTAGATTTTTTTTTTTTTTTTGGCAAAACATGCATGGATGACTTGAAAAATCCATTTACCCAATCCTCTACATCTTGAGGGGAGTTTGGATCTTCGACAGGTTTCTCCCTGCGCCACAGGATATTCCCTTTCCCATAAGCGTTAATTTTCTTTCGGGTCTTGATGGCAAAAACCATGATGATAATAAGACAAACGAGGATCAGGAAGCCAAAAACAATGGCAACTGCCTGCAAAAGTGGAGGACAGAGTGGAAGACAGGACTCTTAAATGAATATGTGAATATTACTACTTTAAAAATATTGATTCTGGTAAAAAAAAACAACAAAAAAAAACATGCTGTTAAATATAAAAACAACACCACAGAAATCTACAGTTACACAATCTGAAACAATAAGCTTTTTTTTTTTTTTTTTTTAAAGAAGATAATGTACGTTTCATTGGACTTTCATTCTGCATGAAGAAAAACAGGCTGCTCACCTCCTGTGGATCCACCACACAGTAGTGATACAGGTACTGGTTGATCATGAGTTCTGAAGGCTGAGGGCCCTGGTACTGGGCACAGAGGGACTGTACCTGGTAATAGTTCACCGAGCCTGAGGTTTGTGCCATGGGGTTTACCGCAACCAAGTAGACTATAGTGGCTACAAGCATTAACAGAGCCAGGATGGCTGTAATGATAATGACAATCAGGTAGAACTTCCTGCTTTGTGCCCAATGCTGATGGGAGAGTATAATGATAAAGATCGCCATCAGAGTTGCGAAGGTAATGATGGCCATTGTAATCATAAATGCCTTTCCTTGTCTCGGATCGTTTTGTGAACCCAGAATGCCGTAGGCAAAGGATCCACCACCAAAACCTCCACCGAAGGAAGTGCCTCCACCGTAGCCTCCACCATAGCCTCCACCGTAGCCTCCACCATAGCCTCCACCGTAGCCTCCACCGTAGCCGCCGGAAAAGCCTGTCACACTTCCAGAGGTGTCCCAGGCTAAAGTGGATGCCACACATGCAAAAACACCAACACACAGGAAGATGCAGATGACCGCCATGATTTTGATGATACCCGGCGGCGAGGTCCAGCGATAGAAATGTTGGATTTCATCATCTGCATAATAGGAGTATGCAGGTTGCGGCACCATATCGCTACGGGTGGTGAGATTGAAAGAAAGAAACAAACAAACAAAGAAACACTTCAATGTATTCATTTGATCTGACCAGGAAGGCAAACTATGAGCATGCTGTAAACACATAACTTCAAAAAATTAGGCCTAGGTGTTGAGCAATATCAAGAACTACCGAAATGGTGAAAAAAATGGACAATTTCTTATATTATAAGAATTTATTTATAATACAATGTTCCATGGACTTACTATTCATGTTCAGACTCATAGGGAGGTGGACTCCCATTCGGCTTGGAAGACATTGTTTATTCTGCAGTAGAAGACAAATGTGCATTCATTCAGTTCAGTTCCTGGATAAAGTAACCTGGAAGTAGGTCTGTAGTAACCCAGTTTAATCAATTTGTAACCCAAAACAGACTAAAAATCTTCCACTGAAGGCTAACAAACTCAGACTGAACACATCATCTCGCTCTTGTATCTGAAGCCTAAAGCCACTAGGACGCACAAGAAAGAAATTAGTTATTTTATATAAATATAGCGCACGGAATACGAGCTGGAATACAAGAACAATATTATTATGGAGGCAAACGTAAAAGAAACTCACCTGTTTTTTACACAACGCTCCTCCTCACAGTGATTCAGCTCTACACTCGGTGCCAATTTTCACATCTCTGTACAGGTAGTCTAAGCTCCTCCCCCTCCCACAGCCTGAAATTACGTCACAGTCCCACCCCTTTGGTTAAAAAAGGGGCGTGTCTTATTGGCTCTTTAGACCACAAGCGGTGGCAGCTGATACTTAGCTGTCTGAACAGGAGGTCGAGGTACTGCTGGTATTTTATGAACCGTTTCCTTAATATTCTTTTTGTAAAAAAAAAATATTTTGACTCCCGCAGCAGTATATGAGGAAAATAAAAATGTAATAATAAAAAAACGCTAATTTTATCCGTGTATATTCCGTCTAAAATGTTTTTGTTTGAAATGAACTTAGGGAAACAAAAACAAATGGCTGACGGCGTATAGTTTACTTTACAGGGTGTTATAATTGTAGAACTGACTAACAGTACATTTAAAAATGAATTGATTCAGTGGCTGATACTCGGATGGAAATGGGTTCTCCAGCATTAGACTCGTATTAGGAGCCAGGAACGTGTGCAGAAGATGGAGAAAAGTGCGCTTTACTCTCCAGTGCAGTTCAGTGCACTTTCTCCACGACTGCTGCTGTGCGAGGGCTTAAGTCTGATCCGCGTGCAGGCACACAGAAGAAAACAGACAAAACACTCTCTGAAAAAAGGGTAGGCTACTAAAACATCTTTCCTTGTTGCTGGGGTGGTCTCTTTAAGGACAGAAGTAATAAGTAGCTTTCATCTGAAAATGTTATGATATAATGTAGGCAACCTTTACAAATGAATGGACCATAAAGCTTTAAAAGCACACTACCTGCACCTTTCTAGGCAAAAGATACATACTAATACTTCATACAAAGGACAAGGACAGGTGCTTTCTTTTTTTCTGAGAGTGCACTGGGTTATATTATTATTATTATTATTATTATTATTATTATTATTATTACTATTACTATTATTAAAATTAGATAAATCCAGACAAACAGTTTCATGTTGGAAATTTTTTCGAGCAGTGTTTCATTTTAATAACTAATATATTTTGATAGAAGGCATAAAAGAATCTTAGAAATGTTCATTAAACCCAAACACTTCCAAGCTATACAAGAATTTTGCTTTGAGTTTCTGTAAGCCCATCACAAAAAAAAACTTTCTGTACTACACTCTCCTTATCTCAGATGATGGCACCATCCCAGTGAACTTTCATATACTCCCCCCCAATCCTCTGTCTATTAAATTAGATGTAGAATATCAAAGCCGAGTTCTCTCTTTACCCACTCTTATAAGTCCAGGCTTGTAGTAACAACAAACCTGTGCAAGCTAACGGAAGCATACACCAGTCTGCTGTGTGTGTGTATCCACTGACAATCTGTTTAGTGTGAATTCACCTTGTGAAGTGTACTGATGTTATGATGACCTGAGGAGAATAAGCCTTTATTTGTCACATACATTACAGCAAAATTCTTTCCTTTGCATTTCCCGGTTTGGGGCCAGAGTGAAGGGTCAGCCATTATACAGCGCCCCCAGAGCAGAGAGGGTTCAGAGCCTTGCTCAAGGGCCCAACAGTGGCAGGGCTGGGGCTTGAACCACTAACCTGCTGATCAGTAACCCAGCCTCTTAACTGTTGAGCCAACACTACTCATAGCTGGAGCTGAGAGACAGGATGTTGTGTGTAGAATATATCAGTAAACAACATTAGAAATGGCCAACATTAGGGAAAAAAACAAACAAAAAAAACACAACACTTTCAGGCCTGTGGGAAAATGGCCTACTTGAGTCCTAGCTCAGAGAACACAAGTCACATCCTATGAGGTTATTGGTCCATTTTTAAAGATGGCACAGAACAATATATTTTTTTTTCAATGGGACATTAAATTTTACTTATTTTCTTTTACAGAATAATTAAATGCATAGCCATGGCATGTTATATGTAAGCTCTGGTTCCTACTATTTTCCTCCTATTATCTTTCACTGATGGATGGGTATGGAGGTGCTGACAAGTTGTGAATTGCAGTCATTACTTCTACACCTACAAAGGCCACCTGTATAGTCTCACCCTCCCTTATTGCCAGAAGATATTTTATACCTGTTTTACTAAGCAACTGCTTATACATGATGATGATGATAGGTGTACCAAAGGAACTTGCCACGTGTACATTTTAATGTCTTAAACATATATAGTATATGTTTATACAAACCTGTTTATAATTGACCAATAATAGTTAAATCTATACACTTAAAAGTTTGGTTACATTTTTAATGAACAAAAAATGAGGAAATACTGTTAATACATTCCACACTAAAACCTGTTGAACAGAAAAAGTAAAACCTTTTTTTTTTTTTAATGAAATATGGGGAATGTCACTCAGTGCATAAATAAATGAACATCAACTCTGTCTGTATGCACACACCACATAAAAATGACAAACTGAACAGATGTGGACAATAACCAAAACTTTTGATATAAAAACATAAGTGCATTATTTTGTAATAGAAAATATACAATACATATTGGGGAATAAACAGTCAAACAAGTCACAGTTTTTTAAACTATTTTTAAGAACATCATGAATCAAGCAGTAGTTGTACACAAGCTAAGTGTAATCAACCAAAATGAGGAACTGAATGACCCACTAATATAGATAAGATTATTTTCCACAGTTAATACTGCATTTTGTTGAGCATATTAAGACAATTATGCAAATATTGTTCATACTTTCCTTTGGCTGAATTGTCTGAAGTCTTGCGTGTGGGTCATTTCACATCTTTGTGGCTGTTTGTGCAGTGTAATGCAATGCGGAAATGAAGGACCGTTACAGCATGTACTGTCAGGAAGTCAGGAAAAGATTTATCCATAGCCATCATTCCATGCCATGACCTTATCGTATTCTTGAATGCGATGCTTGATGTGAGAGAGCTTGTTTTTGAGGTATTCACATCTTTCCTTTTTCTCAAGAAATGAAGGATCCTTTATATTAAAAAAAAAAAAAAAAGGCAGGACAAACAAGAAAACAATCTATTATTCCTAATAAAAGTGGTGTTTTGATTTCACATTTCATATAAAAGTCTACAGACCAGAACTTCTGGTTACAAACAGCAAATTGAATGTAGATCTCCCAGTACTTTTATGCAAACTTTTATCTGATGCAGAATTCTATAGGCGCCAATTAATGCTAACACTGCAAGAAAACAAAGTTCATCTTTCCCTCCCAGAGAGTAGGACATTATTAGGATTCAAACTTTAATATTAATTATTCATTAAAAAAGAATTTGGTTTAAAGCAAGTGAAAAATAAAACTATGTTTTAAACAAATGGTAGTGACTTAGGCAGTTGCCTATCGTGTCACGTTCGTTGATAATGATCTGTCTGTAATCCACTTTAATAATTATGCAGTCGTAGGTATTCATTTTACTGAATGTATAATTATCTTTAGACAGCCACGCACATTAATCTGCGGTTTGTATTTATTTCACCGTGTTTTCATTAAAAGTATTAAAGGCTTTTTTTAAATAATCCCTCTATTGTCAAGAACCCAGTGCCATTTCCTTTCCGGAAAAACAAATGAGCCTGGCCCTTTCCCTCCCACCCTTCTTCCTCCTCTGGTCATTCACACTGCTGTAAAGGACTTCAGCAGACCAGGGGATAGCACTTTACATACAGTGAACTAGGAATTAGGATCTGTCTGTAAAAATGCACTGAACTTACATTTTTCTTTTGCTGATATACCTGAAGGATCCGGTTTATGCGGTCGGATTCCTGAGGGAACAAATAAATCGGTTTCAAATTGCACTAGCTCTGCTTTTTTTTGGTGTGTGTGCGCGCAGAAGAGATACATAAAATTCCAATATTTTAAATAAAACACATGCACCGGTTTGGCAGCCTGGGAAAACCGTTGGTGAAATTTTTACATTATCTACTATATATAGTTCTGAAAAACGAAATATGTTTTTCTTTTGCACATACCTCAACCAGAGGTAAAGTTATAGCATTTTAAGATCTCGTTACTCACAAAAGTGAAAAGGGAGAAATTTGCGTTTTAAGATTCCATTCGGACTGCAGCACAGGAGCATCACAGACATTTTGACAGCTGATATCTGATTATAAACAAAAATGTTTAGGTTTGGGTCTGTTTCATTTTTAGGAAATATACAAGGTGTACCAAAAGTTTCCACACACAGAGGAAATGAACACTTTTTAGCAAAATGCCTTCATACTTAGTTTATATTGTATGGTTTTTTTCAGATAGCCTTTAAGAATGCCTTTGACAAAAGAAGAACGAATTGAAATCATTCTCATGGCTGGATCAGGAAGCTGTCGCAAGGTTGCGATGGACTTTAACAGGCAACATGGCGAGCACATCACACACGACACTGTTGCCAAACTCATTAACAAATTCGAAAAGACTGGAAGTGTTACGAACCAACCGAGAAGCGGACATCCACGAACATCCACTGACGAAGGCACAACGACGTGGTGCTGGCAAACACAGTCCCTTGTGTATGGAGACTTTTGGGACACGCTGCTTTTATGGTTTCTTAAAATTGGGGTGTCAAAATATGCAACCAGTAGAAAAATCTATTTTGGCTAAAACCAACTTTTCAGCTTGGCTGTTTGCCAGAATTCAGCTACAGCAACATCCCAGACTGCCACACATATTATACATTAATAATATTATCTGAGAATACTTAGGTTGAAGACATACAATACTAAATGATATCTAAACACTTTGGGAGATTCCCCCAGTGACATTCACTGATGCCTTTATGCACATTTCCTGTTGCTCATTTTTTGAGTTTTCTCCCCTGCAAAGATAAACTGAAATAATTAGATACTGCAGGAAACAAGATGCAAAGAGATTTAGTACACAATAACAGACCTCCTGACTGGACAGGTTTCGAGGCAGACTCCGCATCATGCTATCCATCTCATCAAACTTTTTCAGTGTTGCATGAACCTCTGCATGCAGCTCTTTATACTCAGAGTACTGGTCATTAAAGACAGCTTTGTATTGGTCCCGCTCCTCATCAGTTCGAATTGCTGGGTATTTACTGCAAACAAACAAAATATACACACTCAGAAATCTCACACACTTGCATGCACACGTGTATTTAGAGCGAAAAGTAAAAAGTACTCACGATAAGTAGTCAGGCACAATCACAGGTTTGGGAATGTGTCCAGGTGGAATATGTCCTTTAACCACTTTTGCCTTGGAAGGTGCAGGAGCATCTGTGTGAACTGGTGCAGCAGAGGAGATGGGGACATGCTCTGGGATCCTCAGTCCAGCCTACCAGAGAAAAAAAAAAAAAAACAAGAAACAATGAAAGTTGGGTGATCACCAGGTTAAGAAGATAATCTTAAAAAATATAAAGCAAAATATTAGTTACCATCGGTCGAGCCACAGGTAATTCTGTCTGCATCTGAGGAAGGAAAATTAAAACGTATGAGGGAGAATGTCTGCATCACAGGTGATTGCTTTAAGAATACACGGGAAGCCCGGCTTCCCCGAAAATTTCATTAAAATGTGGCAATGACATGTTTACCAAAGTGTCTACATTTTTCATCACTGATGCTCATACTTTTGAGGAGAGGAAAATTAAACAAGGGGCCAGACCAACACCTAAGATGCTAATTCAAAAGTTAGGGAGCTAAAAAAGGTTCTTGAAACGTTCTTAAAAAAGGTAAAACTTATTTTTTTAGGATTGTTTTTATTTGATTACTTTGTTTTGTTATTAAACTATTGTTATTACTATTATTGTTATATACTCTTAAGTAAAGCACCTTGATATAAAATAAAGTTTTTTATTATTATTGTTATTTTAGCTGTCTTGGTACAGTAAAATCGATCGTCAGTGTTTATTATTAGTCTTAGAAAATGTGGAGCATCTGCCATACAAATCCCTGTGAACTACTGTAGAACCAATAACGTGTTACAAGTGCATTTATATAATCCTATTGATCATGTTGAATGTGTGTATATACAGTCATAGGAAAAAGAAAGCACTCCCTCTTTCAATTCTATGTTTTTATGTATCAGGGCCTAAATAACACCTGTGTAGTCCTCACCAACTTTTATAAACAAATAACTTCAGGTGACAACAACAAAAAAAAACACAACATATTTCAATATATAATCATTTTCCCCAAAAAGTAAACCAGCATTCAGAAACCAAGTGTAGAACCACCTTTATCAACAATAACTTGAATTAAATGTTTTCTGTAGAAGTTTATCAGTCTCTCATGTTGTTCTGGAGAAATTTTGACCCATTCTTTCCAATAGTGCTTCAGTTCATTGATATTTGAGGGCATCAGTCCAGAAGATATTGTTCCAGAACTTTTGCAGTTTGTTCAGATGCAATTTTGCAAACATAAGTCATGCTGTCATACTCTTTTCGGAGAGAAGGGGCTTCTTCCTAGCCACCCTTCCATGAAAGCCATACTTGTTCAGTCTTTTTCTGATTGTGGTGTCATGAGCATAAACAATTAATGTGCTTACAGTGGCCTGTAGGTCACATGACATAGCTCTTGGGATCTCTGAACATTAAACAGTCTGTCCTTGGACTGAATTTGCAACTGACTTGAAGGCACTCTATTTGTAAACAATCCTCACTGTAGAATGGTGAATTTCAAATTGTTTGGTGATGGCCTTATAACCCTTCCCAGATTGATGAGTGGCAACAACTGCTTCTCTGAGGTCATGGCCTTCCTTCCCGGCATGATGTAGACATACACCTGAGTGCTCCAGAACACCAGACTGCCAGAAGTTCTGCTTTTATAGAGGTAGTCACACTTCTTGTTGATTAACTAATCTTGTGCATTTCTTTAGTAACACCTGGCTGCTAATTACTCACTTAATGATTGTGGAAGTAGGAAGGGTGTACTTATTTTTCCCACTTGGTTTCTGAATGTTAGTTTACTTTTTTTGGGGGGGAAAAATGACAATATATTGAAATCTGTTGTGTTTTCTTCTTGTCAGCTGAGGTTATTTGTTTGTTTATAGAAGTCGGTGAGGACCACACAATCATTATTTAGGCCCTGATACATAAAAACATATAATTCAGCAACAAATGGCTGAAATTTGAATGAATTTGTTTTCCTCTAATAAATAAATAAATTGCTGTGTAAGTCTACTGACAAATTGATTATTCAATGAGTTTACAACATTTGGATGAAATAAACAATCTGTTCAAACTTCACACTGTAATCCATACATAAAATTGCAGTAACTGATGCCAATTTTCATCTGAACCTGATCAGTCGAGGTTCACATTAGTCAATTCACATTATTCAATCTCAGGAGTTCTCAAAGGATACGAACAAGGACAATATTCCATAGATTTGTTCTTATGTTAAACTGATTTTTAAAAAAATTATACATACAGAAAGCTTAAAAACATGCATGCAAACTTTTTGTGCTCATGCACCAGACTTAGTCACGATGGTGTTACATAAGTGAAAGTGACTGAACATAGGAATGAATCTTGAAAATAAAATGATAACACAAGTGTATGTTGCCCTCATGCAGAGTGAGGAGGATGGTTAGACAGAAAAAAAATGTATCCAGAGATAGAGATAGAGCCACAGTTAGAGATTTCCAGAACATTAGATGCCAGAACCAGGATTCTTGGTAAGATGAGACCAAAATGGAGCTTTAATAAAAAAAAATAAAAAAAAAAGTCAATTAAGTATGAAAATGCTTTCCCTTTTTCCATGGACTGAATTTTTTTGGCTAGTTTATTAACTTAATTAATAATTAAACTATGTTTAGTTTGATTACATTGTATTACACAGCTTTAGTTTCCGTATACGCTGCTTAGGGGTCTGAATGTATTTATGTTTTAATTTTAATTAATTGCATGTTTATAATGTTAAATGTTTTAATCAACTGAAAATGGAACTCTAAGGCACATATTCAGTCAGTGCTTATTTTTGCTGTATTGTTTCGAGGCACAACCATGTCCTGTCGAATTTGAAATTTGTGTATAGTTACACCCGCATTAAACAGCTACAGATAGATTTTTTTCTGCAGGTCAGTTTTGTGGGTGGAAACAGTCTTATCAGTCCTTATGCATGTCTTTATAAATGAGGCCCCATATACACTATATGGCCAAAAGTTTGACCATTACACCCATATGTACTTTTTGAAAGTCACACCCCAGTTTTAGTCCCCCTTTGTCATTATAATAACCTCCA
>CM075019.1:6998967-7029762 GCA_037576675.1 Pangasius sanitwongsei | reverse complement strand
AGGGATAGGTGGAGAGTGATGATTCGCTGTGGCAACCCCTGAAGGGAAAAGCCGAAAGAAGAAGAAGAAGAAGAAGATCATGAATTCCTTAGTGGTGTCATGATGGTGTTGTGGGTAGTATTGACACCGCACAGCTCCAGGGTCCTGGGTTTGATCCTAAGCTTGGGTTACTGTCTGTGCAGACTTCCTGTGCATGCTCTCTCCACGTCCATGTGGGTTTCTACTGGGTTCTCAGGTTTCCTCCTACTGTCCAAAAACACTGGCTTTACTGGGATAAGCTTCAGCTCCACCTCGACCCTGACCAGGATTAAGCTCTTACTGAAAGGGAGTGAAATGCTCAGTGAATAAGGAGCCATTTGGGGTTCAACCTCAATTATTCTTGTGTGAAGGTGTTTACAAAATTATTATTATTATTATTATACATTTTATTTATAGGCGCCTTTCATGGCACGCAAGGACACCTTACGAAGTCCATAAAACAGGGTGAAACAATAACATAAAAAATACAAAAAAATACGTTTCAAGACGAGATTTAAAGACCGGAAGACTTGAACTATTGCGAACTTCTACAGGAAGTGAGTTCCATAAAAGGGGAGCCGCATAACCGAAAGCTCGTATTATTAGTAAAATTAGTTAATAAGTAAATAATTGAGCTAAATATAAGTGGCGGTGAAACATGAGTGCAGGTGATAGAACGTATCTGAAATAAAGTGTATTATAAAATTAGGAGTTTCTTCTCTTTCTATATAACACAAACTCATAGTGTAGTTCTGCTGCTGACTTTAAAACGTAACAGAAGTCCGAAACATGGGAACAATTCCTATGCTTTCCTAAGAACAAGAAGGTTGTATTTTTGCTTTTATTTATTGCTTTTAGTGCACTTGCACCATCTACTGTTTGTATTACGTAAGTTATACTGGCGTTTTCCACCTTCCAGTGTTTCTTTTTTTTGGGGGGGGATTATTCAGTTTTCTAAAACTGTAAAATCTACATACCAAAATGTACATGGACTGATTGATAGAATTTAGTTTTAAAGAAGAACATGCCCATCAGTATGTATCTCTTTGTGCAACTGAGACACAGCTAAGTGAAATTACATTGTAATTTTGATTTAAAAAAAAAAAAAAAGGAATAAACAATTCTAATGTAATATATGACCCATCAAGTGAACTTTTGATTTTACATCAAGATTTTGATTTTAATGTTTTATTAGCAGGAAAAAGTTAAGTGTATGGAATACTTAATACTATATATATATGCTAGAGCAGCATTAATAAGAGGAAAATGAGGGCACTGTAAATGTAAGCTCCATACATTAGTTTGAACAAATGTGTTTTGGCTTCTTGTAGATCTGCAGGTCCTGTACTCATTCATCCTGTACATGGGCTTGAAATGTTTAAATTGCATAAAACAATAAACACTTAAGATACACAACAGATATGAAAAAAATGTAAGAGGAAATAGCACGTCCATGATCATTACTCCACTCTGCTTGGGAGATCTTATAGATCCACACCATCAATCAAACTCTTGATTTTAAAAAGCTTTTGCAGTGTGTGTGTGTGTGTGTGTGTGTGAGAACATGTATGTAAACAAAGAACTAAGCCTACAAAAATGGCAGAATGATCCTACAATGCAGCACATGGTGTTGATTACCGAACCCTATTGAAGTGATATTCGTAGGCCTATCCTTCTTGGTTTGCCAGCATACATTTTATTGTGTAGAGTGAAAATGTAATAGTGAGTAAGAATGTTTGTTTTGATGAGCTCTAAAAAAGGTTTCTGTCAGTGGAGGTCCATTTGCACATTAAAAAGAACATTAATCACCGGTGTCGGCGCATGACGGAGAGCAAGACAGAGAAGCAGAGAGACTTATCTGCTGGGTGGTGCCTCTGGGCACTGGTTGTCCTTGACTGTGTGTGGCACAGATCCACCTGGGATGCATAGTGCTCTCTCACACACTGCTTCAGCTTTGGGCAGAGATTCAGACACGCGCACACACACACACACACATACTCGCCCTCCTCTTCAGCGTCAGGACAGGAAGGCATACGTCACCTCCCTCTGTTCCTATCGGTCGTTTCTCAGTCCAGGATAGCCATTTAATACAGACTCGTCCATCTTAGCAGGCATTTGATGGAGAGAAGAAGGTGGGACTATGATTGTTTTTGTGGAGGTTAGACCCGGGACAGACAGGAGCACGGCATGACTGCGTGAAAGTGGGCTGCTCACCATCTGGAAAGAGACTCTGAGATGAAAGAATGCCTGCCCTCTGTCTCTCTCTCTCTCTCTCGTTCTCAACCCTTGCTGAGTTCAGGCTGAAAAGCTCCAGGGAGATTGAACTGGACACACGCACCATGACTAAGATGAAAGGAAATTCAGGTTCATAGTTAAGGTAAGGTAAATTGCTAATCAAATAAAATCCAAGCAGATTGCCTAATACTGTCTAGGTATTATGACACTTCAAGTTCCTTGAAGTCTCCTTGTCACTAGCAAAGCGTCTTCCGCCACTGTGCTCAGGACAGTCAGATTTACAGCATGGTTGAAGGACACGCACTGTGTGTGTGTGTGTATGTGTGTGTGTGTGACATAGGTTGCCATCATCATCGTGAGTCATTTGAGCATCTTTGTTGTGTTGTTGTGCTTTCTGTTTATACTGCTGGTTTACGTGTTCATTCTCATCCGAACCGGTGCCAATGTAATCGAGTCGATGAGGTTCTATGATGCTTAATCAATATACCGCAAGGCAAGGCTTACTCAGCACTTTGGTTGGAGTCAGCAGCTATGAATGCCACATCTGGCACTAGATCTCAAAAGCAACTTTTACTTACCTTAATGCAAAATCAAGTCCTGGGGTCTGCTGTGGTTTTCCAGTCTAATGTACTGTCTGTAACTGTGTGTGTGCATTTTAGTTAATTGTTTTGTTTAAAATATTAGTGTCCGAGTAAACTATTAAACCATCTGTTTAACCCAAATAACCTTATTATTGTTCTGTGCTGACCAGATGACAAAATTAATGTCATTTAAGATAAGATGTTATTTGAAAGAGCTAGGGTTGTAAAGATACTGAATATTGATATCAGAGGCCAGGCCTGAAATGTTGAATCTGATCAGATCAGATTTGACGTATGTTCTGATTCTATTCCTTGACAAATTTTGTGCCATGAATGTATCTTGATATAACAGAAGTTATGCACATAAAGGTGAGGACATGAACATGCACATGAACATGTGAGGATACAGATTGACTTAAAGCATAATGCTGTCACCTGCATTGTTTAGCATAAGCACTGATATTAGTATGGCACTGAAATTGTGAGGGAAAAAGTGAGATTGGTGTAACCCCAGAGTGTGTTTTTGATTGATTGGTTTTGTATTTTTTTTTTTTTTTTTGCAGCTCAGGCCCTTGAGAGAATGATGAGCCCTACCGGGCCTAGTCCGAATCCTAACATCCCATCCGAGTACTGCTCCACGATTCCTCCCATGCAGCAGGCTCGAGCAGCAGGCACCCTCAACTCCCCACCCCCCACCGTCATGGTGCCAGTTTCCGTTCTCAAGCATCCTGGTAATGATGGTATGCACATACCTTGCTTCAATGAGCCAGCTTTGAGGGCATTGCCAATAGTGCTTAAAACCCGTGCCTCAGCTGGCTCTCCCCAGCTCAGTATGAGGAAAAACAATTAGTTAAAAACTTGGCTAAGATCAGGTTAATGCACTCACTTTTGGCAAATGCATGCTTAGCTAAATCTCTATGTACATTATTATTATTATTATTATTATTATTATTATTATTATTATTATTATTTTTGGTAGGATTCCCGAGAGAACAGAAGCACGTCTGGTTTGCTGATGGAATACTGCCTAATGGCGAGGTGGCAGATACCACTAGACTTTCCATAAGGCCACGGAGATCCTCTCAGGAGTCCAGCCCGGTTACGCCAGACCCTCCAACGGTATGGGTAAAACAGGCTGTGCAGTAATACATTTGTCTAAATTAAGGTTAATTTTAAAAGTTGTCATAGTTTTATACTGTCTCTGATGAGCATTACCTGAATAAACACTAGCCGTTTGTCTTTAATGGCGCAGTTTTCCGGGCACCTTGTAACCTTGGTGTCTAGAAAACTATATAGATAGAGACGAAGTTTAAAAAAAAAAAAAAAAGCGTAGACAGTTTCCAGGTCACACTGGCAGCAGAATGGAAAAAGGTTAAATTGTCTGTTGTTCTATCTGAACTGCTTGTGTCATCTTCCTCAGCCTACTAGTAAATTCCCAGAAGGAATTGAGGGTTCAGCACATAGCTCTGAGACTGGTTCCGAGGCACCAAGGAAGGCAGTCAGCGGGCCCTGGGACTATGCTTTACTCTGTGGCCTGGGCAGCTGTGTGCAGCGGGCTCCGAGTCTCCTGCCTGATGACGAGGATTGTCTGCCGCCGCTGCTTATCACAACGGGAGAGGAAGACGGCGGGGGTGAGAACAGCCACGTTTTAATCCTTCTGTGTGTATATTGTAAACTGTTTTCTTGAATGAAAGGATCAAGTTGAAGCAGTCTCAGACTTTCCATTACTTTCTGCATAGGGAAGAACACTGAACTATTTTGTGGAAGGCAGCGTGTGAAGGAAGCACTTCTTTAAAATGACAGCACTTAACATACTGTACACGTCAGTAGTTCAGAAACAGAAATGTTGCTGTGTGTTCTGATCATTTGTACTAGAAATGTTGGCGTTATATGGAATACACATTCAGAGTTCTTACACTTGACCCAAGGCCAGTTATATATGAACATCAGTGGATGCCATTACTTTCAGGCCAAGTACAAGTTCATGCATTCATGGGCATCAGGATTGTAATGAAACGTGTAGTTTATGTTTCCCCAGTTTACATAGGGACCATGTAAAGTACACGTGTGTTCATGCGCTTAGGATGCCATGCTTGTTCTTTATAACATTAGCTTAGGAAAAGCACTTCTGTACAGTCATAAGTAAAGCGAGTTTCTTTGTTTTCATTGTGCCGAATCCTTCGTTGTCAGTTACCAATAGTGGCTGATTGTCAAGAACAATATTCTGGGAAAGAGCTGTTATTTGCACTCACATAGTGTTGTCTGTAGGCATTTTTTTTTTTCTCGCCTAGCCAGTATTTGCTGCAGCGTGTTGGTTCGTTGTTGGTAACGAGCGCCTCATGCTGAGTTTTATGTTTAAGATAGTGTGGCATTGACGTGAATTGCACCTTGACTTGCGAGCACTGCGTAGACTCTGGCAAGCCACGTGTCTCAGTACTCAGTGCTCGATTAACACTGATGCACGCAATTCATGGCACCTTGCACTCATTTTTAATGACCACGCTCTCTGATACTGCTCTTCGTGCTTAGGTTGGCCACCATTGCTCTCTCTGTTTAAACCCCGTAATGATGGTTTATCAGGTTACTTGTACGAAGATTCTATAGTAGCTCGTCTGGATATTTTTTACAGAGAACAGTTTACAGTCTGCTTTGCTTTGATTGCTATTAGTAATCTTGAAACATGTTTTTGTGTTGTGTGTTCATTGGCATGACAGCGTACACTAGGCGTATGTTACATAGTATCATGTGATATCTGGTAGCAGAGCATTTTTTATCATTGTGAATAAATGAGCATGGTATCCCATGAATACTTATACCAATATCAGTGTCGATGCATCCTTAATAGAAACAAACATTGTTGTTTTGATATGTCTTCCCATAGATGAATAGTCTCATATCTGATTTAAGTAAGATAAAAGATAGAATAAGGTATAATAAGAAGATGAAAGTCACAGTCTGAGTGAGTAAAATTGTAAAGGGGATATGAACAGACATTGATTAGACAGGAAAAGTTTTTTTTTTTATTTTTTATAAATAATAGGTCCTATACAATACATGGTAATATGTAACTTTGCTCCCTGTTGCAGATTTGTTAGTGGAGGAGCGTCCTGCTGCCTGTCAGATTATGCTGCTTTTAGAGGAAGGAGGACCGAGACCTTTGACATTTGTGCTCAATGCCAACCTCTTGGTCAACGTGAAGCTGACTGCATGTATGTTATTTTGATCAGTGAATAAATGAAATAAAGCTCTGAATACACCTTTACTTTGTTTATTCCATGCTGCTTGTGCTTTTTATTTACATTTTTTGAATTTGTGTTTTAGATTGTGGGCGGAAGTGCTGGTGTTTGAGCTCTAATGGTCTTCAGGGAGTCGGTCAGAGAGAGCTGGCGTTCATTATTGAGCGTCTCCCTGAGGAGAACAGTCTGCCTAGAGACGTCTTCAGTCTTTACATAAACATATACCAGGATGCACAGAAAGGTATATTATTAGCAGCTGTCAGAGTGCAAAGGATATAACAAGGCCATGTAGTTTCTGCAGCTTCTGTGCCCTTTCTGAGTTTTGTCTCTGATGTCTTTTTTTGACTACAGGGAAATATATTGAGGAACTTGGCAATGTGACGTTTGCAGACAGTTTTCTGGGCAGTAAGGAACATGCTGGCTTCCTCTTTCTCTCTCTGAGCTTTCAGCCTATGGAGGGTCTTGGCCTGCCTCACAGCTCTTTCCTGTTTGGAGTCCTCATTCATAAATTAGAGGTACCCTGGGCCAAAGTGTTCCCCCTCCGCTTAGTACTCAGTATGGGAGCAGAAAGTAATGGTGAGTCTCACATGTTTTCCCAGTTTTTCTTTTGAAGTTAACCCACATCATGGATCACTTCTGCAAAGTTACAAACACTATACAGTATATACAGTAACATTCACTTTATGAACATTAGGCAATTCATTATAAGCACTATATACAGCAACAGTCACTGTTATGAGCAACATGTTCAGTAACAGTCACTTCATGAACACTCTATACACAAGATATGATACAGGAAATATGGATAGAGCTTCTCAATTTCACAATCCACAGTTTAATATGTAACGTTGTTTATATGAATCCAGCCAGACTTCACATTATGAATTTCCATAGAACTGGTTACAGCAAAAACTGGTTTTACTGAAAAGTAATGTCACCGATCTGGGACGTTTCTGGGGTTAGATTTAGACCTTTAACTACTTCC
Source organism: Pangasius sanitwongsei (assembly GCA_037576675.1). Lineage (NCBI taxonomy): Eukaryota > Metazoa > Chordata > Actinopteri > Siluriformes > Pangasiidae > Pangasius > Pangasius sanitwongsei. The sequence goes on along the minus strand of CM075019.1, from coordinate 7,022,707 downwards.
CTGTCACAAACAACACAATTTTTAAAAAACACCACACACTAATTTTCCAGCACACTATATAATTTTGCTGTATAACTTCACTCTGATCATACTCAGCGTTTTTAACTTTGAGCTGGACCACTTTGCATTAATTCAGAAAGTTCTGGGATGTTTGCTGATGGCAGCAAATCACACAACTACTTATAAGTCCGGCTGTTGATTCCCTTAGAATGAATATTGCTTTGCGACCACTGACATTGCCTTTTTACCCAGGCGGTTTGAATTCTGGCAAACCAAAAAGAGTATGGTTTTTATACTAGTATACCACTCTATACTCATAATAGGTTCCTTTATTTCTGTATTCAGGAAAAAATGTATGCATTTTGGCCAGAATGATTTTTAAACATTTATTGATAACCCATAATTATTGAAGTTTCAGTCCTTCAACCTTCTTCACCACATGTTGCTTGGTTTTATTCTTGCCAGTGTATCCCTGTCCTTTGGTTAGTGTCCGGTTCCGTGAATCTGTCTTCAAAGAGACAGGACATACCATCATGAACCTGCTTGCGGTAAGTGCCACCTTTACACTTTGTACTGCCTCACATCATCTTCGTGTTCTTAGGTGTTGTAGAAAACATATTAAAGTCGTCACACCACTATGCAATCGCACTTCTAAAAGGCAAGTGAAATTAATTAACGTGTTGGTTTGCTCTATAGTGGTAAAGCATGCACACAAAATTATTATTGAAGTGTGAGTACTGTGCTCTGCTTGTGTAAATTTGTGACTGGACAGACATAAGTTCAGCCCAGGACAGTTCATCGGCTGATATATAGCTTCTTAGAGAATTTTTGGACCTCAAATGCTTTGACTCTCTGATAATTAAATGGCTACTCAGCCGATTGCTGCCTGTCCTGTTTTAAGCTTTTAAGATTGTTGGTCCTTTTCTTTGGTCTTTATATTTCCCAGACCTAATCTGTCTGTTCCATCCTAATGGCTCACGTACATACAACATATTGGCATGCTTGTATATGAAAACCTAACCAAGATAAAGTATCTTGACTCTCAGTTGTAGTTATACTGCCTAGAAATTGATGCCCGTTTTAATGGTAATTTATTCATTTTACCACAGGACCTGAGGAACTACCAGTACAGTGTGCCTGTAGTTGACAGCCTGAGGATCCACATGGAAGTGGGCAACAGCTATATTGACATACCCAAGTCAAAGTTTAATGAGGTGATATCCCAAACACTTTTATGCATTCACATGGTTCTGAAATATTCCTTGGTTGTGGATTGTTTAGCTAAACAATCTGTCACTTGCAGATGCTGAAAGTGGTGAATTCTTCCAACGAGCATGTAATAAGTGTTGGGGCTTGCTTCAGTACTGAAGCAGACTCGCACTTGATCTGTGTTCAAAATGAGGACGGAAGCTACCAGACACAAGCCAGTAGCATTCAGGGAAAGACCAGAAGAGGTTAGATGGTTTTAATACTTCCCTATATTTAGACATTTTGTCCTTTCCTAGCGTAACATTCTGTTGTCAATTTAATGCTTTCATTTTTTCAGTAACTGGAGCGAGCTTTGTGGTTTTTAATGGCGCTCTGAAGGCATCTTCAGGATATATTGCCAAATCTAGCATTGTTGAAGGTACTGTGTCCAAGCCTCTTTAAGACCCTAGGTTTGGCTAGCTTTAAATACACATGCACAATAACGAGGTAAACAAATGTCGACTCTAGCTAATGTGAGGTGTCATGTTAAATTTGGAATTGATTTAAATATGTATAGCTCTAGCCATCAGTAGCCATCGAATAGCTGTTTCTTTATCTGGGAATCATTCAGATGGGTTAATGGTGCAAATCCCCCCGGAGACAATGGAGGCTCTGCGCCAGGCCCTACGGGATCAAACAGACTTCCAAATCACCTGTGGAAAAACTGACACAGCGCCAGAGGACAGAGAAAACGTCAACATACGCTGGGTGGACTGGATATCTCCCGTCAATACAGGGTAATGCAAATGGTCTGCTAAATTTCACGCAGATCAATACTAATTGAGAGCTTGTGGTAAATCCACTGCTGGTCTATTTGAGTAGTCTGTCCAGTTCTACTAAAATGGCTTTCATGATTGTTAGGGGCATTTAACAGAGTCTGTGTAAAATGCATGGTTTAAATATCTGGTTTTCTTCACTTAAAATATGACTTCTGTCATATTTTCAGTTTGAGATTAAGCTAGACATTTTTATAACCATTTTTGACCCATCTTTATTAAGAGTTGCACTAATTCTGGAGCAAACTGTACATATACAGGTGACAAATTAAAAGAAAAAAAGTTGTGGGCTTCCAAGAACCATCAAAAAAGCTTCATCGCACTTTGGCATAGATTCACAGAAGTCTGTGAAACAACTCCCATCCTGTATAGAAATCATAATATAATACACTTATGTCTAAGCGGACAAATGGACCCAAACCATCCCAGAAAAATGCTTCCCACAACAAATTCTCAAGGTGCCATTAGTTTTCCCTTAATTTGTCACCCACCTGTATGTGTGGTGTATTTTCAGCATCATCAGCCCCATAGACGGGAAGTCTCTAGAGGGCGTGTCCAGTATCCACCACCAGCAGGACTCGGAGTTTGAGATGGATGGGCGGACCATCAAGTGCACCGAGGTGCGTCTTCATGGAATTTGCATGAGCCCTAGAGAGGGAAAAACAAAGTCAAATGTGCCCTCCAGATTCCTTTACCTGCTGTTTTTCCCCACTTGTTCCCACAAGGTCTTTTACCTCCTGAAGACCCCAGACTGCTCCCACTCTGCCGTTCTCTCCTCCTGCTCTCAGTTCCAGAGAGAGATTGCCACTGCCAGCTGTGCAGCGCTGTGTCCTCACCTCTCTGTCCTGATTGCAAATGGAATTAACCATCTTGCACTTCGAGTCTCTACTGATACTGACATGGTAACTGTTGTCTTTAGTAAAGTAAACTGTAAAAAGCTGATTTTTAGCCCATTTTCTAACATATGTTTTACATATGGATGTGCTTGAACAGTTGTTTGTAGTAGTGTGGATTGCTCTGTGCTTGCACTGCCTATTAATCAGCTCTGATTTCTCCTTTTGATTTCTATTTCATTTTTTTTTTTTTCTTCCTCTAGGTTGAGTACCAGGCTGGTTCAGGCGGAAGCCTTCTGCCTCAGAAATATATGAATGAGTTGGATGGGGCACTGATACCTGTTATTCACGGTGGAAGCTCCTGCGTCCCACAACAAGCCATGGACATGGAGTTGTTCTTCTATATTACGCAGACCCTTTGAGTGTGAAGCATGAGAGCAGAGCCCTCCACTGACATGGATGTTGTCTTTCCTTTAAACCAATTAATAGCTGGACAACCACAGCCAAATAACTGGGCAGACATGGTAAACACTGACAAGGTATGGAAAGTGTGCAACTTTTGCAAACTGGCTGTAATTGATATCAGCGCTCATCAAAGTTCTAAAGAATGACATTTTAGTGTGTCTGTACTGGATTAACAGTTTGTTAATGTTTGATGGACACATACAATTAATAGTATTTTCTATGAGATTAGAGAGAATGAGCGGCACTGCATTCTTTAATCAGAAGGATTTTTGAGACCGTAGCTTTTGAATCTGCAGTATGGTTTTTCATCGGGAACATTCTTGGTGTTACTCTTAGAAGAAGCTTCATTTCATCCCGTGTTCTGTATGAAGAATGTTCATCATTTCTTTCAATACAACATGTAGTCCTTCATTTAATACACAGGGGTTATTGAGCTCTTAAATTTTTCCAAAATTTGTACATGGATTCATCTCTCAGTTCTGTTAAGCTTTTATTAAGCTTAAAGTCTATTTTTGCAATAGTTACACATGTTAAATAAAGATTATATTTTTGATAGGCCATTATGTTAGTTTTGCAGTCTCATTGCGAAAGAGCTGATTTTGAACCTAAGTCCTATGAGGACCATAACTTTGTCGTACTCATCCATTACACATTGTTGAATAAAGCATTAATAATAATAATAAAATGCTGAAATGCTCAATTAGAAATATCATTTTTGCTCCTATTCTATTGCAGTAGGATTATATTTAAAAGGAGGCTAAGTAAAATAGAGCAGAGTTTTCAAAACCATCTCCATACCTTAACACTACAAACCGTGAATGTTTTAAATTAAATGATCTGTTATTTTTTCATAAAGGCTTGTTTTAATATAAATTGTTTTTAGTGAATATGTATTTCACTTGAGTCACATCAATTCAAGTGACAATGTAGCTCTCACGAATCCTCTGGTCTGATCTTTAAGACCTTACTGACTTTATAATATGATACATTTTGTATTTCTTTTTTGTCCCAACATCACAGTATTAGCATATTACTCCACTATATAATTCTTCAAGCAGACCGATTTTTGTTGTATTACATCATCTTGCCAGATGCTGAAGCAGCCTAAACTTGAAGTTGGCTTATATGAGAATTTTTGTTTGGCAATAGCCCTGAATGGCATCTTATTCCATCTTATAAGCAAAACCTCCTGGTGGCACAGGAGACAAACACTGACATCCAGTGAAATAATGCTTAACCCAGCAGACTGATTTTGTGTGTGAGCACATGTGAGCATGATCACAAGAAAGAGCTAATCATACTGCTGACAAGCTGACCATTACAGATGACGAGTTTCAAAGGTGAAGAGAACACTATAGCGTATTACACCTACAATATATTACACCTCATTCGCATTAGAAAGTGAATGAAAACTCAATAGACACCAATAACATTGGGGGAAACTTTTTTTTAGGGGGGAAAAAATGTTTTTTTTTTTAATTTTCTGCCAATTTCTGTGGTGGCTTACAGTGAAAAGAGAATCATTTGCATTATGAGAAATTGTTGAGCTAATTTATTGAATAAGTGCAGAGAATGGAGAAACATGTTCTTGAAAACCAGCATAAAATGAAGTTCTTGGATGCCAGCCATCAGCAGGTTCCAAAATACAGAATATGCACTTTCATAACATGAACTTAATGACCAAGAAGTGATTGTATGTTCTTCTTAGATTTCATGTAACGTGTATACTGCATTTTCAGTTTGTGATTTTTGCCTGAAGACGATTGTGATTAGGTGGTGTATAATTCTACATCATACTTTCTAGGAACTGTCTCTCTTCATGAAACCATATAAAAGAGCCTGCCAAATTAAATAATTAAATTGTGTGTGCATTTTTTTTTAATATCTATATTTTTATTTTATTCTTGGTGGGTTACTTGGGAAAGGTTATGTTTTGTTTTTTGTCGTTTTTTTTTTTTTTCTTTTTTTTTTTCTTCATGATACGGGTTTGTCGGCATCCAGCATACGAAATACATGCAAAGTTAATACTAAATCTATGTAAATACAGATCATTGTTATGGACAGTTTAAGATGAAATGTGATGCATCTTATATGATGTTCTGCTCATTTATATCTGGAGATTCAGTTTGGGGTGGTTTAAATTATTTTTTCTCACCTTGTACCATGTTGATTTAATTGATAAATCATCAATAAACAGATTAATATTTTAGAACTTGCAAAAACAAAAATGCTGTATGTGTATCTGTTTAGTGATGTGTCACACGTATCTATATTTATGTATCACATACACTATATGGCCATATGTGGACACCTGTCCTAATTATTGAGTTCAGGTGTTTCAGACACACCCATTGCTAACAGGTGCATAAAATCAAGCGCATAGCCATGCAAACTCTATAAACAAATATTGAGAATAGAATGGGTCGGAATGAAGTGCTCAGTGACTTTAAACACGGCACTCTCACAGGATGCCACATTTGCCACAAGTCATTTCATGAAATTTCTGCCCTGTAAGTGCTATTATTGTGAAATGGAAGCATCTAGGTGCAACAACAGCTCTGCCATGAAGCGGTAGACCATGCAAACTCACAAAGCGTGGTAGCTGAGTGTTGAAGTTCATAGCTTGTAAAAAATAGCCTATCCTCTTTTGAGCAGCTGCACACAAAGCCTAAGGTCACTGTGCGCAATGCCAAGCATCCACTGGAGTGGTGTAAGGCATGGACTCTGGAGCAGTAGAAATATGTGTGATGAGTCATGCTTCACTATATGGCAGTCTGATGGATGAATCTGGGTTTGGGAAATACCAAGAGAACGCAACCTACTGGAATGCATAGTTCCAACAGTAAAGATTGGTGGAGGATAGATGATCGTCTGAAGCAGTTTTTCAGGGTTTGGCTAGGGCCCTTAGTTCTAGTGAAGGGTAGTGGTAATGCTACAGCATAAAAAGACATTTGAGACAGTTGTATGGGTCCGACTTCGTGGCAACAGTTTGGTGCCCTTTCCTGTTCTAGCATGAAATGAGGTCCATAAAGATATGGTTGGACAAGCTTTTATTTATCAGGGCCTAAATAACAATCGTGTGGTCCTCACCAACTTCTATAAACAAACACATAACCTCAGGGGACAACAAAAAAATGCAACATAATTCACTATGCAGTCATTTTTTCCAAAAACTAAACCAACATTCAGAAACCAGGTGGGAAAAATAAGTACACGCGATAATTCAGTAACTTGTAGAACCATCTTTAGCAACAATAACTTGAAGTAAATGTTTTCTGTTGGAGTTTATCAGTCTCTCACATTGTTTTGGAGAAATTTTGGCCCACTCTTCTTTACAACACTGCTTCAGTTCATTGGTTTGACGGCAATTTTTTTATGCACAGCTCTCTGAAGATCTCACAACAGCATCTCAATGGGTTTGGGTCTGGACTTTGACTTGGCCATTCTGACACGTTGATTTTTTTCTTTTTTAGCCATTTAGATATTGATTTGCTGGTGTGCTTGGGATCATTGTCCTGTTGCATGACCCAATTTTGGCCCAGCTTAAGCTGCTGGACAGATGGCCTCAAATTTGTCTCAAGGATATTCTAGCGTTCATTGTTTTCTCAGCGACTGAAAGTTTTCCAGGTCTTCTAGCTGCAAAACAATCCCAAATTATCACTCCTGTACCACCGTGCTTGACAGTTGGTATGAGGTGTTTGTGGTGATACGCTGTGTTTGGTTTTCGCCAAACATGGCACTGTGCATGATTACCAAACATTTCCACTTTCATCTCAACTGTCCAAACAATATTGTTCCAGAACTTTTGTGGTTTGTTCAGATGGAATTTTCCAAACCTATTGCTGCCGTATTCCTTTCGGAGAAAAGAGGGCTGTTTCATAGCCGCCCTTCTATGAAAGCATACTTGTTCAGTCTTTTTCTGATTGTGCTGTCATGCACATAAACATTTAATGTGCTTACAGAGGCCTGTAGGTCACATGATGTAGCTTTTGAGTCTTTTTTTATACCTCTGAGCATTAAACAGTCTGAGCTTGGACTGAATTTGCTGGACTTCCCACTCGTTGGAAGATTGGCAATTGTCTTGAAGGCTCTCCATTTGTAAACAATCCTTCTCACTGTAGAATAGTGAATTTCAAATGGTTTGGAGATGGCCTTATAACCCTTCCCAGACTGATGAACAACAACAATTGCTCTGAGGTCTTGGCTGATGTCCTTTCTTCTGTGTGCTCCAGAACACCAAACTAATCCTGTGCATTACTTTAGTAACACTTGGCTGCTAATTACTCTCTTATTGTTTGTGGGAAGGGAGTAGGAAGGGAGTACTTATTTTATTTTTACTTATTTTTTCCCACCTGGTTTCTGAATGTTAGTTTACTTTTTTGGGGGAAAAAATGACTACAAATTGAAATCTGTTGTGTGTGGGTTTTTTTTTTTTGTTTGTTTTTTTTTGCCTGAGGTTATTTGTTTGTATATAGAAGTTGGTGTGGACCACACAGGTGTTATTTAGGCCCTGATAAATAAAAACATAGAATTGAAGGAGGGTATACTTTCTTTTTCCCATTACTGTATATAATATATTGCTATTTTCAACCTAATATATTTGGTGGCTAATCAGCAGTGCATCCCTATTTTCACATTCTGAATTCATAGTCAACTATTAAACAAATATAATCATGTAGTGAGGAAAGAATAACAAATACAAAACTTAGATTCTTCAACGTAGCCTTTATTAACATCTTTTCAAACAGCATTCTCTCAGCAACAGCTTCATTCTTTGTCTTTTTCTGTCTTTATGATAATGAATAATTCAATTCAATCTGGTGTGTCCTAACTGTGGACTGGTACTGTTTGTGCTCACCTTTTTCAGTGAGATTAAAATATATGAGTGTATATTTTAATATCCTATACCAGTTATAGAACATCATGAGATTTTCATGTATCATATTTTTTGTGGCCTTGCTTGTGGATATATTTAAATTGGTTAAATTAAGCTATTGATTGTGCATGTATCAACATTTAAAATGAAATAAATACTGCAAAGTTTTTTGTGTTATAGTGCACATTCACCTAGATGGATCTAGTTAATTTCATAGTGCAGTGTGTTTGTTGGATATTTATATTACTGGTATCCAAAACAGTCCACTGTGCAATTTTGTTCCATCAACTGAGCTCATAAAGGCTCTCAAGAGAATCTGTATAATATGAACACGTGGAACTATGGTCTGCAGGTAGGTAGATCTCAAAGCAGCATTTGCAAACATTTATTTGAGAGAAACCAGGCAAAAAAGTCACAGAAAAAGTCACTTACAAACAAATGTGTTAATGGGATGATAAAAGTGATAGAAATGCATCAAGATATTACAGAAAATCATTTTGTTCACAGTTTCTGATTAATTCTTTCAGATTGACCATGGTTGGTGTACACATTGAAAACTCAAATTGACAAAAAACCATATTAGAATAATTGAGCTTATTTCTTCAACAAGTATGTTATACCAAGGTTCTCGTTTGAAAATGAAGAACTCCACGAGCTTTTACTCGGACCTATCAGGACCACGTGCTACAGTAAACTACTGTACTGAAACAGTGATGTCTATAAGTAATTGCAAAGGCAACAATTTGACAATACTCCTGATTAAGTGAGGTTATTGTTACAATTACAATTAATTCTTAGATGGTTCACTCAATCTAAATATCCTCTAATTATAGATCATAGTTATTGTTTCATGTCAAAGTTAGTGCACAGAGTGAGAGCAAAAAAAAAATTTTTATGGTCCAGTTACTAAAACTATAAATGTTCACAGCAATAGAACTATTTTGTAAACCATAACTTTATCAGTGATGCTGCATAGGTGCATTTGCTCTCTTAGCTCTAATTTTTGCTCTTTGTCCAAGCTATGGACCCCAAGCAGTGCCCATTAGGAGATTATCTTGTCCTTCATGTAACCCCATATTATAGAGTCCTTTGTACTGGGATTAGGAACCAAATTCTGTCATGCAAAAATCATGTGCTGTGATCACAGAGTAACTAATTTCATCATTTTATAAATCCATATACTCATGACTTGAGAATTGTTGAACATTCCCAACTGCTGAACATTCAGAGTAAGATTGCAAGCTTTTGTTCTGCCAGGCCCTGATGGATGGTGGACAATGATCAATGTCCAAATTGATTGGGACTGGAGTATGTTCAGTAATTACATACAGGGCTTTGTCCTAACTTCCTAAAAGCAGCATAATGCTGATAGAAAGATATTAAGCTTGAAATGTTTGTGGATGCTGCTGACCATTAATTATCCTACCTCTAATGCTGTTTGGTCGCAAGGAATATAAAAGGTAACCTTTTTTGCATCGTCACAGCAGGAACAGAAATGTGAAATAGGTGCATTTGCTCAGCTCCTTGGAACAGGAAGCATGAGCACCTGTACTATATTAAAATGAAGACATGATACTGACTGCAATGGCAGATACAGAAACAGAAGAGCTGTACTTCTGGCAGAACAGACTGTGGTTCTGCCTGTTGTTAATGTTTGTGTCAAGCTCACCTTGCTCACTACCCATCAGACCAGAAATGCAGTCCCAAGTACCCTAAGTCACTATGCCACATCAGACCACACACACCTTGAAATTATAGCTCTGGCTCCTAGTAGTGATCCCAGTACACTGGCATGTTCAAAACGGCAGTATAAAATAAGTATAAAGTTTTTTCATTACGGCAAATAACTGGGCAGGAACTCCTTATCTTGTGCCACAAATTATGTTTTTCTGCAGCCAGATGGTAGAGTCAGCTAGAAGTGTCTCTTTCTGGGTCTACATTAAGATGCACATGGCAGCGTTTTCTAGTAGACAGATGGCCATTAGGAGTGCATAAAACTGGTCAGAACATTTCCAGAGGGCACATAATGTCTCCAAACTCCAAAATGTCTGAGGGCACAGAATGTCTCCAAATGTGAAATAATGGTCCTACAGGGAGATTAGGACATGGTTCTAAGCAGTTTATGCATATTGCCATTTGAACCAAAGGATGATGCATCACTTCCTGGCCATCACCAATGGCCAGATAAGTTGACAATTGCACGTCTTATCAAACAGCATGTAGTATCTGCTTTAGGGACTGGAGTTCATTTCTGCCAAAAGTATTGGCAAGATAGCATATTAATAAACCTATCAAATTATCTGCTCTTGTAAATGAGAATTTGCCCAGCCCAGCCTGTGTCTATTGAGGGCTTTCAAGAGTTATATTCAAGTAACCCCCAGCAGGCAGGTCACTGAACTGCTTTTTGTCTGCTTTGTGGGGTTCTGCTGTCTATGGACATGTTAGGCCATTGGGTAAAGGAAGTGATTGGACAGGCAAGAGACACCTTATTCCCTTAAATTCATTGCATGTTATGGCTACCTCCTAGGTGACACTAAGATCACTTTTACTTACATTTTTTGTGGTACAGCTCACTGCAGGGACACAGGAAGGTGTTTTAAATTGGGGATGCTGGAATTTTAAGCAGCATACATGGGACATGTTCTATTATGTCACAACCAAATGATAGACAAATATTTTTTCTTTTAACAGAGGATGTATGCTGAGTACAATGATATATACCAATGTTATAACTTGAAAAAAGTACAATGAGCGTGTGGGACTACTAAACCTTAGAGCTATAAATAATACACACAGCTTGCAGAAACATAAGCAACCTAAACAAACAAGAGAACACCGTATGATGGCAGCACCTCTTACCTTAAGTCGATGGTAGCACTCTAAAGATGAATTTGCACTCTGACATACAAACTCAAAAACTGCTACAAATACTCCATTTTAAGGTTTGTTTATTTCTTTATTTGCTTATCTGTATTATTATTATTATTATTATTATTATTATTATTATTATTATTATTATTATTATTTTAGCCGGTGAAACTGTAGTTTAAGGGCTTCCCCCACTTCCCACGTCCTTGGCTCACTGTCTAACTTTGCCATATATTACAGATTGAATGTTGCTGCACCCCATGTGCTCCATGGTGGGTGTGAGTATTTGTACTATATCAAGACTTTGAGTGAGAACCCTTGAGCAAGAACCCTTAGCTATCCAAGGAACCCTTTAAGAATTTTTTTAAAGGGTGTATAAATATATAATCATTGTTTGCTTGAAGAATCAAAGAGCATGCAAGAGCAAATTCTTTTGATTGACAAAACCCAGTTACTGTCAGTTACAGTAGCTGTCAGCTCCTTGTATACTGTCTATAGTTAGTGGACCACTGTCACATTTTATGTTTGCCCCACTTTATCCAAGATTTAAACTTGAATTTACCCTGAATTGATTAATATATATTATTGATTAATATTAATGATTATATTGATTAATACTTAAACACGTAAACGTTACTTTATTGAGCAATTTTCAAGAAATATAGGTATTACATTTATGCATTACATTTAACAGCCAGAAGTATATAGACAGGAATTCATTTTTGAATATTGAAACTGAAAAATGAAATGCCCTATCTTACTTATATTAAAGTATCTTAAATGTGTGGTGGATATGAATCTCCTACAAACTTTCCCTACTCCACACATACCCCAATTTATTATGATCCCTTAGTACTGTTCATAAATGTAAAAAAAATCAAATACCTGAACCTTTAGGATATTTCATATATAGTCTATTTACCCAATACACTGCCTTTCCAACATTATTAACCAAAGATCTCCTTAAAGTCATCTAGCTGTTTAATTTGTTCAGGCTGCATGGAGTGCCTTCTCATCAGCATTCTTCTGGTCTTGAGGTCCTTTGGTAAGCCAGCAGGAGCTGAGGGGAGATATTGCCTTATCCCTGTAGCCAAACCACATGTTGACTTGTTGCTGGAGCAGATAGCACTAGAGCTGCTTGCTCCAGTAATTTGTGGGATTGAGGCATGATGATTCAGTGGTGGTAGAAAGCCTGGTCGAGGGTTGAAAGGTAGATCTGTGAGAAGAGCCCCTGATCCCCTCCTCTCTAGGCTGATTGGCTGCCTCTTGTGTATATTTCCCAATAAAGTGCTATCAGTGGACTCTTGTGAGCTTATCAATGTAGATGATTGTGAAGTGAGTAGTTGCCTATTGTCAAGCTGCTTTTTACCTTCTGCTGGGGAGTTGCCTGACACTGAAAGCTGTGAATCAGAGCTGTAGTGGTCCATTCCAAGCTTTCGACGCTGGATGATGTCAATGAGACTGGACACTGCCAGGTTAGGGAGAAATTTTTCTGAATCATTCTCTGATGTTAAGTATTCACTGCTTTTGGAGTGAAGATCTGGGTGGGAGAGTGAGTACAGTGAAGATAAACCATTGAAGGACATGTTGTGAGACAGCGCTCCCTCTGGTCTTAAATTTCCATTATTACTTGCGTTGTTTTCTTGATGCTGAGACTGGCTAAAGCTAGTTGCTTCTTTGAGGTCAGCGCTGACCTGACATGAAAGAGGAGTATCAAAAGCCAGGCGTCTGTCCATGCTGAAAGCAAGTTCTTCCTCAGGTGTTATGTCAGGAAGTTCTTCCATTTGAGAGTTACCTTTGGCTTGTTGTTGTGATAGAAAGGAATGGGGGATCTTCAGCCATGGTTCTGAGTGTAGTCTCTGCAGATGGTGGACCTTGTTCAGTCTCTTGTTTACCAAAGGTGGCTGGTGTGAGGGAGGGATTGCCTGAGAGTTGGCCATGGTCTGTAGGTCCTGGAAAGAAAACATATGCTCTGAGAGGCTGGAGGAAAGTGTCTCCTGGGGCGAAGTGCTGAGGTGAATCTCGGAAGGAGAAGCACAGGGTATCGAGGAGGAATGCAACTTATCCCACTGGTCTAGTTCTGGCAGTGAAGGAACCTTAAGATTCTGTTTGGCCATCTGCCTTCCGCAGACAAGTCTGTCTGTGGTGATGATGATGACCTCTTTACCTTTGGCCTTGAAAGCATCCATTAGCAGCTTCAATGTTCCCTCATCACTGGAATTAATGGCATGGATCAGAGCAGAGGAGCCTACGTGGTCCTCAAAACAGGGATCGGCCCCACTATCCAGGAGTAGGGACACCACCTCAGGTCCTGCTTGCTCTAGGCAGGCATGCATCAGAGCAGTCTTGCCACTTTTGTCCTGTATGTTTGGATCGGCACCGCTCTCCAGAAGATATCCCACCATCTTTGCCTTTGGAACCCCCTGGGTGTCAGAGTATCTGCTTTTACAGGCAATCATCAGGGGCGTCTCCCCATGCTCATTGCTCTCATTTATGTAAGCCCCACCCTCTAGGAGGAGGCGTGTCAGTCGGAGACGGCCCAGATAAACTGCTTTGAGCAGAGAGTTACTGTCTGTGTGAACACTCTGCACACCATTCATCCTTTCTTCTTTTACTGTTTTTCACACCTGCCAGCAGACAACAATGTTGCCATTGCAAAGCCTGTGAGAAGATATACAGTTTATTTACAGATATTTGCATTACTTCCTTTTTCATCATTTGATACCTATAGATTAATTTTGCCCTTCAGTTATGCTACTAAATGAATGTGATTGTTTTCACCAAATAAGACTGACAGGAGCTTTCTACATTTGTTTCATTACAATACACTTTTTTAAACATACCTAAAATATCTTAAATGTCTCATCCTCATCTTTGAATCTTTGAAAAATAGCTACATTATGATGAAATCAGGGAGATGTTTTTTTTTTTGTTTTGTTTTGTTTGTTTTTTTTTTTTTTGCTGTGACAGACTGGTTTCCAGTCCTGGGTGTGTTTATGCTAAAGTACACTATATGGCCAAAAGTATGTGGACACCTGACCACCAGAAAGTTTGAAGCACGAAAGTTGTCTACAGTGTCTTTGTATGATGTAGTATTAGTAACATGTATAATTCTGCCTCACTGGTACTAAGGGGCCCAAACCTGTTCTAGCATGACAATGCCCCTGTGTGCAAAGTGAGGTCCATAAACACATGGTTTACCAAGGCTGGTGTGGAAGAACTTGAGTGGCCTGCACAGAGCCCTGGCCTCAACCCCCCTTTTCCAGAACAGTGATGATTATTCTAACAGCAAAGAGGGGACTAAATCTGGAATGGAATGTTCAGCAAGGACGTATGGATGTGATTGGTCAGGTGTCCAAATACCTTTTGGCAATATAATGTATAGAGTAGCTCCGTATAGTATAATGTATAGAAATTAAAAATGGGTGATTGTCACCTGAACAGAGCAGACTGAAACTGACTGCACAAAGAAAAACTATTTTCTTCATTTTTACATCTACTCCAGTCTAATACTAGCCATTACTCTGGTCTGTGAGTAAAAACAGGAAAAGTACTAAATTCTAATGATTTTTAGGACAGTTTTGTAGGACAGAAATTTTACAAACCTAGATGTTAAACAGATATAGGACTGCCAATCCACGTTTCTCTGCAGTTAATTTCTCCACAATAGTCTGTTCATTCAATAGGCTTAGGCAGAAACCTTGAGGCTAGAAAGCATCTTTTCACTCTAAAGCCTATTGTGCTCGCTGGCCTCACAGTTACTCTCTCAGTACTGTATGCAAAGCTTGCATAACTTCATGTCTAAGATCAGCACATTATTGTGTAAAACATGTCTGAACAATTGGGCTGCACTTTTGCACAAGTCATGCAGAAGATGACAAATCTTTTGTCAGATTTGTCAAGATGGTGAATTTTGTGAATTAATCACCATGTCTTAGCTAAAGCCATGTTGCAGAACAGATACTATAATGAGATTCTGCGAGTATTCTACAGAAATAGCCTTTTTGTGAAAATTTTAATTGCGTTTAGGCATTGTTGCACAATTAGTAATTTAAATACATGCAAATAGAGAAGAAGAGCATAAAAAAGCATGATTTGCAAATGTGTGAAAGGCTTCTCATTTGTATACCTATGCAACTCAAGCACCTTGTTCACCGCTTAGTCTATTTCTAATGCCCGTCACAGCCAACATGCAATTGTTAAAAAAAAAAAAGAAAGAAAAAGAAAAGAAACAAAGAAAAAAGCACATTGTCATGTAATTTTCTGCTTGATGATCATGGCCCTGCATTCTCATTACATAGGACCCACGTTTTACGCAACAATCAAGGAGATCTTTTGTCATATCTCACCTGTTTCACTATAATTTCACTATAATCACTAAAATATAGAATAAAAAATAGCCTAAAAATGTTATGGGCTTTTTCTTTCGTCACTGATTTTGGCATTCAATCATTATAATGTGTCTTCTATAAAGCAAGCTTAATAATGGAAGTGATGTTTCAGTCTTTTTTGTGCAGCTGCCCTTATCAAAGTGTCAGTAATGGCTGTCTTCTTTCACATGGCAAACATGGCTGAGGGCTTTTGTTGGTTTTCCTGCAATAACATAACAATGTCCCTCATGGGATCAACAAAGTCTATCTATCTATCTATCTATCTATCTATCTATCTATCTATCTATCTATCTATCTAGCCCTCATTCAGGTAGAGGGATGTGTATAACCACAGTGCATGATTATCCACTGAAAATCATTTTTTCCATGCTTTACAATCATTTTCCATAATTTGACTTTAATTTTACCACAATTTTATTTTAAATGATCTGATTCTGTCTCCAGGTTTAAAAAAAAAAAGGCGATATATTAAAGCCCTTTAGCTTTAATTAGGACTGTCAAAGATTCAGTCATGACATACATGTGATACATGCAGATCTAGAATGCTAACATACATATGTTAGCATGTATGTATGTAGAACATTTTGTGCATTGGTTATATAGAACAAGCAGTAAATGAGATGTGGGAAGTACTAAGTGTATAGCCACTCAAGGCGTCAAAAGATCCTATTATTGTGAAATGCAATGGAAAAGCAGGAGGCATGACAGCTACAGGAAAGCACTGCTGTTAGCAGTGAGTGCACAGTTACCATGGAGCACATGTGCACTGCATGAGTGTGGCAGCAACTTCTGCCCCTGTCAGCAATGTTCTGCTGTGCTCCGAGGGGAAAGGCTTTGTTTGCAGGCTTCATTCTTGTGGGAAGTCTGAGAATCACATAGGCAAGTATTTCATAATTAAAGAGTCAAGTGGCCTTGTGCAACCCTCAGCAATTGGAACGAGTTTTAGGGTCGAACGTAAAGAATTTGGCAGCTGCATGACATGTACAAGACGACAGTCCTCAAGCAAGATGGTATATGGAGAAACGTGCTGGGTATGCATAATGTGTTAAAAGGCATATTCATTTTGCACTTGAGGTTCTGAAGAGGTCGTCGAGTGTTTCTATTCTTGTCAAGGTACAGCTTTTCAAAATGCTCTCTCAACATGCTCAGCTAACAGAAAGATTTAGAGGACAAATACACGTTTGATTACACAGGTTTGCATAGAACGTTTTGTTTTAAATACTGTTTCTAACGTTCTAAAAAGGGAAAGAGAGAGAAATATATTTATGACAGAAAATTATAACAACAGTCAAAAAGGCATGCTGTACAGTAGCACTCACCCTGAAATCTTGTGAAGAAATGTTGCCGTGTTGATGCTCTATTAGTTGTGTTAATGCCAGTTGGCCAGGCTGGTTGTCTGACTGTCGAGTTAATGCAAGAGTGGGTGCGTAGATAGCAGGTGTGACGTTGGTCAGATCTGAGTGACAATGTGGAGATTACTCACCCACGGGAGAGCTGTTTGGGAGGGAGAGATGAAAAAAAACAGAGAAAGGACCATGATGCACAATTTTCTGGTTTAAATGTACCATTAATTTACCTGACATTTCTTTCTTTGAATGAATAGTTAAAAAATATTATGTGCCTACACTACTGCTAGACAGTTCTGTTAAAATAATACATTTATTAGCTTAGAAAGAAAATGTTGATCTGTAATGCAATGTAAGTTCGCAGGCTGATGGGAAGGTGAGCTGTAGTTTTGATGAACTTTGCAATGCCATCACTATGACAACCACCCATAGCAATTCTGCCTTTTACTGTGGGTTGTACACAAAGAACCAAGTGATTATTTAAGACATAATCAGCTGCATTTTGTAGCAATGTTTGGTTTCAGGGCCATTTTAAAATAAGTTTCACTAATGAGGAATTTGACATGGTAGTTCCAATGGGACAGACATTAAAACAAGGAAAAATGAAATAATGTAATGAAATAAGACAAATATGTATGTAATGGTCACTTGGTTTCTTTGCACATCACATTAATTTGTATATAAAAATGTCCTTCTCTATGTAGCAGTAACATTTATAAATAAATATTAATTAAATTATATACACCCACTGAGCACATAATTAGGAACACCTGTACTCAGTCATGCAGTGCAGTGCATAAAGTCATGCAGATACGGGCCAGCAGCTTCGGATAATGTTCACATCAACCATTAGAATGTGGAAAAAATGTGATCTCAGTGATTTTGACCGTGAAAACGGCTTGCTGATGAGAGAGGTCAAAGGAGAATGGCCAGAGTAGTTCATGCTGACAGGCTACAGTAATTCAGATAATCACTCTGTACAATTTTGGTGAGCAGATAAGCATCTTGCAATGCACAACATGTCGAACCTTGAGGCGGATGGGCTACAACAGCAGAAGACCATGTTGGATTCCAATTCTGTCTGCAAAGAACAGAAAGCTGAAGCTGCAGTGGGCACAGGCTCACCAAAACTGGACAGTTGAAGACTGGAAAAATGTAGCCTGGTCAGATGAATCTCTATTTCTGCTGAGGCACATGGATCAACAGCATGAATCCATGGACCTAACCTGCCTTCTGTCAACAGTCCAGGCTGGTGGAGGTGGTGTAATGGTGCAGGGAATGTTTTCTTGGCACACTTTGGGCCCATTAATACCAATCAATCATTGCTTGAATGCCACAGCCTATTTGAGTATTGTTGCTGACCCTCATTGTTGCATCCCTTCATGGCATCCCTTCATGGCATCCCTTCATCTTCTACTGGCTACTTGATGATAATGCACCATGGCACAAAGCAAAAGTAATCTCCAACTGGTTTCATGAACATGACAATGAATTCAGTGTTCTTCAGTGGCCTTCCCAGTCACCAGATCTGAATCCAATAGAACACCACCTTTTGGATGTGGTGGAACGGAAGATTCACAGCATGAAAGTGCACTTGAAAAGCATGTATATAATGTACATATATATATATCAGCAGATCCTTTTAGTCTTGTAAGTTGCGAGGTGGGGCCTCCATGGATTGGACTTGTTTGTTCAACACATCCCACAGATACTCGGAGCCCACTCAACACCTTGAACTCTTTGTCATGTTCCTCAAACCATTTCTGAACAGTTTTTGTAGTGTGGCAGGGTGCATTATTCTGCTGAAAGAGGCCAACGCCATTAGGGAATAGTGTTACCATGAAAGGGTGTACTTGGTCTGCAATGATGTTTAAGTAGGTGGAACGTGTCAACGTGACATCCACATAAATGCCAGGACCCAAGCTTTCCCAGCAGAACATTGCCCAGAGCATCACACTGCCTTGGCTGTCTTGTCTTCTCCCCATAGTGCATCCTGGTGCCATCTCTTCCCCAGGTAATCAATGCACACGCACTCGTCTGTCCACATGATGTAAAAGAAAACATGATTCATCAGACCAGGCCACCTTCTTCCATTGCCCCATGGGCCAGTTCTGATGCTCACGTGCCCATTGTAGGCATTTTCAGCAGTGGACAGGAGTGAGCATGGGCAATCTGACCAGTCTGCAGCTATGCAGCCCCATACATAGCAAGCTGCAACACACTGTGTGTTCTGACACCTTTCTATCATAGCCAGCATTAACTTTTTTAACACACACTGCCATTTTCCTCTGACCTCTCTTATCAACAAGGCGCACAGAACAGTTTTTTGGTCAATCCATCTCAAGTGGTCCAACAAAGGTTGCTTGACCATTTTTAATAAAATTTTTTTGAGTGATACCTCTATGTACTGGGGTGGTCCCTGGAGGACTACTGGCTAGGCCACGGTGTTCTCACTACTGCGGCCTGGGTTCGAGTCCTGGACAGGGAACCAACCCCAGCACCTGGGGTTGCACACGACAGTGCACTCCCAGTTCTGGTCCCAAACCCAGATAAAATTGGGGAGGGTTGTGTCAGGAAGGGCATCTGGCATAAAAACTATGCCAAATCAAATATGCGGACCAGTGATCCACTGTGGAGACTCCTAATGGGATCAGCCAAAAAACAACAACAACCTCTATGTATTGGCATTGCAAAATCATCATTTTTTTTTTTTATTTCACTTGGTTTAACCATGACCATCTTGTGTTATGGCACACAACAAATTTTGGTTATACAGCTGTTTACAGAAACCTCAGTATCTTAGCTCAGGACTGCCCTAGCTTCTTGGAACAAAAACTGATCTCTAGAACACATAACAAGGTACATGGCCATAAATAAACATTTTACACATTTTTGTTCCTTAGACTTAGAACTTAAGTCCTAATGTAATGCCCTTGATTGCTCACAGTTCCACTATTAGGGTCAATTTATAATGGGAAGGGTTCAAGTCTCAATCTTAATGTTTTTAGGGTGTACCAGTACAGTGTGCATGCAGAACATTTCAGGTTAGAGACTTCTCTTATAATTTTTTTATGGGGTGAGAAAATGCAATTTTTTTAAAATATTCCCCTCAATTTCGGGTTGAATATTTCTGGTGGGAGACCAGATAGGAACCTGTAATTTTCACAGTCCTCTATTGTAGCATTTTGTTGTAAAAAAAAAAAAAAAAAAAACTTTGGGTTTGAGATTCTACTGGTTACAGAGCTAGGGCTAGTAGAAATCTGGGGAAAAGCCTACATTATTCATGCATTTATAGAAATGAACAGATGTAATATAAGCATAACCAATAATACAAATGAACAATATTTTACAGTAATTATGTTTATGATTGACATAAAATAGCTTATGCCTGTCAATGAAGTAGAAAATGTTACTACATTTGATATTGGCAACAGTGAAGCATGATCAATCACAGGATTCTTCAAATCTGCAGAGTTTAGCTCCATCCTCCAAACTCACCTCCCTGTAAGTTTCTAGTAATCCTGAAGACCCTGGTTAGCTTGTTCAGGTGTGTTTGATTAGGGTTGGAGCTAAACTCTGCAGGACAGTGGACCTCGAGTGGCAGATTTGAAGAACTCACATTCGTTCATGTTTACAGTTGGTAAATGTGTTCTAGAAATCAGTTTTTGTTCCAAGGAGATAAGACCATCCTGAGCTGAGATATTGAGGTTTCCATAAATAGCTGTATAACCAAAATCTGTTGTGTGCCATGACACAAAGATTGCCATCATGGTTAAACCAAGAGAAATAAAAAAAATTGGTGGTTTTGCAATGTCAATACATAGAGTTAATCACCCAAAAAAAAAAAAAAATGAAAACAGTCAAGCAACCACCTTTACAATTATTGGACCACTTGAGAGGAACTGATCCTTTTTGTTTTTCACACAATTCTGTGTAAACTCTGGAGACTGTTTTGAGTGAAAATCCCAGGAGATCAGCAGTTTCTGAAATACTCAAACCAGCCCTTCTGATACCAACAGCCATGCCACGATCAAAGTCACAGAGATCACACTTTTAATTCATGCTGATGTTTGATGTGAACATTAACTGAAGATCTTGACCTATCAATGTTTTTATGCATTGTGCTGCTACCACATGGCAAAACACATTTATATTTACTCTATTTATAAATGTTACTGCTGCAGAAAGACTTACACACCACAGACAGTGTTGTTATACAGAAATAATACGTGAGGGGGTGTGATGAGGCACGATACGCAAGTGGAGTGCCCAATTCCTCGAAGTGCATAGGATAATTTTTTCACAAATCCACACATTTCATGGTACCATACATTTCTTTTGGAAAATCAATCAGAGCATCTAATTAAGGTAATTTTAAAACAATTGATTAGAGACAGACTTAGTTCAGATTTAATTCACTATATCAGAATTCCATTTAGATACACCAAACTGACTGTCCTTTTAAACAGTCTGTTTAAATTTATGTAGTCACTTTTAGAAGCTTCTGATTGGCCAATTGTCATAATTAGGAGATAATGGGAGCGCACCTGTGGCTGTATTTAAGATCCTAGCTTTAGAGACAGTGCCTTTTTGCGCTTGAAACCATGGGAAAACTCAAACAACTCGGCCAAGCATTCAGAGAAAAATTGTGTACCTCCGAAAGCCCAGTTCCTCTGTAGGAACAATTTACAAACAACTGAAGGTACCATAAGCATCTGTACAAACAACTGCATGCAAATATAAAAATTTTGGGATCACAAAGAGACAAGTTAACTCCCAGAGATGAACAAACTTGAGTCTGAAATGTTAACTCCCAGAGATGAACAAACTTTAGTCTGAGAGGTTCAACTGAACCTCAAGAAAACAACAAAGGATCAGCATAAAAAAAAAAGCCAGACTGAAGTTTTTCAAGTGATCACCTGGAAGAAAACCTAGCATTTTGAGGAGTGTTCTCTGGTCAGAAACATGAACTTGAACTGTTTGCCCATAAGGATAAATGGTATGTATGGAGGGTGAGACTTTTTAATCTGAAGATTACCATCCTAACTATGAAGCATGGTGGTGGCAGCATCACATTGTGAGGGTGTTTTGCTGGAAAAAGGACTGGTGTACTTCAGAAAATAGATTATTTTGAGGAAGGAGGATTATCTAGAAATACTAAAGCAATGCCTCAAGACATCAGCCAGAATGTTGAAACTTGGTGCAACTGGGTCTTCCAACAGGACTTTTTGGTACAAACCCCCTGGAATGCTTTCCATAAAGGGCAGGTCTATATCATGTTGTGGTAAGGAACCATTACTGCATTTCCCACTTTGGTCCACCTTTCTTCATATTTTTTTAATGCTGACAGCACACTGGAGGACCAGTGGTACCCAAGTGAAATGAAAATTCTGAGATCTGAAGTTACTTTACACATCAGCTTCCTCTGTGCCATGCAAGCTTGACAGAAAAAGGGAATCTGCCTTAGCTCCTGTTGAGCAACTACTCTTTAATTAAACTAATTAAATTCTCCTCATTGTTATCACTTACCATCTTTCCAGTCACACAAGCACTTCCTCTGACCATGAACAAGCATATTCTAGCATATTCTCAGAGCCTCATTCACTGCCCGTTTAAAGACTATCACTGTGCAGTTGAAGCATTGTAATTTTACAGATATAATTAATGATCTATAAAAAAGCAGCACAAATTATGTGCATTATAAACTGTCAACATACAGAACGAAAAGCAGGAAACTACATTATCCATATGTTATTTAAAACAATGGTTCTCAATAAAGGTGTTTTTTAAAAATTATTATTATTATTTTCTTACAGTTGTGGAAGTTCCAAAACACAACTTATCAAAGTTATTTTATCATTGAGTTATTACAGTTAATAACCTGTTTGACTTCTCATTTTAATTGAATGGATTTAATCCAAACCTAAATAACTCTAAAACCAGTAGGCCTACAAATAATGTAGAGTCTAATGTGTCTAATGTCAGTAAGACATGTCTCAGAAAGTTCAATAATTAAAAAGCAATATGGTTCTAGTAAATAGTCATTGTATTATTATATATATTTAACCAGTAAGCTAAATATTTGAATTGCTGGGCTATGTTCATAAAAATTCTGAGCTGAGAGGGATCTGTGGAATTTATTTTACTGTTAAAGTGATCCCTGGCTGCAAAATGTTAAAGAACCTCTGATTTAAACTTGAAATGAAAAACAGTTTTAAGAATTCATTTAGAATATTTATTGCTTACGCCACTGAGCGGTTGAATCTCTCAAATCTGATTGGTCAGGAGGTGTTATTTTTGTATATCCACATGGCTATCCATGTATATCCATGGTATAGACTATTGTAGCCAGGGTCTGAGCAGTATAGACTGTTGTAGCCAGAATCTGCACATTATAGCCCGTTGTAGCCAGAGTCTGAGCATTATAGACCATTGGAGTCAGAGACTATACAGTTGATTCAGCCGGTTGGACATTGTGTCTGCCTCTCACCTGCTCTTATTGATCATAGACACTCACCTTCTTCATGCAGGGAACGTACATATATTTTTTAAGGGAAAAGAAATCACTGCTCTCCATGATTTTCATCTAGCTCTTACATCTGCAGTAAGCTACCCATCTGAATGGTGAATGGAGCACTTTTTCATGCTCAGGCTATTGGTGGAGAATGTTTAATAAGGGGTGACTGGCTAACCATACCAAGATACTTTGAGTGTTAGCCAGGGTTATACAGTCAGTGTAAATTGATATGAAATTTGGCTCATGTTAGCTGTCCTGGTTTATGCCAGCACTTTTTGGTTCATGCCATCACTTCATTCACTCGAATACAATGATCACCCCTGCTTATATCTCCTTGCTGGCCTGATGGCCTCTTTCACTTGCATTGAGATCTCCTTGGACTTCATATTGGTAGCTCCAGTCGAACAGCTGCCAAATGCC
>CM075019.1:6971761-6985163 GCA_037576675.1 Pangasius sanitwongsei | reverse complement strand
TTCTGTAAAGCTGCTTTGTGACAATGTCCATTGTTAAAAGCACTATACAAATAAAATTGAATTGAATTGAATTGAATGACAAAATCCTCTGTCTCAAACATGAAAAATGGATACATTCATATCCACATTTCCAATGCATTGTCAAAAACATGTGAAAGGTTAAAATATCAGGTACAGAGTATTAAAGGGATCAAAAAAGCAGAAACAGGAAAATTGGCAAAATGCTTATCATGATAGAAGGTAAGGTGAGATAAAGTTTAGTATTGTGCACTGGAAAATTAATAAGACTTCATAAAAATTGTTTGACCAAACAGGATTCATGTACATGCTAAGGTGATGCTAAGTGACTAGGGTGGTGGTTAGTAATCTGATAAGGTGGACCACTGGAAACCTCAGCCAGGATTAGAGATACACTGGGATATGACAGTAGTAAACATGTGATGCATCATCTTTATGGAAAATTATAAATGCCAATACATTGAACCCTATTTGACAGAGGTCTCTCAGCGGACCAATACTATTCAAATTTTCCTCAACAGCATGTCTCCAATGAAGCTCCAAACTACTACAAAAGAATAGAGCTTCAAAGTAATATGAGGCATTCTAAAAGCAAATGGCTCATTGTAATTTGTTTTGTTGGCCAGCTGGACTGAGGAGGTCTTTGATATGTGTGAACCGCTCTGCATATTCATAGGACAGTTGTTTGTGGAGTCATTGTAAGATTCATTATGAAGTCCATCAAGCTACCATCATTCATCTGGAATACAAAAATCAGATCAGTTTATTTTGGAAGCATAGCTGACACATTTTCATTACCACATTGAACTGATTAGAGCCTTTGATGGTAAAAAAAAAAAAAAATACCCCTGTTAAGCTTTTAGAGTGGTCAAATTTTACCAAATCTACCAAATGAGCCAACTGTGGCTATTAGTTATTAAGACAATCCATCTCTTTGATTGTACCTGCTAAAGATTTAGATTCCAAATGAAACATACTTGACAGAACAGCAAACAAGTGAAATGTCTCGGGTTACCATGGAAATCGGGTTTCGTGTTATGCTGAAGTGGTACTGTATTATTATTCCAGAAGCACTCACCACAAAATGTTACACAAGATATCCTGCCACCCCCCCACCCCCACACCCCCCATCCCCATCCTACTAGTGAACTCTGGCCTCAGCTGATAAATTACATTCTTTGCATAGAGTTTGCATTAGATTATTCTGTATCAGTTTGATAATTCCAAGAGCACAGCCTTCTGAAAGTAAGGCTCCTTTACACAACGTTACAGACTACTAAGCTTTTAGAGATAAGTGCACATACAAGTGTGTCCCTGCTACACAATGCACCACTACCTTACAAGTAATAGAAGCCTCCCTGGTAGTAACACAGCCATTTGAATAAAAAATAAAAGAAAGTATAGAGGTCTGTGTGCACTGGATATATTTATACATACACAGGAAATACAAATATTAGTTCCCCCTTTCAGTGAGTATACAGTGCTAGTGAATATAATTAAGTAAGTAGATATAATTTATTTTGTTTTACACCCATATAAATGCTATCAGGAGACATGATTGTGATGATGAGTTGGAGGGTTGGATGTGAGGCAAATTGAAAAATGTGTGTAAGGAAACAGTGATTCTATTGTTATCTTCCAGCTTAAACAAGGCCTGGGGCTGAGGAGAGTGCATTAAAAGCAGAGATGAGAAGCAAAGGCTGTTACATAAGTGCAGATATGAGCGCACACAAATACACACACACACACACACACACACACACTCACCAGATGACCTGCTATGCAGTGAGAGAAGACAAAATGCCCCTAAGCTTAAGTCCTATAACGTACATGTGTGCACACACTCACACATTCACTTTCGTATTCACTCTCCTATTGCATTAACACCCTTTTGGGCTTTTGGATTGCAAATCACACTATAATCCTCTTATGGAAAAGAAAATATGAAATAAAACCTTGCAATGAAATGAAAACCCTGTTTTCACTTACCTGTGCTGCAAATTTAGCACCACTTCCTTCAAACAACACTTCTACTTTGGTGGAAAATGTCAACAGGGTGACTGCTGTGAGAGCTTTCTCCTTTCCAACCAAACAGCTTTAGCATTAAAATAACTCAGTTTATGTCTTTTTTTGCAATTATAATAAATACGACCTGCACAATCTTCATTGTATGACCAATGTGATGACTTCATTGTCTGTCCCTTATTAAGCACTATTTCCTGGTCATCTTCGGCCATGATGGGCAGAAACCTCTGGAGTTGCGGGCCGAAGAGGATACAGACTGCACTGAGTGGGTGGAAGCCATTCAGCAAGCCAGGTACTGCAGCGAATGAAAGCTTTTAGCTGATTTTTGTGAGAAAGAAGCACCTTCAGCTTATTTAAGTTGCAGTGGCAGAACGCAGTAGTATTTCAGATAAACTGCAGCTGTGTCAGGAAACACTGAATGTTCTCATTAAATGATGTGTCATTTCTGTGGTTGCAGTTTTTCCATATGTAAAAAAGGAACAGACTTCAAGCTGTACAATTTAAAGGCACGAAAAGTCAAAGACTTTACAACTGTTGTTTTTGTTTTGTTTCCACCATCTTTAATTTTTTAGTGCAGTGCAGGCAGTGGTTCACTCTCAGGTCACCCACTAACACCCCCTATGTTTAAAGTTTACATCTCTGACTAATATTCTGTATAAATGAATAATTCATTTGTAATATTCTGTTGTAACGAAATGTTTACCGCAAAGAAATAGTAGAATTGTGCTGTAGTTTGAATCACTGCTTTCACTCCCTTTCACACCCCTTTGTCTTCATCTCTCTGTCAACATCCTTTATTCAGCTACTCTGACCTCGTCATCGAGCGGGAGGTGCTCATGCAAAAGTACATCCACCTGGTGCAGATCATGGAGACGGAGAAGGTGGCAGCCAATCAGCTCCGCACACAGCTTGAAGACCAGGACACAGAGATCGAAAGGCTCAAGACTGAGGTCAAAATCAGCATCATTCAATTAACACATGTGTAGTGCATAAGTATTCACCCCCATCATACATCTCCACATTTTGTAGTGTTATCACCTGGAACTGAAGTAGACTTAATAGGAATTATATATTCACCATCTATTTTTAAGGAACTTCTATATAAGTCACCCTTTAATATATATTCACCCCTTATTTTAGTCTGATGAGGTTTCCTGTATTTCACCTTAGGTTTTGGCCCTGAACAAAGCAAAGGAGAGAATGTTACCTTGTCATTCCAATCAAGAAGAGGATGACCCTGATATAAAGAAAATAAAGAAGGTAAGTAGTTTAAATTCTCTGGAAATGTTGTGACTATACTACAGATCCATCTGTAATCAGATATTTTTCAGTTGGTGAATCTCGTATTAGTGCCACCGCTAGGGAAATGAAAGTCAAAGACAACTTTATTATCATTCTGCATAACACAACAAAATGAGGTAGTGATCCTTTTCATTGCTTAAAAATAAAGAGACACTTAAAAAAAAACCATGTACATGGAAAAACATGCAAACGTAATGGAGAAAAACCAAAGACCACGATATGCTAGTGCAATAAACCAGTTTTGTTCTTAAGACATGTTATTTGGAATGAAAGCAGAAATAATGGTTAATAGTTGTTATTTATCTCAGAATAACATCAGAGAGGTTAGGTATGAGAGTAGCTTTGGTGAAGCATTTCATAGCGTCGTATAGTATTGTATAGTATAGTGTAGTATAGTGTAATATAGTATAGTATAGACTTATTGTTGTGAGTCTCATGGGTTTTAATGTTAAAAAAATATTAAAAATGTAAAATTCATAATGACCTACTAAGTTTATGGTGCTTGTAGATACAAAGCTTCATGCGTGGCTGGCTTTGCCGGAGAAAGTGGAAGATCATTGTCCAAGACTATATCTGCTCACCCCATGCTGAAAGCATGAGGAAGAGGAACCAGATTGTCTTCAACATGTTGGAGGCTGAGACCGAATATGTGCTCCAGCTGTCCATCCTGGTGAACTGCTTTCTGCGGCCACTCAGGATGGCTGCCAGTTCCAAAAAACCTCCAATTGGTCATGATGATGTTAGCAGCATTTTCCTCAATAGGTATATACATTCCATAAACCAGCCATGGTAAAATATGCTAGTCTCATATTATGCTCAGTATAGCTTGACATTGTCCTTACATTTATCAGAAGACACCGTTGATAGTGATATTACTCTAAAACAACATTCTAATCTAACCTTTTTTTCCCAAGTGAAACTATAATGTTTCTTCATGAGATATTTCACCAAGGCCTAAAAGCAAGAATTGCCAATTGGCCAAGATTAGTTTTAGGTAAGTGCCATTTGCTCCTTATTGATCTTTTTGCAGCTCAAGCACATACAATTGAATGTTCACTACAGGCCAAAAGAATTGAAGCAAATTAAAAAATAACCATGAAAGGAGATGTTTTAAAAGAGAGCATTATTGTGCTATCTGTGTTACTGCAGCACTATCATATACACCATATTCTCACATTCAGATACTCAGTTGTGTCAAATTAGTAGTTTGTGAATAATTTAGAAAAGTGGTCAAGGGACTGTTATCAACAAAGACTTTCAACAGAGGTTTTCCTGATATAATACATAAAAGTGAGAGCAGATCACTGCACAGAATATTTTGGGAAAACTTCTTTATTTAAACTACTTATTGCTTATTGCTACTTATTTATTGCTACAACAATTCTCTCAGCTATTGCATTCATTAATAGAACTCAATGAACAATGAGCTCAATGAACGTGATTTAGGATTCACTAAAATTTAATGTTAATCTATCTCTATTCATAATCTTTGTCACTTTTTAGCTGACCTCTTTGATATATTGCTGCCGATGTTAAACATCTACCAAGAATATGTGCGGAACCACCAGTACAGTCTTCAGGTTCTAGCTAACTGCAAGCAGAACCGGGACTTTGACAAGCTACTGAAGCAGTACGAGACCAATGCTGCCTGTGAGGGCCGAATGCTGGAGACATTTCTGACCTACCCAATGTTTCAGGTGCACATCCTTGAATGAGACAAATCATGGAAATATTTGCTTTGATTTTTTTTTTTACCTTTTGGACTATGTTAAAATATGACTTAACTATTAAATCTCACTGTGTTCCAGATTCCTCGATATATCATCACTCTGCATGAGCTGCTTGCCCATACTCCCCATGAGCACGTAGAACGCAAGAGTCTGGAGTTTGCCAAGTCAAAACTGGAGGAGCTGTCCAAGTATGCAAAATTTTATTTCAGTATGATGGCTAAGCTCTTGATAATTATGTAACTGGGATTTTATTGTATAAAATTACAGATTTATCAATTCTGCTGAGCTGCGATCAAATTAATCCTGACTCTCATATCATGTACTCTCATGTACCATATGCCAAAGTGCATTTTCTGAGGAATTGTTTTGAAAAAGATATGGGTTTGGGTTGTGCATGTCACTCAGGCTTTTAACCAGTTACACGTCCCTTTAGTCTTATCTTGAATTTTGAATGCTGATATTGACAATTGGAAATATTTAACCCCAAGGTGTTATAACCCCATTGTTCAGTTATACAGGGCAAGCGATTTTTTTGTTCATTTTCAGAATGATGCACGATGAAGTGAGTGACACTGAGAACATCCGTAAGAATCTCGCCATTGAGCGCATGATTGTGGAGGGCTGCGACATCCTCTTGGACACCAGCCAGACCTTTGTACGGCAAGGTGAGTCACACAGAGTCGCTTTTTTTCCCAAAAGTTCTATCATGTCAGTGTATGAGCCATGATTACCTCCAGATTTATATGCACACTATTATTTAATCTGATGCCAATTTCATAGTGTTTTCTAATGAGACTAATTAGATTGAGTCTTGCGTCTCCTTCACCAACAAAGTGCTACCCCTTTTTTTTATTTAGATTAGATTTTATTAATTTCCATCATTCTCCTCAGTAAACTGATCTCTTCTTTCAGGCTCTCTGATTCAGCTGCCTTCAGTGGAAAGAGGCAAACTGAGCAAAGTGCGCCTGGGCACACTGTCGCTGCGCAAAGAGGGCGAGCGCCAGTGTTTCCTTTTCACCAAACACCTCCTGATCTGCACCCGCACCTCCAGCGGCAAGCTGCATCTGCTCAAAGTGAGTTGCATGGGATGTGCACACATATGCATCCAGGTTATTGGAAGTTTGACCCCCTTTTTTGCCATAAAATGTTTCTGTTTGAATACATACTGTTGGTTGCTATACGACATTAAAGGTGGAAAAAGATTTGACATGGTTTATTTTGGTTTAATTTTTTTACATCACAGAAACCTGTAATTTTATATACACTGTGTGTAGTTACAAAAACTGAGGAATATAAGTCTGGACACGTCAAAGGCTCTGTCCTGGGAGTTTAAGGGGTTAAAAGCATGGTATGCTTTGCAGGATAATGACACAGCACTTGCTTTTTTTTTTTCTTCTCAATTTATAGCAAGGAGGCACTCTGTCTCTGATAGAGTGCACCCTCATTGAAGAGCTAGATGCCAATGATGAAGACTGTAAGTACTCTTAAATTAAGATTAATTTAATCAATGTTGAAGACAAAGCTTAAGCAATTTGATTTTGTGGGGTTATTTTTAGTATATGTGCATTGTAGGAGGCTTACAATGAAGGCTGACAGTATAAGTGCAGATTTCAACAAAGACGTAAAACTTAAAAAAAAATAAAAATAAAGCTGACTAAGGATTGCAGTGTCTTATGCTGCTACATACTGTGATTGTAATGTGAAATGTATTTACAGTTAGTTTTATAAGAAACCTTTTCCAGCATTACTGATGGAAATCCTAGTTTTCTTCATCACCTCTCCCATTACAATCATTTCTGATATACAGTATACAAATTATATTTATATCGCATTTCATTGTTATTTTAGAACAAGAAGCAGAAGCTGAAGTGTTTTTATTCCTTTTATACCACAGCAATTTGCCGATTATTTTTTTAGTTGTTAATGAACAATACATCATACATTTTAACCATTTATAGTCACAATTAATGTTGAAGGTTCATTCATGTTAGCAGCTATAAACAGTGGTTAGGCAGAAAAAAATTTAAGCGTGTCATGCTACTGACAAAAAAAAAAAAAAAACACGCAAAGCCCACAGACCTCTGCCCTTTCACTTTCCTGTGGCAAAAACTTAAAGTTACAGCTTTACCTCTGACACTGGAGACTCCTTCCAAAAATTCTAAATAAATACCTCCTTACAGAAGCTTTACCATATCAATGAGTAGACATTTTTCTTTGTTAAATAACAGATGTTTTTTAATCTGTTTATGTGAAGCATCCACCACACAAGTCCCTGTGAATTAGTTATTACTATAGAAAGATAGCAACAAGCACTACTGTCAGAGCAGCTGTTCCAGAAAATGAATCAACACTGTCTGACCAGTGAGTGTTATAATCAGTGCTGTGGTATAATCATTAATATAAAATAACTTCCAAAATGACTTTTGTGTCATAAAAATAGAGAGTGTCATGTTTTGTGAAACTCCCGTTTGGCACTTGTGTTCCATTGTAAGCCTTCTTGGGAAGTACTGAATAGAAAAGTACTATTAGTACTATTATTAAGTACTATTAGCCATTAGTAGATGCTTGAATTATGGATTTTTTGCCTTTTAGATACTGCCGCAGGTCAGGGCTTTAGTCATTTAGAGTTTAAGCTGCTGGTCGAGCCAGCTGATGGGCCGTCCTTCTCAGTAGTCCTGCTAGCACCATCTCGCCAGGAGAAAGCTGCCTGGACCAGCGACATCAGCCAGGTAGGCCTCAGTGTATGCTGCTTTGGTTAACTTTGAGTTAAAAACAAATCACAAGCTAACTATTGCCAAATATAAACCACATCAAAACATAATTTACCTTTGAATGAATTACAGTCTTGCATGTTTTTTAAATAATTTTTATAATTTGAAAGACAGCTGGACTATGGTGTGTACACAAATACAGAAATAAAGCTCATGAAAATCTTCTCAAAACTGAGTGCCAAGGACATAAGCAGTTGGATCTCTTGAGTGCTGTGTGTTTTTGTAGTGCAAGCGAGGTTAAAGCTCTGGGGAGCCCAAGCTACTTGTTTTGTTTTGGGCTTGAGGGTGTTTCCAGCTCCTCCCTTCAGCTGCAGTATTCTCACTGGACCCACAACACGCTGCGGTTTTACACCTTCCTCAGCCATACTAATATACCATATACCAATATACCACATATAGCATTAATTGTAGCAAAAAGGAAAGTATGTATAGATGGGGCTGTTAGCATGGTAAACCACATGGTAAACCAATGGATAAGTGTTACTTATTACTATACATTGGTGAATTGCCTTTATATTTTAAGTAGATGCTCCTGGTTAGCTTTTCTTTTTTTTTTTTTTTTTTTTTAAACCACTCTAAAACCTTAATAAATGTCAATCGTAAAAGAAGTCAAAGGAAGGTTGGTGTAGTGACAGCAAGTTTGAATTCCGTCACACATGACATCTGTTTTCTGTCTTACTAATCTCACATTAAAATGAACAATTTTACAGTATTCTGGTTTCACAAGTTTTATATTTAAACATTGTAGCATTGTTTCCAGCAATATTATGGTAGAGAATATTATGGTAAGTAGGAAGTGAAACTGTAAAAAGTTAAATATAAATCATTTTTCTTCCTGTTTTTGGGTTGTTCTCACAGTGCATCGATAATATTCGCTGCAATGGCCTTATGACCAGTGTTTTTGAAGAGAACTCCAAGGTCACTGTGCCTCACATGCTCAAGTAAGATGCTCAAGTACAATGCAATGGCATTCTTTTCAGGAAATGATCACATGGCTAGTGAATGAAGGCTGAAGTGGATCAGTCAAAGCTGTATAATTGTCAGCTGATAGCTTTCATTAATTATTAGCAACAATGTATTTGCATGACATGCATGTGTCATATCACGCAATTGTTTCTTTACCAATATCAGCACATCTTGTTTTATTCCTCTTATACCATAGCAGTTTGTCAACGATTACATTTTTAAAATTAATTAAAGAATAACACAACATGTTTTTTATTCATTTATAGTTATATTTAATGTTGTGGAACATCTGTGATAAAGCCTGGTGGTATACAATATATTTTTAAATGTACATCATATACAATTTCCTGGAAGTTGATTGCATGATAATTTAATCTAATAGCAGCATGTACAAGTAAAACAGGAGGGGTCTAAGTATCAATCCCTGAGGAACTCCATGAACAATATTATTCCCTTTTGATACACAGGCACCAAGGCTAATTCTTCCACATGAATATGATGTAAATCACTGTTCCACATAGACCAAATGACATCTCAAGAGAATTTTGTATATGTTCAGGAATATACTGTGCGCTATACTGTCAAAATCTGCACACAGGTTTTAAGTACTTATGTACAGTTTTCTGTCATTATTAAAAGTTTTTGCATGACTTTAACTTGCTCTTTAACTTGATTTACTGTATGAAGCAAAATTGTGAAACACAATATCACAATATCAAAAACACAATAAAAAGTCAATATTCTCCTACAGGTCAGACACACGATTGCACAATGATGATGTGGATATTTGCTTCAGCAAGACACTCAACTCATGCAAGGTGCCACAGATCCGCTATGCCAGCGTTGACCGTCTGCTGGAGCGGCTCACTGACCTCCGCTTCCTCTCCATTGACTTCCTCAACACGTTCCTGCACACATACCGCATCTTTACCACTGCAGCTGTGGTAATGGACAAGTTGAACGACATCTACAAGAGGCCTTTCACCTCCATCCCCATCAGGTCAGGCCTCACAGATGGAGTGGGGGTTTTTATTGCACAAGTATTTACCCCCATTGCTGTGAAACCTTTAAATTGCTGGTGCAACTAGTTGCCATCAGAAATCACATAAATCACCTGTGTGCAATTAAAGTATCACTAATGTATCTAGCATCCTGTAGACCAAGGAGCTACCAAAACAAATCCAGGAGAAAGTTCTGGGAAAGTATCAGTTGGAGTTTTGTTATTAAAAAATAGCGTAAATGTGAACATCCTGCAGAGCAACATTAAATCCATTATTAAAACACCACCATGACTCTGCCTAGAGGAGGATGTTCATCAAAGGTCAGTGACTGGTAAGGAGGGCACTAGTGAGAGATGCAACCAAGGGTAACTCTGAAGGAGCTGAGAAGGTCCATACCTCAGATCAGAGAAGCTGTTTGCAGGATAACTATAGTCCAGAAACTCCACAATGCTGGGCTTTATGAAAGTGAAAATCTTGTTTGATGTTTGTCAAAAGGTATGGTGGAAACTCGGAAAATATTTGGAAAACATATTTGGCCGTGGCACAAAATGCTCCATTTGCCAGAAACCCAACACTGCTCATCACCCTAAGAACAACATCCCTGCAGTGAAGCATGGTGGTGGTAGCATCATATTAAGAGTTATGCTTGGCGTCTTTTACTCTTGCTTCTCTGGCTAATGCTCTCCTTGCCTGGTCACTGAGTTTTGGTGGACAGCCTCCATTAGGCAGTCATTGTTGCTCTATAATATTTCCATTTTTTAAAAAAGATTCAGTGGTACTCTATGGGATGTTCAATCTTTGGGATATTTTGTGTAGACCTATGACATATAATCCCAGTTAAATCCATTTTAGTTCCAGGTTGTAACACTACAAAATGGTGAAAAATTCAAGGCGGGTGAATACTTATGCAATGCACTGTACTTGTACATAAAGTTTTGTAAACCCAAAAAACTGTGTTTGAATTGTAATGGTAGTGTGTGCAGTAAATTGAGCTGTAACCCAAACCCTCTCACTTCCTCCCTGCTCCACTATCACTGCCATTTACAGGGTTCAGTACCACTCATCTGACCGTTTGTCCATCTCCTCCATCTGTCCAGACTACAGCCTGAAGATCACAAGGCTTTCCCTGGACCAGTCTAAGTAAATCTATCATGCCTCTATGTTTCTCCTTCTCCTCCTGTCACTCATCCCATCCTCATTCTCTTATTTCACACTTGTGTATCTTCTTGTGCATCATAGCTAATGACCTCAGTCTCTTAATTATATACTAATTTTGGTGCTGTGTATGCCTACATCATCACAGCAACCATAAGGCTCTGTGTTAAACTCCTAGGGATTCTAGGGATTCCCTGGCTTCAGCACAGTCATTCAACACAAACATGCTGTTTTTGGAATAAATCCACCATGCTTCTTGCTTCAGTGAAAACAGTGTTGCTATGTATTTATTAATCTCTCTGCTTTTCTCCCTACCTTCCTCTCTCTCTCTCTACACCTCTGCACCTCTTCTGATCTCCCAGGTCTCTAGAGCTCTTTTTTGCCACTAACCAGAGCCCATGGGGCAATGAGCTCCTGAACAACAAGTCCCCCCGACTGTCACGCAAGTTCTCTACACCTCCTCCTCTCTCAATCCCTTCCCGGACATCTTCACCCATGCATTGCCGTAAACTGTCACTCAGTTCCCCTGTAAGTGGGGGAAAAGCCATGGCTCTAGATCTCTCTGCCTCGTCCTTGGCGGTCAGTAGTCCCACATCCACCTGCAACCCCATGATCTCTTCTCCACCGCCCAACTGTACTAAGGCTCCACTGGACCTGAGCAAGGGCCTCAGTTCACCAGAGCTAGGCTCCACCACACCAGAGGAAGGTGGGGAACTCCCACGTATTGATGCTTTCTCTGGCAAGCTGAGAAGGAGCGTTAAGCGAAGTAAGTAATGTGAAAATTTGTATAGATGCTCATCAGCGGGTGCTTTTTCCGCTGCCCATTCAAAAACAAGAACTGACCCAATAAGGAACACACTGACCTTAGGATTATTATTACTTTTATAGTTTAGTTTTCCACCAAATTTTACAGGTATAGTCATTGTAAAAGTGAATGCATCACCACACTGTGTTTATTGTTAATTCCAAAATAGAAGAAGTACTTGGATTAACTTTGTCCTTATCTTCTTATGTGATTGGCCGTTTGGTTACCCAACCTGCACTGGCTTAGAAAAGATTAATGTCTGGGTCGCCTCATTAGCCCCATAACCTCCATTTTCAAATAATCCTAACAACAATACACTTAACCACAATAAACAATAAACCATCTGGTGTTCCTAACTGACTCACTTACCATAATCAGATGAAAAAGAATTTCAAGAGATATCACATGCGCATAGTGTAGGCCGCATCATATTAATACTGTTTGCATGTCCTCGCTGCAAACATTGCAAATGAAAAAGTGGAGTTATATTTAACAATGAACACAGCTATATTCAGACACGCACAGAGACACAGTATGTATCCTTAAACACAGCTTAGAAAAGGGCTGTTCTGCAGTCTTACATGGTGTGAGGACTGAGGTTCCTCTTTGTCCCAAGAAGAAAATGATGTCTAATTAAATGTAGATGGCTCAGGTTCAGGTCTGGGATGGCTGCCTGGGTGTCTTTTCTTCATTTCAAGCCTCAGGGATTGGAGAAACTGAGGGCAGCAGTGGTATCCCTAATTAGATATTTTTTACTTCACTGTGCCATTTGCTCTGCTGCCACCAGGAGGACAAGAGTATATTTTCACATTTTACTTTTACCTTTTAAATTAAAATTTAAAACTATTTTCTCCCTAGTACTCTTATGAACCATTTCACACAATATGTACATTTTTGAATATGTTTTGGCAATCTAGCCTGCCTGTGTTAACTGTGTAATACTTAGTTATCCCTAAATAACACAGAAGAGTCATTTTAATAAATAAGGTTATTTTGTGTCCTGACAGATTTCTTAGAGTCTTTGTCATTTGACAAGTTCATCCCAGAGACACCTACCTCTGTTGAGTCAGGAGACTTATCTCTGTGCAGCTTGCCCTCTACCCCTTCCTCTACCCCACGACACCCACGTTACAGACAGCCAGGAGGTAAAAGATTTAGCATTTCTCAATAATATTTTATATCTGCGATGCTTTAATAGTGACATTTTCAGTGCATGTACACACACAACTGTTCAGTATGGCACCAGTGATAAAATCAACAGTACCAAGCTATGCACAGCGCCATTATATTTGTTTTTTGCTGTTTAATGACAACCTCCATCTCCTGCTGGGATCTGACAGGTCAGTCCATGGAGAATTTGCGCTGTACAGTGTCTCCTGCCTCCGCCTTTGCCATCGCCACAGCAGCAGCTGGACATAGTGGCTCTCAAGGTCAGACAGTACTTATGAGCTTACATCTCCATTACAGCTCCATTCCAAATCTCTCACTGGGCCATGTCCAACATGAAAAGGTCCCAAAGGGCAGCTGGCATTTGTTTAAAAACCTTTACAATGTATACACTGCGTTCCACATTATTATGCAAATTGTGTTTAAAGGTCATAAAGGTCATTTTTTTGTCTGTCAGTTTAA
>CM075019.1:6940537-6971661 GCA_037576675.1 Pangasius sanitwongsei | reverse complement strand
AGAACTATCATTTTTATAGATTATTTAGGAAAAAGAGAGAAAAATTACATTTGCATAATAATGTGGAACGCAGTGTAGTGGTAAAGATACTATTCTTTATCTTTATGTAAGAAACTATTCTGATACTTTAAAGAAAAGATCTTAATTTATCTGTACAGGATTTCACTAATCCAGGTCATTTTGAATGTCTAGTAGTAATCAGTTAGTTCTGAAAATGTTTACTCCAGCATCTGGGATTAGTGGTGAAATACACTATATGGCTAAAAGTATGTGACATCAGACCATCACATACCTATGTGGTTCTTCCTCAAACTGTTGCCACAAAGTTTGAAGCACACAATTGTATAGGATGTCTTTTTATGCTGAAGCATTACAGTTTCACTTCACCGGAACTAAGAGGCCCAAACCTGTTTCAGCATGACAATGCCCCATGCACAAAGTGAGCTTTATGAAGACATGGTTTGCCCAGGTTAGTGTGGAAGAGCTCGAGTGGCCTGCACAAAACCCTGACCTCAACAACACTGAACACCTTTGGGATGAACTGGAATGCAGTCTGCGCCCCAGGCCCACATGTGGGTGTGATGGTCAGGTGTCCACAAATTTTTGGCCATATAATGCATCTTCAAGATTATAATAGTCATTGTGTTCAGTCATAGCCTAATACTGCAAAAAAGTTTGCTACTCTCTCTCTCACTAGGTTTCACCAGTCCAGAGAAGTCATACGACAAGGAGTTTCTCATTCGCCGGGCCGCCACAAACAGGGTGCTCAACGTCCTGCGGCACTGGGTTTCCAAGCACTCGCAGGTCAGCTCCATATTCACCTCTATCGCCTATACATTTACAAAAAAAAGAAAGAAGTTTGATGTTACAAAATGATGAAACAGCTAAATACTTCTGGAGATGGAGGAGAAAAAAGAGAATAGTATGTTTAAATTCAAATTTAGCCAATAATAAAGTGCATATCGAGTAGGAAATTGACCAGGTAAAGCAACTTAATAACTGAGTCAAAAAGGTGAATCCCAGGACAATCTGATCTGAAGCAGGTAGTGACTGGAAAATATTTTTGAGTCCTGGGTTTAATTCTGAGCTTGGATTACTGTCTGTGTGGAGTTTCACATGCTTTCCCATGTCTGTATAGGTTTTCTCTGCATACTCCAGTTTCCAGTTTCACCTCTCAGAAACATGCCAGTAGGTGAACTGGCTACACTAAATTGCCCCTAGTGTGATTGTGTATGTGCAAGATGCCCTCTGATGGACTGGTGTCCCATCAAGGGTGTATTCCCATCTCGCATCCAGTGTTCCTGGGATAGGCCCCTGGATCCACCATGACCGTGACCAGGATAAAGCGAAATAATGTAACCGTTCATGAAGTCGTGAATGAATTGTCACTGGCGCATACATAGCTCTTGTCTCTAGGGCACTTGTGATACATCTCGGGGGTCATGATACAGTTGGGTGAGGTCAAAGTCAGAATCAGGACTAAGGAGCATTCTTGGTCAGCAAAGCAGCAAGAACTGGAATTGGTTAAAAACACCCCTAGAAGCTTGGCAAAGGTTAAATAGAGCTGATCAAATCTGATATACTCAGGGTTTCTATAATTA
The DNA here is from genome assembly GCA_037576675.1 of Pangasius sanitwongsei. Classification (NCBI taxonomy): domain Eukaryota; kingdom Metazoa; phylum Chordata; class Actinopteri; order Siluriformes; family Pangasiidae; genus Pangasius; species Pangasius sanitwongsei. Next base: position 6,970,060 of record CM075019.1, on the reverse strand, counting down.
GTCAGGATATAAAATGAGTGTTAGTGAGTCTTTAATTTATTATTATTTTATTTATTTATTCATTCATTTTTTTCCCTTTTTTCTTACTCCCCTGTGCATTTCCTGATGTGGAAGTATGGAGCCAACTGCATTGTAACTGAAGATCATGTACACCTTTATCCTTTTGTATTTTATTTCTTTCACTTTTCCTGCTCTCTTTTAAGGTTCCTCCTGTAACCCTTATTGCTATGGGGAATTGTTCTTCTTGATCACATTTCTCTTTAAATTCATGCTTTTAAATATTGTCATCTCTGAAAAGCCAATGAAGACACTGTTTTAAAAACAGTAGCTCAGCTCAGACTGTTCAGACTAGGCAAAAACAAGACTTTTCCAAAAGGAGGCTGAAAACAATTGGCATATACTGTATACTCCAGGTAATGAGCAATAGGTGTGCAGGGAATGAAAAGCCAAAAGGGTCAACAGGAAGTCCATTGCATACCTGAAGAGTGTGAGCATGTCTTATACATATGTATCTGCACAGCAGGTGAAAGATTTTTCTCTGTCATTCAAGCAGTATAACTTTCAAGTTTCCTGCAAATCCATTCGAGCAGTTTGAGTTGTCTGTTTCACTGAAAACTGTGTGTGCTGTGCTAAACTTATCTACTATTGTTACTTAAGTATGGCGCAGTTACTCCCTGGATTCTTATGCCTTATTCCTCTGTCAGAGTTGCTCTGCTCATCACCTTTATTCTACACATGGTAATGATTGCAGCAAAATGTCAACAGGCCCCCTACAGCTCTGCACCGCTAACACCACTCTCTATATGTGTCGGAACCACGGAAGGACATGACACTTTTTGTTTTTATCAAAACAACTGGCTTGGTGTTGCAATGAACGATGGGATTTTTCTCTGTTTTCAGGGTGTATTCCTGCCTTTTGCCCAGTGTTTCTGGAATAGGAGCTTACTGAAAAAGAAATGAATGAATAAATTAATTAATGTAATTTGTGTGTGTGTGCGTGCTGCACAGGACTTTGATATAAATGGTGAACTGAAGGCGGGAGTGATCACTCTGCTAGAGGAAGTGCTGAGGGATCCTGACCTGCTACCTCAGGAAAGAAAAGCCACAACCAACATACTAAGGTTGTACCAGAAGTCTCTGACCACTGACATTGCCTTTATGTAGTTCTATATCAGCATATATAGATTTTGTAGCCTTCATGTCATGTTGACTGTTATGTGTAAAATTCAAAACAAATAATAAATCTAGATTATTAAAATTAGTAGGTTTGACCTCTGAACCTTAAAGTCTCATTAGACCTTAATCTGTATATATAGATTGAAGCATCTTGAGGCACTGAGGCCATTAATCTTTGCAAGTTGCGAGATTTTTGCATTCCATCATCACAGATTCATAACTTCCAAAGTATATGTTGTTGTTCTTCTTCATTTGGCTGCTCCCATTTGGGGGGTGCCACAGCGGATCATTGGTCCGCATATTTGATTTGGCACAGTTTTTACGCTGGGTGCCCTTCCTGACGCAACCCTCCCCAATTTTATCCAGGCTTGGGACCGGCACTGGGAGTGCACCCCCTGGCTGCGAATCAAACCCAGGCCACGGCGGTGAGAGTGGCAAGGCCTAACCACTTGTCCTCCAGGGACCCTAAATTCCAAAGCATATAACACTCAGAAATGTGTGCTTTCCATTTTAAAGCTTTTTAAAGCTTTCTTAAGATTGCAATTGCTTATTTGCTCCTTTGGGCCCTGTGTGTTGCTGGGTTTCAGAGATTCACAGCTCCCTGCATTCATATGTTATTGCCATTGCCACATCAGCAGGGGCGAGAATCACTCATAAGGCTTTGCAAGACTATGTAGAAATGCAGTTCTGCCCTAATAAAATAGGATATAAGACTTCATGTTGAAATACCATTCCAACGACATATTCATTAAAAATTTAACATCCAACTTCATCCCATTTGCTAGTAATACATTTCTTCATCTTGGAAGACATACTACCAAAGTTTAATTGCATTTTACTGCATTTCTTTTCATTTTCATTTCATTTCATTGAATGTTTTTTTTGCTAAAAGTAAAATATGGGGACAGAGTGAAGGGACATTATAAAAAGTGTCTATAAAAGGACTGACAGGAGGCTCATGTAAACAGAGACCAGCTCCCCACATTGGACTGCAGTTCTGTTTCATCATCTCGTGTTCGAGATCCACCTATGCGAAGGGCATCCGTACCTGACCTCTGCAGAAACATCCAATTGCACCAAGTCTGGCTTTGACAGAAAGGAGCATGTGTCCAATGCCAGGTAGAGGCACGCCCCTTACCTGAGTGCGTAACGGACCTGTATGCACTACTCTTCCTTGCTGACATTCGCTTCTCGCAACCTCTGGTTTATTTTGTGCTCACAGCTCGCTGGATTACTGACTTGCACATTTTGTCTGCAGGAGTACATATCCCTTGGATCAGCCTCCACCAGACGTGTTTGTCTTGCTAGCCAGGTTAGCTGTGTTACTCACTGCAAGCCGCCCACACTCGCAATACTTATTAGGCTGCCCGCCTCCGGACTCAATTGAGCTCTGTGTTTCGCCGCCATGGTGCATTCTAAACCAGCTTTGGCTTCCACCAGGGATAACCAGCCACGTGACGATGCAGGCCTTCTAGAGGGTTTGGAGGACAAGGACACCTTCTTTAACTCCCCAGGCTAATGCCCCGCTGCCTTACCTCTTCGAATTTTGTGAGCGAGCGGTCGCTTGCCTCAATATCAAATGGCCGCTCTACAAAGTGCCACTGACCAAGAGAGGGATGTTTATGATGGGAAAGTCCTGGGACCCCTTCCCGGACTGACAAAACAGCTCCCCACGTGTGGCAAGCACATGAAATACTGCTGGGGAGACTTGAGGTTAAGGATATGGTGACTCTCGGCACGGCATGACATTGAGCCCACTATCGCCTTAACCCCTTCCAAGGTGGCCTGCCTGTTCCCCCCAAGCCCACTCTCCCCAGTAAAATGGACTGTTTTTCTGCGTCCATTCACCAGGCCTTTTATAAGGCCTCACCACTGACTGTCATAGCCCTCATGGAGAAAGGGTGTCCCTCACCCTCGCCCTGGAAGGAGATTGTCACTATTAATGACCTTGTCCTCGGTAATGCACACCAAGCCATCCAGGTGAGCGGGCTTCTATGGCCCTCTCGATGGTTGGAGAGCATGCACTCTAGCTTAATCTGTCGGGTCTCCCAATAGTGAGAACGGCATCGCTTTGATGCAACAGTGCTGTGATGATAAAAAGAAAGAGGATGAGGCTTTCAAGTTGTGCTTACCGAGAAAATCTGTGTCATGCCAGGCCTCCACTGTGTGGCCACATAATCGCCCTGCCACAGGACGCCATTTCCAGTATGCCAACAGAGCAAAGTCTCATAACAAGCCACCAGCTCAGCAGGGTAATCCCCCTTCTGCCAAGCACCGGGGGAGAACGTCCTTCGCCGCGGTTGCAGCCAAGAAAGCCCCTAACCCCACTCCCACTGACTCTAAACGGAAGCGGCTGGCCTGATGCATGGCTTCAGGGGGCTTTGAGTCCATGTTCCCGGGCAGCCAGCCCTCTGGACTCCAGTTTTGCCCTCCTAGTTCACCTGTACAAGAAAAGGAGGCTTTCTGTCGGTGGGGTCAGCCCCACCACCCTGTGTTCGTAGTGGCTTCACTCTTCCCAGTGTTGCCCAGTGTGTGTTCCCCCTCCCAGCTCATGTTGAGGGGCATCCACGTATCAAAGGGGAATTCAGTGAGAAAATGTGCACAAGCAGTGTCACCACACAGCTCCCTACCCATAGCTCTCACACATTCAATAAAGGCTTCAGCCCCAGTGTTCTCTAAACACAATCAATTTAAATCAAATGTGAATCAAATGTGTTCATTACCGAGAGACAACATCTCCTGGCAGCCCCACATGTCGACCCCAAGTTGTCCGCTAGATGGTGCCGTTGTATTACAAATTAACTACTTCGCCACATTCGCAGCTCTGAGTGATTCTCTGGTTCAGATGGGAAATCTCGAGAGTCACATAATAGCCTGGCAGTCTGTGTCGGCCCCCAAGTGGGTGATTCGGACTTCAATTTGCAAAAAACCCTGTGTTTCAGCTGAGTTATCTCTACTCATACAGAGGAGAGCTCCACTCACGTTCTGAAAGAGGAAATCTCTTGCCTTTTCCCATATAAGCATCTATCCCCCGCACAGGAATTTTCTTTGTTTTGCCTACCATAGCATACATTACACATTCACAATTTTTATTTTTGGCCTCTCACTGAGTGTGAGAGTGTTCTGTCTGTGTTCACAGGCAGGTTTAGCCCTGCTGAGAATGATGGGTCTCAGGATCCTAACATATATAGGCGATTGGCTAATTATAGCTGATTCCAGAGAGAAAGTGGTGCACAACACTCATCTGGAGCCGAATTCAATAACTATGCGCACGTCACAAGAGCGCATTCTTTCCCTAATGAATTGCATCTCACAGTTCAAGGAGGGGGTGAGGGTACAATATTGCACATGTCTCAGACTACAGGGTCTTATGGCATTAGCTATTCAGGTTTTGCCTCTGGGCCTTCTGAGAATGAGAGCATTCATGAAGTGGGTTTTATGCCTCCAACTCAGCCCTTTACGTGATCTCTGCTGCTCCATCACAGTGATGCACTTGTGCTCAGCAGCCCTGAGCCACTGGAAGAATGCAAAGTTTTACCTTCATGACACCCCCCTCGGGGCGGTTATGTTGTGAAAAGTGGTAACGACAGATGCGACCTCAACAGGGGTGAAGCAAGCGAGCTTCGCTCAGCCCATATAAATTATTTGGAGCTCATTACAGTTTGGAAGGCTCTGAAACATTTGGCTTCCAGCATCATGTGCTGGTACGCTGCGGCAATACCACGGCTGTAGCACATATCAATCGCCAATGAAGGATGCACTCCCCCAAGCTTCATGCTCTAGCTCACAGGCTTTTCGTATGGAGTAGGTGGCACTTTCTATCGTTTGGTCAGGCAACCATAGATCTCTCCGCCTCGCGCGAAAACACCCATTGTCCTATGTTCTTCTCGCTAAGGGACAGGGACACACCCATCAGCGTGGATGCACTAGCCCATCCGTGGCCCAACGTGCTGCTCTACACATTCCCTTCCCTTTGCCTAATAGCCCCCACTATGGCCAGGGTGAGAGTTCAGAGCCTGACCCTCATTCTGGTGGTGCCCAGGTGGCCCAAAGCACCATGGCTGGTAGAGATAATTCCTGTTTTGTATGCTTACCTGTGGCCCCTCCCATTATGCACAGACTTCCTGTCTCAGGCGAACAGGGAAATCTATCACAGTCACCCAGATATGGTGGGCAGTGGGCCTCCCACCATACAGAGTGCCAGGGCCTCCTCCACACGCTCCCTATATGACTGTAAGTGGCGTGTGTTCGAGGAATGGTGTGATGGGTGCTGGCTGAGATCATATCACTGTTTGGTTTCGGATGTTTTATGCTTTTTGCAAGACTTTATGGATGGTGGTAAATCCTTTTCCACTATTAAGGTCTACTTAGTGGCTATTGCTGCATGCCTTGTTGGGTTCAATGGCACGACAGTGGGACAACACCCCCTCGTTCACAGGTTCCTGAAGGGTGCTCGCCGTTCCCTTCCAGTCACTAGAAGAGCTGTTCTGGAGTGGGACCTCTCCATGGTGCTGGAGGCTCTGTCTCAACAGCCTTTTGAGCCCCTGGGAGACATTTCCCTAAAGCTTCTGTCCGTTAAGACAGATTTTCTCCTGGCCCTGGCTTCAGCTAAATGTGTCAGTGGTTTACATGCACTCTCTGTTCATCCCTCGTGCACTAAATTCTGTCTCAGTGGAGATAAGTTTTTTCTTAGGCCCAACTTGGCCTTTATGCATAAATGCTTCCCAGCAATTACCTGTGAGGTGATTGAGCTTTCCGCTTTTCACCCACCTCCCTTCTCCTCTGCGGAGGATCAGAGGTTGAATGCTCTGTGTCCTGTGCATGCCCTTCGGGCCTACATAGATAGGATAGGACCAGCCCTTTCAGGAGGAGCAACCAGCTCCATTTCCAGACTTGGTGCAATTGGATGCTTCTGCAGAGGTCAGGTATGGATGCCCATAGGTGGATCTCTCCACTCGATGTTTCAGAGAACCAGGGTTGCGGACAGTAGCCTATTGTTTTCCCAGCCACATAGTACACTTGTGCTGATTCCATTTTTTATCATGTTTTGCAAACTTTCCAGGTTATTTGTACTAGTAAAAAAAAATTAAAAAAAACTGTTGCACATAAAGCTAAAGCTAACATGACAAACAACTCCTGCATGACCCCTGCATGAAGTTCCTTATGAAATTAAAACACATTCTCTAAGCTTCTCATGTGAAAAGTGATTATTTTGGAGGTGTCAGTGATCCTTACATCCAAATGCTGTGAAACTCAATGGAGACAACATGGAAAGTCACAAAAGAAGGGCAACATATACTTATGCAACATAGCCCAAAGTGGCATCTACAATTCCTGTATCCAGAGCTACACTGATATTAAAATATGCTTTTTTTCTACTTCAGTGCCCTTTCTCAAGAAGAACCAGATGACACGCAGCTTAAAATCAAAGATGTTCTCCAAACGGTGAGCAAAGTCTGTGCGCTTCACTCTGAATTAGTATGTATATTGATTGTTTATTGTGAAATATTGAGCTAAAAAGCTTATGTCCTTGTCAGCCAAGCCACAATCAAATAAAGAATCAACGCTAGCTCCTCCTCGCTATTTCATCTGTAGGTAGCTACATTAGCTCAGTATAAATCATTATATAATTGGTGAATAGATCTTCTAGGCATAATAGCTATAGCTTAGTATTTCCTAATAGCTGAATTAGTATAGATTGTTTATTTTCAACTCCTACATATTGTACATACACTGCTATATACTGTATGTGTTTTTGTTTGTGTGTCTGTGTTCTTAGGCTGAATACCCCAGAATGGAGTGTTTTGAGTCTCTGTCTGCCATGGAGCTGGCTGAGCAAATCACCTTACTGGACCACATTGTGTTCAGAAGTATTCCCTATGAGTGAGTACCTTTCAACAGATCCTGCTAAACAGTAGTAAATAGAAAATGAATAAGATTTGTGTATTCTGTCTGTACGCCTGTAGACCTCTCTCAGAAGATTGATAGAAAGATACAGAAAGAGATGGCATAAATGGGACAACAGGGCTCAGGTGTGCCATGTTAGTCAGTATCCCTTTATCTCATCCCCAAACATTTCCCTCACAGTGTAGACCCATGCTGAACTATGCCTGAACTATGTACTCCTCCAGTACTACAACCACGACATGAGCATCATACATGACTACATTTTTAGAAAAATAAAAGAATTTTCAAGAGTTTTGGATTATTAAGGGTTGTTAGGTTTGTTAAGTTCTACTTGGAACCTTTTCTGATAGGGAAACACCCTTATATCAGTTCTCCACCACAGCTTGCCATGATTCTGCCACCATTTAGAGCCTAGGACTATCTGCATCCTGGTCCAGTGTGTATCCTAGACTAAAAGTTACACATGTAACTTTCCAATTACTTAACTCTACCCATGACAATAGAAGTTTTATGGAGGTACCACTGGTGACTTGATGGGCACAAGTAGTAAAATACTACTTAAAATTATATATAAAAAAAGAAACTGAGGCTGAGTTTCTATCTCTAAAGGAAAGAAAGAAAGAAAGAAAGAAAAAAAGAAAGAAAAAAGAACCCTTTCGGTTTAGGTCATACCCACTCTGGGTTTAAATCTGGATACAGATATGGATAAGGATAGTGGCATTTCTTTCTATACCTAGCTATCATAGAACCTTGTTCTGCACATTTTAGTGTTTTTGATTATCTAACACACCCATTTCAGGAACACCAACTCAGGAAGAGCTGTTACTTAGCTGATTAGCTTATGTGGGTGTGTTCGAGAAGGGAAAACACTAACTTGTGCAGCACAGGGGTACTCCAGGCCAGGTTTGGGAACCTGTGAGCTATTGTGACATCTCTGTTGAACTATTATAATATGCCTGTTGCTTCCATCAGGGAATTTCTTGGCCAAGGATGGATGAAAGTGGACAAAAATGAAAGAACTCCATACATCATGAAGACTAGTCAGCACTTCAATGATGTAGGCAAGCATAGAAAACAAATCAAAGATTTAAAACACTCGAGCAAGTTTGATTGTATTCTTTCAGCTAATATTCTCTCTCTCTCTCTCACACACACACACACACACACACACACACACACAGATGAGTAATCTGGTGGCATCTGAGATCATGTCCCACACAGAGGTGAGCTCCAGGGCCAACTCAATTGAGAAATGGTTGGCAGTGGCCGATATCTGTCGTTGCCTCAACAACTACAACGGAGTGCTGGAGATCACGTCTGCTCTCAATCGCAGTGCCATATACAGACTGAAAAAGACCTGGGCTAAAGTCTGCAAGCAGGTACCGTGGCATGCAAAGGTTAAATAACCTCATTTTAATACTATGAAATTTGAAAACCTTTCCAAGGAATAGGTATAGAAAATATTGGTTATTAAAGGTTTAGTTCATTGTGAAAGAATGTAACGATTTTGACTATTATAACATAAATGCAATGTTGGTGGGTTAACTGCATTTTTCCTTCATTAGACTAAAGCACTAATGGACAGGCTGCAGAAAACAGTGTCTTCTGAAGGAAGATTTAAAAACCTAAGGGAAACCCTGAAGAAGTAAGCTTGTAATTTCTACTTGGCATTTTTGCATAAGCTGTGATGTTTCTAGAATAATGTATAATTTTTTTTTGTTTACCGCCCACAGCTGCAATCCTCCATGTGTACCATATTTGGGCATGTACCTAACAGACTTGGCATTTATTGAGGAAGGTACACCAAATTTCACAGAAGAGGGGCTGGTCAATTTCTCCAAAATGAGAATGGTGGGTCTAAAGCATGCTTTTCGCCAAACATTTCTTTCAGTTTCCAAGTTTGTATGTATAATATACTATATATTAGTAATATGTAAAAACCAAGAAATAGCAAGCTAGCTAACACTCAGCTATTATACATATTGTGTAAAACAGCAACCATGTTTGGTAGCAAACTATCTAACATTAGGCTAACTTACATTGTGTAAACACATAGCCAAATTTGCTAGCAAGACATCAGGTTAACTACTATCAGAAATACTAGGAGTACAGGCAGGCTATGCGTAATGCCCAATGTGGTGTCTGTATTAGGTTAAGTACCCTTAGTAAAAAGAGACACTTTATTGGTAAAGATATTAGTGGCCTAGCAAATTTTACACTGATGCACATGTTTGTAATGAAGGCATGAGCATGCACAGTGGCCAGGGTGGCCTACAGTATAAAAAAAATGCCCATTTGCTGTGTGCCATTTACTGTGTGCCATTTACTGTGTGCCTGGGGACTCATTTATTAAAGAGTGCATGGAACAAGTTGTAATTCTGTGTGTATGAACTGCCAAGTACACACGAGAAAATCGGCATTTATCAGACATATATGTGCACAGCTGTACACAATGGCTGCTGATAAATCCCACATATTCTAAACTGCTCTGCTCATGCATTTGTATTTTCACAAAGAAACACCCTCAATTCACCATACATCATAAACGAGGTTGATTTTGTGGCTACATGTGTGCATTCTGTGGCCCCAATTAAGTCGTGGCAAAAACTTCTTCAATTCAAAATAAGAAAAAGTCTTCCAAAGACAAGGGGTTCTGGATGCCAAAAATCAATAGACTTTATTGAATCAAACAACAAAGCCGAGATGGTCTGCAGAGCATCTGATTTACATAGTCGTGGCTCATGGGTTTATACAATTCTAAAACAATGATCTCATTGGATGGAGTTTTCTCTTTTTTTCTTTTAATCACACACCTGCCTCTCGCCACAATTATTTCACTGTCCCTTTACCTTAGTTTTAAGTGTGGGGTCAGTCAGTTTATTTTTTAAAAAAAAACAACATTAACCTTCTGACCCTAGCCTTCAGACCCTAGCCTTCATCTTAAAAACACCACCTGCAAGGTTACACCAGTTTGTTTTCACAGAAATATCCTTGTAAAATCATAGGCATAAAGTCACTCTCTAAATGTACTAGAAATGGTACAGTGTAGTATATAAGTAAAGCTCTGAAAGTTAAGTACTTGCTTGAATACATGAGGTGATTTAAGGTCACATGTCAATACTGTTGCATAGATGCTGATTGACATAATACTGATTTCAAATACTGATTGACAAATGATAATGATATAAGATAACAGAATAATTCTTCTATAATTACATTCAGAACATTTACATTTATGGCATTTGGCAGACGCCCTTATTCAGAGCGACTTACAAAAGTGCTACAAAAGTCTATCAAAAATACATTCTGATACTGGCTCACTAGGTCACAAACTAGGAATACCATCAGTCCAAAAACTCTGTTGGGGAGGTAACAGACAAGCGCTCAGACAATACTTTTTTTTTTTTTTTTTTTGTAAGTGCTAACTTAAGTACTTTAGGAAGAGGTAGGTCTTTAGACGTCGTTTGAAGACTGCCAGTGACTCAGAAAAGCTGCGATGGTGTGAAAATCCCTCATTGTCTTTACTGTTACTGTATTTGAAATGTAAAGTGTTGCATTGTGATCGATATGAATGCATGTAAGTCATGTGTCATTACTTGGTGCATAGTTGGTTGTGAAATGTCAGACCTGTCCCCAATTTCTTGTTACTATGTGCCTGTGGATAAACCCCCTACAGTAGCACTTGCACGTGCACAGGGCTATTGCTGCATTTTGTTGGTCTCTCCAAAAGTGGGGTAGGTAGCTGGCAGAGAAAAAAATTGCACTGGGGAAACAAAATTGACTGATGAGCCACTCATCACTCTCAGCAAAGTGACGATTGACAATAAGTGAGATGGGAGTTCCGAATCATCAGTTTACCCATGATTACACTTTCCTACCACTAAGGGGTTTCTGCATACCTGTAGTCAAGGGCATTTCTAAATATACACACATCCTAATGCACAAGGAAAGAACTTGATAAATCACATGCCTTTCTCTTCCACCTTTTTTTGAACATTTGAGGCCATTCTGACACATTTAGATACCGAATCATGTCAAACATCTTATTTCAACATTGGAAATTTTACTGTGCAAAGTCCACACAAGAGTGAGACAAATGAAAACCTTATTTATTATTATTATTATTATTTTTAAAGATTTTGCATTGTTTATTGCAAATAGGTGGCACAAAAGTGTATCATTCTTCTACATAATCTCTAACCTCTCACATTGCTAATCTGACACGCTCATGTCGATTTCTCCTTTATAGCATCAGAAGAATTCGTCCATTTCTTTCCACATAGGCCACACAGGTGCTTGTTCAATCCCTTGTCATTTCAGGACTGGACTACTGCAGCACACTCCTGGCAGGTCTGCCTCTGAGCGCCATTCGTCCTCTGCAACTGATCCAGAATGCTGCTGCACGATTGGTTTTCAACCTTCCTAAATTTTCCCACACCACCCCATTGCTACGCACCCTCCACTGGCTTCCTGTAGCTGCCCGCATCAGATTTAAAACACTGATGCTTGCCTATAAAGCCAAAAACAGACCAGCACCCACTTATCTCAAAGCACTTATCACACCTCGCATGGCACCACGCTCCCTCCGATCCTCTAGCACTGCTCGACTGGTCCCACCATCTCTCAGTGTACAAGGAAGGCATGCATCGAGATTCTTCTCTGTTCTGTCACCAAGGTGGTGGAATGAACTTTCCCTAGATGTCCGAACAGCTGAGTCACTGGCAGTCTTCAAACGACGTCTAAAGACTTACCTCTTCCTAAAGTACTTAAGTTAGCACTTACAAAAAAAAAAAAAGTATTGTCTGAGTGCTGGGCGTCTGGCAAATGCCATAAATGTAAATGTAAATTTCGTTCGATGCACATGTTCCAGCGCTTAACGACTGTCCAGGCTGAAACTAATTTATTTCAAATAAATAATATTTCGAAAAATTAACAAATTTCATTTATCTATAACATTCTGTATTTATCCCTGTTTGTAATCTGCAGATTTCTCACATCATAAGAGAGATACGACAGTTTCAGCAGGCCCTCTACAGGATAGAACATCAACCCAAGGTACTTTCAATAGTGAGCATTGGAGCAGTTTATGTTTGAGGAGCAGATGCTAATCTTAATCACAAAGCCGTTTGTGTGAGTTTATCACAACCAATCAGTAATACTTCTGATTCAGGTATTTAACATTTCAGCTTTTAAAAGCTGTTTAAGCAATTACTATTTGAGAAATTGTATTAAATGTGTTACTCTTTGTTTTGTAGAATTTCTGGCTTAGAGAGATTCTGCCAAACATTTTGAAATTTACACTCCTCCTCTTTTCTGACCAGGTGACACAGTTCCTACTTGACAAAACGCTCGTTATGGATGATGACACTCTGTATGAACTGTCTCTAAGGCTTGAACCAAGACTCGCGCCTGCCAACTAAAGTCATGTTTTAGCACTTCTGCTGGGCCATGTTGGAACATAGCATATGGACAGAAAAAATACTTCCTACTTTGGCAGCAGGCCAGGGAACGCTTAAGTGAATGTGGAAATGATGAGAGATCCTGATTATCTCTCCAGTATGTTCAAGAAATCAGCACACAACTTTTATACAGTTCAGACCAAAAGTTTAAATACACCTAGGCTAAAGATATTAAATCTTTTTTTTTATATATATACATTTCATGTTAACATACATTTCTTTTGTCAAGTCAATTAGCTCCTTTAGAGCCATTGCCTTTTTGCCCTTGATACCATTGGAAAATCCAAGAAACTCAGCAATGTTCTCAGGAAAGAAATCGGAGACCTCCACAAGTCTGGTTCCTTGTGGAGTGGAACTGAAGGCACTATATGGCCAAACGTTTGTGGACACCTGATTATTACACCCATATGTGGGTCTTCCACGACCTGCTGCCACAAAGTTGGAAGTTGGAAGCACAAAAAAATTGTCTTTATACTGTATGCTGTAGCATTAAGATTTCCCGTCACTGGAACTAAGGGCCCCAAACCTGTTTCAGCATGACAGTGCCCCGTGCACAAATGAAGGTCCATAAAGACATGGTTCGCCAAGGTTGTCGAAGAACTCGAGGGACCGGTGCAGGGCCCTGACCCCAACCCCACTGAACAATGCATTAATTCTGACTGCGCAACAGGCCTTCCTGCTCGACATTAGTGCATTGCTCAGGAAGGAGGCACAGATTAATTCCCAGGGATGAACAAACTTTGGCCTGAAAAGTTCAACAAAACCACATCAAAAGCACTGGTGAAGGAGCTGGAGGCATCAGATACCAGAGTATGTACAGTACATCCACAATAAAGAGAGTCCTACATCACCATGGCCTGAAAGGCTATTGCATAAGAAAGAAGCCCCTACTCCAAGACTGGCATAAAAAAAAAAAGCCAGACTGAAGTTTGCAGGTGATAACCAGTCTGTTGGAGGAGTGTTCTCTGGTCAGATGAAACAAAAATTGAACTGTTTGTCCATAATGATCAGCGCTATGTATTGAGGAAAAAGGGTGAGGCCTTTAATCTGACGTGACGCTTTTAATTTTTCATCCCCATTGTGAAGTATGGTGGTGGCAGCATCATGTTGTGGGGGGGTATTTGCTGAAAAAAGGGACTGGTGCCCTTCAAAAAAATAGATGGCATCATGAGAAAGGAGGATTATCTAGAAATACTGAAGCAACTCCTCAAGACATCAGCCAGAAAGTTTAAACTTGGTCACAACTGAGTCTTCCAGTAGGACAATGATCCTAATCATACCTAAAAAAAAAAAAAAAATAACAAATTGACTTAAAGATGACAAAGTGAAAGTATTGGAGAGGCCATCACAAAGCCCTGATCTGAATCCACAGAAAAAAAAACTAAAAAAAAGTATGTCTGAGCATGGAGGCCCTCAAACCTGACTGAATTATACCAGTTCTGTCAGGAGGAATGGGCAAACATTCCAGCAAAGTATTGTGAGAAGCTTGTCGAAGGTTACTCCAAGCATCTGATTCAAGTTCAAGCAATTAAAAAGCAATGCCACCAAATACTAACAAAGTGTATGTAAACTTTTGATATAGTAAATAACAGCTGTAACAAATATGCCTCTTATGGATATAAAGTAGATAACCTTACAGAGGACATGTATACTAACATGAAATGTATGGAGTTGTGAAGAATTGAGTTTGAATGTTTTTATGCTAGGTGTATGTAACCTTTTGGCCTCAACTGTACATAGATACATCAATTTCATTATATTGTTACTATTATCATCTTTCTTATGAGGTAATATTTATCTGAAATTTAAAATATTAGATATAGTATATTTTCTATTTGAATACTCAGGTCATACTGTGCCTTTTTTTCTGAATACAAAATATCTGTGTAATTCCAAAAAAGGTCCATTTCATACTCGAAGACAGAATGATTTGGAATTTCTTACATTTTAAAATGTTTGGCACTGAAAGAGGATATCATTAAGAGATGCTGAAACACAATGCCTTAGTGAAATAAGGTACTGATGGTATGACAGACCTAAATTTTATAAACAGGGTCACATTTCAACACTGGTTTTTGTCTCTTTATTTTTAAATGGCTCTGAAGATGTTCAGTGTGGTGTATGACAGTAACAGAGACACCACCTCCTGGAGGACAGTGAAACATCATGCAATGGCACCTTTCAACCCTGCAAAGCACCTTTAGTTATTTGTGACTTCATACTAGCGATGATATAAATAGAAAAGAAAAAGAAATGCTGCTTTATTGTAATAATTTATTTACTTGATTTCCACAATTGGTAGTTTCCTGAATATAGATCACTTTTTTGGTGATAGCAGACTGAATGCTCCCATAACACAAATGTTTAGTTTTGAACGTGTTGATTTAATGCCATGTATTTATATTAAATGCATTCTACTCTGCTATTCAGAAATACTAAACTACCACGGGTAAGGTCTTTTTGTTTGATTAGTCCTAGTATACTTCCTAATTACTAAAACATTTGTAGCATTTGCTGTCCAAGAGAAAATGAAAATATTTGAATGGATTTCTTACTATCTTAATACCTGAATACAAAGGAGTTAAAACCTCTCTAGCAATAATAATAATAATAATAATAATAATAATAATAATAATAATAATGTTTTAGCATGCCAAAATATTCTTTCAAAGTACGTTTGCCTTTTTTCTTTGTGAAGAATTTTTTTTAAATAATTTAACAGTTAACAAATTCAATTGAATGAACTAAGCCATTTGCTTATTTAAAATGTTACGGTGCAGTGTAATTGTTTAATTCTGTTTTGTACAGTTGTGTGATCCAATGCACTCAGCTAATATTTTTTTTTACTTTTATACATTAGTCTATGTGCCGCTAGTTTCAAATAGTCATCTACAAACACTTACATCCCTTCACAAAGTAAGCATTGTACGTGGAATCAAGTATACACTGACTGACCACTTTATTGCTTTTATTCAATCAGACAATCATGTGACAGCAGAGTTTACATTAAATAAAAAACACTCAGTGAGCAGCAATACTGTGAGTGAAAAAGCCTTGATTAGAGGTCAGACGAGAATGGCCAGACTGTTTAGAGCTGACAGGAAGTCTTTGGTAACTAATGGTGGTAAGCAGAAAAGCATCTCAGAATGCACAAAACATCGAACTTTGAGGTGGATGGGCTACAACAGCAGAAGACCACATCAGGTTCCACTCCTGTCCAAAATCAATGAGTCTCTGACCACTGTAGCGGCAGAACTGCCACTCACTGGAGTTTTTTGTTTTTCGCACCTTTCTGCATAAAGCCAATAACCATGCCACAGTCAGAGTCACTGAGATCACATTTTCCCCCAATCTGATGTTTGATGTGAACATTAACTGAAGCTCTTGACCTGTATCTGCATGATTTTATGCATTGTGCTGCTGCCACATGATTGGCCGATTGGATAATTGTATGAATGAGCAGATGTACAGGTGTTCCTAATAAAATGGTTGATGAGTATATTATAATCATTTATTATTATTATTATTTGTTTATTCATTATTATTTCTTTATGTTTTAAACACTTAAATGATTCAATGCCATTCATCTAAAACAGCAGTTCTCAAACAGTTTTATTCTAAGGCCCACTTTGTGGATAGTGTCATATCAGAGCTTGAATGAGCTTAGCACAGATGCTGCGCAAAGACAGACCATGGTGTATGTTCGGTGTCTGCTTCTGGTTCTCTAAATTTGAAAACATATTATTATTAAAACACACACATGGTCTATTTTTAATGTAGCACAATTGGCGCTGCCAACACACACCAAAAAGAGTAACAAACTTCCTGCTTTTCAAATTCATAATCTCATAACTTACTGTGAATTACTGAACATTGTCCATCTTTTCCAACTCCTTTTATTTCAGAGCTGGATGGTGAGCTGTTTGTTCTGCCAGGCCACAGTGGAATTAATAATAAATAATGATCAGTGCCCAAATTGTCCTAACTGCAGCACAATGTTGATACTGCTGCTGATCCCTCTAGGAAGAAATACCTAAACTCCTTTGCTGCGTTGTTGCGGCAGGAACAGAAATGGGCAGAAGGCATGCCTGCTCAGCCCCCTGGAATGGGAAGAGTGAGCGACTTTACTGCATTAAAATACAGGGTAGAGCTGGAAGTGGGTATGAGCCAAATGCAAGAGCTGTCATGAGCAATGCAATAGCCTAATAAACTGAAGTGCAGGAGATAAAGAGATAGACCCTGATGTAGTCTCAATGGCTGCCAGCAGCAATGCCAGATGCAGAAGTACTAGGGTTTCAATCAGTGCCTCCAGCAGAAACACTGGTGGCTTCATTAATAGTATATAGGCTGATGTTAATAGCTTCAAAAATAGTATATAGTCTGAGTCTAAATTTACACTGCATATAGCTCAAATATAAAAGAGCTCACATGCTGGTCTGTGAAAGCATATGACACTCTGGCGAATGTGAACTGTATCTCTAACACAGTGGCACAGTTACTCCTGGCCCTTATTGAAATCCTCTAGGCAAGAGATCCTGCAGACAGCACTACAAGCAATGCGAGCCAGTGGAGGGTGTTAAATTACTGAGTCTATTAATTTAATTCAAATATTGTAGTACAGAGGCCCAGGAGGCACTAGATTGTTATCTGAAACAAAACTATTCACTTGAGGCAGCAGGCTACCGTTAGACACCCATATCTGCCATCACGCTATTCCCACAAAGTGCGGGCCTAGTTGGTGCCATGACCACACGATACCCTGGAAGTGCCAGAGCATCTCAGCATTGTTTTGGAAAAACACATTCAAAAGTGTGCTGGTTTTCCCCGCTGCAAGGGAAACATTGGAGTGAGATATCATCAGATCAGTGGCAACTGAGCACACTGTGCACTGGCTATCATTTACAGTTTCACCAGGTGTAAGGTGTCAGACCCAAGCCAACTGGCAATACAGACGGCAGAAGTGCAGTCTCTACTACAGAAAGAGGCAAAAAGTGCAGTCTCTACTACAGAAAGAGGACTACCAGATTCCCCACATCAGCACTTCTTGACATGTGAACCTGTTGCTAGGGGCATCTGGCTGGGTTCTTCTGCTTGTCCCTCTGAAGGGACCTTTAAAGATTCTATGCAAAACCCCTTTAAGAAGCTAAGAACCTTTAAACTTTGAAGAACCCTTGAGGAAGTCTATTTTAAGAGGATGTTTCATTCAGTAGTGAAAATATGGAATGAAAAACGAAGGATAACTTTTACCACATTAAGTCTTTATAAGCATTAAATCCATCCATCCATCTTCCTTACCTCTTATTCTACACAGGGCCATGGGGGAGCCTGGACCTTATCCCAGGGAACTCGGGGCACAAGGCGAGGAACACCCTGGATGGGGTGCCAACCCATTACAGGACACCATCACACACACATTTTGGAAATGGCAATCAGGCTACAACACATTTCTTTGGACTGGGGAGGAAACTCGGGACGGGAGAACATGCAAACTTTGCACACACAGGGCAGAGGAGGGATTTGATCCCCCAACCCCAGAGGTGCAAGGCAAACATGCTAACCACAAAGCCACCGTGCCCCCTAAGCATGAAATGAATGAATATTAAAATAATTAGTTTTCAACAGGCTACTGCCCTTGCACATATACTCGTCATCCCAAAGTCAAAACAATAAGAAGACCTTGATACAGATTAATGAGGAGGATCAAAACCACATCATCGCTACAGAGAAGGATGGAAGCATGAAGAGGGTATTTGAGAGATTTTGCAGAGGCCTCAAACAGGTATGAGAATGCCATAGTTACTTTTCACAGGACACTATTTTCAGACTGTCAAAGAAGCAAGTAATTCAAAAGAGAGACTAGGAATTCATGTGGAATAAATGCCTGGGATACATCCTCAACTATCAGTCAAACCTGGGCACTGGACTGAAGGCTAGAATACACATTCACTTACCAAAGCTTAGCAAGGTGACCACAATCAACAGTGCCAAATGTTGTAGTACCTTTCTATTTTGGGCCAAGTATTAATGTACACATTCATCCATTCATACATTAATCTTGAGTAACCATTGCACAAGCAAAATCTAAATACATAATTTACATTGTGCAGGTCCTTTCTTCATGCTGGTTAACCTGGGGCTACAGAACATATTCTGGCATTGTTCGCAGTTTTGAACAACGTCCGTCTGCGCACATCTGAGGTAGGTTCACAAAAGGAATTTGACACTAACCTTAGGCAGACATCCTTTCTTGAGAATAGTTAAAGATGAGTAAATTCCCTTGGATAATTATTCTCAATCACGTTTCCATAGGTTGAACTGGTGCAGATAGTCACTGATGAGTGTGAGAAGTGACTGGAGAGGGGCCAGGACATCAGGGTGCCTGCCCCCATCAGCTTAGGAAGTGACACACCGTTATAGACACACACACACACAACCACTAACACCACATCCAAACAGAAGTATTAAATAAATCTGAAGATCAGTAAAATTAAATCTTAAAACTACAAATGTTTTTCAGTGAAAAATGTTAATAGTGATTGCATATGTTTTGTCTAAAGTTTGAAAGAGCATAACTGAAATCCGCAGTAGTCAAGGATCCTACAGGCCCCTACATGGTATTAACACCAGAATGCTACTCTGTCCTCTTCATTGCATTTTATAGTCTGTGAAGACTTTACATTAGTAACAGTTCCAAGCTCCTAAGAGACAAAATGCCTCACACACAGCCTACATTTTACTCTGACCCGTCACAAGCTACTCTGAGAGCTACTCTGTCCAAATGGGAAACCAATGTTTTTACATGATTGCCTCTGAAACAGCCTTATAATTTGTGTTTTAAAAATCCTTATTTCATCATTTAATATTTTCAACAAATTAATTGTCATTTTTAAGATCTTGTGAATACAACATGATGCTGGTTTACCCCAAATGTCATTCAAATTGAGTGTTTCTGATAAGCAGAACAGTCTTTATAGACTAACGCTGTCTTCTCTACATGAGTGTGTTTATCATAGCTACAGTCTCTGTCCCTAGACAGATTAATCCAGTGGGCCTAATTTCTTGTCCTAGAGCTGCTTAGTGACGTATATCACATAACGCTAATCTTTGTTCCATAAAACACTTGGGTTACAATTTTCCCTGAGGCCTCATTGGATGTCCCGCACTGTGTCTATATGGGTGCAATATGTGGATGTATGAGGCACACTGTATTTTTAGAGTAACTTACATTATCAACATATAAAATTCCAAAAAGAAAAAAGAAACACTGGGTAAAATATTCTTAAAAGTCTGTTTCTTCTTTCAAACAAGACTCCCTACACACCCTTCCCCTAAAACATTATCATGCAGGTAATAAATGATACATTTTAGATGACTGAGTGGGCTTTATTTTAACCGTATAAGGCTATACATACCGTCCAGTTTCCTCTGAGCTCTCTCAGTGTGAATCTTATAAGTAACTACAAGAATGTAAGTTATAAGGTTACATTGGGCTCAAGTGCCAAGCTTGCAAATTTACTGTGGATCTGTTGATTTACAACGTGGCAGTAACCTCTGATAGACAATCACCAAACACTTTATTAGAAACAGCTGTTCACCTACTCATTCATGCAATTATCTAAGCAGCCAATCATATGGCAGCAGTACAATGCATAAAATCATGCAGATATGGGCCAGCAGCTTTGGTTAATGTTCACATCAGCCATCATATTGGGGAAAAAATGTGATCTCAGTGATTTTGACCATGGCATGATTGTTGGTGCCAGACGGGCTGGTTTGGGTATTTCTGTAACTGCTCATCTCCTGAGATTTTCACACACAAAGAGTCTAGTGATTATTCAGAATGGTGCAATAAAAAAAATTATAAAAGGAAATGCCTTGTTGCTAAGAGAGGTCAATGGAGAATGGCCAGATTGGTTCAAGCTGACAGAAAGGCTACAGTAATTCAGATAATCACTCTGTAAAATTGTGTTGAGCAGAAAAGCATCTCACAATGCACAACACATCAAACCTTGAGGATGATGGGCTACAACAGCAGAAGACCACGTCAGCTTCCACTTCTGTCAGCCAAGAACAGAAAGCTGAAGCTGCAGTGGGCACAGACTCACCAAAACTGGACAGTTGAAGACTGGAAAAATGTTGTCTGGTCAGATGAATCTCAATTTCTGCTAAGGCACACAGAGGGTAGGGTAAGAATATGGCACCCATAGTATGAATCCATAGACCCAGCCTTCCTTATGTCAGTCCAGTCTTGGCACACTTTGGACCTGTTAATGCCAATCAGTCATCACTGGAATGCCACAGCCTATCTGAATATTGTTGCTGACCATGTGTATCCCTTCATGGCCACAATTTACCCATCTTTTAATGGCTACTTCCAGCATGATAACGCACCATGTCACAAAGCAAAAGTCATCTCAAACTGGTTTCATGAGTGTTCTTCAGTTTCCTTCCTAATTACCGGATCTGAATCCAATAGAACACTTTTCAGATGTGGTAGAACAGGAGAGTCACAGCATGAAAGTGCACCTGAATAATCTGCAGGAATTGTGTGATGCAATCATGTCAACATGGACCAGAATATCAAAGAAATGTTTCCAGCATCTTGTGGAATCCATGCCACAAAGAATTGAGGCGGTTTTGAATTATGTAGTCCCTTGTAGTTCTGTGTTGGTTTTATGTAGCACTTTGGTCCTGGAGAAACGTTGTTTCGTTTCACTATGTACTTGTATATGGTTGAAAATGACAATAAACTCCACTTGAACTTGAACTTGAACTTGAGAGCAAAGGGAGGCCCTACACGGTATTAGTATAGTGTTCCTAATAAAGTGCTGAGTGAGTGTATGTCCTGATAAGAGTCTGAAATAGTTTATGGTTTAAACTTGGACTGTTAGACCAAAGGGCCATAAGGCCAATGTACAGTTTTTATATAACCTGATAAATCCCCGGACTCTCCCTGCGACTCTAGATCATGTAAACAAAATTTGCATACCATCTTGCATGCCATCTTACAGTCAACACTTGATATTGCTCAGTCGAATTAGTATTATTAGGTGTCTGATAAAAATGATAAAGTCCCAAACCTGTTGGTTTCAGAAAACTAGAAAACTTCATATCCTGACTAAATCAGAAAGTGGGTTTTTTTTGTGGTTTCAACCACCGTATGTTGTTATAAGTTAGTTCCACTGGTTGACAATACACCAGACTTACCGTAATCTGCTGAATTAATACAGTTCAATAATAATTAATACCCAGTTTTCATGTTAATCTGGCAAAATCCAGGTGAAAATTAAAGGTTTAATAAGTAATTTTGCTTAGTGATGCCATTTCTTCCAGAATAATGTACATCTCTAGTAAATCTAAATACATTATTTAAAAAGGATTGTTAAATCAGACACAAATGGTTGGTTGAGGGTTTTTTTTTTTCCTTTTTTATAACATCATAAACATTATATTGATAACAGTGACTAAGCTGAAGTTTTGAATATTGGATGAATTACAGAGGTTATGAAGAACATAACACTTTGTTCCACAGAATACAGTGCAACCTAGGCAAAAACAAAAGAATAAAAAGAAATATAAAAGAAAATGTATGCCACACACCTTTAGGACCTGGATTTTTTTTGTCCGAACAAAGACATATTTGTGGAAGAGAAAGATTGAAAAGACATAATATAATGAAATTCACTGTAGTAATCTGCTCTGGGGAGGGGGAAAAAAAAAACAAAAAAAAAAACAGTCAAGATTCATTGCACAGCAGGCTTTATGACCAGTACACAGCTCTGTGCAAATTAAGAACAAATTAAAAGGAACAGCATTTACCCCCACCCTCACCACCCAAATCTTGCCATTTTTCTCCAAGTTTCCATTTACACTTGTATTTGGATCACATTTGCTTTATACACTATAGAAAAACCAGCCATCCAGTTGGCACCCAGAGGGCAAGTAGAACTGAGTCATAAAAGTCCTGTAGCGAGGTTGAAATGCTTTTGGGATGCTCTGCTCCAAGTTCAGAGTGGATGCTGGGAGCGTGGGTGGGAGGGTACAGGTAGAGGCAGAGGTTTAAAGATCTGGAGAGGTGGGCAAAGGAGAGAGTGGGCGTCACACTCATCTTATTAGTCCACCGGCCGCTTTTCACCATGTTTCTTTGTAAACTCTTCTGCATTCTTAAAGAATTTTTTACGGTCTTTCGAGTATTCCTCTGCTAGGTCGGCCCTCAGTGGGTGCTCTGGCTGAGGGTCATTGACAAGGGCGATGAGGGACTGGATTACTAATTTGTTAGAAGGAAGGGGAAAAAAAAAAAACATTTGTTGGATGAGAAAAGACAACAGACACCTTCATATAAGGGCTAAATATCTGCATTTACAATATTACTAAAAGCCTACATTAAGCTTCTCAAAGCGGAGACACCTTACCTTGATCAGTTTTGGTTGCGGGTTTCCAGTTTTCAGCACTTATGACTGGCAAGCACACCTGACCTTTCTCATCTATGTTTGGGTGGTAGATCTTTGTTTTGAATGTGATCTTGGGTGGCTTAAATGGATACTCAGCAGGGAAAATGATCTCAATCCGGAATGCACCTTTATCGTATGGAGGGTTATCCTGAAATGAACAAACATCCATTTTAATTTTTTTTTTACCTAATCTGTGGGATATCGGCATTCTGGTAGAGAAAACACTCCATATAGTTCACCTTAAGCATGGGAGGTGTTCCAGTTTTTGAAGTGCCAGCCAACACTGCCAAAGGTCTTAATGCTTAATTAACTAGATGCCTGACTAAATCTCGATCACAGCACTAAGCTAAGCCCCACAGTTCACACCTACCACTTGGAAAAGACTCCATCTACACAATGCACATCTCAGACTCAATCTGATTACAGCCATTTTTTTGAGTGGTACTTTAAAAGTCTTCTGAGCTCTTGGGGTGGGTGTAAACACAGGCCAGTATTTTTCACTAAAACAGCACCGCTGCGAGACCAGCCCCCTCAATAAGTTCACCTTGCTCTCTGTTAGTAACCTTCAGGCCAAAGCCAGATTCTTAAAACTAGTCTGAATTAGTTTGTACTGCTGATGTTAGGTTCCAGAGGAAATAATAATAATGATGATGATAAAAAAAAAAATCAGACATATTGGACTGCAAGTCCATTTCCAACTCACCATATATTCCCACCCAAACAACTTTTGGCTTCAGCTTTACTGAATTGCAGCACAAAGTTTAGCACTTAACATGTTCAGTGTTTACTCCAGATTTCTTTGTGCTTCCAAGTGTTTTACATTACAAAGTCAGTGAAATGACTGTCTAGACGAAACAAAATCAAAGTTTGAAACAGGCACTTCGTAACGCCACTGCATTACACAACTTGCAGCGCTTTGCACCTAATGATTGTGTACTGTGATGTATGAGATATAAAGCAAAACCTTTATAAGACAATAATGAAACAGTTCCGTTATCATACTTACAGGAACAATAAGCCCTTGCCAAGTCAAAATGTTTGACTCGTCAACTTGGATGTTGCGGAAGTTTTTCATTCCAGACTTGCGGATTTCATCAAGTTCCTGTGAAATGCAATTGCACAGATCCAAGATATGATTTTGACAGAGAGGTCAGTTCTAACACCTGTAACTAGGCTCTGAGGTTTAGATCACATTGTATTATATTGTACCGATGCAAACACAAGACTAAAAACAATAATATAATTGAGTGATTATAAGGTAAACCAGTTCATATGAGTTGATATATTTCATATGGATGGGTGGGTCCATGTTTCCTTTACCAGCTTAGAACAAAAGCTAATGAGAACAGGTCACAACTTCCCTGCTGTCGCCATAATGCTTAAATTACAATCCATTGCAAATTAGCAAAATGGGGGAATAAATTAGGGATTGATATCACGTTTAAGACTTATTAGAAAACAGATCTTGAGACTGCCAACCACAAATGTCTGACAGACTGTGAAACTGAACTACTGACAGTCAAAGCTACACCCACTCGACACCTCACTGACTTCCTGCTTCTGCCAGCTAACAGGTTTTGCTGTTGTAAATCGGTGGTGCTGAATGGTTTAAAAAACACTGGTAAAAATGTTACATGGTGAGAAAATCGTTCTCCTGTTAAAAGCTACATGGCTATAATGTTAGCTAGCTGGTTCACGTTTTGTCCAGCAGCACGTTTTGACGTTACTAAGTTGACAAGCCATCAGCAACCCCACAGCTAGCTAAATTTGCTCTTAGGCCATCTGAGTCTTCGGCTAGCTGACTTGGTTTCTTTTAACCCAACAGCTTTCCTCTAAACCATTTCAGACAGTTGACACCAGTCTGATAATCCGGTTTTTTTTTTTTACCTTTAATTAAACTAACGACTAATGAAACACGACGCCCATGAGAACTATGAGACACATTAGCGCAAAGCACATTAGGTTCTTTTTGCCGGCGGCCTCAGCAAGCGAACATGTCCATTCGCTATTACGGCGCTCGTCCGTTTTCACTAGCAAGCGGGCTAACAGGCTAACTACTTAGCTAGACTGGAGGCTAAATACGATGAAATTGGCTAGCTTGTTAGCTTCTCCATTATCATATTTCTCAGACATAAGACAGAAAAGGAAATATTCAAAATGTTCATTTACACCAGCTTCCTATACGCACTACATATAAAACCTACTAGGCGGAAAGTGGAATAAATCTTATTTAACAACAATAGTTAGGGATTACTCAGGGTATTTACCTTATGCAGCCTCCTGCTTGCCGCCATCTTGGATTTGCTGACTAAGTACCCACAGTGCACCGCGACAGATATAACTATTCTTCTGGAAACCCCCCTTAGCACATACAGTATGTGTCATCAGAAATTTCAATTTGAATAAACAAAATGAAACTATAGATTACCAAGTTGACAGACCAATCTAAATTGATTACTATATTATACCGTAACTATATTTATAGTTGTTTGTTTGTTTTTTTTGTAAAACTATGGTTCAATGCAAATAAATGTCATTGTGAGTCATCACAATAGTTCAGTGTGTAGTCATCGTTTAAATTCCCCCATGACAACAGAAAAGGTTGCTTAAAAAAAGACTATTTCAGAATAACAAAAAAAAAAAAATAAAAAATACTGTGCAATATTTGTTATGGTCAAGCTTTCTGTAAGGAGATGTTCATTTAACATTTATGGAAGAAGTCTGCAGTGTCAGAGCTTTGTACCAGTGAGTATGTTTTCCTCCACAGGAGAGCCTTCATGACAGAAGAGTTTGTGCTCTCTGGTTTCTCTGTAACATAACTTAAAGAAGGAAGAAAAACCAGGCTGTTGAGGAAACGACAGTTTATAGCCGCTAGAACATAAGTGATAACAGGAACTTGTAACAGTAAATGTAACTAAAAATGGTTAAAAACACAACATGTAGTTCATTACTAAATGAATCAATGACACACTGCTGTGGTATAAGGAATAAAACACTATGAAACATGCTGTTATAGGAAAATAATCAACCGGAACAGTTGGACCGCATGACACCACCTAATCGTTGATTATTTTCCGATAACAGCACAGCAAAGTCATGTTTTATTCTTTACTAATTACATACATGCGGCATTCAGCTTTGGATTATCTTCTATGCTGTGCACCAGTCTACTCCACAGTTAACACTGGAGCTGAAACTAATTAAAATTACGCCATTAACTTCTGCTGTAATTGAACACTGAACTCTAAACAGTTTTTACTTACTTCCTTACTTTCTAAATCTGACAGGAAAAAAATGATTAAATTGTGATAGAATTAGAAGAAAGTGACTTGATTGCAATATTGAAGTAGAAGCCATAGCTAAATCTTTGCACATATTTGGTTGAACCTACTAATTGAAAATAGTATTAATCTTAATAATAAGACTTCTGTTTACTTGTGCTATATATAAAATTGCATTTAAATGGGTATTCTAATACACAGGCAGCATCAGACCCTCATAATGTGTATCCAAAGTATGTCCTCATTGGCACTAAACCAAAAGGCATGTCTTTTAGAAACTTCAAGAAGGACTTGTGTACATTGATATTGTAGTGAATCCCTGAGAACTGTATTGGTATAAAACCCACAGAATTTATGTGGTAAGGAGGCTGGAGGTTTTTACTGGAAATTACTGGAAATTTTCAGTCATTTTGCTAAGCAGGGAACTAGAATATGTCCTCTACCATCTCTTCATTCGGTTTTGTCTTCTAAGAGAGATCCTATTCATATATCAATAAATATCTTTACAAAATTGTATATAATTGCACATAACTGTAAAAAGCAAAATTCCACTTACCATAACTATTAAAGATTTTGTCCAGCAGATGATGGTAAATAGAATTAAAGGATGAGTGACCATATTTGATAGGACTGGAGACAAAACCCCAAACTTTTGAGCTTGCCTAGTAGTGGCTTTTGGCAAAATATTTGTTATAAAGATTTCAGTTATTGTTGAAATCACTATTTGGATTAGGGTATAGTAATGACAGAAAATTAGATACAATATTTTTAGAAATATATTCATATTTTATCATTTCTATAGCTGGGGTTAACTGTAAAATAAATTCATGTACTTCCTCTGCACATTCTATGAACTTTTCAAATGTTAGGCTCATCATTTAAATGTGTACAATAATATTTTGGCTATTTATTGGAGCCATATAATTGTTTATTCAAGAATGACAGGAAACATTTGATTAAAATTGTCGTTAGATTCAAGTTGATATTATTTATAACTGAGATTTAGATTATACCAGTTAAATTCCAGTGAACAGACAAATTGCCTTTTTACCTTCGGTGAGAGAGAAAAAGAGAGAGGCAGGTGAGGGAACGACTGTTTAATAGCAGCTGTAAGCGTAACAGGGACTAATTTGCTTAGCAGAGGTTCCATAACATTATAAACAGATAAAAATATATATGGCGTATTACTTTTAAAAAATAAAATGTGTGTTCATTGTAAATTGCTGTGGTATAAATAGGAAAGAATAAAAAAAAAAAACACTTAATCACACAACACTACCCTTTTATTCCTTACTTAAATTATACAGACATGGAAGAGACATTCACATCCCCAGAGGCACATAACCTCACAAAACTTTAAAATATTTTCAGGATGCCTCTTATGAAACCTTGTATTTAATACTTCACATATTTTTCACATGGTCTATTCAGACAGTTCTGAAAGAGAAAAGTAGTTAGGAAAGGAAACATTAATTTCTCCCAATGTCCTCTGGGTGGCACAGGAGTACACAGCATGACGTCCTGTCTCAACACCATTAAACAGGATTATTAGAGCAACAAGGTGGGAGGGCAAGCACTGATATCCTTGGAAAATTTCCAGTCCGGGTGAAAACCTGCACTGGCAAACACATGATACTGCTTATGAAGTGTGTGGTAATTACCTAACAAGTTGGATCAAGTGTGTTAAAGCACAGGGGACACCTCTAAAATGTGTACTACACTGTGCATTCCAGTATTGAGGAAAAACTAAGCTAAAACTTTGACCTGTCACCATCCAAAGAATTTTAAATTTAAAGATTTCACTCTCTCTCTCTCTCTCTCTCTCTCATATTTATATACAGTATAAGTATGATTTATAAAGAAAATACCAACATAAAGTGTTTTAGTCAGGAGTTGGGCCACCACATGATGCCAGAATAGCTTTATTGGCACAGATTCTACTGGAACTGTACTGGATGAATGAACACCATTCCTCCAAAAGATATTCCCTCAATTTGTGTTTTGATCATGGTGGTAGAGAGCACTTATCTTCAGTAGGTGTTCTGTTCATCATCTTCATATTCGTACTCATAAATATGGCAATAAATTACCATGTACCAAAGTATCAAAGTAAACAATGACATGAGTAGCTTATTATTGCATGACAAATTGTTTAAACCTTCCTATAACATGTTCGTGTGACATTCATCCTTATAGTTAAATGTAATTAAAATAGATGGAATTGCGTAAGAGACATTAAAACCAATAGATGAAATTGTTATATCTAAAAACAAAATGTAAATAAATAAATAAAAAATTAAAAACACAGTGTGTGTGTGTGTGTGTGTACAGTATAAAAGTCTTTAGCACATGCACAGAAATGGCGTAGAGCAAAAATAATGAAATTAAATGTTTCTACATATAAAATACTATGAAGTGTAGTAAACAGTAATAAAGTTAATATTTGGTGTGACAACCCTTTGCTTAAAAAAAACAGTAGTCTCAGGCACAATTTGTGCAATTTTATAAGGAGTAAATTTTACTGAGCTACTTGGAGATTCTGTTGCACTTGTTTGTTTTTTTCTTACTTCTTTTCTTACTTACTTTTTCTTACTTTTCTTACCCAAGAGGTCTCATGTTTTTTGTTTGAAAAGTAATGCTTGGAAAGAATATTATAAATATTATTGTAATTATTATATTATTTAATTATTATTATTGTTGTTATTATTATTTACACCAATTGTTCTGTTCAAAAGTTTACATCCCCCTGCCTCTTATTGTAGTGTGTTGCCTTCTTGATCATCAGTGAATGTTTGCACCTTTTTTAATAGTTGTGTAGGAGTCCCTCAGCTGTCCTGTGAAAAGATGGATCTCAACATCATATAGACACTGCTGGAAAGGGGTCAAATATGCAGAAGATTCTGGAAAATCAAAGAATATGCAGGACCTGGAGGATTTTTCTTAAGATGAGTGAGCAGTTTAACTGCTCAGGACAAACAAGGGAATCGTGAACAAGTATCACAAAACATGAAAACAGTCATTGATAATCCAGGTAACAACACAGTATTAAGAATCAACAGGATGTAGACTTTTGAACTGGTTTGTGTAAATTAGTGTAAATTCAGTTATTATTTTGTCTCGTGGACTATATGTAAACATCTGTTATGTGAAATAGCTTATTCAGGGCAGTACTAAATGAAAAACAAAATACAATTTTTATGATCTTGAAAGTGTATGTATGTATATATATATATATATATATATATATAT
>CM075019.1:6875581-6940437 GCA_037576675.1 Pangasius sanitwongsei | reverse complement strand
ATCTAGTGCACCTGTTGTTAATTTCATTAACACCAAAGCAGCTGAAACTGATTAACAACCCCCTCTGCTACTTAACTAACCAGATCAATATCCCAGGCGTTTAATTGACTTGATGCTATACTCTGATTAAAAAGTGTTCCTTTAATTTTTTTATATATATATGTACACATACATATATATTGCATATATATATATATATATATGATGACTATTTTATTTTCTGAGAATAAATTTAGTTCAATTACAGTGAATTGGCAAAATTGGCATTTTGTTTTATTTCTCTTTATCTCTCCTGGCTCTTACTTCTTCCTCCACCAATCATAATAGCACAGCATTTATTTTGACTTGCAAATCAACTGTCTATGCACAGGATGAATGCAGTGGTGATTTCAACAAGATGAACTGATGACTTGATTGAAGTCTCTGGTGCCCACTATTCGTTGTTCGCAATGACTCCTTTTCAGTGATGAATTTTACAGTCTGTGTCTGTGTAATACAACAGGCGTTGGAAAGTGTCAGTGTGTATACCTTAAGTGCTGGGCCTTTTTCACTGGCTCTCTCACTGGCACGCTTGCCCTCCAGGCCCAGCTGAACGAACAGCTCCAGCAGGTTTACAAGTAACTCATCCACCTTCTGCTCAGCCTGCAGGTTAGCCGCGATGTTAGCCAGTGCATTAATCACGGCCAGGGAACAATGCCTGTATATACAGAACAAAAAAAAGGACATCACCCTTAAAAACATGTTCTCTGGTTAGGGAAAATTGAAAGCTACTTTTAAACAGAGGTTCCAGACAGCTCAGAAAGTCAGAATATCTCCTACTAGAACTCACATAGAAACCCAGATTTCACCGAGATGTTGTGATATATGTGAAATAATTATAAATAATCTAAAGATTTGCAATGGCTTCAAGTCAAATTTCTTCCATGGCCTGATAATATAACCTGTTTTGCTTGCAGAGAGCGTTCAACCAGTTTCAGGTTTAACCATATTCTAAAGCAGATCTTTGAATGCTTTGTGGTTGAAAGAAAAGCAACAGAGCATTAAAGAAAACCTGCTCTTCAATAGTTCATCAAAACAATGTAGCTATACCTTCCTAGTTGAATCGCATCTGCTTTGCGTAGGCTACCTTCCTTCTTAGCATATCACATGGTGCATTGCAGGATATTATAGAAATAATATTCCTTGCAACATCGGATCCACTGTTGGCCATGATAGCAAATTTATGAGAATAATTCATTTAACGGTGCATATTATGTGTAAGCACTCTGTTTTGAGGTTATGATGTGTGCTGCTGAATAACAGGAAGTGACACGTGTAATCACCTGTATCCATGATCTTTGTAGTCTTTGGTGGAATACACCATCGAGCTGGCTTTCACACTTATTTGCTGAAACAAGTTCCAGACCTCCTGGTATATGTATTGCTGAAAGATGGACAATAAAGTATTATTAACAATTCTCACACAGCTTCAGTAGATAGCAGAGATTATTTGGTAGTTATTTAAAACTTATATCACTGCACATACTGCACATACTTTATACAGTGCCTTGCATAACTATTCGCCCCAATGAAGCTTTTCAATTTTGTAGGGTTACAAAATGGACTTGTTTAAATGGGATTATATGTCATGACTCTACACAAAATAACCCATAATATTGGAGTTGGGGGTTTCAATATGGTTTGCAAAATTATTAAATTGCATAAGTATTCACTCACATTGCTGTGAAACTCCTAAATCAATTCTGTGTTTCCAGTTGCCATCATAAGTCACACGATTAGCTGAAAGGAGTCCAACTGTATGCAATTATCTCAATATAAATACACCCGCTCCGAAAAGACCCCAGGGTTTGTTAGAGAACTCGTCTGATGGGAGAAAATTGAACTTTTTGCCCTTGGCACAAAGTGTTACATTTGGGGGAAAGCAAACACTGCTCGTCATCCTGAGAACACCATTCTTACAGTGACACATGGTGGTGGTAGCATCATGTTGAGTTACACATGGCCTTCCAGCTTTTAATACTACAAAATATGGAAACATTCTGGAGTGCAATACTTTTTTCAAGGCACTGGAGTGTAATCATTGCTGCTGACAGGCAGCTTTTAGAGACACATAAGGCATGTGGCCCTCATCTTTCCCATTTCACTGCTCTTAACCTGAAAACTAACAGTGATACTTCACTCCAGGCGATTCCACAGTGAAAGCACACTCAGCATTCACATGTCCTTCCTGAGCTCAACTGAGGAGAAAGTTTTGCCTTAAGCACACAATGCGCACTATACGAAAATGCCCCCATTTATGAAGAACATATTTTCATCTAGCAGTATGAAAAAATAAAACTGTTGGTGTATGGGCAAACCCACATTGCCAGTGATGACCATGCAGCCCAGCTGGTCAATGATCAGCACATCGAGCTGGGACGGCGGCTGACAGAACTTCTGCTGCAGGATCTGGAGGATGGGTTCCATTACACGTGGCGTGTCCCTCAATGCCACCGCGATGTGCCCCAATGCCCGGATGGTATGATCCGGAATAAGGTGAGCATCCCTAGAAAAGAAGGAGTAACATTCCAGTGACACTGCTTTCAACTGTAAAGATATAATTGATTTATTCTGAAAGAACAGATAGTCAGTTTCAGCACTTGAGAGGTTAAGCTAATACACAAAGGCTTACTTGTCGTTTTCCTGTGAGATGTAAAGACGGTTGGACAGGCTGGCAAGAAATGCCTCCACGATGACAGAGTCCATGGTCAGTCCTGCTTTCAGGCACCTAAATGGCAATAAATGGCAATAAATGGGATACAAGCAACTAAACATTTTAAGAGTGACTAAAGGAACAACACCCTGGAAGGTTGCTGCAGGGTAGTACAGTATATACCACTATTCTTCATAATTTAATATATTAAAAAAATCTACAAAATGGCCCTTTTCCCTCCACAGTCAGTATGCATTCTGTACATTCTCTACGGTACATACTGTTCATTACAGCGTGACATGAAAATCTGTCACTTCCACCATTCGTTTACCGGCAGATGTTGTCTATGGAGATGTCTCGGAGCTGCTCATACATGGACGGCTGGCTTTTCTTACTGGCGTGGGCACTGAAGGTGGACTGGGAATGCTCGTTGGTCACGTGGATCTTAATCTCCCCGGTTCCTTTTTCAGAAAAGAGGAAAGTGATTCATTTCTTCAAGTCTGATTCCTCGATTGCCTGCATTCTAATAACAGAAGTGCCCTCATGTATGTGATCTAAATTGGTAGCCACTTTAGTTGTGATGGTGATAATGGGTCTCACCACTGGCATACTGGCTGTGGTATTTGTAGAGCTTGACCAGAACAGGCGACGGCACCACCAGGAAGTCTCTCAGAGACATGGTGACGGAGTGAGCCACCACTGGGAAGCGCTCACACAGCCTCCCAAGACCCTAGAACAACATAGCATCGTTTCTTTTGAATCATCTATATTACTGTTACCCATTTTCTGATCCACTCATATTACCAATCTCCTTTCAGTATGCGAAACGATACGCCTTTTATAGTCGTTCGTTTAAGTTTTAGTCACAACCAATACAATATTGAATGGAACTCAGGGCCAATTTTAAGCTAAAATGTTTTCATATAAATGTTTCACAAGTTTTAACTGGAAAGAATCCACACAACCACAAGCCAATCATTGTGTGTTTCCATCCCATTGTCCTTTCACCTTTCATTGTGCGCAAATGTAACATTTGCGTAACAGTGGACGGAAACCCCACTATATATGTAGTTTGGATCAGTTTCTGTGTTCACCCTAAAAACCACGGAGGATTCTGAATTAAGCTTTGGCTCAGGTCTCCAGCACTAACCTGCAGGCAGCAGATGAGCAGTGGCATGTGTGCGATGATGACCTTACTGGACGTCTTAGACTGCAGCTTCTCCGACAGCTTGGTGCAAAGGTTCTCAGCACCTATTAGGAAGCGAAATAAATCAAATTAACTTTTTTTTTTTTTGCCAAGGAGGCAACTGGTTGCTGGGTATACTGACCAGCATGGTCAATCTGAATAAAGTTCAAAAACAGAAGGAAAAAAAAAAAGCTAAAGTAAAGTAAATTGAGAGTGGCACCCTGGGAGAAGCCACAGGATGTTGCTGTTCTTGAACTCTAGCAAACAGCAAAAAAATGGCCCAAATTGAATTTTTCTGCCTATAACTGCCTATGACTTTCACCTTTAAGAAACAATAAATATATTTCATCGAAATCACATGGAAATGTTATTTCTATCTTTTCTAGGCCATTTTCCCGCATGTTGGGTAAGGAAGCAGACTAACAAATGCAGCAGTAAAAACAGTCAGTCTACCTAAAGATGCCTAATACCTTGCTAGTTCTGTGTGATTTCCTAATACAGTGAATGTCACGCTTTGATCAGGTTGTTAGGTATCTACGCACCATGAATGCCAAATGTATCACCTTACAGTAATTGCATTACTTCTAAGCTGAACAGTTGGGTATTTGCTCTTACATAAAATTAAAAACTAGCAGTTTAGATTTACTACAGTACATTAAAAATACAGGAACCACAGTAGGAAGTCAATGCAACAAAAGCCAGTACACCCTCATTACTGAGATTCGATTCTTTTATTTTTTCAATACATCATATGTCCACCTTTATTTTTGATGACAGACTCAATCCTCCTCGGCATGGAAGATACCAGCGTTGCACAGATTTCTGGAGAGATGTTCTACCGTTCTTCTGAGACAATGTTTTTCAGTTTTTCTCTTTGCTAGATGGGTTGTGCTGCTCTACCTTTCTCTTTAAAATGCCCCAAAGGTGTTCTGTTGGATTCAAGTCAGGCAACATACTTGGCCAGGTCGTAGTTTTGTGTGATTTTGTGTGAACGCTTGCGTGATTTTGGCAGAGTGCTTTGGATCGTCATCATGCCGGAATATTCTTCGTCTGCCAAGCGTTTGGAGACTGGGAGTCATCTTGTCAGCCAGTATTTTGGTATATCCAGAGGCATGCATGGTGCCATCTATGGATAGATGTCATCTCCTCAACACGTTTTTGCACTTATGCAGTCCCATATCATGACACTCCTATCAGCATGCTTCGCTGTCGGGACTATGTATGCACAATGCACACTGGTAGTCCTGGTCAGGTTCACGCCGAACATGCTGGACCCTATCTGAGCCGAACAAATTTACCTTCTTTTCATGTTCTTTAGCAAAGTTTAGTCTTGCAGTTTTGTGCCAAAAAAGCAAGCAAGGGTTTTTTTTTTCTTTTTCTCTTGGGCGCAGTCCATAGAGGTTGACGTTACGCAATGTACTTTGCACTGTCTGAGCTATCCCAGAAACGATTCGATTGATAACCCCTGTGCCACATCTGCAGCACGTGCCCCTCTGTTTTTCAGAGCTAGATTGTGCAAGTAGCACGCTGTCCGTGGCGTCATATTAGTGGTACTACGGCTCGTTCTATACCTCCTCATTACTGCTGCAACTGTGTTTCGATTGATTTTTAGGTGGTTACCGATCTTCCTGTATCCTTTTCCATGTTTGTGAAGTCTCACAATCAGATTTTTCAATTCCTCTGCCAATTTTTTTCATGTGGAGCCATGAAGCAGACATGCAGATAGACAAAAGTCGAGAAAGTTCTGGTGTACAAAGGTTTTTTTTTTTTTTTTTTAATACCATGTTCATGCAATTAGGCTAATTGGAACTCACAGGTGTATAGGTGTACTCAATTTTGTTTCAATGATCACATGTCTTCTAACTTGTGCATCAGTGATCAAAGGTGTATTCACTTTTTGTTGCATTGAGCTTCTACTTTAGGGCCTGTATTTTCAATACAGTCTTTCTAAAATATTTGTTTTTGATTGTTCATAAGAGGAAATTCTCTACTTGTCTACTTAGAAGTAATGCAATTATTGAGTGGTGATACAATTTTGAATCATTTGACATTAAAGTGATATTGCACAGGGGTGTATTCACTTCCGCTGTATACTGTATCATCATTGATATGGTGACGTTTTCTGTAAGGAGACATTTAATTTACAATTTATGGAAGCAGTGCCAGGTGTCAGTCATTACATTTTCTGCCAGGGGACAGTTTTTTAGGACAGAAAGCTTTCTGCATTCCGATTTCTACTAAAAAGGGTTTTCTGCAGGCCACACTACTACTGGCTAGCAGTACCCTATCTATAGTGCTTACACACACTTCAAGCTCTTCTAAACGATGATGCTCTCACCCTGTTCCTCGGTAACCGCCCACACCATGAGGTCCACGCAAGCAGCGTTGGCTTGGCATCGTAACTTCAGTGGGCTCAGCTCGCTGTGCAGGGACTCCACCTCGTGCAGGATGCGCTGCAGCTCTGACTGGCTGCTGCTGAACTGCTCTAGCACAAAGTCGTGCACCTCCTTCACGAAGGACGTCTGCAGGTCTGCACATAAAACACAGGGTCTGATTGTCTGCAACAATACTGGACATGAACAATTTACCTAACGTCCTATGATGCCAAGTGGTATTTACAACAGCCATCGGTTTTTAGGCAGATTTAGAATGATTATGCACATTATTATGCACATATATTTACTTCATGAGTTTGGCTGAATGCTTCATAATTAGTGTAATGCGTGCTCAAACTCGTGCTTGTTTGTGGCTCTCTCTGCTCCAGGGCAGGCTGGTATTTATGGACCAGGAGGGCTAAAGAGAAAATACATAAAAAATAAGGCTACATTTTTTTTTTTTTTTTTACTTTTACAGAACCAAGTGCAACAGCGCCACCAACAGTTATAAGTAAAAATACACATAATGGTATATAGTACAGGCTGGGACTGACTTCAT
The DNA here is from genome assembly GCA_037576675.1 of Pangasius sanitwongsei. NCBI lineage: Eukaryota > Metazoa > Chordata > Actinopteri > Siluriformes > Pangasiidae > Pangasius > Pangasius sanitwongsei. The sequence continues at coordinate 6,933,625 of CM075019.1, read as the reverse complement.
TCTAGCCCAGAGTGTAGACTCACACAGTCATATCAAGTGATATTTTTGTGCATTGGGGATCATTTGTTTAAGCCCACTTCTCTGACATACCATAACCCCTTATCAGCAGTGACTGAGAACACTCACATGAAATACAATAGTGGGCGTAATAAACATGAACAAAGTAGATTACTTCCTTGATCACTGATTTTTCAGATAGCCTCTGGAGGAGCAACCAGAAGTATAAAAGTCTACGCAAGCATTGTCCAGTCAATGTAAAATTGGCATGAAGGGACAGATGAAAGTACCGTACATTTTGTGTGCTTGGAAGGAAGGGGCTGGCGCACGGCAAGTGCAGCTTTTCCGTTTAACATGCTTGCGATTTGGAAGAGACATGCATGAATGCAGACTTGATTTAAAAAAAAAACTAGCAATCACAAATGGTGTTGCCTGGGTGTCATTCAATGAGCGCGGTCCTATGTACAGTATATGCGTAGGTTTATTACTATGATAAGACTCATCCTGAATAGTTCAATAGTAGCACTGAGATACTGATAGGGAGTAGGATTTATTTTTTCCCTCCCAATCAATATCATGTCCAGCCATGTGCTGTGTTCTTTCTGCAACCAACTTCTACATGTTTTTGGTCATTTAGTGTAAAAAAAAAAAAAAGTCTGTTTGGCAGGGACTTACATTTTAGCGTAATAATAAATGCATTAAAATGTGCTGTTATTTAACAAAAAAAATGTATAATCGTTGATATGGTGAAGTTTTCGACAAGATGTTTAATTTGACATTTATGGAAGAAGTGCCAGGTGTCAGTCAGTAAGTTTTCCCCCATGGGACAGAGGACTTTCTGCATTCCGGGTATGACAAGCTGTTTTTTGGTTTAATTAACTTCAAGATAGCGAAAAAGAGAGGCTGATGAGGGAACGGCTGTTTCTAGCTGCTATAACTTAAGTGATAACAGGAACTCTTATTTTGTGGATGTTTCACAACATTAAACGTATGGATATGCAAATGGGTAAAACGTATGACGTGTCATTCATTAGTTAATGAGCTTCATTCCTTACACTGTCTTATTACCTCCCTTACCTTTCATATAGTATAGCGTGTCCCTCAACATTTTAAATATCGCCACATACAGAGGGTCACTGAAGGTTTTGTAGAAGAGATGATGACCAGGGTTGCTCTGCAACAGAAAGCATGGATCATAGAGTGTACTACATTATTACTGACCCAGGATGAATCAGTGACAACTGACAAAAATGATGCACCTTACCTCCAAAACATCTATCATGATTTGATCCAGCTTCTTTAAAAATGTCTCCGCGACAAACTGTTCAACCTGATAACAAAGAAGCATCAGGTGCATCATTAGTAGAAATCAATGTGAAACATTAGAAAGTACAACTTTGCTAAAATAATATTTTTCTGTCAGTTATTTCCTCAGGTTATATTTAGTGCATTTACTGTTCTGCTTGGTGTTTATTGGCACTTTCAGTGTGCTGGATTTTCTAACAAGGTTCCTTATGGGATCAATTAAGTACAGCGCATACTTATATAAATGCACACCCATTCATCTATCCTTTCACACATCTGTCTGTCTACTCATGCATTCATCCATCTATATGTATGGACACTTCAGAGTAAAAACAAGCAGAGTAGGATGAGAAGGACGAATGTGGAGCACTGACCATCTGAAGGAGACGCCTCAGCATGTCCAAAGGCACGTCGAAGCCTCTAGTGCTGCTGCCAGTGAAGAGCGGAGACACAGAGAAACTGGAGCTGATGGTGGAAAAGTAGTAGTCCGGGTCTACAGCACTGCCATCGGGCAGGTATGATCCTGCTATAACGAACACAAATACACACAAGACAAAGAAAGGCACAATCAATATACATCTTTTTTTTTTTTTTTTTTTTTTTTAAAGAGAGGAGGATATTTTCAGTATGGGTGTAACACAATGACATCATTTATATCGGTATAGTGCGCTGATTTTTAAAAAAATAAATATGCACCCAACACTACACCCCCAGAAACACTAGAAAACTAACAATAATAATAATAATAATTAAATAAAAATAAAAGAACAGAGGTAGAAATGCCAGCACTGACAGCATGGTGTGTGAGTGCCGGCTCTAACAGGTGTTCAACCTCAGTTACATCACTCGAGTTCATAACTGGTCTCAGCTAGAGGATTCAGGACTGTTTTTTAATCTTGCTTATGCAGTTATATAATATTTCAGATCTGACTGCACCCACATAAAAGTAAAAACCTCCTGCTCGCATGACTTTTCTTTTTTGTTGCGCCCTGCGGGATCCCAGTCCTAATGCATACCACCATTCTGAACCAGATGCCCTGTGAACGTTTCTGGGGAAAAAAATATAAAAATAGTGTAATAGCAATAGTGCACCTCCTATTTGTCTCTACTCTCTCTCTTTCTCTCTCTCACTTACTCACTCACTCTCTGATTATTAGGGTATCTACTTTACTTCCATAAGAGGTCTGTTTTCAGCTGTTATTTCCTATATCAGATTTTCAGTGGGGTAAAAGTTTAGATTCACCTTGTTAGTATATAGTGGCATTGCCTAATTTGAATTTTAATTGCTTAAGTTGAATCAAATGCTTTGGTGTAGCTTTCCACAAGCATCTCACAATACTTTGCTGGAGTTTTTGCTTATTCCTCCTGACAGAACTGGTGTAACTGGGTGAGGTTTGTAGGCCTCCTTGCTCAGACACAATTTTTCAGTTCAGTCCACAAATTGCCTATGGGACTCAGATCAGGGCTTTGTGATGACCACTCCAATACTTTCATTTTGTTGCCTGTAGGCTATTACGTTACATCTTTGGAAGTATGCTTCAGATCAAGCCACTTGACTTGACTTGATTGTCCTGCTGGAAAACCCAACTGTGACCAAGTTTAAACTTTCTAACTGATGGCTTGAGGTGTTGCTTCCGTATTTCTTGATAATTCTCCTTCCTCATGATGCCATCTATTGTCTGAAGTGCACCAGTCCCTTTTCCAGTAAAACACCTCCACAACATGATGCCGCCGCCCCCGTGCTTCACAGTTGGGAAGGTGTTCTTCAGATTAAAAGCCTCACCCTTTTTCCACCACACATAGCACTGATCATTAACGCCAAACAGTTCAATTATTGCTTCATCTGACCGGAGAACACTCCTCCAAAAGGACAGGTCTTCATCCTGGTGATCACAAAGTTCAGTCTAGCATTTTATAGAATTTTAAGAATGGCGCTTCTTCCTTGCACAACATTCTTTCTGGCTATGGAGGTGTAGGACTTTCCTAATGGTGGAGGAACATATTTGGCACCTGATGCCTGCAACTCCTTCACCAGTTTCTTTGTTGCTGCTTTGGGGTTCAGTGGAGGAACTGGACTTGGGGTGGTCCTTGTAGAGGGCGACAATTTTTTTTCCTGAGGTCTCGAATGAGTTGCTTAAATGAATTTGCCCAAGGTTTCAAAAGGTAGGTCCTTTTGCAGCCTCATGTGCACAATTAACTTATTACAATTAGCCAATCAGAGGCTTCTATAAGAGATCTTCCAGTCTGTTCACAGAGACAGTCAACTTGATGCATGTTTTGACTCTAATTAAATGTTTTAAAATGAACTTTGATGTTAAGAAAGTCCTAACTGACCTGCCAAAAGAAATGTATGGTAACATGGTAAATCTGTGGAGTTGTGAAAAACTGAAATTTAATTCCTTTAGCCTAGGTGTATGTAAACTTTTGGCCTCAACTGTAGATATAACACCTCCTATCGCTAATATACTTACCCTCCATAAAGGTGCATATTAATATTATTAATAATTAACCATACAGATGAATAATTCAGCAGCTGCTTTTCCAGCATCATAGTCATACTTACGTACTGCTATATGAAGATGCGCTGTTATATAACACATTTTTATCTCAGTGGTCTGCATGTTGGTATCTTCACAAAGGGAAATGAAGTGTGCTTGGTGAATAAAGATAACTCCGTATCACATAACTGTGATCAGTGTGTCTAGAGGATTTTTATTTAAACTAAGAGGATGTCACTCTTGCTTTTATAAAGAACATGCTCTGTGACTCATAAGCTCTAAGAGGATTTGACTTCATACTGACATTTCCAATGGTTGTGATGCAAATTTTACCTTCAAAGTAAGGAGCAGAAGGGTCAGCAGGAGAGCTTGGCGGCAATCCTGCCCGTTCTGGACTTGCCTGTTACGAAACATGAAGGATACAGTCATGATTATCACTGTGTACCACCATTTTCAACCACACAACCTGCCATAAAGAGGCCATAAAGACATGATTCATCATTCATACCACAGCATTCTGATTCTTCCAAAGGTAAATTTTCTATCATAGCAGTATGTGCCTGCTGTAATACAAATGTTCTAATACATTATAGTTTTATTGTAATTCCCAGGGACTTGTATGGCAGATGCACCACATAAACCAGTTTAAAAAAAAAAAAAAACATATAATTGTTGAAAAGTTTTTTTGGAGTACTTTTGGAAGGAGTCTCCAGTGTAAGTGCTTCGCAAACAATCAGATGCAATGCTGTAAATTTAGTTTAAGACACAAAGTTTTCAGGACAGATGGCTTTTCTTGTGTTATTAACTTCAAGAGACAAAAAAAAAAAAAAGACAGGCTGATGAAGGAGCAGCGGTTTACATTATGCTATAACATAAGTTACGTATTCTTCTACGAACTTCTTTCACAGACATTCAACATAAGTAAAATGCAACTATTAAAAGATAAAAAAGTATGACGTTACTCTCAAAAAAAAAAAAAAAAAAAAAACCTTGCTAGCGCTGGCAAATTGCTGTGGTATAACAGGAATAAAACACTACGTGACCTGTTATTGCATTATTGGTTATTTTCCTGCAACAGCAAGCCCGGTCATGTTTTATTCCTTAATGAATAACCTTGCATGGTTTTTTTTGCACTTTTTAAAAGTTCAAACAAATAAGGAAATTTAAAAAAAAAAAAAAAAAAGGGTGGTACCACTTTTCTGTTCACTTCACATTTTTGCTCAAACTTCAAACGACTACACTGAACAGCTCGAGTATATATCATAATAAAGCGCTGATAACTGGTAACAGCCCCACACCTGCTGGGAGATGCTGGAGACGCTGCTGGTTTTGCGGCGCAGCGTGTCGCTCTGGCACACCGTGAGCAGCGAGCTGGGTAAGATGGAGCGGAAGTCGTTGAAGGAGCGCCGCCTCACTGACTCCGGCTCCTCCGAGGCAGTCACCGGCTGCGCCGTCGTCCGCGGGAACAGCTTGGACAGCAGCGGTTCTTCTGTGTTGCTGTAGCGCCCAGATGCTCGCACCACACCCAGCAAACACGGCAGAGTGTATCGACACAGGTACTCTGAGTAAAGAGACACACCTTTTCTGAACCAACCAAAACCACTGCCGTTTAAAAAAGGTCTCATATTTAAGAGCATTTCGTGATCACTCCTAAAGGTCATAACGGGAAATGGAAATGTGGGGATTATTAGATGCAGACCTTTGTCTTGATCCTCAGGGTTGCGACATATTTCGAGGAGGACCTGCATGAGGTCCATCACAGCCTCCAGAATCTGTACAGGACGAGAAATGTATACAAAAATCAAATCATTTATGAATCGTAATGACTCTTGGATAATTAAAATGACTTCTTTCTTTCTTCTGTTTGTCTCAGGACCTTGTTTAAGTGCACAACTCAGCAAATGAAAATATCTAGTATTTCCTATTATAAAATTGCAATAAACCAAATATAAACCTAGACATTTCTAGATTTTTTTCTTTTAAACTAATTTCAAGCTTGAAATAGTTTTGTTCTAGACATGTGTGTAGTGGACTGGGAAAACTCTTCACCTGGTAAACATTCGGACATTTTCGACTACAAATAATTCTGAAAAATACAGGCTTTCCTGAAATGAAAAAAATCTCAATCAAAAATAAATCTATAACATTTTACCATCTGATTACCCCATAAAAGTGAAAAAACTGCATTTCAAGATTCCATTCAGCCTCCACTGAATGATTCAGCAACACACCGACTGTCTAAATCTTTAGATTCGCATTTAATTTAACATGCACGAAAATAAAAAGAAGTAAACGTGACAATGACATAGATCGACGGAAATAAATAATCACTTGGATCATAAACTTTATCCACGTCAGTCTGTCTAATCTCATTTCCTGAGGTAAAATTCAGTCACCGTGTTGACAAACCAGAGCATCATCGGCGCTCTTGGCTCAACTGGTCACTGTTCGCTATTACATTATTTCTGAATGAACCGCTTAATTTCATCAATAGGTCAATCCATTTTATAATTAGCAATCAAACATTACGATTTTGTCCGCTGCCATCTCTGCAGCATCAGCCACAGATAATTTCACATGAGCGCATCCTGGTTATGTGCCATAGCAAAATCTATAAGGCTTGTGGCCATTTTGCTACGACACATAACCAACAAATCGATCAAAGTTTGACAGTCACTGTGTGAAGAACACACACTGAACTATTAAGCTAGCAAAAACAACGTAAAGTTTGTTAAACTGGCTCCTTTACATCGACATCATTTTCATTTATTTATTTATTACAAAGGTCGAAGCATATGATAAGGACAAAAATACAATTTTGGTCAAATTTCTGCTTGCCAGAATTCACCCACAGTGGCGAGTGACAGGTTTTTCCAAGACTGCCACACACATTAATCTCTACAAATCTCCAGGTCACCCCTGAAACCACAGACGTTTGTCTAATTCTGTCAGCTCAAAAGCCATATGACCTGAACAAATATCAAATAACAAGTCAGAAGGCCTTGTGCATAATACTACTTGAATGACTCTCCAGAAATATAAATTCAATAATCATAATTGATAGTCAATAATAAGATATTCTAATAAAAAATATCTGCATTCCTGGGCAAAAAAGGGCAAAGCCCAAAATGGCAAATATTAAGCTTTTAATGGTCTTAAGAACAAATCATTGGTCAGAAAATTAGCAAGAATTAAAGAAATGCACTCCTGAGAGCTCCTGTGCCACCACTTTGGGGAAAAGCTGCAGATACGGAAATCCACTTATAGTCTTTTTGCACGCAAAGGTAAAATCATGATAATGATTAAAGTGTTTGATGTAAAATTCAAAGCTAATACATGTCTGGGTGTACAAAATTTTCCAAATATATCTTCTGAGATTTTTTTTCTTAAAAGATTAGTCATTATTTGGTTATCTGCCACACCGGATGTGGTCCATCAAGAGCCGCAAGGCTTAAACATTGAAAGAAATCAAACTGAAAAGCTATCCCATAATAACTTCCTTTATCTAACTGTTTAATTCTTGCTAATTTCCTGACCAATGATTTGTTGTAAAGATCATTAAAAGCTTCATATTTTGCCTTTTTGAGCTTGGCCCATTTTTTTTGCCCAGGATTATAAATAAATGCAGGATCAAAATTTTTATAAAACACCATTTCTCTAAAGTAAATCATTTTGAGAGAGCAAAATAGTTTACTTCAGAATAGAGGTACACTAGATTTGGCTTCTTCTAATGATTGCTGTGTAGAAAAGCTAGATGTTTAAATGCTCAGACTGCAGCACTGCACCTACCTGGATTCGTAAGGTCTCATCCCTCTGAGCGACGTCAGAGAGCATAGTTACCAAGCAAAAGCAGAAGTTCTCAGCCACGGGGAGAGTTTCTGCAGGAATAGTGAGAACGTTACAGGAAAGGTGAATTCGATTGACTCATTTTAAAACAAAAGGAGGAGAAGGTGTGAGTGGTCTACCTCTCCCCTTCCTCTCAGAGCTTTCTTCAATCCATTGCACTCTCGGCAGTCCTTTCAGCAAACCCAGGAGGTACGGGACAATAGAATCTTTGTGCTGAGAGAAAAAAAAAAGCCCAAAACTACATTTATCAGTTCCATACCCAAGCATTAGAGCAAACAACTACATCAAAAATCATACGAAGAACCTGAAGTGTATTATTTTCCTTAGTGATTCCTTTCACTCATTCAAATTAACCTGCTTATGCCGATTTGTGCTATGAATATTGTTTTTTCGTTTGCTTGTGTTTTAGATATTCGAACATTTTATTGATACACATACCACAGCGCTGTTGAATTCTCAAATCTGATTGGTCAGAAGGTGTTGATTAGTTTTCTAAAACAGCACCTCTGACAACAGTGCCAGCTGTGATTCGAATCACAGGGTTTATGTTACTGCACTAGTTTTAACGCTATTGTTTCTATAGTAAGAGATCTAATGGATCTAATCATCTATATCATTCGAAGGTTTCGTTATTTAACAAAGAAAAATGTATAAATGTTGATATTGTGAAGTTCATGTATGGAACGAGTCTCCAGAGCCCGCGCTTTATAACAGACAGAGGTAAAACTGTCATTTTAAGCTTTCAGGACAGGAATTTGTGGTTTCTTGGCAACCGCATTTTCGTTTGTTTTGGAAAAAAAAAAAAAGGAGGACAGTGAGGAAAAACCCAACCTTGCTACTTGCAAACATTAAATGTAGCAAGAAACGGATAAAAAGTGTGATTTCTCAATAACAGCCTGAGAAAATACGAATATACAGGTCAGCTTATTGGAGGAAGATCAGCGGCGTAGCAAGCATTGGTGAATGTGTGGAATAGTGAAGACCGTAGACAGCGTTTCACAGATGCAGCTGCACGTCTCAGAGCTGAGAATGAAGGTTCTCGTTTGGCTACAATCGGAGGATTACTGGTTGCCATGACAACTGTTTCCACGCCACAATTTTCAAACATACGCATAATGCAGAAAAAAACCAGACATTCAATAAACCACCTACACATCTCAGAATAGTTTTTATGCTTGACTGATGTTTGTTAAAATCCTGACAAATGAGTCACATTTCCACTTCATCTGAGCGACCAAATATTTTCTGGTGATATCTAGTGTAGGAATTTGTTTACCTGAATCACTAAATCAAGCTAATTAGTGCTCCTGAGTCTGTAGATCGTCAAGTGTTTCGTACCTGCAGCTCAGACTCCACTAGGAAGATACCGAGTGCTATCACAGCATCTCTTCTCCTCTCGTCCAGCTGGAAAACGCCGCGGAAATCCACTGGACACATGCATTGTAGCTTCTGGACCTAAAGAGCCATATAGGAACCGCTTAGTCAAATAATCATCAACCTGGTAACAATACTGGCTATTTGTGGACAATGTTTAATACAGTGTATGCGGGAACATGCCTACTGTGGATGTGCCTGGGGCCCTGGGCACTAGGGGACCCTTGACAAGCATAGATTTGAAGTGAACGATTAGACTGTTACACTGTCTATATAGAACACGGGCTAGTGAACAGAAAGTCACAGAACCTGAAGTTAATCAGGAAACGTTACTGGAGTGTTGGTCTGAATTCGCTACCGATGAGTCAGTAAGGTCCTTACCGGAGCTAGATAAGTGATCATGGCGGATAATCCTAAAAGCACATTTACTGCGGCTAGGTGGAAAGAAAAGCTAAAAAGGACAGAGAAAAGCATTCATCGTCTCATGAGAAAAATCTCAACAATTCCAAGTGGGAGGGATGGTATACTCTCTCTCCCCTGTCAATCACAGCGACACTAGCCAATCCTAGGTGTCTGTGAGCTCATGTATGTGGAAGAGGGCAGATAGCGCTTTCCTTCGAGTGTGTTACGCTACCATGTGATGCAGCATGAGCAGCAGTTTGAACAGACGCAGTCAACGGGCTTCATGTTGTTGTGGGAAAGGGAAGAGCTGACCGCTGGGTGGGAATGGGCAGGTGACCAAATTAGACTTAGACTTAGACTTAGACAGACTTTATTGTCATTCAAATATACAGTAGATGTATACAGAACGAGATTATGTTGCCTTGGCTCAGCATAGCAGGATAACAGGATATAAATACAAGTATGTGGAAGTGATAGCATGGATCTCACAGGTAAGTAGTTGTTTGCATAGTAGAATTATGGCAGTATTAGATACATTATGGCATTTATGGCTTAATGGAAAAACAGTAAATGGATGGCAGTATTAGATACCTTATGAGGGTATCTAATTGAGGGAGGAACAAAGAAAAGATAAGCCATAGAACGTTAGTTTAGGCATGGGAGATGTAAACTTAACAATATATCATGATATTTCAAGGTATTTTTTGCAGTAACGACATAAATGACTATGGAAATAGCAACATTCAACACTATCTTTTTAGCCACAAGTCACATCAGCATAGTCTTGAGAGCCATGCAAACACCAATATTGATCCAAAAAAGGAAAACTTAATCCTGACCATCATCAAATACTAAACTATACCAATTACGTAGGCTAAAAAAACAGAATATGAATTTTATTCCGAAATTAAAATTCAAGTGAAAATACAAACACCAGTACTCGCAGGATTCATAATCTAACCCTGGGAAAAACAAATAGAAATCGTGAAAATAATTTTTCTCAGTGCATATAATGTTTAAATTGTGCAAAGTCTTAAACTATGCTGCAAAACATCAAAACAGTATATAATGATTCAAATCATGTACAAGTTTGCAATTCAATTCAGTTTTATTTGTATAGCGCTTTTAACAGTGGACATTGTCACAAAGCAGCTTTACAGAAATAAATAGATTCACAAAAATATATTGTAAATATTTGAATTTATCACTGTGAATTTATCCCTAATGAGCAAGCCAGTGGCGACGGTGGCAAGGAAAAACTCCCTGAGATGATATGAGGAAGAAACCTTGAGAGGAACCAGGCTCAAAAGGGAGCCCATCCTCATCTGGGTGCAACGGATAGTGCCATTATAAATAAATCCCTTCTATTATTGTGCGCTATAAGGACAAGTATAACAAATGAAAATGTAAACACTTATACAAGCTCTCTTGTAAACTATCAGAAAAGTAACAAACCCAAACATGTCTTCAGTTACAAAACCGCAAATCAGTGCAAAAACAACCCGATAAATTAACAGCTCTTTGTACGAAGTCGGTTCCTTGGCAACACGTCTTTGGGTAAAACGGCTCCAGCTCCGCCTCCATCAGGTCGTTCCAGCGTTTACTTTTTTATCACAGGGAGTGCGACATTAAAGGAGTTTGCTTTACGTTACTTGTTGACGCTTTCTCCTCGCACAACTTCTGGCTTTCCTCATATTCTGGTTGGTGTTTGTTTATTTATTTATTTATTTAGAGGTGGTGGAACAATTTTTGAAGGCGTAAGTAACAAGTAACTCTTTGTTGATACGGGTTTTTGACACACTTTTCAAATCACAGACGTCTGATTCACACCTGATCTGTATCTGACCCACTTCCATATTACAGAGGAAGCTCCTTTTTTGGGCATTAATGCTTCTTCCTGGTCTAGGGTTTGAACTGCGCCTTCCGCCACGCTTTTTCTCGTTGTAAGTGTAGCGTGCCTACGTTGTGGTGCGTAAACACGTCATCAGCTACATCGTCAATATCGCGGGATGACAAATTCTTATCATAGGGATGAATTGTACCGTATATTATGGATATGATACGATACGATATATGATATATGATATGGCACAGCCCTACGTTAATTTTCCCTAAGGATTAAAAACAAACTCAGAACTAAAAAAGACTGATCATGCTGTCACTGCTGCTCATCAGCATCTGTCTGCTTGTCAAAGAGCTGCACTTTGATGAGTTTGCAAAGTGGAAAGCAAGAAATGAGCCAGTTGTGCTTTCTGCACAGCACAAAGGCTTCTCAAATACCCCTAATGGCTGTGGGATGTAGTAATGTATGCAGTTTATTTTGCATATGCTTGGTTGTGTGCTGGTCATTTGAAGCAGGCTGAGGAGGAGAGCCCTGCTCAACTTCCTGTCCAAGGGCCTAGATTTTACTAATCCATCCCTGTATAGGAAATAGGATGTGTTGTGTGTAAATAAGTACACTGTGTAAATATGCTGTATTTTGTGTTCATGTGTAACGCAAATGAAACTGGAGTAAACTATAAAGGATCCACAGGTTTGATCCCTAATGAAGGCTGTCAGATGATGACCCCAGGTGCTGTCTGCACTGCTCTACTCTCTGATGTTTTCATTTCAACACCTCAAGCGTTACTCTGACTGCAGTCACTCAGCAGACTGGATGTGATGGACGTTACTGCCATTTATACTCCATTATTCGTGCTTGAAAAAAAATCAGTCGGTGACGTTTTCATCAGAAATAAGCTAATCTAATAACCAATAACAGGAGATTGTCTAAAAAACAAAAAACAAAAAAAAAACAAGCACTCTAGCTGCATTTTTATTTTGACGCGAGCGGCTAGTTCTAGGAAGTGGAGTTAGCATGCTAGCTTGTTAGCCTGTATGACCTCTTTGAAATGTTTATGTGCTGAAATTACCTTATCAATCGGAGCCGGGCGATGAGCAGCCAAGGACCGGGCTAAAGACAGCACAGTGTTAAAATAAAACCCCCGCGATCCCCCTTTAGAGGCCATCGTTATTTTCCAAAAGTAGGAAAATTTAATGTCGATGCATCTCTAGGCAGTGATGACAGAGGCAGTCAGTACGGAAAGCAAGATAGGACGCACGTGGTCAAGATGTTGGAAAAAAGCGATTTGAAAAAAAAGATTTCTTCAGTTAATTGTAGAAATAAGTCCACGTTGTAAAAAAAAAAAAAAAAACCTTCCTCACTTCATTCACTAGTTGCAAAACTGTAGAAATAACTCCACACTGTAAACAAAAACCTTCCTCAGTTCATTCACTACCTGCAACCCTGCTGGGAAAAAAATAAATAATAATAATAGAAACCATCACAAAAATTCTAATGGTTTCCACTACAAATACCATTAAAAACCACCAGCTGTTAACCATTAAAACCATTACCAAATGGTTTCCATCACGTAGTAGGACATATTAGGCACATAGGTCCTTAATGGTATCCATTAGACATAACATGCCACCAAATTACCAGTACAGATCCACAGGAACCATTACAGTTTCCATTAAAACCAATGCAATTCCTATTATAACCATTAAAACTATTACAAATTCTATGAGGGTTTTTATTGTTTTGTTTTTTTTTTAATATTAAATAACCTTAATTTAAAAAAAACCATCCTCAGTTCATTCAGCTGAAAAACAGCAGAAATATCCAGACAGCTTCTTGCTAAAAACTCACGCAAGTTCATGTCCAGCCACCAAGATTTATTGAAAATTAAGAACATAATTTAAAGGCACATTGTATGCTGAATTAAAAAATAAACGTGTCAATATAATAGAAAGGTGGAAATGTTTTCAGTCTTGGATGGAGCATCAGATAGGATTCTAGTAATGTCCAGCAGTATTTTCGTTTCACTATTAACCAGATACAATCGCTCATGACATCTGGGATCCCTCCATGATATGAGCTGGAACGTCTTCTAAATGGTGAAATAAGGATGGGTCGTGGACAGAAACGTTACAGATGTACGCACAGAACAAAGAGTCGGCGACCAGAATAAAACTAACACGCAATACAACATCCATTTTTAAGGTATAAACATTTTAATACAGAAGACAACCATATATTAATTAGGCACAAATATTCTTCTTTTAACATACAGACTAAACACAGTGTTATGCTCCCATATCACACACAACATTAAGCAGCACAAACATCTACATTTCTGCGTTTGCTTTTGCATCATGACACTTTTTTTTTTTTTAATATTTGCCAAAGATATTTCAATCCATATATGAATATGTATATAGTGTATTACATATGCAATGTAAGTAAGGGAGACACTGAGACAGAGACGATTTCTTTACATCTAATGGTTCCTTCTTGACACTGTGGAATCTGGGGGAATTTCTTGAGGTAGGAAAAGTGATCAATCTGCTGATGGCACTCAAAAAGGAACAGTTTTAAGGCAATTTCAGTTCCATGAACAGCTTTTCGAACCAAACGTTTTGGGGCGGCTTTAGGAATCTTATCGTATTATCATTGGAGCGTGAATGATATTAAAATAATAAAAATGTTCTGCAGCACACGTAAATGTAACGTCGACCGAACATGACCCTACACTAGTTAACAGCACTACTAATAGGCTTCTAGGTTGCATTTAGATTGTTGCTCAGAGTACAGACAAAATAAAAAAAAATTAAAAAAAACAAAAGAAAGAAAACTTGGCATCATTGTTCCTGGCAACAGTTTAGGAGAAAAGCTACACACTGATCATGAGCACTAGTAAATACTGGTCAGGCACTTAAAAGTAAATTCATTACTTCACTTAAATTAGTACCAAATCCATTAAGGTTTTGAAAGTGCATGTATTTACTGGAGATACCGAGGAATGTGTGTTTCTGGGAAGTAAAGGCTTTGGTGGTGTGTCGGGATGGTTCAATGTTCTGTGCGTCTTTGGATCCAAGAACTTTTCAGTACTTGAAATTAAGAAATACGCGAGCAAACACTTCAGGAATCATATCATATTAGCGTCATCAGAACAAAAGAAAAAATAACTCACGCAGACTACAGTATAACTCCACTGAAAACTCATTCTTGCTTATAGTGCTCAAATAGAATCAGATATTATTATTATTATTATTATAAATGTATTGTTGTTGTCGTTCAGTGCAAGAATAAGTTTTAAGTGTAATTACACTTTCACAATGCTAATAATGAATTAAAGTTATATTTTTGCATTATTATTTTGCATTATTATTAACATTAATTCATTACTACTAATGTCATTATTATTAATATTATTATTATTATTATTATTATTAATTTGTGGATTTAACCTCCTTAACGAACTTTTTTTTCACGGCTGTAACACATGCTGCACTCCTGTGCAAAGACAAAATGTTTTTTTTTTTGGTCCTCACCACTGCATATATATTTAGTGTCTTTACATAAGATAACACCAACTGATCCGAAAATAAACATAATGGCAAAGTAATCAGATTCATGAGCTTTCAGTTGTCAGCTATAAATGTAGAATAAAAAAAGGCTAAAATGCTAGAAACAAAACTATGACACTAAAAGAATTATGTTTAAAAAAAAAGCCAATTTTATCCCTCCTCATTATAAACATTCTAAACTTTCCATAGACTCCACTACTGAAACCATACCATGGAGTATTCAATGTATTTTTTTCCCACTTTTACTAATTTTTCAAGTATTTTTATATCACATTTTTTGGGGAATGTTGTTTTTTTTTTCTTGGTCTTAACTACATAAGGGAACTTAAACACGTTCACAGCTCGCGTGTTGCTTTGCCCTACTGACATCGTGTCTCACTTTCCCCGTCAACGTTGTGAAGGTCTGGCCGTGTTCCATGCTGCACTCTCAGCATTAATCTGTCTTCCACACCATGTTAAGGACCTTCACTACCTCATCGTAGATCACGAACACGATAGCCACGTCCAAGCACACGCGCCCAAGTCTCGGAACAGTACCTTTGTAGAACCTAGAGCACAAAGATGCCATTAAATCAACATTCCTAATGACTGTTTATACAGCATATTAACCTGTAACTGCTCAGTCATTCGCTTACGCTGCCGGTCCTTCGTGTTTCATAATCTTCACGGCGCAGTCCACAGTGCTCTTATATTTGTGCGCCTCCAGGCCCTGTAGAGAGATGTTGAATTACACAGTGAGACACCAGCATCACACCAGGGATCGTTTTTCTAGTAGTCCTGTTTTAAACGACTTAAAGCTTAAACGTTAGAAAAAAATCATGGAAACACTTTCTATAAAGCCATCAATTGTTCTTATGATTTGTCGTTCTTCAGTCACTAAAAATAGTGATGATAATGAGTTGCAAACGGCTGCGGTATAAGAGGAATAAAACACTCAGCGGGCATGCTGCTACAGGAAAATAATCAAATAATAACGTCTTCCATTATCTGATTATTTTTCATTAACAGCACACCTCTGAATGTTTTATTTCTCTTATCTCAGAGATTTATAACTATCTATTTTTATTTTTTTTAAAGAACATCATACTTTTTATACTTTTATAGTTATGTTGTTCTTTTATACTCATGTTGTGGAGCATCTGCTACACAAGTTAGTTCCTGTCATCACTTACACACAGTATAGCAGCAATAAGCAGTCATTCCCTCACCAGCCTCTCTTTTTTCCCCTCTCTCTTGAAGTTAACAGTCCTGAAGACTTTCCCGTGTCGAAAAACCTAAACTTCTGACTACTTAAACTGGAGACTCCTTCTATAAATGCCAAATAAACATCTCCTCACTGAACCAGATCAACAACTACACATGGTATTAGCAACATCTTGAAGAACTTTAGGCTGAAATTTGATACGTTAATGATTTTCTTTTAAAAAATCTTTTAAAATATTAAATATGCTTCATAGCTATAAACAGACACTAGCTCAGCATACGACATGGCATTATATATACGAGTAACGATTTTCATTAAAGTTCCCTTAAGTAAAATTATTTACAGCATTAGTTAACGTTAACAAACCATGAACTTCAGTATTAATACACAATGTTAACAATGAAACACAGTATGTTAACACGTATTAATTGACATTTGTTTAAATCAATATTAAACTAATACTTATTCAATCTATGGCTAAAAATTAAGTCCACATAAAAGAGCACAAACTAATTAACAGCTGTTCCTAAATGTTGATCACTTACTGAACTGTGGTCTCTTCTGGCTCAGTTCTGAATTTTGCAAGTTAACGACCACAAAAATGTTCATTAAGGTGTTGGTTCATATTGTTCATTGTGAGCTTCATTTTACTCGTTGACCAGCTGAACACTGGTTAACGAAGGGTCGTTATTTGGCTTAAACGGTTTATTATTTTAAAAAAATATTTGTTACCATTATGTATTATGTATAATACTGAAGTACATAGTTT
This sequence comes from Pangasius sanitwongsei, assembly GCA_037576675.1. Lineage (NCBI taxonomy): Eukaryota > Metazoa > Chordata > Actinopteri > Siluriformes > Pangasiidae > Pangasius > Pangasius sanitwongsei. The sequence continues at coordinate 6,916,818 of CM075019.1, read as the reverse complement.
GTTCATGTTAACTAATATCAGTTACAGGAAATGTAATGTAAAGCGTTACCCATATGTGCTTACTGAACATTGTGATGAGTCAACACAGTTGGGCAGCTTGTTTCATAATTATAGCATATAAGAGGAAAAAGCCAGGAAGGAAGACAGGCCCTGATTAGTGATAAAGATGTGGTTACAGGAGCCAGTGAAGTGGAATGAAGATGGGTGTAGCATGTGTGTGGTTTGGTTGACTAAATACCAGCTGCATCACCACATTTTATCGAGTTTTACTAATGCTGCGAGGCCAAATTCTTTAATGCAGCTGTGAGATGATGGTTTACGCCATCAATAAAATACCCATCAACACAATTCTCCTCATTCAGCCAAGCGTTCTGATACATCATATGTCTATGTACCAGTAGTCTTGTGGTTACAGTCAGTTTTGTGGTGTGCAAGTGATGCCATGTCACCCATAATGCAATTCTGCACATTGAGCCGATCGTTTTGATGTATGACATGGCTGCACTAGTTTGGTGATTACACTCAGTTTATTGCCGGTCGGGTCCTGCTACTGATTTCTCAATGAGTGTGTATGGGGAAAATTTGATCGGGAATTTCACGTGTTACAACTGATCAAGAAATTAATAATAGTCTTTAATGTAGTTTGAGGAATTATAAGCATAGCCATAAATCTTTGTTGATGGCTTTAAAGAACATATCATTGCTATCACTTTATCTCCTAAGAGTATCATGAACGTCCAAACTAAAATAATTCCTTATTTATAGTCTCACCTGCATTCGAGTCTTAATTACATCAAGTGGTGTGTTTCCAAACACACTGGCAGCCCCGGCTATAGCTCCAAAAATTCCAGTCACCAGAGGGTTTATGGGTTTGTTAGGGTTGTCACCTGGTTTTAAAACAAACACAGTCTTTGTAACCTCAAATTCAACCTGTCCTGTCCTGCATATGCACCATGTGTGAAATTCACAAACAGTAAATGCTTAAGTTAAATACAGACCTTTGTACCAGTTTCTCAAGGAAGTCATAACAAAGAAGCGAATAGCCTGGTTTGATCCTTGCTTCAATACTGTCGCTGTCAATCCCTGATACGTTCCCCTAAGTCCTGTAAGGAACACAATGAAGGTGCCGGATTACAAAGTCACACCACATTCCACTCCAGTCTGCATCCAGCTCCAGGCACAATTAACTATTTGTTCTAAAATCAGCGGTAATGTTTTTAAGTCATGAAACCTCATTAGCAGTCACGAGTTTCTCATGTGCATAAATGATCCCCAATTAATGAATTACTGGATTTATACAGTGGTTATTTATACATACAGTGATTACCTGCATGTTCAGTTATGTAGTGTACAAACCAAATAAATACTATATAAATGTACTATACCAGTCTAATACTAAATCACACAGGCTGGAATTCAGCTTTTTATTATTATTATTATTATTATTATCATCATCATTATCTATGCTTTAAACTGTATAATCATATAATTAACAGATTTTATATGTATATGTATATTACATGTTTGTTATATTCTAAACCCTGAATCTGTAACAAAAAATTGTAACACTGTCAGTTTTACGTCAAGTCAAAGTCAAGTCAAGTCAAGTCAAGTCAAGTTTTGACTTTTTTGACTTTTTTGACTTGACTGTCAGTTTTAAGCCTAAATCCATGCTTTGCATTTGAAGCTATCAAAGTAAAGGGACACATTATTAAATCTGCATGTGGAACATCTTAATTACATTTTTAATTAAAATCTTAAGTTAAATAAAGATCACGGCAAGCTGTAACCTGATCTCCAGTAGGGGGAAGCACAAACCTTGTGTTCTGACTATTTCCCTGACGCCGTGGAAAAAGCCTCGGTACTTGGGGTTTGCTGAGGTCTGATCGTGAATAAACTTAACCTGAAATTGGACATAAAACAGAAATTTACAACAGGTAAATACTACAACTTGTGTGTGAAATTATATTAATCATATTAAAAGTGTAATCATATTTCATTTGTGTAGTCACTCACACACACACACACACATTTTAATTGCTGCATTATCAAAATCCAGGAATAAATTAGCTGGCCTTGCAACAGGACAGCTAGCATATGTGAAAATTATTTCAACTGTGAAAGTGAAGATGCTATTTCCAAATCTATTCCTGGATGGTTCCTAAACTATTCAATACAGGCTACACAGTGGAGGTCCCTGTGAATGAGTTGTTACTACACACAATAATGTATTAGAAGTTTGTACGTTATTATAGTATAGTATAGAAAGTTAATCAACACCCTTTGACCAATCACAGTGGAGAATTCAACCCTGCTGTGGTAAACAGTTGTAAACAACTGATGCTGGCTCCAAGATCAATAAGGATGAACATCACACACACACACACATCTCACATCTCATGCACCTTTATCGTCTCCATAGGACACACCACCATCACGGCCTCGGCTACTCCGGCGCCCAGACCGCAGATCAGGCCTCGGGTGCTGTCCAGCTTCCCAGACTCGTCCCTCATCTTGTTACTGAGGAACTCAAACATGCCGAACCTGAGGACAAAAGGGACACCATGCATAAAAGACGATTTTCACTAAACGAATCTATTTATATCTGTTACACGGTACATAGAAACGTCAAGACAACTGCAGTAAGAGATAAAAGCAGGGCATTTTCTTTCATCAGCTGTGCAATAAGTGCTTCTGAATCTCCATGAGGTGCAAAGGTCAAATGATTTGGTAGAACTGGTCTGAAACAAACTGTAGTCACTCCTTGAATTCTTCATCTGTTACTCAGCTACACTGACAATACTGACAATGACACTGACAATACTTTGTCAGTGTCATTACTGTGAAAAGCAATTCAGTTCTTAGAAAATGTTTCTACGAAGCAGCAGGTGTTTCTTCCGTTAGAAGGCCATTGGAAGGGTTGGTTACCTTACAGCAGCTTTGGGGATGGAACCGTAGAGTAGCGAGCTGAGGCCCCTGTACAGACCTTTCACCCCATGGCCATGCACTGTCTGCTTCACGCAGTCAGCTGTGCAAGAGAGAAAAAGACATGGATAAACACGTTGGCATGGCAATGTTTAAGGAAACCTCTAGTGGATGTTTGTCACTCTGACACCACAGGGGACATAATTTGACAAGTAAGAGATGACAGGTTTTGCTGAAAAGGGCAAGGGCTTCTTTTCTCACTTGCCATTTTCCGGCAACATTCAATAACGAGAAAATAACGAGAAATCCAACGCAGTGGAGACTGCAAATGCTGCACCCAAATGTCAGGAATGCAATGCAGTTGCGCTGATTTAGGCACAGACTCGTCTTGGCTAGTTAGCGATCTGCCAGACGACGAGCGGGATGCCGTTGACTGCGGTATTAGCATCAAAGTTAAAGCTTTGGAAGCTTTTCCGTTTGAGCAAAGTGTACAGATTAGGAGCTGAGAGAGCTGGAGAGCTCTACAGGCTAGGTGGAAATGAAGCGAGAGCTAATGCTATCAGCAGGTAGTCAAACGGCATTGTGGGTAAGGTAGAAAACCGTTAAGCTAAGCGAAAACAGAGCAACATGTCAGTGAAAGTAGTTTAAATGCAAAAACTCAGAATTCAGTTATAAAATAAATATCGTACACTATTGAAGATCACATGTTAATAATGTTAACAAAGATTAATATGCAAGTTGTTCAAGTTGGGTTTTTTTTCTTTTTACGGAGGACACCATGCTTGGTATGTGGGTCATAGGTGTTTCAGTGTGTACGGGACTGAATGCTTGTTTTGCAAAAAATCTGTGATAAATCATTGATTACGTCAATGAACCCTCAAGCCGGCAATGATAAAACCAGGGAACGTCATCTACAATTTGGCCGCAGCAGAGCAGATTTCCCAAGTGGAACAATCAGTCCTGGAAAACAAGTTGTGGGGAAACAAAAAAAAAAGCCTGGCTTCTAAAGTCCAGGGACTATGAACCATTGGTTAAGCTCTGATGCACGCTGGAGATATGAGAAGGGGCACATTTTGACCGTTGAACTTAGCATGCAGTTCCGTCTGCTCTTTTCTTCACCCACGTGGCCAGGACATGATTGAAGCAGTTACAGAGAAACAAAATGGAGACACTTTGTAGGAATGGCAGGTTTTAAAATAGTTATTGCTCTCTATAGAACTCCCACACTTCATCCTAAATATAATCTGAATGGAAGAAAGGAGACACACACCGATTCCTCTGTAGCGTGGTGGGTTCGCCTTCTCGTCTAGCTGCAGCTGGGTCTTCACATACTCTGTCGGGAAAGTGATGCAGATTTCAATCCCTCCTGCGATTCCGCCTGTGAAAACACGGAGGCCCACATTTACACTCAGAGCTCAAAGCTGTCTAAAACACACAGAACAAAAAAAAAAACAAACAAACAAAAAAAAAAAAACAGATGAGACAGGAAACATGCCCAAATCCTTTCAATTATTAATATAATAGTTTAGATTTGCTATTCTATGCACAAAAGGTTGGGTTTTGGAGTCAGGATTTCAGCTTCCATCTAAAGATTTGAAAGATTCGGTCTTTGATTCATGAAAACATGAAATTCATATTGTACGACATCAAAACAGCTTCAGCTGCATGGACACACAGCTCCCACCCACTAATCTCTTATTTACACACCATATGCATACATCACTTTACTGCAGCGCGCCAATAAAAGCCGAGTGTTCGGCGGGCTATCCAAGCACCAAGGAAAGAAGTGGAGAAGGGACCAAATATATTTGAGTGAAGCTGAGTCAGAGGTGCTTTTTATCCAACGCTGTCGCAAATTAAACAAAACAAAACAAAAAAACAGTCACGAAAGTGCGCCGTTTTCTTTTTGTTCGTCTAAAGCTGTTAATGACCACATTCAGGAAGAAAACGTCACTATTTTCCAGCCTCACCTACAGGTAGTTATGTGAAATCTAATTATATCTAGGTGTTTATTCTTTTGGAATTGGAATAGGTCAGATTTAATCGAGGTAAGGTTTAATTAAAGCTTTATTTTTAAATATAGTGAAGCGGACCCAAGGATTCACCCTGATGATCCAAATAAACGAATCCTCATTTCGTATAACCGAAATGCTGACGGAAATTAATCAAGCGCTGAAAATCAGATGACCAGTCTGACATCGCTGACATGAAACTATGTAATAATCTGAATGATGTGCAACGAGCTTTGAGCGTTTGCACAGCCCGCTGCTGAAGTGCGTCTTGTATGCAAATAAACTCCGATTACTCAGCTGAAGGACTACTGAGGCCCACTGGGCATTCAGATTTGCATTTAGAAAAGACTTTCTGACGCTATACAGCATTACTTACATTTTAGTACAAGATTTTCGCAGTTGTGAATTACTCATACTGCCTAACTTACTATAGCCAACTCGCTATACTTATCGGTAGCACTAATATCTATCTTAATTATTTAATACAAATTAACCTTTTTTTCAGGTTGTTTAAATTCACACAAACTCGTGTAAATATCATAAAGATATGCCAAAGATGATACTGATGCATAAGAAAATTGTCGGTGAATTTTTACCTATGCTAGTTTAATGACCAGACTTGATTGTATGGCACTTGAATTAGGGTCAATGATTTAAAGACCCCTTAAAAAACATCTGCACTTGAAGAGCAAACGCTAAGGAGGTGAAAGAATTTTTAGTATTTGGCATATTAAAAAAAATGGCATTGAACAAAAACAACAACAATGAATTATTAAATGCACTTTAAAAATCATGGCTTGTTTTTTTTTTGAGTTTTTAACTAAAACACTTTAAAAGAAGTGATCCACAATAAGCTGGAGCCTCCTTAAATTTTTCAGCTCAGGGCATCTGCTGTTGAGGAGCAAACAGCAGAGTCTCGTGTGATGTCGTGTGATTGGCTCTGTGCGATTCTCCCCACAGAAAACACCCACTGGCCTCTCGTCAGGTCTGAAGGGGTGTGTCGACGAGCTGCAAGTCCTGCTGCTTAACAGTGTAGTGGGGAAAAAACCGACAAGGTTCCGCCACAATGGCACCACATGCTCTTTGCTCTCTTTGCATGCCTGTTAGAATACAGCAACGGGTAACGACACGTCACGTTCCCAGACTGCTTATTAAAACCCAACCAGACACACGCATGCATGTCATTCTGTCCCAGAGATACAAGGATTTGGATCGACGTAAATTAACATAGTGTTTCAATTAAACCTGTCTAATGACAGAAAGCTATGAGCACAAAAAATTTTTTTTTAAATCAAAATAAGTTGTTAGTCATTAACACATTGACATGGATAACAATTAACATATAAGTAAATAAGTAAAGAAAAAAAAAAAAAGAATCAAATAGTGTGCGAGCAGGATATTTAGATCCTTGATTCTTGATGATCCGTTTGGTAAAAGTGAAGACCTTGGCCCTAAGCCACAATATTTAGGTGTGCTGTGAAGTTCACTTCATCATGAAATCATAGGAAGGAGTCTAATGTGTACCAAGCAAACATTCCTCACCCTGTAACACAACCAATACTGATCTGTACTGCTCCAACAATACACTGACCTACACTGAAAGAACTGCCATTATACATATTATTTTTGCTATTATTCTCATGGCCAAAAGTATATGGACACCTGACCATCACACCCATAGGTGCCCATTCCAAAGCCATAGCCATTCAGCCACAAGAGCACTGCTGAGATCAGGCACTGATGACAAGTAAGGAGGCCTGGTGAACAGTCGGCGCTCCAGTTCATCCCAAAGGTGTTCAGTGGGGTTGAGGTCGGGGCTGTGTGGAGGCCACTCGAGTTCTTCCACACCAACCTTGGCAAACCAGGTCTTCCTGGACCTCACTTATTTGCACTTATACTGCATGTCATGCTAGAACATGTTTGGGCCTCTTAGTGTCAGCGAAGGGAAATTTTAATGTTACAATACACAAAGACATCCTGGACAATTGTCCCACATATGGGCGTGATGCTCAGATGTCCACATACGTCTAGTCATATAGCGTACCTAAGAATAGTGGCTTATCTGCCGAGCCACCAGTAGATTTGAGACGCAATGGAGTACCTTGTTAATTGACTTTTCTTTCGCCTAATAATTTTGGCTTCTCTCACTACATTTCAAAAGAAAACTACTTTCTGCTCACTACATTTATACAATACACAGTCATATATTTGTGTATAGGTGACTTTTTAGCATCAGACAGCTTCAAGGAGTCGATCTAAAATCCTAACTATTAAAGCTGTAACAGAAAGAATCAGAGCTAATACCCATCGCTGTCTATCTGTTGCTACATACACTATATTTACTTAAGTAGTTTGTATTAGTAGCTAGTAACTAGCTATCAATTAGCTGAGTAATTGCAGTTTAACTTTTTTTTTCCCCCCTAATTTATTCATGCCAAATTCCCACCCATCAGACATCTCTCCCCTATCACACAACAGACTGCATCTTTTCAAACTGCTGTTCATTCAACGCAACACGTTCGGAGGAAGCGCTATCTGCCCCCTTCCACACGCATTAGCTCACAGATGTACATGACTGGCTAATGTCGTTGTGATTGCTCTCTTGGACTCCTGGCCACGGACGGCTGTGGCATCATCAGGATTTGAACTCGTGATGGACGGATGATAGGGTGAAAGATTTTCCGTTGCGCCACTCGGGAGTCCCCTGCAGTTTTACGTTGGCAAGCAGTGCCCCTAAATTCATTCCAAATTCTCGGTGGTTAAGATGTAGGACTACTGATCAGAAGATCGTGTGTTCAAACCCCAGCACTGCCAACCTTAACCCTCAAATGCTCAGTTGTACAAATGACATAAACGTAAGTCGCTCTGGATGAGGACGTCTGCCGAATGCCATAAATGTAATTGTAATAATCCTCCAGTTTTGGTGATCACCAGCTAACTGCAGCCAGACAAGAGTGAAGCCCAGTGTGGTCTTCAAGCTTTATCTTGTTATACATTCAGAGACTTTTTCTACACACCACCATGAGCTGTATAAGAGCTACAGTTTTATTTGGATTTTTTTTTTTTAACCTTTCATTTCCTCCCAAGCACTCTGCCTAAGAAGAGTGCTTTCACCTTCATAATTGCCACTTCCTGGATGTTTTTTTTGTCTATTGCTCCCTATAAACTCTACAGTCTAATTACCCTTGATTTTCCATTCAGAAGGCTGTATAAACACAGCTTCCTTTCTGAGGTGTCTTTTATGCACCACTGTGTATATCCTTCACAGGAAAGGCACTCCTATAATTCCTAAACAGGACGTTCAGAGATACATAGCAAACTGAACTCACTCAATTTGACTATGATTTTTTTTTTTTTTTTTTAAATGATAGCACAATATTAGCATGAACTGGGATAAGAGATTAATTCATTATCATTATATATGTCATTGTAGAAAAAATGAATAGTGACACATGCCTAGGCAATATGTCTTGTGTGTCCTGGCATACAAGTAGTTTTGTAATTTTGTGCAACAGTCGAGGCTGAGGCCAAACAAATGTATTGAAACCTACATAGTTCAGTTAAAATAAAAAAAAAAAATACCAGTTCTCCAGGAACCAGTGTACCTGTTCAGCAGGAATTTACTGAATAATAATAGAGAGAAGGAGATTATATCCAACTTGTTGTGCAGGTTTATTTATTATGCGAGTGGGGTTTTGAAAGAACGATCATGATCAACTCATCTTATCAACAGCATCTTCGGGTTGTTTTCTAAAGCATTTCACTCAAACGACAGTGCTCACTGTGGCTAGTTTCATTCAATCTCACGGTGAGTATGAATTTAAATCAGCTCCTGGGTTGGATGAGAGGATCACCACTCTTATCTCTGATTCACTCTGTACAACGCTGCTGACTATACGACTATCAGTGCGAGTGCAAAGGTTATCAGCAAGTTAAACTTACAACACGCATCAAACAAGAAAACTGCAAACTACAAAGTAAAGTCCAATTTTAAGCCCGAAAAAGGTCACTGTGCTACACGTATGACTACACGATGCATGAATTGCTATATTATGCTCTTTTTTTTTTTTTTTTCCTTTCTTCAATATTATACTGCTATTTCGCATCGATATGAATAGGACTGGCCAGACTGACAGTAGTACCAGACCAGGCCCGTGAGTTTGCTCCTACTGTGTGTGCAGTTGCCAAGCCAGAAAAGTGTGACGTGTCTTCGGAAACGCTGAGTCATTGGTTCGTTCACTGAAGCACAAATGCTGAACGTTCACATGCCCACATCTATGCGCATCATGATTAAATAGAGCTGAGAAATGTTTCTATTTCTGGGAGGGGCTGGTATGCTTTAATTTGAATGATGCGTCCTCATAGCCTTGGATCTATACAAGTGACAACTGAGAATGTGCTAAATATGTTACAAAAACAGACTGTTTAATAGACTATGCAAATTAAGTACAAACAAAGGAAGGAAGTCGTACCACGTCAAAGGTCGTAACGTCTGTCTCGGAGTTAAAGAATTTAAACAGCTATTATTAGACGCTAATAAAACATTAACATTACTGGAGCATTAAATATCCAATAATTGTTGACGTGAACATCTTATTTTTAAGATAGGAAGGTGACCCACTACACTGCATGCACTTCATCCAATTAGCAAAGCCCTGTCTCCATGACTGTACAAAATTCAATTTCTTAAATGGACTACTAAAGAGGAAACGGTCAAACAGAACAGGGTCAAGCAATAAAACTGATCATACATTGCTCATTCTGTCCTTTTGACAAAGAAATGAAGGACAACTAAGAGCGTTTTAAATTGAAACAACTGACAAATACTGGAATAACATCAAGACGATTTAAAATGCATATCCAATGAATACCCAATCATCTGATTTATATTTCACATATTGCATCAATTAGAGCAAAATTAACTGAGATTTGAAGTGACAATAAACTAAACTAGTGCTATATGTTCAAACGGACATCTGAAATAATTATGTCGTTAAAGTTATGATATAACGGTATAGATAATAATACGACAGAAAAGATTTTTGTACCTTAGAACAGCTGCTGTAATCATTAAGACTGTCTTGTGCTCATCTCAGGACTCTTATTCCCAATATGCTCAAACTGAACATCCTTTCAACAACACATACAGTTTGTCTTTACTCTTCTAAACCTGCGTACTGTAATGATTTACAGTCTCGTTATCCGGTGTCACCCAGAGGAGGATGGATTCCCTTTGGAGTCGGCTTCATCTCAAGGTTTTTTTTTCCTCATCTCGTCTGTCGCCTGTGGCTCGCTCATTAGGGATCTAAATCTACATCTTGGTTTCTGTAGAGCCGCTTTGTGATAATGTCTTTTGTTAAAAGCGCTATATAAATAGAACGGAATAAAATTGAATTGAATCACTTTTGAAATATTTTCTAGAAATAAAAATCTCGTTTTCCAGGCGTAGTGTGTCCATATCGATCATTAAAATCAAGGCTGCCTACTTGTTAAAGAACAAATATTAAGATTAAAAAAAAAGAACCCATACACAAATCAGAAAACTATAAATCATGGTTTAGAAATATCCTAGCTATTTTTTTTTCACTGGTTTGGTTAGGAAATACTGCACAGTCGTGTCACACACATGCAGATCCCATGCTATATTAAAAACCATCATATCCTGTAAGCTTATCATACTGTAGTATGATTTTCCAGCCAGTTCTACACCTAGTGTCAGTGGATATATGTATCATATTTGGTATATAAAGATTAAAAAAAAAAAGACCAAATGCATGGCATATTTGTCATGCTGCATAACCATAGACATAAAATTTGTCTGCAAGCAAAAACACATGATAGTTGGGGATCATACAGGCACAGCACACTTGTAAGAACCAAAAGCTTCAGATTTAAAAAAATAAAAAATAAAAACAAGAATTTCAAGCATTAAGAGACAGGAACACAGTGTTGTAAATGCCCATGCCAGATCACAGCAGATACTTGCCTGCAGTGTGCTGGTGTTTCTGTGACACACTCCTGTAGAAAGCACCAGTTGTGTTACTGTTCTAGCTGTGAACCCCAGTGCAGTGGCTGAAACACTACAACATGTGTTTGTCTGTTCTCATATTCTCATTCAGACCCTCTACAGAGCACACTAGCCGTGCTGTGAAACATTTCAGCTGCCCTGCACAGTGCGTGGCAGGGCGCCTGAGCAATCTGCTTACCCGCTAAAATGGCTTTTCCCGGGTGAGTGAGTTTTGCTTTTCCAGCCGGCGCAGCTGCAGACAGACAGCGGGGTCTGTGGAAGGGGCTCACGAATTTCCGCTCTCCGGACATTTTATTCACTAGCGGCTTCTCGCTGACTTGACTTTCAGTTTTATGCGGGGCTAGTCTCTGTACAGCCTACCCAGAGCTACACAATACCACCTTCTGACAGCACAAAGTTTCCTGGTTCCTGTCAGCGTCGGGCGAAAGGCCGAACATCAGCCCTGTGGGCGGGGCGTCTGCTTTCACATACACAGCGCCATAGTTTTCGCAAACAACGCGCTTTAAGGTGGAACGGGATAGTTTCGATTAAGTGCTTTGGCTGTTCCTAGAAATTCCGTATTTATAAAACAAAAACACCTTAAAATGTCTGCAGTCTGACAGCGCCCTTTAATTATGGGCTGCTTTTAGTGGCCTGGTAGCATAAGATGGAGATTGGTTTGGGGAAAAAAAAAAATTATAGATGTTTATCACACACACACACACACATACATATACATATACATACATAAATACACACACACATACATATATACATACATACATACATACATAAATACATACACACACACACATACATTCATACATAAATACGCACACACATACATACATATACAAGAATGTGTTTTTGTTTACTGTTTTTTATTATTGCATTATACATTCAATTCAAAAAAGGATTATATTTACCCTTTCTGGCCATTTATCCACGGTGACTTAGTGGTTAGCACTGTTGTCTCGCTCCTCCAGGGTTGTGGGTTCAAATCCCGTCTCCGCCCGGTGGGCGCAGAGTTTGCATGTTCTCCCCGTGCTTTAGGGGTTTTCTCCGGGTACTCTGGTTTCCTCCCCCAGTCCACCAAAGACATGCGTAAAAGGCTGATCGGCATTTCTAAATTGTCCATAGTGTGTGAGTGTGTGATTGTGTCCTGTGATGGGTGCGCACCCTGTCCAAGGTGTCCCCCGATTTGTGCCCCGAGGCCACTGGGATAGGCTCCGGGCTCCCTCTGTAGGATAAGCGGTACAGTAAATGGGTGGATGGCCATTTATCTACACACAATAATCCATAATGACAAAGGGAAAACAAGTTTTTTTGACAGATGGGCTTACATACAGGACAGTTTTAATACAACACCAGAAGACCACACTGGGTTCCACTTCTTTCAGCCAAGAACAGGAATCTGAGGGTACAGTGGGCACCGGCTCACCCAAACTGAACAGTTAAAGATTCGAAAAAAGCTCGTGCCTACTGTAGCTTCAGATTCCTGTCCTTGGTTGACAGGAGTGGAACCTGATCCTGGTCTTCTGCTGCTGTAGCCCATCTGCTTCAAGGTTCATTAAGTTGTGTGTTCTGAGATTCTTTTCTGATTATCACATTTGTAAAGACTGGTTATTTGAGTTACCGTAGCTTTCCTGTGAGCTCAAACCAGTCTGGCCATCAACAAGGTGTTTCTGCCTGCACAACTGCCACTCACTGGAAGTTTTTGGTTCTTCGTATCATTCTTTGTAAACTCTACAACTCTACTCTCTTCTGTGGTGCTTAAAAATCCCAGGAAGTCACCAGGAGATGTACAGTAGTGTGCAAAAGTCTTAGGCACATGCAAAGAAATGCTTTAAAGCAAACATGCCTTAAATGTTTCTGCATAATAGAAAAAAAAACATTATAAAGTGGAGTATTCAGTAATAAACTAAACAAAGTCAATGTGGTCTCAGACTTTTGGACCCCACTCTGTGTGTGTGTGTGTGTGTGTGTGTGCACTCACCATAGATTTTATTAGGAACACATGCACACCTGTACATTCATGCAGTTATCTAATCAGCCAATCAGGTGGCAGCATTGCAATGCAAAAAAAATAATAATAAAAATAAATAATCATGCAGATACAGGTCAAGAGCTTCAGTTAATGTTCACATCAAACATCAGGATGAAATAAAAGTGTGATTTCTGTGACTTGTGTGACTAGAAAAAGACCAGTTGATTTTTTTTTTAATCTTCTTTTTTCTGTTCAGTTTTGGTGAATCAGCTTTCTGTTCTATCTTTCATATTATCTTTCATTTTTCTGTCATATTATCATCATTTTTCAGGTTGATTAATCAGAGCCTCATGATCTTACACTGGCTGAAACACTTTTACTTTGAATCGTGGTGTGTAAATTGTCTACCTTCACATCACTTTCTTTTTAGAACATCAGCGCCCCCTTCTGTTGGTGCCTGGAAATGCATACTAGCGTACTGAGCAGTATGGCGGAGTAGTGCGCAGCTGTGGCTCTGTTATGGCGGCACACTGCTTGCCGTACTGTTCGTACTGTTTAGTACGGAAGTGTGCGGTCTCCGTTGTGGCTTTGTTCTATGTTGTGGAAAAGCTAGCATATCTACCACAGACACGCTGAGGAGCTAGTGGGTTGCGTCAGAAGGACATAAGCTTTTGTGGGTTCAAGCTTTTTTTACAGTTTTGGTATGAAATTTCTATTATTTTACAAAAAAAAAAAAGGACTTGAGTTAATATGTCGCGTTAGGCTCCACAAATACACCATGTTTGTTAAAAAAAAAAAAAAAACGCTTGAGGTTACTCGAGTCATGCTAAAAGGAGCTAGCGAGTTAGCATGTCAGTTCTGTAATATTTCATTTTAAAAATATAATATTTAAACATTTTAAAAGTTTACAGTGCAGGAAGTCAAGAGAACTGTGTTAGGAATGCAGCCTTTTTCTTTTAAAAAAAAAAAAAAAAAACTCTTAAGTGATTTATCTAATCTTGTTATTCCTGTAGCATCTTTTCTGCACAGATGAATAAACGTTAAATACAGATACAGAAGATAAGCTGCTTAGAGTGAATAGCTGCTCTAAAAAAAAAACATAAATAAGCAGGAGAAAATAACAAAAAACGTCCTCCAATTGAGCGTTTTTATTCACTTTGAATTAAATTTGCTTTTTTTTTTTTGCAGTCTAAGGAGAAACAGTGGACATGTTATTACAGACAGTGTCCGTTAATCCTCTTTTGAGGATACACATCACTTATATATAATAAAATATATTTCTTTAGCTCTTCTCATTAAACTGTTTTGTTTTAAATGAGTATGACATGGTGTGTAACTGAGATCCAGCTTTAGTGGAGGGTCTGACAGGCCTGTGAGAGAGGGTTTGTCCTTGAAGGCTTTCTGATGCTGATGTTACTCTTAGCAGCAGAAACCACGTGACTTGAGTTCAAGGTTAGCAAGGTTATCATGAGGATATATAATTAAAAAAACAACAACTCTGCAGCTACACAGAAATAAGTGCAGAATTAAATATGTATCTTTACGGTAATTTTGTACTGATGATCAGTAATCTCTAACACATCCTCTTAGTGACCTGTTTGGCTCCCTGTGAGCTTCGAATTCCAAATTATGTAAAAATATCAAAGACATCACGACGTGCTTTAAGCCGAGTTGTGTCGTGTGTTCACGTGCATGATCTGTGTTGTGTCGGTCGACATCACACGCGTTAATATCGTAACATTATCAGTTTTTCAGTATCGTATCTGTACACCCCTAGCTGATTACATCAGCGCCTAAGCAGCATTACATTAAGCATTGCTGATCAACAACAAGCATCTGCGTTGTGAACTGATCAACTGATGTTAAAAAAAAAAAAAAAAAGTAAACTAAATTTGATTTGAATTTAATATTCAGGATAAATGTGTTTGCTTATGGTTGGATGCTACGTAAAGCATCTAGTCGTCGGGATCTTTGTTAGTCACTCCTGTACTCCTTGGTGTCATTGGCTACGTTTACATGCACATCAATATTCTGATATTAATCTGAGTTTGAAAATAATCTAACTAGTATTGATTCATGTAAACGCCGAAATTCAGGTTAAGACAATATTCCGATTCCCCAAATTCCGATTTCCACCTGTTTTTAATTGGAAATTTGTTGCATGTAAACACCTTATTCAGAAAATCCACTGAAAGGAGATATACGCACATGCTCAGTCCGCAAGGAACTGTGGGTGAGAACAGATGCTTAGATGTAGGCTACGTATCTAGGAATATTTCGATATATTGCTCCGATATATAAGAATATGGCTGCAGCCCGAATATAGAGCTTTAACTGAATTTGATGTGCATGTAAACATAGCCATTGATTGAAACCTTTACTTTTTTTATTAGGTACAATGTCTGTTCCTCCTTCCTACTCCGACCTGGGAAAAGCGGCGAAGGATATCTTTAGCAAAGGATATGGTAAGTTAATACCTCTAGCATGGGTTAAACCTTACGACGATAGGCTGTATTTTAGGAAGCATTGTTTCTAGCTCTGTCTTGTCTCTTGCTTTGTTTGTAGGCTTTGGAATAGTTAAGTTGGACCTCAAGACCAAGTCACAGAATGGAGTTGTGAGTTAATCTGAAGTTGTTGTTTTTTTTCTTCCTCTCCACTTTTTGTTTTTCTTTTACCCATAACCAGATTTCCTGTTACTGCCAACTTCCTTTCGTTTGGTTTGAATCTGATTGCTATAGCCGAGTTGCAGCCATTGCCAAATATTCTGTGTTGAAAGATTCATATGAACTAAATCTGACTCTGCAGCTTGTAAAACTGCTTCACAAATCAAACTGAATTGAATATATGATGCACTTCTGGAGGAGGCTTTTTTTTCCTTCTCTTTTTAAATACACCTCTTTCTGTATAATGGGTACAAAATATCTGATTGGCATTCCGCCTACTGTACGTCGGCCTGAGTGACCCGGATGACCCACGTTGGAGAGATGTACTTTGTATGCTTTTCCAGAAAGAATAACATAAGTAGGTGCTGCAGCTTGAGTAGATGATAAAATCAGGATTACAGTTGCTGCATGTAAAAATGCAGACATGGCTGTTTTACGTTTGTAACACTTTCTACTGTGGGTTACGCAGACAACCCCTGATCAGAGGACTAGAAGGGAAAGAAGTGAATTTTGTAAGAGAAAAAGTATCGAGGAGAATCTTCTTACATTAAATGTTGCTCAATTGTTATTATTTGTATTTGCCACATCCATTTTTAGATGCTTCATATTTTGTGGATCTTATAATTCTGTTATACTTTTGGTATAAAATTAACTTGATACTGATGAGTCATGATTAATTATTAATGAAGTTATTTTATAACTTCACTTCGCTGGACTACAGTCATTCTTCTGTAGGTGTGGTTTATTTGATTTAGTCCTTAAATTCTTTCTCATATATATACATATATCTCCAGGAATTCAACACATCAGGCTCTACTAATATTGACACTGGCAAGGCTGGTGGGAGTTTGGAGACCAAGTACAAGCTGAAGGAGCTGGGCCTGGGTCTCAATCAGAAATGGAACACGGACAACACTCTCGCTACTGAACTTTCAGTGGAGGACCAGGTGTGAAAAGCCTCTCAAAAAATTCATCACTCATTTACGTTATCAGATTATTCCTAATACTATCAGTGGTGTAAAATGATTTGTCTCTCTTGAACAGCTGGCAAAGGGCTTGAAGGTGGCTCTTGATACGTCCTTTGTTCCAAACACAGGGTGAGTAGTTTTCATGAAAATCAGAAACAGTGAAAAAGTTTGTTGATGGCACTGCGAGGTAGGTACTGGGTTGGTTGGAGCTAGTGTTATTATGCTGTGGTATACATTGTTATTGCTATATGTATTAATTAAAACATTTGCTTTAGTTATAGCAAGTATTCGCTTGTTTGCTGAGTTTTTAGAGCACGATAGCGTGCTCAAGGGTGAAGGCTGCCCCGCTAACTGCTACCTGCTACCTTCGAGACATGCGAAGTCACCGCAGTGTTCCAACCCGCTGCTCGTGTTTTTGGAGGAGAGGCTAACTGCTCTCTTTTGTATAAATAACATGCATAACAGGTGACTGGAATTAGCTAGCATCACTTAGAAAGGAAATATCTTCCTCAGTCCCTGTCAAAGCTAAAGAGCAGGGAGGGCTGTGGCATCTCACAGTGCCTTCGTGGACGCTTATGCCTGCTACGCCATTTTGGAGCCCTGTTTGTTGGTAGAATGGATAAAAGTTCTGCTGCTGAGACAATAATAGGCTGGACTGGTATTAATAATGTAGTTTTGTACACTGCATCTCTTGCACTTTAATTAGTCTATATGGTGTAACAATAAGAATGAACTTCATCAGGAAGCTAACTGTCCCTGCCCTCACTAATATATTCTCTTACTTTTACCATAGCAAGAAGAGTGGCAAGCTGAAGACTGGTTACAAGCGAGACTACATCAACCTGTCGTGCGATGTTGACTTTGAGGGCCCGGTCGTGCATTCCTCGGCTGTTTTGGGCTATGCAGGCTGGTTGGCTGGTTACCAAATGGCATTTGACACAGCTAAGTCCAAACTGGTGCAGAACAACTTTGCTCTTGGCTACAAGGCTGGCGATTTCCAGCTTCACACCAATGTGTGAGTTTCAGGGGCTAGATTAAAAATGTAATACCATTTTAAAAAAATAGCTCTCATTCTTTCAGTTGCTGTTGATATCTTGGGATATGGGATCTTTTAGGTCTTTTTAGTATTGGATGATGAGCAGCCAATTCCTAAATATGGCTTTCTTTGGTTCAGAAATGATGGAACCGAGTTCGGAGGCTCTGTCTACCAGAAGGTGAACAATCAGCTGGAGACTGCGGTCACTCTGGCCTGGACTGCTGGCAGCAACAACACACGCTTTGGCATCGCTGCCAAGTACCAGCTGGACAGTGATGCTTCTTTGTCTGTGAGTTAGTGGGCTTGAAGTGGTCAGGATGTGAACTCATGGTGCCATTTAGGAAAAACCAGAGACTAAGGCTCGTGAATAAACCCTAATATCTAGGAAGTCCTATATCTCTGTATTAAGCTGTATGTAGTTTAACCAAAAAAAAAGTCAACAGCTAAATTAGGCATTTAAAGGAAACTGCACCCTAAAACACAATTTATTATATTGAAATATTTGTGATGTTTTTAGTGATTCTGGTGCTAATTTGGTGGTTGGTGCTGTATTTTTGTTATTCCTGTGTTTGTGTGCTGTACCGATATCACAGGGACATTGCTAGGAGAAAAATTCAGAAAAAAATCTCAAACACGGTGAGGTTTAGCTGTTAGCTCCTTAAAACAAGAGCGAGAGCTTCTTATCTCAAAGTTGGACTCAAATGTCCAGAGTGGTCTGCAAACCAACCTGTTGGCAATCTACATGATGTAAAGCACGATTGCTTTGCTTGAGGACAATGGTATTAGAATGAAAGTTGCTAAGAGGAGCTGAGAGAGCTGGACAGACCAAAAGACTAAAGCGCTGCTGCACCGGTACATTAAGGTAGAGATGAAGCAAGGGCTCTGGCACCACTATCATCACTGTCAATACCGTAGTGAGTAATAAATAAAAGATAAATTGCTCTGTATGTAAATATACATGGACATCGAAGATGGATAGCCAGAACTATCATGCATCTTGCCAGTTGGACTGTCCATTGTAAGAGTTACACATTTTCAGTAAACGTCTTGCAGACTGTCTCAGGAGTCAGCAACTAGATTTCACAATGAGGGGGAAAAAAATAAAGCTCACGATAGTTTGTCTCTAATTTTGCACTCACAGGCCAAGGTGAACAATGCCAGTCTGATTGGATTTGGTTACACTCAGAGTTTGCGGCCAGGTAATCATCGCATTTATAAACTTTCGCTCTTGTGGTTTTCAGCTGCTTCTTACATCACAAACATGTGAACTTCATGTCTCATTCTGTTCCCCACCCTCCTTGTCTTGTGTAGGTGTGAAGGTGACACTCTCTGCACTCGTCGATGGCAAGAATTTCAACACTGGAGGTCATAAAGTTGGACTGGGCTTTGAACTCGAGGCATAAATGCCCACTCCAGTGGTATTTATCCTCCAATTCCATTGTTGTTTGTACTCAAGCAACCCCATCATGTCACTTGATTGAAAAACGAAGACGTGATAACCGGTGCTGTTTTGAGTGATGCAGCCAATACTTGAACGCTAAACGCTTCCATCCGCTACATAGATGGTCCAATGATAGGAATGTTCTTAAGTCTGAAAATTTAAAATATTCTGTTACAAATAATTATCTGTTATTAAAAAAAACACTGCACTACAACCAGGTTTCATGGCGTTTTATGGCAGTTGAAGTTGGTTAACTGAAAAACTTTTTTTTCCTGTTTGAGTACTGATGATAACTTTGCATAATGTAATATAAGTGAAGCATTAGCCGCTGTCTTCTGGGGGATTTCGGTATGAAAAGTAGGCATGCTAATAGGTTGCAGTGTAATATCTTAGTTGGTACACAGACTTTTAAACGCAAGTAGTGAGAGAACATGTAGATAAATTCCTTCATCAGCATCCTGCAATAAACTTGAACTGAAAACTGGTGTTAAGGGAGCAATAAATGTCATTTACTTTGAGTTGAACATGTTCATTAATGTGTTGTATTATTATTATTATTATTAATCAGACCTGATTGTATTCAGACATTTTACCCCATATTTTCTAGCTACAGATAAATTGTAATAAAGAGCTAAACATGGTGGTGTTTTTTTTTCCCCCACCAAAAAAAAAAAAAAAGCCAGATTATGTACCGGTTTGGATATTATCTCTGATCTTTTGTTGTATATCACAGCCAGTTTCCTCTGGGAGATTAGATTAAAAAAAAAAAAAAAAAAAAAAAAAAAAAAAAAGAGGATAAAAAAAACATGATAGAAATGACACACGATAACCACATAGAGTTGTAGTTTAACTTATGTTTTATAATTCTGGAATTAATAACATGATGTTCATTCAGTCCTTCAATAATCACATACATTGGGGCAAAGCAAATTTAGGTGACAAAGTAGTTCCTCCTGAATTATCAGAATTTATTACACTGTAACCCAGAAAATAATTACCAAGCCTCTGGTTTGATGTGTGCTTTTACAGTGTGATTTGTGTGAGATCTTGACCCCGGAGCTGTACTAAAAGTACAGATATTATAGAGCAGCTAGAGCAACATTTTCCAATATGATGTAAAAATAAGAACTTCAGGCAATCCAATACATGATTATCCCAATTCTTATGCTCATCTAAAATGGGGGACTCTGACTCCAAGACACCAAGGTACAGGTTATTCAAAGGAGGTTAACAGTGATCCAAAGAAATTCCCCCCAGAAAAAAAGGTCAGGTTTCAGTACTTTCACTTCATTTTTTTTTTTTTTTAACTCCTATCTGTTTCTGAGTATTTCACTGAAACCTCTAGCTTTGTAGGTCTGCCCTGAAATATTACATTCAGTGTTTTTTTTCCCGGAAATGTCTCTCCGCTGCACCACCCTAGTTTCTCTTGGGAGAATTTACCATTTGTTGACATGTCTCATCCTACAAAAGTTTACCAGGAACAGCCAACTACAAAACAAAGTAGACAGGAATCCATTTGCACTGTGTGTGTGTGCGTGAGAGAGAAATAGTCATTGACACATTGCATTTAACAAATATATTAGGGGACAATAACAATAGCATTAAAAAAAAAATCAATAATTTTCTTTAAAATGCAACATTCATAACATTCCTGTTTAGAGCTATAAAAAATAACAGTGAAACCATGCCAGTCTTTTGCAGCCATCGCAGACTAGTACTGATCTTGATGCATCAGTGTATTCCTCGAATATTCTTCTACTAACAGTATTCACTTGTGCACGACCTCAATGTACACGGCCTTTGGTTTCACAGAAGATTCACTTTTGCCACCACTTGCTTACATCCAGTGCGTGAAAACTCTCGTTCCCCCACAGAATAGTAACCCAGCTCGTCTGCTAGTCTTTCTACATGAGAGCGTTCTGGGTAAAATCCTTCCCGAGACATCTCATCTATAAAACATTCCATCACATGGCTTTTTTCCAGAAGTGTGAGAGGCAGCAACTCTGCCTCCAGCCAAAGCAGGTGGTGCTTTTTGAGATTACTAAGCAGCAAAGCGTTCAACTCCTTGCTAACGAGCCCTCGGCCCGAACTGGTGATACTCGTGGAGTTCTGCAGCACAAACTTTGTGATCTCCTCTTGCTCCAGGTTGCTGATGAGGATGTAGATGGCGTTCAAATATTCGTTGTTGTCTTTTTTCGCGATGAGACTGCGCACAGTGTCCAGCAGCTCAGTGGACATGTGCTCCATCTCATCAAATATAAACAGGGGGATCTTCTCTTCTTCTTCGGCCTGAGTGACCATCTCCGAGACTTGGGAGGTCAGAGTTTCGGCACAGAGTGGGACGTCTCCTCCCGTGGGACAGTGGTGGAGCACGAAGTACTGCATGACCAGCTGTTCGCCCACCACAGAACGGAAGTGCTGAGCCAACAGCCTTCCTATGTGACTCTTTCCTACACCACTGGGCCCAAGAAGAGACACAACCAAAGGTTTACTGTGAACATATGTGGACAAGTAATCTTTTAAATGGCCTAACAGGCCATCAGTTGCCTCCTGCTGTCCAAAAACCTCTCTTTTAAGGGTTTTCTCGAGTCCCTCCAGATCGTATTTGAGCACATGGTCATCCAAGTTTTCAATGGCGTTGTAAACCTGCAAGAAAACCACAACGCACAGCAAGACCAGGCAGCTCTTGGCCCGGCTCTGCTCCTTGGTGGGCAAGACTCGGCGGCTGCTATTGGGGAACAGGACGCGTGCCTTTTTCTTTCTCTTTTTCTTGCCTACATTGACAGGACTATTACCATCAACTACATCGAATGTGAAGATCTTGGGGCTGGTGGAGCGCTGGTCACTACTCTGAGACATTAAATGAGCACTGTGCTGAGATGCTGACGCTGCACGGTCCATGCGGCGCCTTTTCATCGCTTGGTACTTCTGGCGAATTCGCAGCACAGCTTGTACAGTTGAGGAGAACTGGGAGAACGTGACTGTCCTGTGTTCCTTCTTCTTCTCCAATTCATCCTCCGCAAGCATGGCGGGAAGGTTTTGGTCGCCCATCTGTGAAAACCAAAGAGTAGCATGGATTTTAATAAACTGATGTTGGAATACATTTTAAGAAACCTGGACAGACGCAAGCTGGCGGGATGACGTGTACACGTTTGGCCACGCCCCTAACCGGATTGCCCCTAACCGGATTTCCCCGCCCCGTTTTAAAAACCTGAAGCAGCAAAAAATAAACGAGTGAAAGTATTAATAATAATTTTAAAAAAAAAAGTGATAAGAGGGAATGAAATGCAGGATATGGTTATGTAACTCCTTTCATGTTTCTTTTCTTGTCCTCAGTAAAGGGGTTTTTGGTGCGTTTTCAGAGAAAGCAGGCGGCTTGTATAGGCAAGCACGAGTGTGTGTGCGCGCGCATGTGTAAATCATACTCATTTGATCATTCGCCGGTGTACACAAAAGGCCTCACACATTATTGCATTCTGGATAAAGCCGGTTCTTCCGGTTAATAGACGCAGGACATCAGATGAGGATCATTTTGGAATAGTGTCTCATCGATAAGTGTCCCTGACACACACACACAAACAACACAACACCTGAGGAATGCGCGTGCGCTTCAAAAGAGCTCGCGCGTGTACACTTCTGCTCTTCCTCCAGATGTTCCTTGCATATTTCCACGCACGCGTTCAAATTTCCCTCCACGAAGTTGTCTATAACAGTCTACAGCACATCAAGCTGGTTTCCTTCCTGCAAATCCTGGCCATGTCCCAACGCACGTACATGCAGTTTGCAGTTATTCCACAGTACTACACAATGCATCCAGTAAGCGTGTTGTGTGCACTGACCGTAACAGCTAATCAATCTCCTGCTAGTGCTGCGTGGATGCACGAGCTCTGACTAACAGCTGAACCGCGCGAAACGGGAAGTACAGATGGTGACAAGATTAAGGGAAGAGAAGAAATGAAGTTTGCGACCCAGCACTGCACGAAAACTACTACTACAGAAACATACACACACACACACACACACAACTTACCTTCAACAGATCACTACAGAGAGGTTGGGGAAAGTCTCAAAGTCTTCTTCCAGCACATAGCATGGTGAAAAGGACAGAAGAAGAAGAAGAAGAAGAAGAAGAAGAGGAGGCGGAGGAGGAGGTAATTCTTAGCTGACCTCCACTCACAACTTGCTCTAAACTCCACCTATCTGCTCATCTCTCCGCTAAGCCCCTCCCCTTCCTCTTCTCCACCACATCTAACCGCAGTGCCAGAATCAACTAATGCACTGAACAGTAGGGCAAGTAGAGTGTGAAACTGTATGCTCCACAAGCTCCATCCAAATCAGCATACTACCATACTGAAGAACATTTCTTTCGTGTTTAGTGTCATGTGCATAAAGAGTGCTTTAAGCATCTATATACAATGAAATTCTTGTGCTCCAGTTGCACACTCCTACCCAGACACAGTGCAAAAATGAGAAACGAATGGTAGTACAAAAGCAGCAACCTGTAAACACAGTGTGAGCACAGACAAAAGAGCGTGCAAGATTATTAATGTGCTCGAAGCAAGTGAAAATAATAATCTGTAAACACTGTAAACATTGTATGCAGTCAGACAGTGAGATAGTGGGAGATATTGCATACATACAGTACCCTAAATTATTACTGTACTCAACAAACACACTCCTTGAGTTCCAGAATTCCAGCTCTTTTCGACTTATTTCACCAAAACGAGTCGACTCTCTCGACTTCCCAAAACGGCTCATCTTTCTGAGCAGTACAAAAGCCCATTCTCATTCTGATGACGTGCCATATTTTGACCAGTGATTGTTCTTTTCAAGGATATTGTTAACGAAATCAGAATCCATGTGGGATTATTTCAGTATATTGCATTTTAAAACAGCAAATGTGCACTGACAAACACAATAAACATGCATTCATATTCTTGTGCACACTATCTGTACTTCCTTCACAGTTATCCTGATAAATTGCTGATCCTCCCTGTCATACCTTCTCCTAAAAGCTGACCGTCACACACACGCCTCTCATTCCCATTCCGATGTGAGAATATTGATTCAGTTACACTGCAAGAAAAGAACCGGATCATCTAAAAGAGCCGACTCGTTCGAAATGAGCACATCAGTCACACCACAGCTACTTCCTCTGATAATGACTAGACAACGTTTCTTCCTAGAACATTAGAACACATTAGGAAATAACTTTCTTTATATCAGAAATGCACGTGTACATTTCTCAAACAGTTTGCAGCGCGCCACTTGTCATTTTCATGATTTGATGGACAATATTTAGGAGAAATAGAAACAGACAGGGAAAAAATTGATATGTTATGTCCTTGAGGCTTCCTTCAACTTCATAGATCAGTCATGGGAGTTCAAATACATCGCCAGATCCATATGGGAGAAAAAATACATACACTCAGAGGCTATGTTATCAGGTAAACCTATTTGTGAGCCTTCGAGCTCATCCATCAGTGAACCGAGACCACCACGGCACCAACACTACCATGTCACTATTATTACAATGATGTGGTGTGTATGGCTTTGCTATAAGTGTATCATGTGCATTTAGGCAGTGCTGAGAAATAGCACTGCTGTTTTTCACAGTCCATCAAGCAAAAAAATACCCAGCCAACAGCAGTCCTGTGATCAGAAACTGAAACTGATAAACTACAAACACATTAACTGTAAAATAGCTACATAACCATAAAATACCGTCAACCCCCTCAACACAGGTTTATTTCATGAACATAATCCAACTCCTGAGATGTTACGCTCATTATTTACATTCGTACAGTAATATTCTGGCTGTTTATTGGAATTGGAATTGCTGCTTGTCTTTGAGTTAGCGAGATTCAACTAATCAAACACATTTAACTCCAGTGACTGGCCAAACCAGCCAAGAAATAAATACTCAGTAATAAATATAGTTACTGTGATCATGATTTCCCCCACAGTAACATAAAAACAAAACAAACACGCACAAAAAAACACTTACCCTCTGGCTATGCTTCATAGATGCCACTTTGAGAACCAGTATGTTCCATGAACACACACTGGTGTGCCAAATAATGTAGGCGGTGAAAGAATACAGTGTTTAAACAAGGCTGCTGTATCTGTTACACCTGAGCCAGTGTAACACACATTGAAATGCCACCGCAATGTCCGTGTCTATGCTGAGAATGGTCCCACCCATGCATGGACGGAGTGGTGTGTGTGTGTGTGTGTGTGTGTGTGTGTGTGTGTGTGTGAAAAAAAGTCCAAAATATATAAGCAATGTTCAGTATGTCATGTCATGGCACTGAAATATCAAATATTTATGTACATAAATATTTATTTACATATATATACATATATATGTCTATATATATGAAACATATAAAGCATACGTACTAGTGTCATTTTATGATTTACATGTCAAAAATATGCAAATGCATTTCCTTTGCATACGGGGAGAAACAGTACAGCAGTAACAGTAAAACATTTGGAGTGTAAGTGTGAAGCTATGAAAGGAGGAGAGCATAAATGTATACAATTTGATTTGTGTGTGTGTATGTGTGTGTGAGAGAGAGAGAGTGTGAGAGAGAGAAAAACACCTAACAGATATAGTAATAGATCACTCTGGTGGATTCGTTACTTATGGCTTTGTGTTCCAGGAAAAATGCTGTGAGCTAAACATGCAAATAAAGGCCCCTGGGTGTATATATAAAAAAAAAAAGGTGTCACACTAGTCTGCCTGTGTGTGTTCATATGCCATCTAGTGTTTGCGATCCAGGACAGCCTCCACAGTGGTGTTAAACTGTGTTATATCCATGTACACCCTGATAGAAGCAGTCAAACACCAAATCCAACCTGCTGCTGTTGCAACAGAATGTAGATCTCAACATCAAATCTTCACAGTATGATCACTGTACAAGCCAAGATCATGGTTTTGTTCTATCATGGTACAGTATCTCTGTAATTACCTACAATAATGTGGACCAACAACATTTAACCAATCAGGACGAGGAGGTGTCTGCAACTTGCCAATCATTCTCGCTGCAGAATTCAGAAAGCTCTCTCTCTCTTTAGCATTCAGTGTTTTAAGTGCTTTGGAAGGCAACCAAAGTGTTAAATAAATTCTGCTAACGTTGACTAACTCCTGCTCATGGACTAAACCTTTAAATTATTTGAAATATTGCAGTGCCAAAACATATTAACACATTTGGGTAGAGAAACTGCTATTTAAAAATGTATATTATTAAATGCACTTGTCATTAGAGTCTCTTACCTGTCAGTAGTTTATCAAAATGTAGAAATGTCGAAATGATTTATATGATTTTATCCTAATAAGGTTAAAATAAAATAAAAATACTAATAATAATTAATGGTATACATCAACAGTATAATGTCAGATTCTCTAATCATGGTATATCATCATTAGGGCTATTACTGTGTCCTGATTTCATGGTTAGTCAAAGTGAATGATCAGACTATTAGCACTGACAGTTTGAAAATCCTGATTAAAATGTCTTTCCATCTATTACAGTCTACCCGTTCATTTTTTTTTTTTTTTTACTGATCATCATAAGTTCATACTCCAGAGCTTCTCATGCCTATTGTGTCCGTCTGCGACTCCCCCAAAAGACGTGCAACTCCTTCCATCTGTAGTCACAGTAAATCCCACTACAGCGACCTTTGTTTCTCTGTGCAGGTGAAGCGGACTGCACTGAAAACTCTATGGCTGTGTAATGCACTTCTGTTGTAAACAGATTACATTGCCATCAAACAGAAGAACACAGCAGTGCTGACCAGAACTAAACAAAACAACTATCTATTTTCAGCTAAGCAGCTCTTCACACTGCCATGCTAGTTAGAAATTTTGGCTCAGCACCCCATTCTTTCTTTCAGCTTACAATGACAACATGATAAATACTGACAATGGGCCTCATTTATCAAACCTTTAGCAACTCGTGTGTAAATGTTTTACAATCGTTTCAGAAATTATGATTTTTCTTCATACTTGTGTGCACATGATGATGAATGCAAATGACCTGTGAATTATCAGGCGCGTGCACGGCACAGCTGAATTGCATGTGGTGACGCCCACAAAACTCCATAAAAGGCAAAGCTCACAGCGCTGAAATGAGGAGTAAACAGCAAAAGAGACTTTCTTCGAGGCAGAAGTGGAAGTTATTTTGACTTATGTCTAAGCCAATGAAAATAAGTAGTATTTAGGAGCGTAACAACCCCTTGAAAAGGCCAAACTCTGGAGCCGAATTACAGAGAAGGTGAATTCAGTGTGAATGAAGTGATGTGAAAAGAAAAAGGTTTAACATGAAAACAGAGAAAAAAAATACTGTAGCCAGGAGATCATGGAAACCAAGCACATCACACAGAGAAACTGCTATTTTTTAATACAAACCACACACCAGCGCACCCTCCCCAGTGCTGTACTGGAAAAGCAGGAGGATATCATAGGAAGTCATGCAGCCTATGTGTATCCTGTGTGTCATAGAAAGTTACGCAGCACACTAGGGAATATATGGCACACTGCAGCTTGAGACATACCAGATCAGTCACTTATCAGTCACTCAGGGATGGGATGGCTCTAATAAAGTGTTAATAAAATGCAGCAGCATTAAAAGAACATGCCATGTTAAAAGTCACCAGTTTATAAGCTGAGTCATTGCAGCGTATCCTCCTTTTATACAGCAGCATTATTCACTGAATAACTGGTCTTATTTGTCTTAATTTATGGGCTAATATTGGCCTCATTTTTATTTATGTTTTTTGTTAAAAATATAAAATATTTATATAGTTAATGCCATTAATATGTAATGACTGGGTTTAATTAAACTTGTGTAACTGAAATACACAAGTTAGCCTATTTAAACTTGACAGCATAATGTGTATATAAAAAGTGTGACTTTTCTCATACAAACGATAGACGAATAAATCTGTTCGCATCCAGCTTGATGAATGTAAGAGACTTAATAGAAAATTCATTCTTTAAAATAGCTCTTTAGGAAAGAAACACAGTTAACAGATTTGATTTTTTCTTCCCTTTTGTTTTTTGTTAGATATACAACAATGTGCAATGAGACTTTTATCCAAAATCTTGGTCATAAATGTCAACAAATCCTTTAATTTTCACCACAGGCTTGTGTATGTGTGTGTTTTAAATAGTCTTTTAATACTGTGATACTTTGAAACCGTGATATTTTTAGACTAAATTCATCCTAACAAAACAATATACAGTATAGTGAGTGCCCTATGGAAAGGCCCTGGAAAAGTAGTGACGTAATCGAACAGCTAGCGCTTCTATTTTGAAACGTCAAATCCCCTGACCCGGAAGTGAATGATGACAGCTAATTTTTCTGTTCGTCAAGTTTAGTCATTCTCTCTTGTTTTCTTATTCAAAAGCTGTACGTAATGATTGAACACTGAAGTAATTGATAGCTTATATATCAGTTAGGACAACTCAGTATGCGTGGCTAGTCGTCGAACGGTATTTTGACGTTTTGTTTATGTGTTCGGGAAAGAGCTCGCGCTTTGTTTTGCTTTGTGCTAGGTAAATCTGCAGAGCTTAGCGCGTGAGCTAACAGTTTAACACATGAGCGTATCACTTGTAGTGATCCGTCTGGAGCTCGCGGACCAGTCGCTCATGCCACAAGGCTTTCAGTACTGTGCTGGTAAGCTGTCAAGCTGCAAGAGTAGCTGGAGGCCCTGTAATAGTCATAATAAAGCACTTCTTTATCATTATGAGTGGTCAGTAGCTGTCTAAGGGAGAGTAGTGAGTCATGTAATGACTGCTGTTTAGTAGTGTTTAGACCTCCAGACTCATATAAGAGTTAAAAAAAAAAAAAAAAGGTTTCCTCGCCTCGAACTTTCCTGCCATGTACCCTGCCTCCATACATTTGTCCTGAGTGACTGTGCAGTTTGCAGGTTGCACATCACGTGACTTCACACAGTGTTCACTGTATCCTGTGTGTTTGTGTTGTAAGCCTTGACATATCACAACTAGCTGGATCTGGATGACTGAATAAATCCATACTGAAGTGAAGTGCTTTCTGTCTGTCTGTCCGCACACAGATGAGGAGATGTCTGAAGAGGAGATGCGAGACAAGGCCCTGGCTTCTGCCAGGGTGACATTAGGGGGCAAGACGGAGCTCGAGAAGGCCGCCATCCTCCATCAGCACATCGGCAGCCGGGCCATGGCAGACATGGTGATTGAGACTCTGGTGGCGAGCTCAGGTTTGAAGCAACGCCGTACATTCATTGAGTGCATCCCAAATGAGAATCCACATTCTTTTTTTGCTCTCGTCCACCTTCCAGCATGACCAAAACGCGTGGATCCAGAGCTCTGTACAGGTGTGGTGGTGGCTGGGAGGCAGCACACTGATTCTGAGGAGCCCTGGCTTGTCTGTCGAAAAAGCAGAAAAGCAGAAACCCCTTAAACTTATAGAACCTTTTAACTGCTCAAGACTCATTCCTCACTTATGCAAATACACACCTTTCCTATTAGTTTTGCTTTAGTTGCGAAACAATTCATAGTTCATACTGAAGAAATGAGTAACTGAAAGATAACCTGGCAGTTTAATAGACCACATGCTTGAGGCTTTAAAAATTGTAACAAATTGTAGACACATCTGAAGGGAATTCAGTTGTAGATGTAATACTGAGCAAAGTATTCAGAAAATTCTTTTTATTTTTTTATTTTTTTAAAAATAAACCACCATATGCAACACTGATAGTCAGCGGGTCTGTAGTAGTAGTAGTAGCAGCAGAATGAATCAAGAACATCGCTGAATTTCAGGAAATTGCATGCTTCTTTGTAGAGGAGAAAGAGGGCACGCAGTCAACAGACGAAAGTGGTAGCAGTAAAACGGAGGACATCGATGCCACCAAAGTCGCTGAATCGCCCTCCAAACAGCTTCCAGATCAGATCTCTTTCTTCAGTGGCAACCCATCTGTGGAGATTATCCATGGCATCATGCACCTCTACAAGACAAAGTAAGAACACTGTAAAGTCTGTGAAGATGCCTAAATAACTAACCACCTACTTAAATGAAATTCTCACGGTATAACCTCGCAGCTCCTAAAAACATGTCCGTACGTGGATTTGCTACACTGAACTGCCCTTAGGTGTGTATGAGTGTATGTACGTTGTCCAGGGTGTATTCCTGCCTCATTTCTCAGTGTTCCTGGAATAGGATTCAGCTCCATCACATCCCTGACCAGGATAAAGCATTCATTGAAGATGAATGAATGAAAAATTATTTCGTTACTCTCTTTACTAAATATGTTCAGTACATGCAGTACATAAAAATTCAACGCAAGTGGCATCATGTTGTCTAGTGAAGCAAAGAGCCTATGTTTCCAGCAATCTCTTTTGATGAAATGATTCCTTTTCAAAGCCAGATAATCTATTATTTGCAGGATCTTTGATAAAGAACTGAATTAGGACATATACTCAGTTATTTTGCAGGACGTTCGCTCAAGCTAGCTCAGTGTGGCTGGATTGAAAGTTACAATGCATACAAATGCACCATGATTGACAGGCAAGCAGAAACACGTCCTCATCCTGTTTGCTTGGATTTTCTTGATCCACATCATTTGTTTTTTGGCCTGTTCACAGTGCACGATTCTTTTTTTTTTTATTATTATTATTCTGCTGTTGGGTGTCACCCAAAAGATTTCTGAAAAGCTGCCTTGTGACAATGTCTATTGCCTAAATGACAGAGACGAGAATATCTCCAAATATTCGAAAAATGATTCTGACTTAAAGTGCAGAATGTTTAATTCTGATATACTACACCCAACGCTGAAATAAATATCTTAGAGCTGACATTTCCTGCATTAACCTCATGTATCCACTGTCATGTAGTGCAGCGCTAGACCTAAAATTATGCTAACGTTCCATTACTAATGTACAAGACGTTACATTGTTAGTTTTTGAAAGGCATTTTGTGAAAAACAGCTTGTGCGAACAATGGGTTCTTTGTTCCACCGGATGCTGAGAGGAATGCACTTACGCAGCTGTGTTTTTACCCCGTGTTTATTTTTGGCTACAGCAAGATGACGTCGTTGACCGAGGACGTGAGGCGCAGCGCCATGCTTTGCGTGCTCAGTGTGCCGACAACAATGACCAGCCATGACCTCATGAAGTTTGTGGCACCCTTTAATGACGTCATGGAGCACATGAAGATTATCCGTGACTCCACGCCCAACCAGTACATGGTGCTGATTAAGTTTGCCACCCAGGTACGTTCCTATCAGCCTGGCCTTTGTGCAGTGACTACAATTAGCCGGCAATATGTGAGATTGCTTTTATACCACGTCGGTTGAATTCTTGAATTTGATTGGTCAGAAGGTGATTGATTTTCTTTCACAGCAGCTTGGATAGCTCAGCTGCGAGGTTTATATTAAAATATCAGCTTCTGATTCTGATAAACCCTCATTCTTTGCTGTGGGATAGGAGGAATAAAACACACCAGGACGGGCTGATTTTGAAAAATAATTAACTTTGGGGTTGTAACAGTAACTCCGCTGTGCATTGCGTTGCATCACACCACTCCATCACTGTTTATTTTCCTATAACAGCACATCCCCGTAGTGTTTTATGTGTATGTGTGTAGAACTGATTTTTTTAACCAGTTTTTTTTTCCCCCCCTAAATCTGCTTTGATTATGCAGAGATTTCGCTGACGCTTATGTTTCTACATCTTTCTATAGGCTGATGCTGACAGCTTCTATACAACCTGCAATGGCCGGCAGTTCAACTCCATCGAGGACGCTGTGTGCCAGCTGGTCTATGTGGAGAGGGCCGAGGTGATCAAGTCTGAAGAGGTACCAATTTGGCAGCAAACACCAGTCTGTTTTCATTGTATGCTTTTTTTTTTTTTTTCCCCTTTCATCCTCCTTACAGAGGTTTTCCATGCTTACATGCTCTGTGATAAATCAGTGGATGAGCTGCATAAGGTGTCTTTCAGGCTATTAACATGTAAGTCTAAATCTTGGCCAGGTTACTTACAAAAAAACTCAGTGTATTAAAACTCTGAAGGCCAAGACTAGTTAGGAACTCATCCCAGGTGCCCTGAAGCACAGTCAGAGAGGTGTTTGTTCAACTGCATTTATGGCAACTGTTTACACATACACACACATACATACATACAGTGGGTACAGTTTTTTTTGCAGGCTTTTTGTGATGTAATTCAACGAAACCAAATTAAAACATGTCTGATCATGTCATAATGTGATATAGCAACCAAAAAAATGCAAGTGAAAAACAAATGGAAATGTATAGGGAAAAAAAAAAAACTGGT
Source organism: Pangasius sanitwongsei (assembly GCA_037576675.1). NCBI lineage: Eukaryota > Metazoa > Chordata > Actinopteri > Siluriformes > Pangasiidae > Pangasius > Pangasius sanitwongsei. The sequence goes on along the minus strand of CM075019.1, from coordinate 6,884,464 downwards.
TGTATAAGTGTGCACACCCTTTAACTAATACTTATAAAGTGCCTTTTGCTTGTAATGCAGCACTCGGTCTTTTTGGGTGAGTGTCTCCCAACTTAGCACGTCTTGATTTGGCAATTTTCTTCCACTCATCCTGGCAAAAATGCTCCGGATCTATCCCATTGCAAGGCGAACTCCCGCACACAGCCTTCTTCAAGTCATTCCACAGCAGGGGAGGCACCACTACTCCGAAAGTGGTGCGTCAAAACACAATGCTTTTAATAACATTTGAGCTATTAATGATATTTAAACTAGATATCCTGTGCCACAACAAATACTGCAGGTAGAACATACATCAAGTTATTAAACAGTAAAGAACCCACAACGTCTCAGTGTTTGCTTCCTTATACGATACTAGGGTTAACTCGTTACATTCCACTTCTATGGAAAATTATAGCACATATTAAATGACATTACTCAAAATATTTAAAGAGACAGCGTATTTTAAATGCATTAAAACCCATGACCAACAATAATAAATGAATGTCAGCGTAGTTTGTTTCGACCCCGCACGCTTCATATTGCATTTGACACCTCATGCAGCTGATAGCTGCAAAAGTTTCACAAAGTTAGATAGCACTAATTCTAAAATATCTTTTAAAAATCGAAGACATGTTCACGATCCGCACTGTAGTCTGTTTCACTAAACATTTTTGCAGCAAGCCTTACTTTATTTGAAGAATGTCATTTGAGGAATGTTCCTGTATCACATACAGAGAATGTACATATGTCACTTAAAATATTGAAACGTTAGCGATACCGATTCAACACACGATTATTAAGCGCCAGTGAGCGCCAGAGCGCGGTTAACCCTTTATTGCTCATAGGAGATCCCCTGTAGGAGAAATGTCCCACACCCCAGCTGGACTGGAAGTTTTGATTGGTTTTTCAACTGAGTCAGACCTGTCAGTTATTGCCTGAAGTGCTGGGTCACCACTCCTGTAGTTTGAAAGGTGCCGGGTCAAATGCCAGCTCGCCCCCTGTTTCTCCAGCGACCCTGTTCCACAGGTTTTTGATAGGATTTACATCAGGACTCCAAAACATCGATCGTCATCTTCTGAAGCCATTTCTTTGTTGACTTGGATTTGTGTTTTGGGTCATTATCGTGCTGGAAGCTGAGTGGCCAGTACTTTACTGCAGCTCTCTTAATGTTGCCGTAGGTCTCTTGGCAAGTTTTCATCTTGTCCTTTTGGGAATTTTGGAGAGACATCCTGTTTTTGTTAATGTCACTGTAATGCTCCATTTTTTGCACTTCTTGATGATGGTCTTTAAAGCATTCCATGGTACATCTAGTGTTTTGGAAATTCTTTTTTTCCCCTCTCCTGATTGATACCTTTCGAGAATGAGAGCCTGTACATGCTTTGTAAGCTCTTTGGGATCACGGCTTCAGCAGTCAGATGAAACCAAGATGATGTCAAGAAAATCCTACAGAAACAGCTGATCTTTATTTGAGGTTAATCAGAATCACTTCATTGATGACAGATGTATGATAATAACTTTTGAACATGAATTTGAATGTGATTAATTCTGAGCACAGTCACATGCCTCATATCGTAAAAGGTTATGTACACTTATGCAACTTCTTTTTTTCCCCCCATAAAATGTTTGTTTGTTTTTGACTTGGTAGCTGTTTGTTGGTTGCTATATCACATTAAAGGTGGAAAAAGATCTGACATGATTTATCTTGGTTTTCTGTTTACATAAAAAAAAAACTGCCTTGTTAACAGGGGTTATTAAAGGGGTTGAATATTCCATTTTATTACATCTAATAAAATAGAATATTACGAGATTATGTTCATCTTGTCATTGTGTTTCAAATTGCGTTTGCCTATTTTTGAAATCTACACTAAATTTTAACTTCACATTTCTCATTTTGATACATGATGCAGACTGCTCCCAACATTTTGATCTGCTCTTATACATTTCGTTTCCTTGTAATACTGACATTACTCTTGAAATAGCGCAACGTTATTCTTATAATATTGTGATTTTATTCTCAACATCTAATTTTTATTCCAAATAGTGGCATGTCTTGTAGAGCTATTTAAGCCTATGGGGCTGATTTACAGATTTTTTTTAACCCATCAGGGGGCCAGTTTACCAGTGATGGACCTGACCGAGCTACCCAAGTGCACGGTGTGTCTGGAGCGCATGGATGAGTCGGTGAACGGTGTACTCACCACCCTGTGTAACCACAGCTTCCACAGCCAGTGCCTGCAGCGCTGGGAGGATGCCTCGTGAGTAACACACACTCTACACACTCACCTTTCAGCTATTCCAGATCTCTGCTAATCCAAACATAATTTATCCACAGTTTCCCCAAAACTCTACAAAGTGTTGTTCTATAACTACAGCCCATTCTGAGATTGAGTTTTTGATATACTCACTTTTTTCCCTTGGTATTCGTCATTCATAATAATGCACTGATGTTCACTATTCACGTTTACTATTCTAACCTCTTTTATTTGTTTAAAAAAGGCCTGCTGGGAATTTTCTCCATTCTTCTTTGCTCTTTCCAAACAATATCATGACATGTAGTTTTAAGGCTATTGTAGCATTGTAGCAGATGACCTTTGACTTTTCAGGTGAGCAAAGTGACCGTGACGTTCAGGCGAGGACAATGAAGCTGCCAACTGCTAGAACTGATGATGTTCTGAATGTGTATTTAAGAGTGCCTACAGACAGTTGTCTCTTTCTAGGTGCCCCGTGTGCAGATACTGTCAGACCCCAGAGCCTGTGGAGGAGAATAAGTGCTTTGAGTGCGGCGTGCAAGAGGTAGCCAGATGTTTCATTTCTACTCTAGTCTGTTTTATTTGTATAGTGTGTTTATCCATAGGCATTGTCACAAAGCAGCTTTATAGAAATCCTGATGTAGACAGTGAAAAGGAAAAACTCCCTGAGACAACATGAAGTAGAAACCTTAAGAGGAACCGGACTCAAAAGGGAGCGTTTGCTGGGATTATAAATCATTGCAGTATACACGTGTAGAAGGGTAAAGGCCAGTAGTACTAAGCTGGTGATGAAATGATGTTCAGTATGAGCATATTGTGAATAAGAGTCCTGGGGTGAGCAGTTTATGATTACAGCAGGTATAAATCTACAGTAGACGTTTAAATGCAGAACTTATTTGAACGCATACACAGCAAAAGTTACACCTTGTCCACAGAACTTGTGGATCTGCCTGATTTGCGGCCACATCGGGTGCGGCCGCTACGTCAGTCGCCATGCCTACAAGCACTTTGAGGAAACGCAGCACACCTACGCAATGCAGCTGACCAACCAGAGGGTCTGGGATTACGCAGGAGGTATGCAAACCTACAGCAAACATTATGTGTCATGCTGCATATTTCTGACCTCCTGTGCCTGAATAGACCGATTTCCTGCATAAATTGAGTCGAATAAATATTTTGTTGTTTATGTTATTGAAGATAACTACGTGCATCGGCTGGTGGCCAGCAAGACGGACGGCAAAATGGTGCAGTACGAGTGCGAGGGTGACACCTGTCAGGACGAGAAGATCGACGCACTACAGCTTGAAGTGTGTTTTTTTGAGAGAGCTCCAAGTTTAACACACACAATTAAATCACTGGGTTCAATTACACATTTTATAATATTCACCATCCTTTTCCCAGTATTCTTATTTGCTGACCAGCCAACTGGAATCACAACGCATCTACTGGGAAAATAAAATTGTTCATCTAGAAAAAGAAACGGCAGAAGAGGTAAAACTTAGTTTTGGAAGTGCAACCAGTAACATTTAATGTTAAGATTTATTTTACCGTTACGTAGATTTAAAAAAAAAAAGTAATAATGAGTTATTTGGTTTCAGATCAACAACATGAAAGCCAAATTTAAGGAGACGATTGAGAAGTGCGACAACTTGGAGCTCAAGCTGAACGAATTAACCAAAGAGAAACAGACCATGGAGAAAAAGTAAAAGTCTATGCTATATTCACTATATTTTACTTTTCTGGCATTTGCTTTTATCTGAAGTGATGAAATGAGGCAGAACACCATCTAAGCACAGAGCCCTTGTAGGAGCTGTGTGTACATTTAGAGCCCTCTGCTGCCTGTGAGGGAAATTTCAGTTTCTAGAAATGAGTGCAAGATAATTGTAGCAAGAACCACACCCTAACACAGTCATGCACACTCATACACACACACACACACACACAGAGAGAGAGAGAGAGAGAACACCAAGTGGTCAGAGCAATTCTGAGTATTCAGGCCTGTTAAAAATACAATAGCACACCTACGCAGTCAGTCTTACGAGAAGAATACTGGCTTAAAATAGGGTGCCACATAACATGCAAGTAGCAACAGGCAACAGTACAGTAAATCGAGCACGCCTAGATAGACATGTAATTACACATGCAGGCCGAGGGAGAGTGCAGAATGTTTCAGTATCAACGTTTAAATACTCTCCGATATGAGAAATAGCGAATTCATTCTACCATTGAGATGCTACATGTGAAAAGTAACTAGCTGTCTGTAGTGTATTTACCCATATTCTAAAAAAATTTTAAATCAGCAATTGTGTGTCTTTGTTTATCTTACAGAAGTTGCAAAAACAATGCTTAAGTGTCATGGATATTTCGAGTTAAATTATTAATTCGTTATTTTAGCTCAATATGAGTATAATGCATTAACATACAGCATATATCATATAAGAGACGAAAAAACTAATGACGGATCTTATATGACAGTTGAAATTAATCATTTCTTATTACTTCAGTATATTATGGTGAAATAATGACAGTTTGAAATGATGAGTTTGGAGCTGAAATAACATAGCATGTGCAGTCCAGGGCTTCTGTACTATCTGTATGGGAGACTGGAAGTCGAATAGAACAGTTTTACATTTCATGTCCACTCCCATCATTAGATGTACACAGCTGAACAATAAGGTGGCCAAGCTGGGCCAGGAGCTGCGGGAGGAGCAGGAGATGAACCGATGTCTGCGAGCCAATCAGCAGCAGCTCCAGGCTAAGCTGCAGGAAGAGGAGAGTCGGGGTAAGGAGGCCACCACTAACAAGGATGCCCAGATTGCCGAGCTCCAGGAGCAACTGCATGACGTCATGTTCTATCTGGAGACGCAGCAGCAGATCAGCCGCATGCCTGCAGAGACACGCCAGGAGATCCAGGAGGGCCAGATCAACATCGCCTCAGCCCCCGCAGCATCCACGCCAGGACCCTCCACACACGGTTCGGGCAAGACTAGTTCAAGGAAAGGGCGAGCCAAGAGAGGGAAGTAGCCCGTCAGTGGAGTGGGCTGGGGTAAATGACACAGTAATGCGAGGCTTATAAGAACAACATTTAGTCAGTCCACTCACTAGTCCGTAGCACCTCTTGATACAAGGTAAGAGGTTGGAGAAGATGCACTATATTAAAGGTAATGTACATATTACACTATAGGGTGACTTTAGAACATCTTTATTTGGTGAGCTCGTGTGTCCTGTGAGGATTCTCAACACACTGAGCTGACAGATTCAAGTCCAAGTACAAGACCTTTGCACAGCAAAGCGAGCTGCATAATTATGGGAGTATTACTGATCCTTGTTTGATTGTGCACTTCTTAAATTTGTTTGTGCCTAGAAAAGACCTATTTTGTATTTCTCTAAATCCAAAAAAAAAAAAGAGAAAGTATTATTAAATGTAATCTACTGCGATCTGACGTGCTGGAAAGATATTACGCATAACATTATGACTGTTAAAGGTTTAGTGCAAAGTGACACTTCTTTATGTGAACACACCTGACACCAAAAATAGTGTGTGGAAAATATAAAATCATTATGCCATACAACCGCAGTACAGCTCGACCCAGAAACCTACACTGCAGTCTTAACACTTTTATTTTAATTAAGCCCTGGGAATGTAGCTGCATCCATTAAAGAGACCATACTGGAATAAAATGTACTGTTACCAGCTACTGTTGCTATACTTTTGGTTAATGATGCATTATTTATAAAGGACATGCATAGACTACTCCCAAATATGGAGTTACCCGTAGACTTCACGTAGAGAAGTTAAAAATATTACTGGCTATAGTCAGTCATGCCACTTTTCTGCTCTTAAAAGGCTAAAAGGATTTTGGCCAATTTTAGCCAATAGTGACAAATAATCCACTAATCATGAGCCAAAAAAGTCTTGGAAAACATGCTCTCTACATAATACCTTCATGCATTGATTGATTGTTTACTTAATAGTTAAGTTATTGGTAAGTTAATATTCTGTACAAACCTTTTTTTCCCCCCACCCCAGTCATTTCACCTTGCCTTTTCTCGGACACCATTTTAATGTATTTTACTTTTCTTTTTCCTTAACATTTTCATAATCAGTCTAAGATTCATGGCACTGGCAATTGAAGACTTATTTAAATTCCTCCATCAGAGGGGAACTGAGCATACAGGTGCATGGACACACAAAACCTAAACAATGGTACATCACGTTTAATGCATGGAATTTAGGATCAGATCTGATCTTAATAATGTTTTATAAACGAGTCTGGTTTATAACACATACTCCACAGCGAACATCGAGCACTCAAGAAGCCTTTGTTTGTGTGCGTCACTGGAAAGGAGGAAATGAGAAATCCCCCCCCAGCGTAGATAGAGATATATATATATATGAAACCTGTCTATGGAGCAGATACGAGCAGGATCACAGTAGTGCACTTGCGCTTTATGTCTACAGTGTTTAGTTCAACAGCCAATATTCAGGCAAACCTACACACTTCAGCCCTGGTACATGATGTAAGCAGTGTTGCTGCTTTGTGACTGGATCTTTTTCTTATGTTCAGAATTAGTTACATCTTAATCGACTGTAAGAATGCAGTTCATCATTAATCCCAAGTCATATTTGGTCATGTTTATATTTCAGAGCCAGAACATGTTTAATTACACTTTGCATATTAAACAATAAAAAAAACAAAAAAAAACAAAACTTTACTCATGTTCTCATGTCTCTTAATAACACAATTATCACAGTGTGTCCACCCCTATTATCAAAGTTTAAATATTTGTTCTTGTGCTTTAAAAAAAAAAAAAAAATACTGGCACATGACTCGAATATTTTCAAAAGTTAGTGCTGTAATTCAATTAAGGAATTCCAATTAGAATTACATTTCAGAAAAAGTATCATGTGAGTCTAATGGCTTCATTTTTAGTAAAACATTTAAAATGTTTTACAGTAGAAATCAGTAGAATTTCCCTGTTAGCTGACTTAAGACAGACACCAGGATAAAAAGTCTTCTAATTTCCTCAAAATTTTAGCCTTTTTTTGTTTTCTGGTTGAAATACCTCTCTCATGAATATGACCCTAGTTATGCAATCCACTCCGTTTTCCTCAATCACTAGTTGTATGTCAGTGGTCAAATGCTCCGTCCACGACAACAACTCTTTAATTCCAGTTTTTGTAGAGAGAGGACTGAGCCTCCTAGGGCACCTCTATTTCCGACTTCAGATGACCGAGTTCACCCGAACCCTGTAATGTGAGAAGAAGGAGGTTCCAAGTTGGAAAATTCAGATCCTCCTTCTTCTCACATTACAGGGTTCGGGTGAACTCCGTCACTTAAGTTAGTTCTTAACTTATTTTTAACATCGGATATGATGATTCACTGTTAATAGTGCCTAAAATTACACGAAAGAGCAGTTTGTTCAAAAAGTTCAATTTCAATTAAGTCAAAGCATCACCCAGTATTTAGAGATTATATAAACAAATAGAAGAAACGCAAAAGACTGCTTAAAAACCTTAAATCACGCCGTTCTGTCTTCTTACTTTTCACTACGAGCCTTGCCACGCTGAAGTGACCTCACGGAATTGCAGCTCGGACAACTCGGAGGTCTCGGGGAAAAACTCAAGACTTTCCGAGTAGGAGTTACAAACAGATCCCTCGTACTGTGTAGTCAGAAATTTCCCATTTCCCACTTGGTCATGAACGCAGCAAAAGCATTTCATTGCTGTCAGTTCTAGTGGAGTGAGTTTGATGAGCCCTGTTAATTAATTTCTTATCTTATTCCTAAATTGCTTTTAAAAATAGCATGTGAATTTCAAAATGGTCACGATGATGTAATACACTTTCACGCTGCTTCCTAGAGAAAATACTTCCTTTCAAATGTAAAGTCTGGTTGCCCAATTGTAGATAAATTTCGCCTGTGGTTTGCCCTCTCTTCTGAGGGCAGGTCGATAAGGTAAAGTTCAATACGGTTCAAATATCAGAACAGTTATCTTGAAAACCAAATCCACTAAATTTTAAAGAAGGTTTCAATTATACTACTGCAGTTACAGTGATGTATTTATTATATTTAACGTTTACATTCTAAACGTCTGCATTGCTTGTTTCAAATGGCAAGTCAACTGTTCACATTTCATTTTGGTACGTTTGTTTTATTTATTTTAAAAAAAAAACAAAAAAAAAAAAAACATCCTTTCACATTCCAGTGTTTTTATTTTCCTTTTTTTTTTTTTTTTTTTTTTTTAAATAATATTTTATAAAAAAAAAAAAAAAAAAAAAAAAAAAGACAACGGATTGTCAACCACTTCTCGGCATCTCAAAGCGAACTCTTCAGTCCAGAAGTGTCGTCCACTAGTGTGTCAGTTCGGAGAACTTTGAGGGTCGAGCGCCACAAAAACTGTTCATTCACACAGCACGATCCTCCCTCACCTTTCATTTGATTAAAAGAAACAACAACGACAGACAAAAAAAAAAAAAAAAAAAAAAAAAAAAAAAAAAAAAAGGTTTGACCCAAAAACCCAAAGAAAACTGGAAAGCAGGCAAAAGCGGAAGCACACACAACCCCCAAATATAAATAAGAAGGTTGTAATTTCATAAAAACGAAATATGTAAAC
>CM075019.1:6864299-6875481 GCA_037576675.1 Pangasius sanitwongsei | reverse complement strand
CTGCGAGCCCAAACTCTGACTGAAACTCTCACAGAATGAGTAAATGACATACATATAATCGGCAGGAGCAAAGCTGCAGCACACACTACCCCCAACTATAAATAAGAAGCTTGTCATTTCATCCTAACGCAATATGTAAACAGTTGTTTCACTCCCCTTATTACAGATCAACACACGAACAACCACTTCAGCTGCTTGCGCTTTTATAGTGACATGATTTCTTTTCCTTTTTTTTGGTATGCATCGATTTTTTTTTTTAAAAAATCCTCACAATTTCAGGGAACCTCAGTGCAATTTACATTTTTTTCTAAAACAGTATAAACAGTAAACATGATGCATCTTAAAAAAGTGTTTGTCCCCTTTTTAATGAGTGACATTAGTAATGCAACACAACCGATGGCCTGCGTGAAAAGCAGTTTTGTGGTGTTTTTTTTTTTTTTTTTTTTTTTTTTTTTTTTAGAACTATCCAGATTTCAAAGACTGTATGAGCATTTACATCTATGCAAGATCACTGATTTGTGAATTAACTGAGACAAGCCCCATAATAAGCGCTACTTCACGTAAACGGTTCCTGCAGTTGGAGAACAAACCGTTACGCAGGAAAGCTACATCTCGCAGTGTTTTGTGTACACACACACACACACACACACACACACACACACACACACACATCAGTGTCCTACATGAGCTCTGCTTGTAGCAATATAAAACTGATAAACTACAAATGAACCGAATCAAGCAACATTCACTGTGTTGCTCAAAGGCCAGTTTGAAGCAAATGCAATTACACACACAGACACACACACACACGCGCGCACGCACACGTCCACCATACATTACTTCAAAAAGCAGGACTCAAACTGAAGCACCATCAGCGGCTTAGCCACTCATCTGCTGAAAACTATCGAGTCGAGCTCTGGCATGGTCTCAGGAGGAGGAGCAGCTGACAGGGACGGTGGGTAGAGGGGCATCGACTGCTAGATACCAACAAAGAGACAACATCAGACAGCGAGGGAAAAAGGACAAAGCAGTTCACTTTAATTCCGAGTTCGAGTGAGTCTTCACACTATGTACAATAATTTATAGAGCAGCTCTTCTAAAATTGCTTATTGGTTTGCCTATGTAGCTCTCTAGCATTCTGAGGACATGGGGATCCACTTGATCGGTGGCTCAGAGCACCGCGGATGGTTGTGCTGAACCGGTCGGGAGTTTTGTGCGCGCCTGTGGGAGGGAGGTGGCGTCAGAAAAGAGCAGAGACAAGGAGAAGTGAATGGACCGTCTTGAAGGACAAGAGAAACAGAGGTGGGAGACAGGCTGACGATCAGATCTTCAGGGATTTGAGGGTGTCGCTTCGTTTCCTCAGCAGCTCCCCAACCTCCTGCAGTGAGCGCTGGTAGCTGCTCTGCACTTTATCCATCACAGTCTTCGTGAAGGCGCTCTCCTCCTGCGCAAACAAAAAAAATAAATAAAATACACCAGTCACAAAAACACACACACACACACACACACACAAATATCAAGCCTTTTTATCCCAAAACTATTACTCAACACCCCGGGCCCCCACCCCTTTTCCATATCATACTGTTTCAAACTGGAAAGAAGTTTGCAAAATTATTTATAGCAAACAATTATCTCTGATGAGACATAAACTAAACTTTTTGGCCTTGGCACAAAGTGCGATGCCTGGCAGAAATGCAACACTGCTCATCACCAAGCACACAGTGAAGCATGGTGGTGGCAGCATTATATTGTGGGGATGCATTTCAACAGTAAGGACTGGCTGCAAGATGGATGGAGCCAAAATATAGGACAATATGGGAAATACTTATGCAACCAACAACTGTCTGCTTTTTTTTTTGTTTAATTAACCTATATCTCTCAAAAATATTTTGCACCTTCAAATGTCAGACATGTTGTGTAACTAAATGGTAAAAAAAAAAAAAAAAAAAAAAAAAAAAAAAACTTAGTTAAGGCAGTGCAAATGTCTGGTCCTTAGTCACAAAATAGGAACATAATTCCAAAATAAATTATTTGCCAGCATAAACCACGCAACCAAACAAAAAGTGGGTGTGACATGAAACATCACTATGGTATCACTGTTAGGCTACTTCCTCTCCTAAATAATTACAGCGAGCAAGTTCAAATTCAAATTCACTATAATATTAAGCAAAAGCGACCGATTTTTGCACATTATTTTATCTTGGTTTATGAACCACTGAACCATTTTTGTACAGGTTTACTTTTACTTAACAGACATAAAACTGTCATGGACACATGAAGCGGAAGTAGCTGACCTCGGTCTGTGTGAAGCCCTCCAGAGAGAGACTCTCCAGCTTCAGAGCTGTTAGCCTGCTCTCCTGATCTTTAATGTGATCTAGAGCCTGGCTGAGGATGTTCTGCAGGCTGCTAGTGAATTCCTGGAACCCAGAGAGCACCACGGGCTGAAAAGGAGGGAGGGAGGGAGAGAGAGAGAGAGAGAGAGAGAAATACAGAAATAAATAAAAGCTTATTTCTGTAGAGTTTCCTTTCCAAACCAGATCCAACTATAAAGATGCTCTTACTGTTACTGCACTGGTGTCCTTTTTCTTTTTCTTCTTCTTCTGTAAGCTAGACTTGAGCGGCCGCAGTGTGCTAGCAGAGTAACTAGACACCCAAAAGACAACACAAATCGTCTGGCAAAAAAAAAAAAAAAAAAAAAAGGAAAACTGTCATGTTACTAAAAATGTAATAATACAAGAGCATTTGTAAAATGGAAAGTAAGCACTTAGTAAATCAAAGGCCTCACCTCGACAAAGTAGACTAGGCTTTCTAATAGAGAAGGCTGCGTCTTACATCGGTTGTCTTTGACTTCCAACAAATCGCCTTTGCATTTATTCAGCATATCTAGCGGAGAAAGACGACAGGATTTTATTTGATACACCTTAAATAAACGCGGAACATTCACACGTGTGCACCTAATTCATTTCCATGAAAAAAGCAAAGCACCTTGGAGCTGCACTGTTAATGATTTGAAGAGATTTGATATCTGAGCCTGAAGCTCTGCTGACTGATCTGAAACAAAGGGAAACGTGTACATATGAGACAACAGTTAACAGCACTCCCCAAACCAGCCACGCGCAATGCCGTACTGTTCGGCGTGTCGGCGTCATGTGATCGTACCCAAACCGGCAGCCTCGAGCTCCTGTAGGTGAAGGGGCAGCTGCAGGACAGAGAGCTGACACTGGCAACTCCCGCTGGCTAGAGCCTGCGCCATCCGAGTGGAGGGAGGACCGAGCAACGGGTACTGATGCTGCACACACAAGAAAACATGCATTCAAAACATAAAGCAATTACAAATACTCAAGCATTAACTTTTCTTTGATTTTAGTCCTTCATTTAAAAAAAGATTCCAGTCTTTTATTTATCTTTCATATTATTATGAAGAAAATATACCTAACAATAATTTAGTTATAACTAAAACCTGCTGTGTGTGTGTGTGTCAGATCATGATTGACTGCATTGTCTCTCCAGCAATGGCAGAAACTTGGATAGTGCTAGAAAACTGTGTACTTCCACTGCGCTTTTGTTTTTACACAAGTTGTGTGGGTAAGTTTTGTACAAATCAGCCAAGACTGCGGTTGGCGTACACGTCACCGCAACTCCTCTGTTCCAGCTAGTCTAAAATGTTAGTGATCAATAGAGCATGGCAATACAATGTGCAGAAGCAGGCATATCACATTTGTTTTAATGAAACGGATTAAAATAAGCTTTAAACTTTAAACGAGGCATTTTTTTTTTTTGTCTATTGTCATACAGTGGCGCTTGACATAACGTCCTGAGTTTAGCAGGTGAAGCTCAGCAAGATCAGATTAAATTCGTATTCTTCCATTTATAACCCCTGGGCCATTTTATTATACTATCAAGAAAAACAGTGTCAGAAAATGTCTTGGGTTTTGTAAACTTAAAATGTGTTAATTAGATTAAAAATACAGCTTGTCCATGTTTTTTCAGTACTAGGTGTAAATCTCAGTTGTAAGGCAGCCACTCTGCTAATTCTCATTCCTTTCACCATTCAAAACCTGAAGGAGAAATACTCACTATTACTGCACAAACAATTACTTGTGCAATTATCATTTTAAGTAGTAGAATAAAAACAAAATGGTAAAAATGTCAGTTGGGTGCAGCTTTGCTCATACTCAGGCACAGAGTCTGCAGTGAGCAGCAAGAGAAACCACTTTAATTTAGTTGAGGTAAAAAAAAAAAAAAAAAAAAAAATTCTGATTGGTATTTTGGTAGCAGTGACTTCACCTCTACCAAGTATAATCCTGGCTATCTAAAATCAGCCAGAAGAAAATGGTGCGGTGGCTCACTTGCGAGTGTTTCTCTGTGAACTGAGCCGCCTGGCTGAGTGTGTTCTCCAGCAGCGAAAGCAGTGGCTGCAGGGTTGAGGGTTTGGCACACACGCCGTTCTCGGCCGTCTTCTCCGAGTTGTGCAGTGACGGAGGATGGCACAGTGAAGAGAGGCAGCCTACAAGCCTCAGAGTCAGGGAGCGGATCTTCAGCCACAGTAACTCCTCTTCTTGAGAGCGCTGCCTGTCCTCCTCATTCAGCTGTCTGCAGGTGAGACACACTCACAGTTACCATTTCGGTTCATTATTCAAAGATCAGCTTCCTCAGTAGTGATGCCAGGGTTAACAAATGGCAAACCGTGTGCTGTAAGTATCAGATAAGCCATGTAATTTTGTGTTTAACCAAATCACATTAGGCGTATACTAACAGATTCAGTCATAATACGTAGAACTAGAAACCCTTCTGTAGACATCAAAAAAGGAGTATCACAGGAAGGTAATCAGTGTGCCTGAGTATTAAGAGTGTGTAGTGCATGTGTGTGTGTGAATATCAACAGATCACTATACTGTACCGGTCTTTTGGGTTCCAGCTGACAAAGACAGTGAGGTCCCGGTTGTCCCTTATGTTGTCCCATGGAATGTCGTCTTCTTCAGGACACAGAGACATGGACTTCAAGCTTTCCTCTAAAGTGGATGATCTGAATAAGAATTACAAAAAGCACAGATCAGCGTATATATAAACACCCATGTGTATACACACAGATGGAAAAAGGAGACGTTTCTTGTAGTGATAATGCTCTTTAAATCATCCTACATTAATGATGTCATTTTAAAGGAGTGGATCGATTTCTTTAAAGACATATGACAAACTATGCAAATTCAAATGTGCTGTTGTGGTTTTTAATGCCAGACAACAGTAAAATCTTACTTGCTTCTAGCTAAAATGTCCTTACATCAGTGGGCAAATCAGGATGCTGTGTCTGGTGGTGCAGATTTGAGGTCATTGAGTATTTTACAGGAATTACTAACTGACTTCACATGGTCTCTCAAACCTATCAAAGTAACTACTGGCCATATGTTTGCCTGATTTTATTAAAAAGATGATTGAATCAGCCTGTGGAACACTAGAGGGTCTGTTTCTATTAACAAACTAGACTCACATGTCTGCTTCTAAGAAGAGGTCCAGCAGCATCCTCTCTGTGCGCACCTGGGCAAAGTGCAACGAGTTGTTCAGTCGATTCCTAAAAGCAATGAACTCTGGGATCTTCTCAAATGCACCATACTTATATGCCTGAATAATGTATTCTGAGGTCTGAAATAGGACAGAGAGAGAGAGAGATAGAAAGTTAGGTAGAACCCAGGAAAATGACCGCAGCATGGAGAAAAAGGTACGGATACTTTTCTCAGCAGAACAAACAACTCACATCTTTCTGGTTTGAATGGAAAAACCTGAGGGAGAAGTTACAGGATTGAGAAGCAGCAGCAAATTGGCCCAAGGACTCCGCATAGCGAGTCAATAAGTATCTGTGAATGGAAAGAGTAAAGCAAAATGAGATGCTGAAATGATTTTTTACCAGAATTCCACACTGTGTATAAGCAGCATCTCACCCTATGGTGTCGTGCTGAATGTGTTTGGCGTCCAGGCTGGAGTAAAGGTCCACTACGGGCTCGAAGGCTCCCAGACGGCAGTAGAGGAGCAGGAGCAGCAGCTTGAACTGCGCGTTAGAGGAGCTGTGAGACAGACCTTCCTCCAGAAGCCCTAGACATTGCCACAGCATGTGCTCATCGTCTGTAACACACAGTCCCCAACACAGGAAATTGCAGAGACAGAAACACAAAGCCACAACTTCTTGGTAAATATTGCAAGTCAGAACATAGTGATTGATCAAATCAATCAAATCCAATTTCATAATTCAATTATCAATAACCACAGCAAACGCAACAACCTTTATCTCAGGAGTACCAAACTCCAGGTCCAGTAGAGGTGCAGCTATACAGATTTGTTTTCCCTCTTCTAATGCCTAGTCCGCACGAACCGAGTTAAAACTGAAAACGCCATTTTTTATTAGACCACTTCCCAAAGGTTTTCCGCCCTCACTGAAACGCAAGCTAAAAACAGCACGCACACTAGGTGTCTGGCCCATGACCTAAACACCGTTTTCATTTCTTTTTGACTACAAACATAACACGCTTTCTTACATGCTATAACTTGACTCATATACTGTACAAAGCAGTTAACCATGAAGACAGCAAAAATTAAACTTCTGAAATGCATTATATTGTTAGGATTGACTTAATCATACAGAGTGTTGGACAAGAGATTCATTCTGCCTTCTCACTGTGATCTGTGTTTTTTATTTATTTATTTTTTTAACATGACTCATGGGAAACTCATCACAGGAGAGTTGAAGAACAAAGCTTACCAGTCTCTATCCACAGATCTATGTAGACATGAGCAGCCATGAGGCAATACATGTCTGAGAACTGCAGCTCCGTTTTTAAACAGGACTTTCCTTTGAATGGAGAGAGAATACATACCACTTAAACACAGGGTTTAACCAATTTAACTTGTGCTCACTTTAAATGGAATTTGCATGCAGTAAGAAAAACAGTACAAGACCCTTCCCTCTGTACCCTTGACTCTGTCATTCTCAAAGCAGTTCTCAGCATTTCCCCAGACAGTCCACATTTTTTGCTCTATCCCAGCTCAAACATGTGAATAGACCAAAAATGTGGACAGTCTGGTGGTTGGCAGGCCTTGAGAACTTGTCTTTAGAACCACTGCCCTTAACAGGATCATCACTACAGAAACATCACTACAGACTTCACGTGACCATGAAATTTTTTTACCCCTTTTATGTGCCAGTGTACTATTCGGTTATTTTTTCTTTTAGAGTATTTAGGGAGCATACTGTTTTGTGTAACAGTCGTGGAACTAAATGGAAAGGTACACGGCTGCAAGAGTGAGGAACGCAGGTCTGACACAATGATGGAGTTTAAGGGGCTAGAGAAACACCAATCGTCCATAGTTTTCTTCCTTACATTAAGACTAAGGCAGGAGATGAATCTCTAAGAAGGCTCATTAGGACACTGAATTTGGTCTGAACCTAACCCATGCTTGGGATGAACATTTCACTTTTAAGCAGGAGCTTACCAAACTGTAAGCCATGGTGATAGTGATGCTTGAGCTCACGGATGAGGGCCAATTTCCCATCGGGACTGAGCGAGTGCTGCAGGCCTAGGCAGCGGCTGAGTTGCATCACACACAGGTGCCTCTGCAGTGAGCGCGTGTCTCCCGGAAGGGCCGTGCCGGCCTCATCTGCAGCCCCGAGGGGCACCGCCTCCGTCAGCCTGTTAATGAACTGAGCCATACACAGAACGATTAGAACACAATCCATTGGGGCTTGTTAAATGCTCCGAGTCAGCTCTGTGAGACCATAGATAGCTGCAAACAAACAGCATTTTACACCTGTTTGTCATTTCTGATAGTAAAGCAGAAGTGCATAATGTATGGTAAACAAAGGCAATTTAGAGGAGTGAATTGCACCTTATAATAAAGAGAAGGTCCTGGGAGATTTCCTGAAAGACTGCGATTACCTGGACATGTTGGTCCCGTACGATAAGGTCCAGAAAAACCTTTAGATCCGTGATGCAACATGGCTTGTCTCCGAACTTTACAAAATACTGAAACATCAGCTCTAGAGGCTCACCTGTGAAAAGCATCATATGAATCAAATGAGAAGCATATTTCTATAAATATTACTACAATTACTGTGGCAACATCAAACGGGCACTTAAAACCTCTCTGCCTGCTTTACACATGAAGTCATAAGCAACGCAAATCACACTAGTTCGAACCCTCAGCTCTTGATATACAGCAGCTCTATATCAGAATAGTGTTAGAATTAGGAGCTGACTCTTTAAAAGTTCAACTTCATTATTCAGGTTAAAATAAACTGTTATCCAAAAGAGCATTAAGAACACATTTAAGAAATGTGAAAGGAAAAACATGATTTAAAACTGCATTATCCATTATCGTTCCAAAATTTAAACACAAGTGATTGTTGCTAGTGTATTAGTCTGTCTATACGAACTTTGATTTCATTCACACACTGACAAAAATTGCTGTGCGCATCTGATTAGACTCGTCTACCCTGACACTGCCTAGTAATCAATACCAAAAACCAGACCTTATGAACGGATTATTTTAGAGGGTAATCAAAAAAAAACTAGATACTGTATTTATTCACTTTTTGTTTGGCTTTTATACTTTTTTTTTAATAGGGTTGCTTTGTTTTCCCTGAATGCTGCACACTGCAGGTTAACAGTTAACCTGTAGGTTACATGCTTCGGCACTGAGTAAAATTCCTATCAACATTAAGTCTGTCACCAAATAATCAAAGAATTTATTGTGCAGTCTAGGCTTTTTAAATCATTCTTTCCATGACAATGGCACTTTCTCATAATCTCACAGTGAGTAAATTTAGTCAGCAAAATTTTTATATTAGAAAATCAAATTATTAGAAACCTGTACAAATGGTACATAATATAATATTTTTCTTTCCCAAAAGAAATAAGACTGATGTACACAAAGCCGTTTCCTGCACATCTACGAAGACACACAAGAGACAGAAAATACGGTGTCATGCAGATAACAGCCAAAGACTTGCTACAGTTAAGATCTGAGTGAGCAAACACAAGATGTTTGATAATGTTGAGATCAGTGCTGGTAATTACAGGACTAATAAGAGTATCTGAGCTATAAAAACGACATTCACATTTCTCTACCGATCAGCTTTCTCTCTGCTATCAAGTGATTACTTCAGTGCGTCCTGCAGCCAGTCAGGTGACACAGGGGGGTGTGAAAACAGGACATGAAGGCGCCGGAGTGGCTCTTTAACTATCGCAGGCAGCTGAAGTACTATCAGACTATAACATGACACAATGCTGAATTACCAAGCTGCTGTTCCTGTGAGCAGTTCCTCTGGCGGAGACGTTGTATAAGCTCTAGACGAGCAAGGTAGGGGCCCCTGAGTGGCCGGGACTCCTTCCCATCCTCTGCTGCTATCCTTTCCTCCACAAAACTGATGGCCTGTTCCACCGAAGAGTGCACTTCACCCTCCAGACAACTACAGTACCATAAAGAACCATAAAGAATATCAGAGAAGACACTGGAGCGTTGAGACGTCACTGTGCAAAATTCTGTCCTAATGAGTCTGGCTGGTCTTAATCACTAAATAATATCTGAATAAACTTCTACACAGTGGTATATTACTTGTATTTGCATGCCTGTTTATATGCTGTATAGGCAACTCATGGACTAACAAAAAAAATGCTCCTGTCACCACACACTAGTGCGCTCATGTAAGTAAATAGATGTAATGTAGGTAAGCAGATGCGATCTAGTGGACCAGGTTTAACTCGATACACTCAATTGCTGAAATATATTTGGCACTCACTGGTCTCCTTCCTCTGGAGGTGTCCAGCCTTGGTCAATGAGGTGGAATAAAGAGTCAAAGTATGACAAGTAGAACTGCCAGTCATCAGGGCTGGATGGTTGGAAAGAAAGGAAGAAAAGGTCATTAGTCAATAACTCGCCCTCTTCTGGCATGGTTCCAATCTGTTTATTGGAAAATATTTTTAATTTAATACACATTCTGTTGGTTTTGAGAGTTCCCCGTTCTCATTTGTCAGCAAAAGCTTACCTTAGCAGACAGAACTTCAAATACTTGACAAGTACTGTTAACAAGCTAGCTAAGCGTTTACGTCGTAACAAAATGTCTGTTCTAGTTAGTATTATAACAAGGGTGAAAAAATTCATTCATTCATTCATCTTCAATAACCGGTTTATCCTGGTGCAGTGGATCTGGAGTGTAGTCCACCCATGACTGCTGTTAGTCCACACCCTTTCTGAAGATTTTTAAAAAATGCACTTTAGGGTGTGTGTGTGTGTGTGTGTGTGTGTGTAGGCAGGACGCAGTGTGTTAACGAATGCAGAGAGACAGGCGAGAGAGAAGGACAGATTGTTGATGTCAACATTATAAACTAGGGCTGCATGATATGGACAAAGAACGCAATATCTGATAATGTTGTTTGTTGATAGAAATTATGAAATAAGATGCAACCAATTAAGACCATAATATTTTTATATGTTTGACTGGATGTGATACAGACCCTGGTAATGAATTTTTTTTTTTTTTATTTTTTTTTTTTTTTTACAATTTTTCAATTCAACAACAGATTATGCCAATATTTTTTCTTCTTAAAGCAAATAAAATGACTACTGTACAACAAAGCACAATTATTGTTCAAGGACAAAACCATGACACCAGCATCAAACTCTAAACGGCGTAATAGTTTATTATTTAAGCCCTGGCAACACACAGTTAACCCGAACCCCAAGTGACTTCACATCCTCTACTTATGTATTCTACCTAGAGTATGATATCATGGAGTTCCACACCCTTGGGTAGTGCACTACAGAAAAAAAATGTGGTGGAAAACAGAAGTCCGATGCAACAAGGTTAAGTTGCAACCATGTTTTTCTCTGTTTTACACAAATGACTCATCAGGCCATGCAATCTAAACACTAGGGTGGTTGTTTTATATAGCTGAATATCTAGAGTAAGGCTGAATCCCAAAAGGCTTCGATTAGGACACTATGTACACTATATACTATTTTATATATATATAAAAATAACACTGATTTTGCTTTCCTAACCACTCTTAGTACAAAGCAGTTACCATTAACTACTACTATTGGTTAACTTAGTTTTGGGAAATACACTATATTACCAAAAGTATTCGGTCACCTGCCTTGACTCACATATGAACTTAAGTGCCATCCCATTCCT
>CM075019.1:6850210-6864199 GCA_037576675.1 Pangasius sanitwongsei | reverse complement strand
GCCAGGCCAAGTGATTAGGACACCTGATTCTCATCATTTGGATGGGTGACCGAATACTTTTGGTAATATAGTGTATCTAGCTAGTCAGTTTAAGCTAGTCACCATTGCTTGTTATTTCTTCTTGGCTCACACATGTGCTACACTAAACACAAGTACTGAACTTTGTTTTGGACAGATACAACAGTTTGAACATTGCGATTTGTATGATTAAAAAATTATATTGAACTGGTAATGTGAAAGATGTAGGAAAATGCTACGCTCTGTTTGGTGAAAAAGTAGATCATTACTGGAAAAGCTACGTTACTCTGAAAACAGTTCAGCTACTGCCAGGGAATTACAAAATGCAGTTACGCTAGTGCACTGGTAATACATTGGGGCGGAGCATTAGGAGGAGTATTATATTTATGCAAATGGTGTTTCAAGGCGCAAAAGAAAGCGCAAGCCACGATTTTGCACAACAGAAATGGCCGAGTTCACGGCAATGCTTTTACGCATCCAGGTGATACTGTTACCTCCGGACTTCATAACCACCACAGACCTAATTCCGCTTCTCTTAGTTTAACTGTGCACCATCTGAATAGATCATTTTATTTTTTTGCCAGGAAAGAGGGACACCAATACACAAAGAAAGACTCCTTTTTGAGGCTGCTGGTTATTAGAATGGCAGCTGATCGAGTATAAACCCCCTAAGGCACTTGGCAACTTATTGCAAGACTCTTGCAGAGAAAATGGCTTACTTTTTGAGGAGCAGTTTGCGTGACAGGGCATTGCACTCAGGCCAGCGCTTTAGCTGGCGGTACAGCAGCATGCACTTGTTTTCCCGGCTCTGCAGCTCACTGGTGAGCTTCTCTGAGTGAAGGACACAAGCACATAACCCAATCAATTCAGTCTTAAACTGATTTTCTGGTTATAAAAGCATTTACCCACATTTTATGGCTCCGTCCTCACCTCCAAGCTGCCCTCGCACCACTTCCAGCGCCTCATCGTATTTCCCCAGACGCTCCAAGATCATGAAGTACAACTGGACCTGGAAGAGACAACACCCAACTCACGTCATACCTCAACGTCATAAAAGACAAGCCTGAGCCCGGCTGGAGCAAGAAGAACGTTCTTACCTCTGCCTCGGCTTCAATCTTCTCCTCTTTGACCATCTTCTCTACCATGCGCTCAGCGAGAGGCAGGAACATTGTGTGGGAGAGCTTCTCGTCCTGGGCTGAAATGGCCTGACACACAATGTTAGAACATATGAGAATTTTCAGACTGCATACACATCATGAGAAATCTGTGCTGCGTTGG
The DNA here is from genome assembly GCA_037576675.1 of Pangasius sanitwongsei. Classification (NCBI taxonomy): domain Eukaryota; kingdom Metazoa; phylum Chordata; class Actinopteri; order Siluriformes; family Pangasiidae; genus Pangasius; species Pangasius sanitwongsei. The sequence continues at coordinate 6,862,903 of CM075019.1, read as the reverse complement.
TCATACCTGCATCACTAGGCTCATAACCGACCAGAAGTAATATGGGTTTTTGGGAACAATCTTATAAAGAGCCATTCCAGCCTGTTTTAAAGAGAGACAGAAAAGCAAAGACATTAGAGAGAATGAGAATGGAGACGAGATGTAGGTAAGGAAAATGGCGAGAATATTCTAATTAGGGAGGCACTGAAATTTCAGCAATCAAAATGAGCCAAAGAGCACCTGTTGCATTTTCTTGTACTCCCCAACACGTGCATATGCCATGAAGAGATGCGAGTGGTACTCTTCGCTGGTAGGAACCTTCCGGACTGCTGCTTCATACAACTTGGTCACTAACTCCGCTATAGGCAGAGAAAGTAGTCTTTTTATAGTGACACTAAAACTGCTTATGGTGTAAACTGGTAAGATCTCATGCGGAAATCAATGCACTCGGAAGAACTGTTATGTGCTTCATATCTGCCTACTGTGGTAACAAAAGAAGGCAAAATGATTTCGTCTGTATCATACAGCCCTAGCATGTACTAATCCTGCACTCTGCTGTAGGTCACTCACGCCGGTGCATCTCTCTGTAGAGAATAGTGAGAGCCTGGAGTGAGTTATCATCAGTGGGCTCCAGGCTGGCCACCTCTTGAGCCAGACTGAAGGCTTCATCCTGCTTCCCTGTGCGCTGCAGACCAATAGCCTTTAGAACCTACAGCATCAGAGAAAACACAGCAATAAAGATATACACTCTACTTTTAACATATTATATTTAATAATCTCTATATCATCAGTCACATTATTGTCAAAAAGAAATTCATTTACATAGTATTCACACAGTAAATAATCTCCAAGCTCTCTCCCATAATAGGACAGCTACCAACCGGGGAGGGTAAAAGCTAACACTGAAACACGTGAAGCCAGCCAGACGCACACTTTCAAACTGCTGCTCATGCTGCGTCACAGGGCAGCGTGACACACTCCGAGGATCTGCCCTCTTCCACATACGTGAGTTTACAGACAACTACGATTTGCGATTTGCTAGTGTTGCTGTGATGGACAGGGGAGAGAGAGTAAGCCATTCCTCCCACACAGAGAGCATGGGCAATTTTGCTGTAATGGCTCCTGGCCACGATGGCTGTGGCATCGTCAGGATTCAACGCAATCTCCTGCCACTGGCAGTCTGATGGACAAATCTGGCTTTGGTGGATGCAGCAAAATAAAAAATAAAAAAAAGTCTTGAGATAAATTGTCAATCGTGTGCACAATGTCGTTAACTATCGCTGATTATCTCACTTTGCTAATTTGAGCCTCTGTTCATGTTTTGCGAGTCAAGACATCCATAGCTTTGTCTGTTTGGCAAGCAGGGACAAGGTAAGCTAAGATGCGTCAGAGAAAGATGTTTTGCTGCTCTGCTCCAGAGTCGGGTTATTAAGGTTTATATAGGATACAAAAGAAGCGAAAAGGAAATGTATTACGAGATACAACACAATTTATTTTTGTTGATCTTATAGCTGCAGACACCACGTTTTCCAACAGACGTTTCATTCTTCTAACTCGACGGCCATCATGAGCTGGAATCAACTGGCGATTCCTGATACTATCTTCAATTATCTCAAGCCTATTATAAGTCAAATTAAAAAATGGTTTAGAAGATTTAGTTATTGCACTGCACTCTATGATACATAACATTAGAGATGTGGTTGTTTTGTAGGTCTGCATGGAGAATTGTTGCTATACACAGCTGCTGGTTATATTACTGGCATATATGCAGGTGTGTGTGTGTGTGTGTGTGTATATATTAGGGGTGCAACGGATCATAGATGATCCGTGACCCATACGGACCAGGCCCCACGGTTCGGCACGCATGTGATTCGCGGGTTAACTGTTAAGTTTAACCATCGTAGAGTGAAAGTTTATCATTGCTGGTGTTTTGTCTTGCCAATTTACACATTCAAGCAACTTTAAACCATTCACGTGGAAGAGAACTCGAATCGGGACTCGCACGCTGTTTTCTCGCGCACACGCAGAAGGACAGAGGCACGATTCAGACAGCACGTGAACACCGAATTGATTCCTCTTTTCATGCCTCTTTGCGCTTGAACGGGGACACACACACAAAGTTATGTTAAAATACCCGTTTTGGCAAGTATTCTGGTAAACACAGTCGGTTAACCGAAAACGTAAACAGCTGAGAAAGAAACAGGATGTGTGTCAGTACTGGGTCCGTGCATTTGGTATTAAAGAGACAGCAGCCTATAAATAATTTGCTTCTGTCTGCTAATCAAACACCACCACAGCTTTAACACTTTACACTTAATTATTACATTTCTGCACCTGAATACTACTGTTACTGACTTTATTTGTAACTTTGTTATTCATCTATGTCTGTAATTGTTCTTGTTTTATTACTGACATTATTAGGTAAGCTAGTAGTTTTTGCTGTGGTATAGAAGTACTTAAAATAAGCTTTCAGTAATAAATGAAAAACAATTTTTTTTTTCCCGGTCCGAAAAATGATCCGATCCATGACTCAAAATCCGTAATATGATCCGAACCGTGAGTTCAGTGATCCGTTGCACCACTAATATATATATAGATAGATAGATAGATATACAGAGAGAGAGAGCGAGAGAGACAGAGAGTCAAAGTAGTGTAGGTTAAGCAGAAAGTATACTTATTTGTTTTTGAATCAAAAGGCTCATTTGTGCACACTGGAGGTCTGGGATACTTTGGATGTTACTCACTTTGGCACAGTGAAGATCCCTGTGCTTCTTGAGCAGCTTGTCAGCCTGCTGTATTGCCATCTTGTTATTGCCATTATCAAGATAATCTATAGAGAGAGAGAGAGAAAGGAAAAAAAAAAATGTGTTCAGTTTGGATCATAACTTTCAATCTCTAACAGCTACCCAGTCCGACACATTCATATTCACTAATTATAGATATTTTATCATCAGCACACAACACAGTGACACTCTCTCGTTGTATCCTAGGATTTGGTTAGACTGTTTAGACTGATCTCTATCACACAGTGCTGCCGTTTAATTAGGCAGGCCAATCGGACATCTTTTTCCAGAGTATGTTATACATATCCACTACTATACTATGCCTCCGCACCCTGTATACTTCTAATAGGTTTAACTGGGCTTCCTTAGATTAGTTTAGGACACTATCAGGATATCTGCTTCCTGATTTCCTAGCACCACATGCACCAAGCTGTGGAATTACTTTACACTAAGTCCAGAAAGCTTGCCAGAGGCAGACGTGCCTAGTTACAGTTGCTAAGCTACAATTGATCAAGAGCTTTTTATAGGTGATCTATCAAAAAGGTTCAACTAAGGATTAAAAAAAAAAGAAGAAAAAAAAAAAAAGCTGTTTAATGAAAAGACGTTTACTGCAAGAGAGAGAAATGCAAATGCACCAACGCTTTAGCTACAACTAGAAATGTGCTAAATACGGTGGTCATACAACAAAAAATATTTCGCATCAACACCAGTAGATGTTAGGAGACTGGATTAGTCATGGACTCATTCTGTGTCACAGAACTGCGTATTGGCTGCTTATTAACTTAATTTAATTTGTATTGTGGTTCTCAAATCACATCAGGGAAGAGTCCAGAACACACATTTCTGCATCTTTAAATTATTTAGTTTTATTTGATAGCATGTTATTGTGATAATTGTTTAACTCTTCTGGTTTAAGATATTATGTTAAACTAGTTAAACATGTACTATCCATATGTCTGACTGCAGCACGGAAGGAAAGGAAGGACTGACAAAGCCAAGTACACAAACAGTGCAGGTAAATTTGAGAATACTCTGAAGATGAGCACCCATTGCTCATAGGGTGCAAGCCTGATATGCGAGCTAACAGGATAGTGGCACAGCTCTACCTTAAACATGCTTGTGTCGGAGACCGCGCGCTGTGATGTTCTGTGCGTGAGATCAGTGCTCCGGTTACACTAAAAGAATGCACAAGGCCATTTATCACGACAACTGGCTACTAAAAGTAACTAGACCACACAGAGGACAAAGACATATCACCAGGTTGTCCTTTTCCTTTGCGTCTAGCCAGCTACGTACGGCCAAGCTCATGTCAAAGCGGGCACTGCGAAAAGAAGCTGCGTTTCTTTTACTGCTAAAACGTCTGCAAGGTAACATCTGAAGTATGGCTTAAAAAGGGTTTCATGGCGTAGTTTAAAATGATCACTGTTGAGGTGCATATTACAATACGCTATAGTCTGGTGTCCATTTAATTTCACGAGGGCTATATTTATTAACCCGATCAGATCAATGGCATTTTCACATCTATTCGTCAGTAATAGATTAGTCTGTTAGTCATACATTTGACATTTAGTTCAGTTTCAAACTGTGGTACAAGGAACTCATTGCTAGCTGCACGCAGCAGTAGCTAACGCCGATAGGTGTGTAACCATACACACGATTCACATTAGACACAATCATTTTTTGATACAGAAAAAACAAGCACTGACTGAATATGTGCATTAACGGTCCATTTTCAGTTGGTTAAATCATTCAACATTATAAAAGAAGAATAATTGATACTTAATAATAAAACCAATTAACAAATAAAACTAATAATCACAGATTTGGCAACTGTTAGCAGCATATAACTACACAAAAGCTGTGCACTAGAATTTAATAAACAAACACAGCAAATTAAACATTAGCTCTCGGGCCAAGCTTTCACTGGTGTCACCAGGTTGAATGTATTTTTGGAATACGGAGAAGTATTAAAGCGGATTGAACGATACGCTACGCCTTTTTATTACACGTTCACTGGTTAAGACAGCTCTCGCCAGCGAAAATAACAGCTCTTACTCAGTAGGTTGCTCTTGGTTGTTCAGCCTCTCTCGTTCACTGACAGGGAGGGATTTTGACACGATGAAAACAATGAAACGTACTTTGCTTACAGCTGTACAGAAGCGATTTACATCTTAAAAAAAAAAAAAAAAAAAAAAAAAGGAAGGGAAGTCATTTAAAAATCAACTAGCTAACATGATAAAGAACGAGGGTAAGGAGCAGAAGTGCAGGAACGTGCATGTGGGCTCTTTCCGTGGCCACTATTTAAACTGGGGAAAACAAACAGGGCTATAAAAAAAAATGTTCCATGATGCCCATGATTTCCTAACACTAAGCAGTTAGCTCATTTCAGTATCAACGAATACCAAAAACATACGTTTAAAAAAAAAAGATATTGATGCGTCTTTAAAATAAACTTTTGGCAAGCAAACAGAAATCATGGAAAAACGACCAAGCAGTGAGATCAGAGCCTCGGTGTAAATAAATGAGTAAATAATAATTAGTAAGTACGGATGTATTAAAAATGATTACTGGCAAAAAAAAAAATCAACTAGTGTTTGACAAAAGAAGTCGTGTAGAGGCGTATATTGTTAGTCTCGTGGACAGCACGTGTCTGCAGTGTTTATAAGCAATAGAAGCTGCATACTATAGACCTAATAGACCTTTAATAATTTGTGCATATAGGCATCATCCTTAAAGCTTTCACTGCCCCAAGCCATTGCCATCATTTAAATAAATAATAATAATAAAAAAAAACAACACACACCATACACTGTGATGGATTATGGACAATATCTGGACCATTGCTCACGGTGCTACAACTTTGACAGCGATGCCAGAGTTATGAATTTTATTCAGAGGCATAAGCGGCATTTGAAATGGCGTACATCGCACCCTTTTATGAGTAGTGTGCTCGCGCTGGGAGAGACAGCGAGATATAGTGTGCGGTTGTATTAGAGATGTACTAAAACTGCCAAAAACAGAAGTAGTACTCCATGCTCACAGCGTGCTCTACGTAGCAGCAGGAGGGGGGGGTGGAGGATACCAGATGGCGCTGTGACTTGTATTTTTCTGAACACAAAGAGCAAGGACACGCTACATCGGGAAAAGCAGAAAAGTGCAAACGGGACATTTTTCAGGTTTCTGACAAGATTGCTTTGGTGCACTTCCTTGACGTGCGGTCCAATAATGTTAAACAGGCGTCTCTGTTCACATGTGCTACTCGAGCCGTTACAGAAACAGGTACTATTAAGAAAACGTACAGTGCATAGCATACATGCATATACGCCATTTGAGAAGTTGTAATGTCTAGATCTTATGTAGTCTGGCTAACAAACGCATAACAATGGTGGCATAAAGTCAGTATCTTGTGTTTGATCAGAACAGCTATTAATTTATTCGCATTCAGCAAGAAAATCATGTGAAAATGTAATAAGAGAACAAGCGACGCTACTTCTTTCACACTTCTGTCACTCGCTCACATTCAGTACCTGCTTTATCCACTGATCGCGAGGTGGGAACACATCCTGAACGTACAAACCTAGGGGCATTTTATGTTAGCCAGTCCGCCTACCGGCATGTTTTTGGGAAGGCAGGAGGAAGCCGGGGAACGCAGAGGAAACTCGCATACAGTAACCTGAGCTCAGGATAAAACTGGAAACCCTGGAGCCGTGAGGCGCCACCCTTAATTCTTTTTTTAAAAAAATAATTATAACAGCAAGCAGAGTGATAAATCATTTATCAAAATGCTACTGTACAAGGTAATTTATCTCAACATCTTCAGACTCAGCTTGACCTGCTGAAGATACAAGGCTCTCTTTCGCACTGAATATATTAATAGTCATTACAATAATAATTAAGCTGCCTTCATCGGAATATTGCTTACCTATTGATTTACAATTCAGATTTAAGTAAAATTCATGTGCCAACCTCACTAGTCAACTGGCGAGCTGTTGTGATTTTTTTTTCAAATTTGTTTATAGAATACACAGCAGTATTCATGATATTCTTGTATACAATTCGAACCGCAATCAGCGTTTTTTGTACTGCATCTGGAAAGACATTTCTGCATTTCTTCCCTCCTGAGTGCAATGCAATATGAAGACAGATGTCTAAGCTTCCACATTCAGCCAAATCTGAAGGTAACATCATGTCCCAGTTTCAACCGACCCGATCCTATCCTTCTGTTTACTCCGCGAGTTCACTGAAAGACTCTCTCTAACGTGAAGCGCTTTCTTTACGATTCAAATACAGAGGCAGGAGGGGTTTAACCACACCACATATCCTAACGCAGGGGTGCTCATTACGTCGATCGCGAGCTTCTAAAAAGGTGAATATGGAACCCTGGCGGGCGAGGGAAGATTCGGGAGACAGGCGGAATTTTTGCTGAGCTCCAGACTTTCGTTTAAACAGTCCGTGCTTTTCAGTGCACTTCCAAATACTCAAGAAACCCACAACGACTCAACCGAAACAGGTCCGTCCTGGACTCGCAGCTTTCACGTTTCAAGTTCAAGTTCCGCGGCGTATGTGTGTGTGTGTGTGTGTGTGTGTGTGTGTGTATGTGTGCGCGTGTGTGTGCGCATGTCTCGCAAGCCCCGCCAGCTATAATCGCACTCTCTCTGGCCATGGCAGTTACTGAACGCACAAAGAGACACAAATAAACAGACTGGCGGTAATGAGACACAAGTGAGAATCATCACGTGCTACCTGCCAGTTTGACCCGCCTCCTCTCCGTCCACCTCTGACGCTGCTGCATGTTACGTTTGTAATTTCTTTGAATGAAAACTGATAGCTCTGTCTTCTGTACAAGTCACTTCCTCTATATCTCATATCAGCTTAAGCTACATGGCTTCTCCTGAGGATGTTGTTAGGCGAGTGGCTACCATACTAGCATTTGGCAGGGGCAACAAGTGGTGCACCGAAACGCTACGGAGTGCCGAAATAAAATACTGTACTGACTTACAGTTGGCCACATGGCTCAAGCATGTAGTCTCACTCTTATCTACTAATAATCTGTCGCCCTGCTCACGTTAATCATATTACTAACACAACACATTATTCCCAGCTCTCCTGAAGCCTAAAACTGTCCACGATTTATCTGCATCATGTCTCGCCTTAAGCACTCAGTCTTTCTGACGCATACCTACATACACAGTTAGTTCCTCCAACCTCCAAAACTTCTCTTAGACCTTTGGATGCAGCTAGAAAATAAAAGTCCCTGCAAGCTCCTCCTGCAACGATACACAGGACTGATTAAAGACAAAGTGAGTGCGTAACGGATCGACGCAGGGTCAAAGCGAGCTGGCACGATCGAAATTCTTATGCAACTGCTGCTCGCACCAAACTCGTTCCCTCTTTCAGCCAGGACTAACAAAGCAAGGTTATTCCATTTCTGGTCAAGCCTATGATGAAGAGAAGCTGAGATGTGTGAAATCTCCACTGAAATGTATCCAAATGATCTCCTCCCTCCAAAAGCAGTGTTGGATAAGAGCTGCTTTTCTGAACACCGAGTGCCATGATAAGATAGCTTTCATCTCACCACAGGAAGCCCTGAAGTCTCTGCAGCTCGGAGCGAAGATGTGCGATAATGAGCCACATTCACGTAAAATCAACTACATAGAAGCACGATATACATATATAGGGTATGCGAGAAAGATTACACATCATAACCGCACACATCATCATAGACTTGTTTAAGCAGCAACCACATGTGTTAGCCTGAGTTACCAAGTATTAGAAACGCTGTCCAAAGCTAACGATAAAAAGAGAACACTGACTGTATTAGTTTGAATTTTGGGTTGGAAAACAGATAGGCTCTTCTAACGTCCTCCAAAATCCAAAACGATATCTTGCCCTCTGTCACTGAAGATCTCCGGAGAAGCACATGCTTGGGTGAGAATCGCACTGACGGCATGTTCCCCCCCCCCGCAGCAGCAGGGATCCTCTTTCAGAGCCTCCTCCACTGCACCACTGGCTCTATTAGGAATAGTTGCTCCAAGTATCCTGGGTCTTCCGCTACACAAGGTTTCAAACGCAAGCTCACACATTACTCCAGACAAATTATACTCCAATTCTGCTACTAAAAAACAAACAAACAAACAAACATGGTGGTAGCCAGAGGTGTTGGTATAGGAGGTCCTGGTAGCAGGTGACCGTGATAGTCTCATCCTGCAGATCTACTCTTTATAGGAACACAGGTTTAGGTTTGCTATGAAGCAATAAATATTACAAAAAGCTCTTTGCTTGTTTTTCATCATTTCAGAGTCATTTTGGGGCTGAAATGAATGAACGATCTTGAATGATGCATAGCGGATATGTATACCAGCAATTACTTAAAGATTGGCATTAAAGACTGCCATTAGTGCCTGACGTACTTTTTTTTGTAGTTAAAATTTGAGTCATATTTTTCACGTTTTTTTTCACAGAACAATGCTACTGCACTACATTTCAGCGGAAACAGACTCGACCTGGAAGCACGAGTAGTTTATTCCACATGCTCTTTTCTCTGGTTAAGATGTCCACTCTGGAACCTTATTCTGCTTTCCTAAAAGATAGGATGAAAAAAATGGAAATGACATATGAAGAAATACATTTTGAGTGATTAAAAGAGTCTCAAATTGCAGCACCTGGAAAATCCTGATCTTTTTTTTTTTTTTTCCAGCCGTCCTCCTTTACCGTCGCCCTGTTGCTATTTTTATAAGCACATAGTGATCCATATTAGCAGCACATCAGGCACTAACAGCAATCTACACGGTAAATGCTGGTACACATCCCATACACATCATTCCAGAGTGTTTACTGATTTGAACCCCAAAAAGAATCTGAAATGAGGTAAAACAAGCAAAGGAGAAATAGAGTGTTTTATTTAAAAAAAAAAAAAAAAAAAAAAAAAAAAAAAAAATTATTTATTGTTTTCAATCCAAAACACTGATTTTTTTTTTTTTTTCAACATCTCGTGTCTCATGTATACATACATATACACACACACACACACACACACAGAACTGAAAAAGAAAAGAATGCAACATAGAAGGACTTACACGGATCTCCTGCCCTGAGGTGAAATTCACATACGCAGTTCACGTCATTATTCTGTTCATGGATTTTTGGTTGCTTAACGTATTCCTTAAGAGCCTTTTAGAGCCACGACAATTTGTCGACATTACTGACAACTGCAAAAATCTATTCCAGCAACGCAGTGTCCCCGTTTCAGAGAGCAGCAACTACTCTGTTTATTTCGTGCTGTTCACTTAAACAGCATTTTCAGTAACAAAGCTGTAAAATTCTCAGCGGCAACACACACAGCGGTCAAACCCCATTCTGTAGGGCGCTACGACTTGAACTAGAGACGGCACGATACGACGTTCTCTTTTCTGATAGTGAGGCTTAAACCTTAAGCACTGCCTGATACCAATATATTTTTAACTGCTCAAGTTGCAGATGAACAACTTTTAATAGAAACACTTCACATAAGAGGTTCATGTAAAATGACTACAGTCGAACTGCTCAGACACTCGACTACCCTACAGGAAGAACGAGATAACATGACTTACACAAAACCACAGGCTTATATATTTAAATAATGCTTTGTGTGTGTGTGTGTGTGTGTATATATATATATATAGTGGTAAAAATTACAGATCGTAAGTTAGTACTTATTCATGCCAGATATGAATTATACTATTAGTGGAAAATGACAAATAAACAAACAAATAAATATATGAGTTAATAACACTGAGCAGTGACTGATCTGGTGAGGAGAGCCTCATCACTACACATTCAGTGTTCTTCCTATTCCAACAGCCATGTGGACTTAGAAAGGTCCTGTTTAATAACTAATTAGTTGGATCAAGTGTGTCAAGAGCTAAGAAAACACCGCATTATGCAAGGAACAGGTACTTCAGGACAACAGCTGGAAAACGTCTTATTAAAGAGCTCTGCGTTTACTCTTAAAAGAAATATTGATGCGGAACGCCAGTTACAAAGACGAGTGGTTGGAATATTAGATACAAATGTACTGACTTATACCACAGGGCTGTTGAATTTCTACTCTGATCGATCAGAAGGTGTTCAGAAGCTCTGACAGTAGTGTCGGCTGGGATTCAAATCACAGGTTCGTATAGTAGCGCGCGCCTTCTGTTATGTTATGGTTTCTATAATGACAGCTCATTCACAGATTTCTGTCAGGAGATGTGTATTTAACATTTATGGAAGAAGTCGCCGGTGTCAGCACTTGTGCTTTCCAGCTTCTCTCTAACACCATTTTTTTTTTTTTTGTCTTCTTAATTTCAAAAGAGAGGAAAACAAGAGACTGGTACAGGAACAGCTGCTATAATGCAAGTGATAGCAGGAATTAACTTCTCACAGACATCCCACAACGTTAAATGTAACTATTAACGGATAAAAAGTATGAAGTGTGCTGGACTGAGGCATATCACTTCATGACAAGCTGACTGAAGATGTTTCTACAGTCAAGGCTCAAAAGGAAGGAGAGAGAGGGGGGGAAAAAAAACAGAACAGTGACACCAAATGTCTCGTATGCAATCCCCCCCCAAAAAAGTACAGTCTATATATAGTAGACATGAAAAAACGAAGATGTAGAAAATGGAGATGGGAGCAGACATGATGCAATGAAGACCAAGTCTTTTACAGTCAAATGAGCTTGCAAATGAATTTCACCCGATTGGATTTAATATGCAGAAGAATACAGCAGACTCATCAGCACACGAAGCTGTCAATAATCAGGACATCTTCGACACCTTGAGCAGGGTTTCATTCACAGCAGATTAGCCAGAGAATGAAGAGAAAGGCTCAGTGACACGACACACACACACACACACACACACACAAATGCTCTCCATTTCTCACACCTCATTTCTGGAAAACTACAAAGTAACCATCTTAAGCTAGCAGTGTGGAAAGCGTACTGAGATCCCCTTTGGGATTATCATGAGGTGCTAAACCAGCCTTTAGCGGACAGGAGTGTTCAAAACTGCTGCACTATTTCGCTTTTCTTAATGTTGAATAAAAGTACAACTAACTGACCCGGTCATGAACAACCCAATTCAAAGACAGGGCGCTAATAAAGCTGTGGCGTCCGAGCTAGCTAGCTAGCTAACGTGGCTAGTTCACCTGACATCTATTAACTAGCTAGCTAGCTAACGTGGCTAGTTCACCTGACATCTATTAACTTGCTAGCTAGCTAACGTTATTTAGCTAAAGAAACCCCCGTCAACTGCAATACACCTCGAATTCTTTAAACGGGAAATAATAAACAGATCTCTTTCTCCAGTATTATTAAGTCAGCCTAAAAGGAAACGGGTTAGCTGTTAGCAAATCAGCACAAACGTGCGCTCGAGCGCGCTGTCATTGGGAAGCGCAGACTAAGCGAGTCCGCGGCCGGAGCTCTGAGAGGCCTTACCGGCTTCCACGCCTCTCAAACCAACCGCAAATACAGCCAGCTCTTCACCGCTCTGACTGCACACGCACAAAGACACATATTACAGGCGTTCTGTTACTCGGGCAGTAATGAATTCGTACCGTAAATGGGTCTCAGTCTTCTGTCGTTAGGGTCTTGCACATGGCCCCTCGCCGCCATGTTGGAGGTTAGCAGGATTAATAACGGCGCATGCGCACTTAGTGCGCTCCGGAAAGGAAAGAGAAGAGCGGAGGCGCTCTGGCCGCGAGACCGCACTACCGCAACATTTCATAATATTTCACTTTATACTTCAATATTCCATGTTTCACTGAAATTCCACTTCATAATATAATATTCAATATCTGTCTATTCATAGACTCAACTCCACAAGTACTGGCACTCTATCTATCTATCTATCTATCTATCTATCTATCTATCTATCTATCTAATCAACTCTACAAGTATTGGCACCCTATC
>CM075019.1:6825060-6846362 GCA_037576675.1 Pangasius sanitwongsei | reverse complement strand
AAGGGCAGACACTCCACATCCACAACCTAATTAAAAAACAGATAAAATAAATACACACACACACACACACACACACATATATATATATATATATATATATACACATATATATATATACACACACACACATATATATACACTCACATATATACACACATATGTACACACATATATACACACATACACACACATATAAGTTTACGCTAACAAAACCAACCTCATTCATCTTTCTTTTGGCAGCCATCTTCCTCTTCTTATCCTTCTTGGATTTCTGCTTGGACCAGGCTTTGTTCTTAATGAAGTTCTTTTTTTGGAATGGTGCCTGCTTTTCCTTTTCCTTTTGCTCCTGTAACGATTTCTGCCTCTGTTTCTCTCGGTTCTTGTCCTTGAAGCGGATGGAGTCCGTGTCTGCGATCTCTTCAAAGGCGGGGAACGTCTTGCCTCTCAACTCGGGCATCTTGGGCATACGAAGAAGAGCAAAGCCTCGAGCTAAAGCGGCAAAGTCCAGATCTGATGGATCCAATGAGGAAACAGCGGTATTACGCACACGCCTCTAAATATACTCACAAATGCTTCCAGATTTAAATGCACAATCCACGTATAAATGCAAATGCTTCCAGACGCGTGTACTGCATGACACATTTAAGCTATTAACATTCTGTCTTGCTCTGTGGCACATTTGACCAGCTGAGGTCAAATTTGGATCAAGATAGCAAGAAGAAAAGCTCATTATTGAGAACACACCTTATGAACTCCAAACTCCAACCGTCCATATTAAACAGGCGAATACATATTTTAGGTTTACTTCTATCAGTAGAATATACTTTCCTATGTTATTTTTTTTATATGTGACATGCAAGGAATAAAATACTTTAGGACCTGACTTTAAAGGAAAACAGCCAACTTCGGAGTGGTAACAGTGTCTTTGCTTCACACCACCCTGTTTTTGATTATTTTCCTATTACAGCACACCCTGTAGTGTTTAAATAAAATATGTATATGCTGTTTAAATATGGACAAGTTTGCACTTGCTGTGTCTCCATCCAATATTAAAAGAACTTCCAAAATAAACGCCTGCCATTTAAATGAATGTTGTCTTAAGCGCAAATGCATAGAGTTAAAACAATTACTATAAGATTAGCACTGACCTTTGAGCCGGAATATCAGGCTGCACTCGTGCTTTGCGTAAGCCTGGACAAACGAGACGAACGCCTTCATTCCTCTCTCAAACACAGCCCTGTCCCCTAGAGCCAGAGCCTTCAGTTTGGGCAACACGTCCACTACGTCCTTCACACGGGGATACGGCTGGAGAGGACACTGTAGGACACAAGCTATTAATTCATTCGACTCACCTTTTCGCCTCTGAATTCATTGTTATTCAATTATCGGTGATCTGTGGTCAGTGGTCATAAAGTTATTATAGTAGAAATTCTTCAAATTGTTCCATGCCAGATGAAGCTGGAAATGAAGACTTAATTCATTTCGGATGTTTGGGTCTCATTAAACTTAGGAAGAATGATGAAAGCGTCATTTGGAGTGAGTGTGTGTACAAACGATGCAGCAGATCACAGCAAGTTATTTTAAAGACTGTATTGCAGGACGTTTTCCTGAATCCTGCTTTAAAATATATGGATATTAGCAGACAATTTGGTTGTTATTATTAGAGGCTTAGCCTCAATCAGTATATCTCAGCGGTTTTGGGGGATATAATGGGTTTTGAGGGACCCACTTGAGCAGAGCAGGGGATCTACATGACTATCAGGTTATATGAAAGCATGAAACCAAGCACGCACTTTGATCAGATAAGATGAAGTTCTTACCGATACCTACTTTTTGATTGATGGACAGGAAATTGATGTAGGTTTCCTCCATTGGCAGGAGAAAGACAAGAGCGTTGCCTCGGTTCCCGATACGAGCAGTTCGGCCGCATCGATGCACAAAAGAACTGCAGGAGGGAAACACACAGTCATCTAGGGGAATTTTTTTTATTTTGAAATATGGAAAGTTTTGACATTTTCACCGGTATGTTATCCTAGTTTAAAATGATCACCGACTAAAAAAACACACAAGCTGATGAAAATTTAAGGAAGGATTTATTATGAAATCGTTGCACATCCTTATATATACTATATAACATAAACCAAATGGAAATATTTGAGATCAGATGTGAGAATGCATTTTTTATAAAATCTCTTACACTTGTGTGTAAATAGTTGCATAAGCCAAACCATACTAAACATTTCCACTGGATTAACAAAAGTTTCTGAAAGGCTGATTTACTTCATATTCACATGTGTATGTTGATAAATCTGCAATCACCGGGAAGTTACCAGCCGTGTGCACGGCATAGCTGATATGCATTTAGCGACGCTCGCAAGACTCCATAAAAGGCAAGGCTCACACAAAAAGGCAAAACTACACTTTCTCAGAGGTAGAAAGTTATTTTGGCTCATCTCTATGCTGATAAAAAAAATAAATAAAATTTAACAGTGTATCAGCACCTGAAAGGCCAAAATCTGGAGCCAAATTACAGAAAAGGTGTATTGGATATACAAGGGCTGCACAATATTGAAGAAAAATGTGATATGCAATAACTTGTAAAATAATGCAAAATGCAATATGCGGTGCGATAATGCTATAAGTGTGTAAAATCAAATTAAATCATATTTATATATATTTATGTATTTAAAAACTGAAAATGACATAACCAACATAAACGTCATGTTCTTTTGAGGAAAAGAAAGCATTCTCTGCAATCTGTGTCTTTACTTTAGTATTAAAGTCATTCAGTAATCACAAGCCCTTGCGAAATGCATATCGTGATATTTACATTTGCAATATATTGTGCATACATTGTACATACACACACACACACACACACACACACACACACACACACTGTACCCATGTGATCACACAGAGAAACTGCTATGTTTAACTGTTTTTTTTTTTTGTCTTTGTCTGCGTCTGTGCATATTAACGTGAACCACGTATAAGTTCTTGAAACGTGGGTGGGCCTCCTAAACACATGCCTGATTGCCATCCCCTTGGCTGAAACACATGACTTACCCCTTTAAAATTATCTCATACTCCTAGAGGTTCACACACTTTTTCCAACAAAGATATTTAATGTTGGATAATTTTGCTCAATAAATAAATGTAAAAACTACAATGTTTTCATGTCATTTGTTTAATTGGGTTCTCTCTATCTAAGACTTAGATGATGATCCCATCTTAGGCCAACTTTATGCAGAAATACAGGAAATAGTAAAGGGTTCACAAACTTTCTAGCAGCACTGTAAAAGTTTTGAAACTTGTGTGTGTAACTAAAAATAGACAAAGCTATTTAAACTTATAAAATGCTTATATACAAATGCAGGAACTCATGGCGATTTATATGAATTGAAGCCAATCAGTTGAGGTTTAGATTTAGTCGTCTTATGTGGAAATTTACACACTCGGGAGCACGAGTAGGTTCCGAACGTTTTCCCAAAGTTACAGGATTTTCCAGAGTACCAAATGTTTTACGTCAACACTTTACGAAGTAATTCGTTTGTATCCAGCTTGAAAAATGAGGCGCACTGTCAGTATTTGTCTCGATGTCATTATAAGCTGAAAGAGAAAGTAGATGTGAGGTAACGCACTGATTGGATCCAAAAAAAAACAACAAAAAAAAAAAAACTAACTAGAGCAGAAATGTGCGAGCTCCTTAGCTGTTACAGATGGACACAAAAGAGGTGAGAACCACTATCGGATCATACACAGTGACTAACAGTGAAACTGTGACAACCCTACAGTCGTCTAGTTACAAAACCACGAATTACAAAAGCCACTTTATTTATCAAAAATGAGGTAAGCGGTCACTGGGTATGCTGAACATCATTCTCAGGACATACAAGTACGGTCTGTCACACCTACTAGCTGTGTTCTTACCTCGCGCTGCTGGGAGGATCGTACTGTAGCACCCAGTTCACATCCGGGATGTCGATGCCTCTTGCCATCACATCAGTGCACACGAGGATCCCACTGCAGGTTAGAAACATCTCAGTGAAGCTGAGAAAGAATCATTCACTCGATATATTCCAATAATAAATCAAAGCATCCTGACTTGTTATACATTGTGAAAATATCACAGGATTGCACCGATATAGATACTGGCACTGGATACGATACAGTGCTCTTTTACTCGTAAAGAACGCTCAGATACAAACAATCAGTACCAGGTGATACCATGTGACATATGCACAACGTGTAGATAATGTGTTGTCATGTTAATGAACGGATGACAGAAAACGACAACCCTTGCAGCCTTAGTACACAAACATGGACCTCTGGGCTTTTCATGGCCACTATTTAAACCGCGAAAACAAGATGGAAGCCCTTTCTCCAAAAAAAAAAAAACATCTAAGCTCAAATAAATCATCCCAAACTATGTGGCAAAATGTGTTATGGTCTGATGAAACCAATTCCAAAAGGTAAAATAATTCCATAATTCCAAAAAGTATATCACTAAAAAAAAAAAAAGCACCATACCCACGGTGAAGCATGGTGGTGGCAGCATCATGCTTTAGGGCTGCTTTTCTTCTGGGCTTTTCATGGCCACTATTTAAACCACGAAAACAAACACAGCTAAAGGACATGTTCTTTGATGCCCCTGATTAATGGTTAATAATAAGTACGGCAAAATATCTTTTCCCGTGACTCGCTAACACCATACATTCAATACGGTTTCCACTGAAAACCTTCAAAAACATTTTAAAGCCTTGACCAGTTAAAATAAAGAGCACTACTGTTACCAACAAACAACATGGATGTGCACACTAGACTCCTCTTTTCATTCATTACTGTACAGATTTGAAAAAGTTTTTAGTACAAATAAACATTGTGAGCAAGGAAAGACACACGTCTTCAAAGAAAGAGAAGTGATCAATGGACAAACAATACCTTAACGCATGGAAAAAAGGAGCTGAATGCGTTACAGTAAAACAAGGTCCGGTACCTCTTTAATTCACGAAACTCAGAGAAGATCTTGTTCCGCTTGTCCTTCATCTTGCCATGGATACACAGAATGGTGACGTTTTTGATAAAGACCTCCAGCGCTCTGCCGAAATACTCCACGCAGGCGCATGTGCTGTGAAATAAATGAATTATTTAAGAATAATGTCAATTTATTTAAGAGAAATGTGAAAGAAAAGACTCGGGGGTTTGCTTCTTTCACTTCTGCATACAAGCTTTCGGCAAACACCTGAAGAAGACGAGCTGCTTCTCATGTTTGTGCTGTCTCAGGAAAGCCACTAGCATGTTAAACTTGTCTTCTGTTCTACAGATCTGCCAAAAAGATGGGAAATAAAGGGAAAAAAAGCATTAACACCAAGTTACGGTGGATATAAAAAGTCTACACACTCCTGTTAAAACGGCAGGTTTTTGTGATGTAAAAAAACAACAACATTTAACCAAGATAAATCAGGACTTTTTTCCATCCTCAATATGAAATTACAATATTAACCAAATATTAATATTAAATATTAATAAATAAATAATAATAATAAATAATATTAAATATTAACCAAAATTAAGTGAAAAACAATCAGAAACATTTTAGGAAAAGTCCCTCCAAGGACAAGACAAAAGCTTACCAGGGAGGCTGCCAACAGACCTACGGCAACATTAAAGGAGCTGCAGGAATATCTGGCAAGTACTGATTACTCTCTGCTTGTGATAACAATCTCTCATATTCTTCACATGTCTGAGCTGGGGGACAGGGTGACTAGATGGAAGCCTTTTCTCCAAAAAAACATCTACGCTCAAATAAATCACATCAAACTATGTGGCAAAATGTGTTCTGATGAAACCAATTCCAAAAGGTAAAATAATTCCATAATTCCAAAAAGTATATCACTTAAAAAAAAAAAAAAAAAAAAGCACCATACCCATGGTGAAGCATGGTGGTGGCAGCATCATGCTTTAGGGCTGCTTTTCTTCAGCCAGAACTGGGGCTTTTATCAAGGTGGAGAGAATCATAAATAGCTACAAATACCAGTCAATTTTAGTGCAAAGCCTTCAGGTATCTGCTAGTAAGCTGAAGATGAAAAGGAATTTCTCCTTTTAGCATGACAATGACCCAAAGCATACATCTAAATCAACAAAGGAATGGCTTAACCAGAAGAAGATCAATGTTTTTGAATGATCTAGCCAGATCCTAGACCTGAATCCAACTTAAAAAATCTGTGGGGTGACCTGAAGCGGGCTGTGCACAGGAGATTACGATTTGATGGATCTAGAATGTTTTTTGCGAGAAGGAGTGAGGAAATATTGCCAAGTCAAGATGTGCCACGCTGATAGACTCTTAGCCAAAAAGACCGAGTGGTGTAATAAAATCAAATTATGCAATTAGGTTATTGTACTTTTTTTTTTTTTTTTTAATTTTTCGCTAAAATGTTTGATTGTTTTTCCACTTAATTTTTCTACGTTGTAATTTCATATTGAGGATGGAAAAAGTCCTGACATGATTCATCTTGATTTTATATCCAGTGTAATACAGCACACAAGTATTCATGTGTGCATCAAATTTATCACACGATAAATATAATAATATCATGATTAGGTTAATTTCATTTTCTTTAGGTCATGTCATCCTCTCACTGATGTTATTTTGCAAAAATAAACATCTAGAGTTCAGTGTAAAAGTTTGCACTCTCTTTGTACCTCTTTTACAGTTTCCCTACAGAGCAGAATTCTGTATTTATTTTAATGCTGGATTCCTGTTAATTCAGAAACAGAACCTGACGAACCTGATGAATCAGAAACACTACTTCTAAATAGTAGGACAAATAACTATGGAAAGTTCCTGCAAAAACAAACAGCAGGAAAGCTGTAAAGTTCACATTACAATACCTCATTTTGCTTGCTACATTGGCACACACACACACACACACACACACACATATATATACACACATACATATGCATAAATACACACATATATTAGACATTCTCCTTGTCATTCTGCTTACTGTGTAGTAATTACTAAGCCTCGCTGGTGTCTTCTGCACGCTAGTAGCTGCCACTCCTTTCTCCTTCACCGTGATACGGACCGGGTTTCGGAGGCCAGCCCTCACCAGCTTCTCCAGCTCCTGAGTCTGCGTTGCTGAGAAAAGGCCTGTGCGCCTTTGCTTGGGCAAATAGCCCAAAATCGTGTTCAGGCTGAAACAGGGTAAGATGTTTTGTTAACCAAGATGGACTAAACTGGACTAGACTGTCTCTCTAACTACTAGAGGCTTCAGTTTGGTTTTAAACAGCACCTTGCTTCAAAGCCCATGTCCAGCAGTCTGTCAGCTTCATCTAGAACAAGCACGGCCAAAGCCTTCACACAGCTGGCCAAGTCAAGGCCATCAGCTTTCCTCCTGAACATGTCCTCCAGCCGCCCAGGGGTTCCAATCACGATGTTTGCCCTATGGTTAAAATATCTCACGTTACACTAGACTACATCCGAGTTACAACCAAAAAGCCAAAAACCAGTCACCACTCACCCATTGGTCTTGAACTTTTCGACATCTTCAATGGGGTTGCTTCCACCAATTAAAAGAATCTGCCTGAAATAGTTAGCAAGAGACTCAAGATCAAAGAAGTTTCATTTCTTTGGTTTCTGCCAGCAATGTTAACGCACTTCTTTATAGCTATGAAACAGACCTGAACTGAGGAAATTCCTCAAGAAACTGGCCCACAACTTCACTGATCTGGATTGCCAGCTCTCGGGTCGGTGTGATGATCAAAGCGCCAACCTGCAAAAGTGGCACAAATAATGACTATAAACAGAGGGGTGAGTGGGAAGCAAGCATTCAAGCATTCATTCAACCACTTTATCAGGGTCTGAGTCACAGTGGATCCACAGCTAGTCTCAGGAACAATGAGCTAAATGGACGTCAGTTCATCGCAGGATCCCATGTACACAGGACAGAGGGGACCTCAGGTTTTAACAATGCTTCCTGGCCCAGCTTCTTCCTTTCTGACACCACAATAATATTTGTGCGGTTTGAAAAATCCCATCAGTATAAAATAAGATATCTAAATACATGTGTAACATAATATAATGAATCAATATGGCTGATATTTATATACAGCAGCGTTATACATTATATATTATGTTATACATGTATTTCAAATTCACATTTTATTTGTCACATGCATAACCATACACAGTACGACTTGCAGCGAAATGCTTTACACAACTGTTCCGACATAAAAAGAAAATATAAAAAAAATAAATTAAATTAAATATAAAGAAAAATATATACATAAAAAATATAAAGAAAGATGTTAAATATAAGAAAAATATATACATATTTAAAAAAGTTTTTTTAAAAAAGTGTATAAGAATATATTTATGGATATACTGATGGTGGCAGCAGCAGTTCGACATAAATATAAAGTGCAGGTATGTGCAGTTTTGTGCTGTATGTGCTGTTCGTGTGATGCAGTGTGCAATACTAAAATAAATTAGCAACGTTATGTATGTAGATGTAGGTGGAGGTTGGGTGTATTATTTAAATATGTGTATAACACAATATAATGAATCAATACGGCTGATGTACAGCACTGATATACAGCAGTGACTGATCTCACTTACTTGCATTTTCTTCAGCTTCTCCTCGCTTTTCAGGAGGATTTCTAGCAGAGGAATGACAAAAGCAAGGGTCTTCCCACTGCCTGTAACCTGCAGGTTTACCAGATTTTAAGGCACGTCCAAAACAGCTACTGTTTATCAATGTACATTCAAGGCATTTGGCAGACACCCTTATCCAGAGTGACTTACATTTATCTCATTTATATAACCCAGCAGTTGAGGGTTATCCAGCAGTGGCAGCTTGGCAGTGCTGGGATTTAAACTCATTCTCAACCTTCTGATCAGTAGTCCAACATCTTAACCACTGAGCTACCACTGCCCCAGTTATTTATAAACAGATATTTTTTTTAACAAAAAGCACTTACCGCTTCAGCTGCAACATCTTTATTGCTCATGAAGAGAGGGATGCATGCTGACTGAAATGACACATTTCAACAGTATGTTAGAACGTCTGAGTAAGAGGCTAGCTAGTTAGAAATAACTGGGACAATACGTTCAAAATACCTGAACTGGAGTCATATAAAGAAAGCCCAGCTTCTTCAGAGTCAGCAGTATGCTGTCGTGAAGTTTCACTGGTAAACTATCCCATTTCCCATCGCTTATACTCTCCATTTTCCTGCTTTTCAGTTTCTCTGTTTCACCATACACATTTCCATGCTTTCGGTGCAACAGAATGCGCGATCCGGGTGGGAACAAAAACACAAGTACTGCGTTCCACTTTCGGTCACAGTACAGTAAATTGAAATGTTTTATTATTATTTTGTAAAGGCGAGACACTACAGGTGAATGGAGTATTTAAAAAAAAATAGATATCACAATTAATCTTCGTCAATAGATTGCTGATATTCTTACAAGTGTTTTTTTTTTTTTTTGCATGAGAACCTTTAGAAAAAATTACATTTATGTATGCAAATGAGTCATTATTAAATAGGAGTAAATTTTAATAAAAAATGTTTTTTTGATGGTGTAGAGTTAAAATCTTTATTTCACTGTGAAGACACTCTAAAGAGAAAGACATTTAGGGAATATATTCTTAAAATATACTGTAATTTACACCCATTTTCTGTACCACTTATCCTACATAGGGTCACAGGGAGCCTGGAGTCCCAGGGGACTCAGGGCACAAGGCTGGGACCAATACCATGTATTGTTATCAAAGAAATCAAATTTTCATGCCATTTATTGTCAGCATAAAAATCAAATCTAAGTCCAACAATAATTCAACATTTTGGGAAATTCATCTGCAATGTCTGTCTAATTAGAGATATGATATGAATGTGTACATTTTCGTGAATGCAGGTCATGAAAATGAGATCTTTGAAAAAAAAACTGTGGTTTCATACTAGTTAGTGTGCTTTATAAGGCATATTACCCTGCTTTGTGATCTGCGGGTTGACAAGCGTGATGGTGTTGATGCTTTGGAAGTTGTGCTGTTTGAACAGAATGTGTAGAAGAGGAGGTGAGAGAGTTAGGCAGACTAAAGGACTAAAGCTGCTGCATCGTTCTCTTTAGGCAGGGATGAAGCAAGGAATAATTTTTCACTGGCACCACTATCAGCAGGTAGTCGAAAGAAGTTTAATTTCATTACAAAATGTTAATTATAAGGATTAATATATAAGCTGTTGAGATTGGATTACAGGAGAAAATAAAACAGCACAGCTGTGGTGTTTACTTATTTCATGATGAAACCTGACCTTAGATAACTTCAGTTCTGAGATGTTTGTAGAATAGATGTCACAATAGCACACTGACATGAAATAATGTTAAGAACACACTCACTAGCACACTATTTTGGCGTATTAATTAATACCGTAGTATGTGGTGCTGGATGGCGTCACGTCGTCTCCAGGGTCAGTGCACATAGGAACAGCAAGCCAGGAACCAAATACCGAGAGTTAACACTCGGAGGAAACGAGATTTTCAAAGAACATCATGTTTTATTAAATCAAGTACATATTTGATTCACTTGAACATTCTACTTTACAATATTGTACAGTTTTACCATCAATTCTGCAGTAGTCATGGCCAATTTTCTTTCTGTATAGCAAATGTTAAAGAATTAAATGTCCATACAGACATGTAACAGTAAAAAAGTACATAAATTACTCCCTTCCTCAGTTAACAGAAAGAAAAAAAAAACCCTGCAAAATGGAAATTATACTTAAATGTCTGAAAATACAATAAAGCCATTTTAATACGTAAACAGTCATATTCCATAGGTTGGCTAATACACGTTAATTATGTGCCATATAAGTTAAAGAAGCCGAAAAGCCTACGAAGGGTGTGCATCAAAAGTCAATTCCCAGACCACTTTCGTTTTCATTTCAAGTTAACAACCAAATCATTCGTTTTGAGGACAATTAAAACATTCAACAGTATCATGACATTTACACCATGCAATGCTTGGAGCATTCTCTAAGCAACAGCCAATACACCCTCTTTATTTCACTGTTTGTCCATTAAGTAGATTAAACTAGACAAGAAGCAAAAAGAAACAAGTTCCACAAAATAAAACAGATTAGTAAGAACTGGGGTTTAAAAAAAAAAAAAAATTAAAAAGTGAACACCAAAGATTTGCCTGAAAGACCATAGCTCCCCAAATGAACTAAACGAAATCTAAACAAACACAGAAGTAAGGACAATAATGGAAACTGAAGTACTCTTCTGAAAGTTGTTGAGGCAGGAGAGCCAATCCTTGGAGTAGTGAATGACTGTCTTGATAGTAGAGAGGAAGCGTGGGTGTTTTTTTTTTTTTCTTTTTTTTTTTTTTTTTACACGACTCTCCGTACTTCGAAAAATCTCTTCAGGTAGTAAATCTGTCCAAGGGTCATGGCAACGAGCACCAGGGCTTCGAAGAATGACCACAGCACCACTCTGCTGTTGGTGTTGTCATTAACTAGGGGAGGAAAAACAAAGAGAGAAAATGGACAAGTCGTTGACGTTAATATGTACAATTAACAAATGTTCAAATACACAGTAGGATGCATTCTCATTTTTCATGAGTGCTATCCGCCCTCTTCCGCATACATGAGCTCTTGGTCGCCTATGATTGGCTAGTGATGCTGGGATTGACAGGCGAGAGAGAGAGAGAGAGAGAGAGAGAGAGAGCGCAAGAGCGAGCATGGGTAATTTGGCGTTCTCGGCTCCTGGCGACAGATGACTGTGGTCTCGCCGGGATTCGAACTCGCAATATCCAGATGCTTTTCTGTTGCACTAGTCAGGATTTGACCACTATTATTTAATAAAATAAAGCTTTCTAAACTATTGTTTTGCCTAATCTGTGCTGAAAATAAGGCCATACTTAACTGTCTTTAACCCAAACCATCCCCAAGCCCCAAGGTTTAGAGGAATGAAATGCAAGTAGGCACAAAAAGTTAGGAGAGTAAAGAACTGCAGAATAGACGGTATAAACGCCTCAGTGAGACCTTTATGAAGGTTGTGAACGACATTCTTCTTAAGGTTTGTAGTTACATACTTGAACAAGCTTGCATACTGTCTGTGGTTTCTTTTAGGCTGTCTGTATGAATGTTCTGATCTCGGGCTTTGTCGTAGCGTGTTCATCACAGAGCTCGTCCACCTGCCATGCGCGCGACACAGCGGGTGAAGCCTTCGCACGGCAGCTGTGCTTGGTAGTTTTCTCCAAAATCATGTCATTTCATTCACGTGAAGTACGAAGTACACCAAGACCTTAAGAGATTAAGTAGATCTATTCTGCAGATAAGACTTATTAAGGCAAAGAAATCTAATGCTGGTTAGGTGTTTTTTTCCCCCCCAAATCTAATTTTATTTTTAAATCATTACTGGTAAATAGTTTATGTACGATATGCAGACTACAGAATAAATGTAATGTAATATGTAATGTAGCAGTGCATTACTCACGTCAAAAGCTAGAGAGAGAGAGAGAGAGAGAGAGAGAGAGAGAGAGAGAGAGAGAGAGAGAGAGAGAGAGAGCGCATGTGCGGTGACTTACTTGCTCTGTGTATTCTTTCCCGGACCTCCATGTACTCTTGTTCATGCTTGACAGCTGTCATGGCCACAGCCAATTCGTTGATCATCTCTTCCAGCTTGTTCTGGTGAGCTGAAGGGGGGGTGGGGGAGATAATATATAAAATACAGCACAGTAGCAGAAAAATGACTAAAATGGAGGGTTTAACTGCTTCCTGCTTTTTTTAGATTTCTAAAACGTAGCCTAATACTCCAAATACAAGTGTCAGCACATGCAACAGAAGTGGCAAGCAAAGTGCTTTTGTTCATTCTGCTGTCAAAATGTAAGTTTATGTTTATGGTACACAACATGCATAAAATGTTGACCAGCCAACTTGGAAATAAAACATGTCAATATAATCATGAAACACTCGGTACTACTGTTACACCCGGTTACTCCTCAGCGTCTTATTATAAGCACAATGCAACAGGCATCAAGGGCTTTCATTAAGAGATAAAACCAAACCAGGACACAGGTTAGAGCTAAAGCAGCATGTTTAACACATTATGTTTTCCATGTTAAAGTGATCTTGTTTATGCTGCCTGTGCCTACCATCCCAGCTGTCACCACCGCCTGAGAAGAGGAGCAAGTCAACAGTCAGGGCCAAGGTAAAACACACACATTTTACACAGTGGAAAGACATTAGGAACGTCATATTCATAATCAACTATGACCGCATTCATATTACGTTATAACGCATTTATAAGGCAATCATGTCAGCATCACATCACATTTCAGAACAATGAAATTATGGCACCAATTCCAAAGAAAGCCGCTTTGCATGATGTATTTCGAGAGCCGTCTTGATTGTTTTTCCCCTTTAGCTTTAGTAAATAAGTTATACCAGAGAGCTTAATGAGAAATCCTACTTTATAAAGTAAAAAATTTTTGTTGATATTAGTATATAAATTCAGTCAGAATTTCTTTTATGTCTGGCGATTCCAAGTATTATAAACACTACGTAGTGTGTTCTGTTAATTTATAAACACACAGCCATAATCTTTACATGGCTACAAACTGTAATGCTTGTAACACCGTGCATAATGCCATATGGAGGCATTAGAACAGGTTATGAATGTATTCACAGGTTGTTATACATATGGCCTTCACAGAAAGTGTTCCTGCAGTGTTTCAAAATTTCATCTGCAAATGTCACCTGTGACATTTCACATGCTGTAACTTACAGCAAGTCAGCGCGGTTACTAAGGCTACACAACGTGATTTCGGCTGTCTTTTAAGACTGTACGAGATGATCCAAATGAAAATCCTGGCTGAATTCTCTGACATACAGTGGGATAATGTGCTTTTCACATCAGATTGTATGATGGAAAATGTTCTGCACAAGTCATCAATCAGCACAATCCAGTCTGGGGCAGAAAACGAGGTCACACGAACAGGACAATCTTCCTGAACTCGCGGTAATAAGGATAACTTTCCTGTCTGTTAGCATGCCTGACTTACGTTTCACCATCACCTCTACCGTATTTGTATACATCTGTCCCACATGACACGGCTTTTAGATGACCGTCATAGCATCACTCACACTCTGAGACTAAAAGCCTGCTAAACAGTGGACGGTTTTAGGCCTGATATTGCCGTTGCAGAAGAATTTTTTGGTCGCGAGTTTTGAGATGGGAGGTTTTCAACACAATCTGATGTACTCAATTTGGTGCCACTGCGACCCACAACAACTGAGTTCTGGCAGTGTCAGAAAATTTTGATTAAAAATTGTGAGCGCTGCTATGATGCTCATATTAAATCCACCACTAGCTGAATGACACAGGACTGTCCCGTGAAACTCACAGGACGGCTACAAATACTGTAGTGGCAATGGTGAAATGTAAACAAAACAAGTCAAAAAACAGAAAAAATATCCTTACTTCCTTATACAACCCCGTTTTGTGCACGAACCCGGGATCATGCTGATTGATGACAGAAGCAGAACGTAGTAATTTCGTTTAAGTGCAGGTCTATCGTTAGAGGAACTGTACTGTAGAATCTGACATGAAAGACACACAGATTCTCTGCATGTTATAGAATTGGGGTAAGATTATATTGGGATCATGTTGTACAGCTGATGAAAGACCAGTGAAATCACATAGCACGGCCAAGACTCAACTCACGACCGAAGAATTATTTTCTGATGTGCGATTTTTGCTCGCAAAATCGAGCCGAAACTCATACAGCGTTAACTCGGCTTAGGAGCACACCTGTGTCTGATCAGTATACCTCTGATACCTGAAAGGGAAAATGTGAGACTGGAGTGCAAGCATTAACACTGTGATTTGACATTATGGATGGAGTAAACGGATAAAGTACAACATGCGTCATATATTATTACCCTCTGTCTCCATGTCTTGGCCCTTGGGAGCTTCACCGATGTCGATGGTGAACATGACAATTTTGGGAGTCATGGTGGACATCTTGTTGCTGAAACAAAATTTATAAGTGCCATCCATATGGGCGGCCACAGAGTACTTCCCACTGGATTCACGGTCTCCTTTATAAATCTGCTTTCCATCTGGTCCAGTTATCTACAAGAAACATGAATTAGTCACCTCAGTTCATCAGCTAACTGACCAGTGCATGAGAAGAAGCCTACTTCAATACCTAGCAGGTGAAATAGTTACTCAGGCTGGCTGTGTCCTAATTAGTCGTGTATTCCCTTTACATGCGCGCTACGTAGTGAAGTAAACAAAGCTTAATACACTTAAATCTAGCGCACTACAGCTACTTAAAGAAGGCATTCGGGAAGCTTCTTTATAACCTGTTTAGCTAGCAGCATATGTTAGCTTCCGCTTCAACAGCAGACAGGTAGCGACTTAGCAAGCACCTTAGCACTAAAAGAAAAACAAAAACAAAGATCCCAGCATGCCCTGCGCCCTTAAATTTCACCTTCTCACCTCAACGTCGATGTCCAGAAAACCTCCTTCGGCTACTTCGAACATGAGGCTCATCTTAGTGCCCGAGTTCACGCGCTCGAAGAAGCACTCTTCCGCGTGAGCATCTATGCTAACGAAGTAGCCGCTCGCTGTAGCGCACAAAACCCCGAGCAGGACGACGAGCTCCGAAAACGTCAACATTCTCGCTGCAAACTGAAGTTACTAAGCGCTAAGAAAGCCACCACCACCACCATTAAGAGTCCACAGACTCTCTTTCCATGAGCAGAGACAGAATGTGGAGAGAGTCGATGCTATTTTAAGTTGAACAGAAAGCTTTAGTGGTACTGCCACGTAAAGCTTATGACGGGTCGCGCTGAGGTCCAAACTAGACGAGACGAAACGCGAAAGCAAAAAAGAACAACAGCAGCGACAAAACCACCACCAAAAAAACCCCACAGTGGCTCAGAGTAATACACTGAAAACCAGGACAAGCCATGCAAGTCAACTGTAGATGTATTCAGTTGTATATATATGTAGATTTCTTCTACATTTGGTGCAAAACTGAACCCTGGTATGAACTGCGTGCTTGTAATGATACAGTAATGCACAGGTTTCTAACCCAGGAGAACCCCCAAGTCCTGCCTATTTGAGCATTTTGCCTACTCCTATCACACCTCATTCAATTAATCAGGTAATTAACAGCCCTTCCTGAGTTAAATGGGAGTGCTAGAGCAGGAAAAACACTTAAAATGTGCAAGAAAGGGGGTACTCCAGCACCAGGGTTGGGAGCCTGTTGTACATATTCAGTACCAGACTGATAAAAAGAAAAAGAAGAAGAAGAAGAAGAAAAGAAGGGTCAGATAGTGGAGAACAAAATTGATCTGATCCTGTAATAAATGGAAAAGATTGGAAATGTATTTGGAAATTTTTTTTTTTTTTGGAAATATTTACATATAACTTGTTTTTTTAGGATTAATTTTAATTGTATATATACACTTTATACTGTATTATATTTATTATATTTATTATATTTGCAATGAAAGTGTTTTTTCTATGAAAGCTGCAACTGGTGTTTTTAATTACGTATGTTTTCCTGCACGTGCTTCACTACAAAAATTATTTTCTAGCTTACTAATTTTTTAAAAAGAAAAATATCAGATGAGTATCAATATCAACTGATATTCAAGGTTCTGGTATCAGTATCAGAACAGAAAAAGTGGTATCTCTACTTTTTACATTTTTAAAAAATAACAAACAACTGGTTTGAGAAAGTGTTCTGCTGTTTGAATCTTGGAAATTGTAAAATATAAAAAAAAAAAAAAGTTTTCTTCCTTTTGAGTGTTATTTTTGTAATAGCATCAAATGAAATGTTTAAAGGTTTTGCTGGTAGTTTGGACATCTGTATTTTGTGATACATATCGTGTATCATATAAATGTCTTGAAATATTGTGATATGATGTTTTTGTAATATTACCCATCCCTAACTGGAAGTGTGCCGACAGTTTGGGAAAAGACATTTGGGGAAAAAACAGTTGATCGAGTAAATAATCCACCTTATTTACAAAGACCACTGTATCACTGATATGAGTTGAAAAAAACCCCCAAAACATCCCAAATGCACATGAAATCTAGCGAACACTAATCACCAGTCCCTGATGGGCTGCATGCTACATCTACAGTCTGGGCTAGAAAGAAATCAGTCCCAGCCTCACTTCTTTATACCATTCTGTGTATTTTTTCTGATGACTGTTGGTGGTGCTATTGTGCTTGGTTCTACAAAAAATCCAAAATAATCCACTTTAAGACATTTGTTAACAGCAAATAATCTGATATGGATGGGAGAAATTAAACTTAATATTAGGAATAAAAGCTCTGCTAGCTCATTTATACCAGCTGTCCTGTCTACATGGCTACAAAATGGCCAAAATCTCCAAACAGTGGACTAGATAATATATAGGGGGCACGCTGGCTTAGTGGTTAGCATGTTTGCCTCGCACCTTGGGGGTTCGAATCTCGCCTGTGTGTGGAGAGTGCATGTTCTCCCCATGCTTCGGGGGTTTCCTCCGGGTACTTCGGTTTCCTCCCCAGTCCAAAGACATGCGTTGTAGGCTGATTGGCATCTCTATGGTGTGTGATTGTGCCCTGCGATGGGTTGGGACTCTGTCCAGGCTGTCCCCTGCCTTGTGCACCAAGACCCCTGGGATAGGCTTCAGGCTTCCCACAACCCTGTGTAGGAAAATGGATGTGTGTGTCTACATATACACACATAGAACTCTAGCATATGTACATACACACATATCTATTTTATTGTTTATATTATTTCTCTGGAATTTATTTTCTTTGATGTTACTCCTCCTACTTGTGCTGTTGTGTCAACTTGAGTTTCCAGTTAAGGTACGTCCTGTCCTGTCCCGTCCCGTCCCGTCCTAATAAACAGGGCTGATGTTCATGGCTGGGTGCAGAGACAGATTCAGCGCTAGAGGGCGCATGTGTTTTACGCAGTTCTGCTTTGTCGCATGTTTGGTGACGTTTTACAACTGACTCGAAAGGTCTCCGATGCTGAGGCCTAGCTACCGAGTTTTGTTCCTCGGACTATTTTTGTACCTGGTCATTTATTTAAACATGTTTTGAGCGGGCCTTTTCCTTATGCCGGTTTTTTGCCAGAGAAAAGCAGCGGGGTTTTCGGCGCAGTCGCTTGCCTTGAGAGGAAATTAAATCTGAAGCGAGTATCCGGAGTGAGGAAACAAGGCTTGGAAAGATGACATCTCGGAGGTGAGAGCTGTGGAAATAAATAAAAAAAAACGAAAACAAAACAAAACAAACGCTATGGACTGGTGTTTAGTAGTCGAGTAAAATATGGCAGCGTTGTTTTCCTAACGCTAATAAGTGCGGACTCTGCTTCCAGGTTTAGCTAGAAGTGGAACAAACCCAGAAAGTTTTAATTGCTCATGAACTGAGTCGCCCAGTGTTTCAAACTTGCCTGTGTTAGCTTGCTAGCAGGTTTGTGCACCAGTCTATAGGCTAGTTAGCTAACAGGTTTTAGTCAGCCGAGTGAGCTAGCTAGCAGGCTAGCTGCCCAGAAGACAAGGAATAGATAGATAAAGAAATAAAACATTGTGCCAGTGTCAGAACTTTGAGCTAGCTCACCTGAAACCCTGCTCACTCACCAGCTGTGTTTAGCTAACTCCAGCTTTATATTCTCTATGATAACGGACACGTCACGGGTTTAATATTAGCAGCTTTGCTAGCTGCTTTTAAAAGTGCTTGTGACGAAAAGAAGCGTCAGATTATTAACACAACTTGTCCTACTTCTGTAATAAGTGTACAGTCCATCAGCTAAAGTGATGTCCTTGTTTAAGATGTGTTTGTTTTCTTTTGTTGAAGCTCGAGCTGCTTTAAAGCTCTAGGAGACAGCAGTCACACCGTTAGAGATTTCACACACCTACTGTGTTATGTTTGTGGAAATATGCTGAGGAGTCTTTTAAAGAAATCATGCTCACTGGTAGTCAGATATGGTTTATATTGATGGTAACCAACCAACACACACACACACACACTCCCCTGCTCTACAGTGTTAGTCAGATGCATCAAGAAACGTCCAGTGGCTCATCACGTGATCACTTGTCATCTTTGCATTACATTCCAGTGAGGTTCAGTTGCATTCACTTGTTGTACCTTTTGTGCCAGTTGAAGTTAGTGTGGATGTGTTAACAGGTGGTTCCACCCCAACATCACCGGTGTGGAGGCTGAGAACCTTCTGCTGACGCGCGGCGTGGACGGAAGCTTTCTGGCACGACCGAGCAAAAGCAACCCGGGTGATTTCACCCTCTCCGTCAGGTGAGAATCCAGTGCACTCACTGAGATACAATAGCATACAAAGCTGAAGCGAGTATGGACGAAACAAGAATGACAAAAATGACATCCTGGAGAGAGGCGGGAAATGAAATTGCACTGGGAGAGGGCCGCGAGACTGAACTGTGTGTCTGTTTATTCCCATTCTGAGGGAACGGCGAGCTTATGATACTCCTGGAGAGAGAACACATTTGCAGCACAGAGCTGCAAACTCCAAGATCAAAAAAAAAAAATGTTTGCGCCATTGAATGAACATCATGCTCTCCTCCCTTAGTTGATGTTTTAGTAAATCTTGAGAGCGAACCCGGCGCTGATCAAGCGTCCTGTCACATGCATTCCACTCCTAAAGTAAGTGCAACCACACTCCTAAAGTGTAAGGCCCTGCAGATTCCCGCTATCTTCATTTTATAAACTGCGTCACACTAATATCGATCCGGCAAAAACTATTTCCAGGAAAATCAGATTGATACGCAATAATATATTGATATCTTACTATCCAGTGTTGTTTACTGTAATAAATAAATTATCAGCAGTTGCAAAAAGTGAAAATTAAACTGCACGCCTGTTCAGGATTATTCCCTGTAAATACATTATAAAGGCTGCTGCATACATTAATGTAATATTAATATTAACAGAGATGCAAATGATGTTTTTAGGCTTATAATAAACCCAATTTCAGTTCACATTTTTCCAACTTTTTTTTTTTTTTTTTTTTTAAAGGACTTATGAACTCAAACGTAGTCTTTTAGAGCCGTTTGTGTGAGTTTCTTGGTGTTGTAGACATGACATAAAACGCATTTTGTCGTCAAAAAAAAGACAAAAATGTGTTTTGTAAATATTCGTTGTTTAATTGAAGTATAACACCCAGGAAAAAAAGTTGCTGACTCATCCTGTACTTGCCTTAATTTGCATCCGATCAGATGCTCTCGCGAAAGAGACACATTAGTGCATGACTCTGTAAGCGAGTTTTCTAGAAAGCTGGTTTCTCAGTACAGTTTTATTTCTCTGCCTCATGTTAAAAGGCAGTATTTTTCCTCCTTCCTGTGGGGAGGCTTATAGCTCACCACAGGCTTACCACAGGGGGAGAGGGCACGGTGGTCGGAAACCTCTCCCTCAGAATACCGAACGCAGCAAAGACACACTGAACAATTTGGCTGTGAGGGACTCTACGCAGTTTAAACTGATCTCTCTTTTATGTTCCCATGAAATCGCTGTGACACGAATCTGTATGTTGAAGTATTTCCTTTTGGAACAGGAAGTTGGAGCGATGTCCTGTTGAGCTGCTTGGCTCTTCAGCCAATAGGATTCAAGATAAGCCACAGCCATGGCAAACCTAAACAAGCCTAAACAATAAAGAACAGCAAATAGAGCCTTTTTACTTACTCTTAGTATTGGAAGAGCCATGACTGTGCATAAAAACAGAATCACATTCTCTCTCTCGCAGTCTGACGAAGCAACATGAGTTCCTCTGAGAAGTGCCTCTTCCAGTTCAATAAACGCCAACCATTTTTTTTTTCCCCCTTCAACCAAATGCGAATAGAGTGCAGGAAGATGCACAACCAAAATTTCAACAACAAATCATGTTTATGGCTGACCAGATACTACTTCAGAGCAAGACCTGTCTCTGGGGGCAGGGCATATGGTTCTAGAGAGCATTTAACTGGACAATCAAGAATTTATGAAGCATCAAAATTTGTTGTCTCCAGAAGTGATGAACTATAAAATTAAAACGATAATATCTCCAGAACAATTTTACTTATTTATTTATCTACTTATTTATTGAACACTGTAGCTTAGTACAGAAAGCTCTGAAAGGGCAATTTTGATTTCATGGCCATTTTAAACTCTTAGTTTGTTAAGTTACTCTTGATTTATTATAATTTTTTATATATATATATATACACTGCCCTCCAAAAGTTTGGAAACGCCTGAACAAAATAGGGTTTTTGGGCAATATCAG
>CM075019.1:6812496-6824960 GCA_037576675.1 Pangasius sanitwongsei | reverse complement strand
TTTGAATAAACTGACTGCTCGGATGCCTAGTGTTGTCCCTTATTATCAATGCAAAATGGTCACTAACTAAAGAGGATGTATGCTGATATTGCCCAAAAACCCTATTTTGTTCAGGCGTTTCCAAACTTTTGGAGGGCAGTGTATATATAAGAACACCTATTCACCAAATCAGCGCAAAATGTATACTTTTGGTTTATTTGCTGTTTGGTTTACTTTCACACTGCACAGAATTAAACGAACCAGCACTGACTGAGGGTTATGTAGGGCTGAAAACGTTGTCGTAAAAAGCTCTTTCATTCATTGGTCAGAAATACGTCAACGCACAGAATCAAATTATGTCTCCAAAACCGTTTCATGGCAGACGGCTCCTTTAAGGAGCTCATAGCGCAAAGCTGAGAGTCTGTTTTTTATGAGAAAATGGAGCCCACAGGGATTTAAGAATTTGTGCTAATATAATTCACAAAAGCTAAGTGTCGATTTAAAAAAAGGAAAAAAAAAAGTGTTAAGTATAAAAACCTAGCTCTGTGTAGCTGGTGGTGAAACTGGGCTCCTTGAAGTGCTAGACAGTGTAAACCACAATGACTTGTGATCAGTAAAAGCATCAGTAAATGCATCATTTATAACGTCAGTCTTTTCTAGTCGGACCTCCTCAGTTTTAACTGCTGTATATACAAACTATATAATCTATCCGGCTTATTACTTTATATACGTAATAAATGAATGCAAACATATTCATATACGTTAATCACGCTTTGGAGCTCTTGGATCTCCGTTGCAAATTCTACTTCCCTTTTTTTTTTTATGTTTCTGCATATTATTGCATCCTCACAGCACTTTGTTCCTTTATATCAAAGAAAAAAAAAACTTCCTTTTATTGTAAATCTGCTGCTCGTAATGATGGTCACATGCTCTCGCGGTTACTTTAAGGACTTGTATCCCTGAAATTACTCTGGGCGAAGCTGTAGTACGCACATTATATCTTGAGGATCTTAGTAAAAATCGTGTTTGACACAGGATGTCTTGTCTCGATTGAGATCACACGCACTCTCTTTTTATCAACATGATGGTGCGTACTTATCCCTCTGAAGACCTTATTTAGCTTCATTTGATACAAATAGAGAAAACCTGCATTCATGACACAATTAGGATTACAATCATGTACCATGTTTATAAGCTACATCTGAATTCTGTAAGAAAATGGTACAGGAAGTGTAAATGTAGGTTTAATCAGCTCACCATCCTCCGTGGCTCCACACATGTTTCTGGGAGGTGAGAGGAATCCGGAGAACCTGGCAGAAACCCAGACACATGCCGGGATGCTACCCCTGAGCCATTCACTGCTTAAATGTATTAAAATACAAATAATTGCTTTGTTATTTTGTGATAAGGGAGTAAATATATAGCAAAGCCTTAATGCAAGGAAACTGTGTGTATGAGAGTGTGTTATTTAGCATTAGCTGGGTCATTACACCTCACACTACCAGCGTTCATAAAATGCACACCTTATGAATAGTGGTAACAAAGGTGGCCATATTTACGTATAGCTGTTAGCCCTAGCATTTAAGATTTTAAATGTTTGCCCTATCATCGGTAGATTGTGAGTTCAAGTCCTTGGCTGAGAACCAAGGAGGCAAAACTGGCTGTGCGCCGAGTCTGAGGGTCTCTCTAGGTCTCCCTTGCCAATCACAGTGACACTGGCCAATCGCTGGTGTCTGTGGGCTCGTTTATGCAGAAGAGGGCAGATAGTGCTTTCCTCTGAGTGTGTTATGCTGCCCTGGGTGTGCAGAAGGAACACGAGCGATATTGTGCACATACAGTGTACTTTGTATAAGTCTGCAGAATTAAAAGTGACATCCACTAGGTGGCGCGTCAAAGCCAAACCATTCCTGTCCATCGGTTTTCCAAGCTGAACTGTAAGCCATTTCATATACAGCGAAGTTACAACACATCGAAAAGCTCTGGTTCTCTTTCCGCTGTCATCGTGATTGTTGTCATGAACTGCGTCTTAAATTGAAAGTAACATTCACAAGTATTTATTCATCTTGAAAATCCGTATGACTGGTAGACAAATCAAAGTGCAGGTTAAAATGCTGCCATAGCCATGTAAGATTTTTTCAGTATGTATCACCTGATGCGTAATCATTCTTGTTAGCAATGTTGGCACATTTTACCCACATTTTGAGGGAGGATGGGTGTTAAATGTAGGTCCTGCTTATAATATTCACAACCTTCAAGAAATGCCTGAGAATGTAGCTCATCCTGACATTTGCGCATTAATTTAGAAGTGTTCCAGGACTTTTGCAGTTGTTGTTATTACCAGGAATGCATCGATACTGATCCTGGTATCGGGTATTGGGTAATGCTCCGATGCCAATATCCAACAACACATGATACTACGTGATGTAAAAATAGTGTTGTCATTCTAATGAACACATCACAAGATCGAGAGGAAGTACTACAGCATCTTCCTACAACACAAGTAACCTGAAAAAAACGTACAGCATTTCTTTAATAAAGAACGCGAGGGCTGCTATCGTGCGATCACACAGAGTTATCAGCACACGTGGTCATTAAAATGAGCACAAGGTGCCGTGCATTGTGCGCACAAAGGTATTCGCAAGTGTGACGCGGAGAAACTGTCATGCGGGAGCGCACTTCTTCTGTTCTGCGAGAACTTTGGTCATGAGGCACGGTGCAATTCATGGCAACTTGAGCTCCTTTTTAACGAGAGTGCTCGCTGATTCTGCTCTGCATGCTCAGGTTGGCTCTCCTCACACTTTGATTAAAGATACAATTTAAACGCAATAACATCAAATATATAAATAAAACATACCATTAATACTAAGTCAGTTATTCATTCCGGCATCATCATCAGTATAAATCAGTGGCAAAAGACTCTAACTCAGTCTGAAACAAATGGTATTGATGCATCCTTAATTATTATATTTTTATTAGATGTTATGGGAAGCATAATTCTTTTGACTGACTGTGTTGCGACTAATTTTTGTAGCACTTAGTCCAAAGTTTATCTTCGCTGTTCTGGTCAGATTTTTTGGATAAAAGCATCTGCCAGATTAAAAAAAAAAAAAAAAAAGAATAATTTGTAGTTGCGATTTATTTCAGCTTTGATTATTGAAATGTTAGGAATGTGCCTGCTTATTTCATGATCTGTGATGAACCCTTAGCTATGGTGTGGACTGTTCTCCAGTTTAACACGATTAGACTGTTTTTTTTTTTTTTTTTTGGTTTGTTTTTTTTTTTACATATATTTATTGTCACAGCGAGTGGAGAGGAAGTCCTGAAATGATCGTTGTGGGGGGGAAAAAAAGCATGAATCTAAAGCTTGGCTTAATCTGCAGCTCAGTCGTGTTTTAGGTGAGGTTTAAATTTGGCACAGATCGTTAAGAACAGCACGTTTTCTGATGGTTAGTATGTTGAAAATGTCCTGAAACTGTCTCTAAAGTTAGCTTCTGCCTTAGTCATATGCATGGTTTCTAACCCTAAAAATTCACGTTGGCGAGAAAATGAATACAGGCCCACACAATTTCGTGAGCTTACAAAGTCTCAGTGGAATTAATGTTGCAAGCAAGAATTTAGAAGCTCTTTTTTTTAAAAAAAATATTTAGGCGAAATGGAGCAGTCACCCACATTAAGATCCAGAACACGGGGGACTACTACGACCTGTACGGAGGAGAGAAGTTTGCCACATTGGCTGAGCTGGTGCAGTTTTACATGGAGCACCACGGGCAGCTAAAGGAGAAGAACGGTGATGTGATCGAGCTGAAGTACCCACTCAACTGCGCTGACCCGACGTCAGAGAGGTGATTCTTCAACCAAATCCATCTCAACCACTGTATCTCCATCCCTTTTTTTAATGATTGGCTTTTTGTTTTATAGCTCGTATTTTTATATAGTAGTGCCTGCTCTGTAGCAGTAAGTCACTTTCCATAAAAGCATCTGCTAACTGAATAACTGCTTTTGTTGCATCCTGACATCTCATTCTCCAAGGTGGTTTCATGGCCACCTTTCGGGCCGTGAAGCCGAGAAGCTGCT
The DNA here is from genome assembly GCA_037576675.1 of Pangasius sanitwongsei. Lineage (NCBI taxonomy): Eukaryota > Metazoa > Chordata > Actinopteri > Siluriformes > Pangasiidae > Pangasius > Pangasius sanitwongsei. The sequence goes on along the minus strand of CM075019.1, from coordinate 6,820,907 downwards.
GACGGAGAAAGGCAAGAACGGCAGCTTCCTGGTCAGAGAGAGCCAGAGTCATCCTGGGGATTTTGTGCTCTCCGTGCGGACCGGCGATGACAAAACAGACAGCACCGACAGCAAACCCAAAGTCACCCATGTCATGATTCGTTGCCAGGTACTTTTACAGAAACGTGACCGAGGATGACTCTACTGAATCCGGCTCGTTCACTCGCTCTGTTTGGACCGAGAGATTTATATTAGACTGTATATAAGCGGCTGTATTTCTGTTTTTGGTTTCTCAGCATGATATGAAGTATGATGTTGGTGGAGGGGAGAAGTTTGACTCCCTGACAGACCTGGTGGAACACTACAAGAAAAACCCCATGGTGGAAACACTAGGCACCGTGCTTCAGCTCAAACAGGTGGGCTATTAGGCAGAGTGACTGCACACCCCAAGTCATTTTATCCTAGAATGAAAGAAAAAGCTCATAGATGTTTGTTAGGACTGTAACTACTACTCGACAAAATCGAATAGTTGGCCAATTTCATTCAGTTATTTCGTCTATATTACGAAGCACACCGTGGCAGTCAGAATTTGAATAAAGAAGTTATATTTGATTTTGACCCAGTAGCATTGACGAACGCTACTATAAACCTTTCTTAACATACACAAATGTTTATAAAATATTTATATAACTGAAGATGGAGTTAAAATGCAGACCCTCCCCCAGTGACCAGTAGCTCATTGGTTACAACAGTGTATATAAACATATGAAAAAGTGTGCAGAACCAGTACAAATGTGCCAAATACTGCGGCCTTATTTTAATTTGGGAAAAAAGTGATTGATATAAACACTTTATATATAATATTCTCACGCCATAACCGACTGTGTGTTATATGTCAGTAATATTGTACTGTATGTAGTGACCTGCTACTTACTTAAATATTTGTAAATAAGTGTTTTGACATTTAGTCTATTCTTAAAATAATCCAACTAATCAAAATCAAAAGATAAATCAGCAAGCAAAATAATCATTAGCCCTACTTCAGGCTTCACTAACATGCATATGCACTTGGCTTGTAAATGGAGTAAATCAAGACTGAGGTCGAAGTTTAGCCTAATCTACTTCCCTTGTGGTAAAAGCCTAAAACTAAGGATGTACAGTCCCGAAATATTCCTCCATGAGTAGTCTCTGAGCAACTAAATGGAAGTTTTCAAGTTAAAATGAAAATTTAAAGTTCTGTATCCTCCACGTCGAACCGTTGATCCTCCATCCAGAGCTGCTTTGTACTTATGAGTCAGAAGTTGCCTTATTGTTGACTTCTTGCCTGTTGTATTTAAAGCCTCTCAACACGACGCGCATTAACGCTGCCGAGATCGAGAGCAGAGTGCGGGAGCTCAGCAAGCCGGCTGAGGCCACTGATAAGGTCAAACAGGGCTTCTGGGAAGAGTTCGAGGTGAGAGCCATCATCCACGCTTCAGTTAACATAGTTAACGACGTTATTACATTACCCTGCACTCTCTTAGCAATGCTGAGATTTATGATTTCCATTTCTGCGCTTTCTCCCACTGTGCATAGACACTTCAACAGCAGGAGTGCAAGCTGCTGTACAGTCGCAAAGAGGGCCAGCGCGCTGAGAACAAGAACAAGAACAGATACAAAAACATCCTTCCCTGTGTGTATTTTTGGTTTCTTTTTCTTCTACTTTACGTCTGTTATCTTAAAGCAGAGGCGTATAGAAGTGGCTGAGAAGAGACGTAGACAGAGAGCGTGTGAGTAACTTTACTTCCTCTGTAATCCTCTTCTTAGTCGACCACACGCGAGTAGTCCTCAACGATGGCGACACAAACGAGCCGGGCTCTGATTACATCAACGCTAACATTATTATGGTAATAATGACATGATGCACTGATAAATATGAACAGATGACCATTTAAAAGGAAAATACTGTGTTTTTTATATGAGCATAGATCACATTTGATTACCATTTTAACTGCAGGATCAGAATAAGGCAGGAGCTAATGCCAGTTTCAGGACAAAGCTAATACAGTGTGTCTCTAGAGCACTGTGTATTTTCAGTTTGTTTCATTTACCGTTGATCTCCTCATGCAGCCGGAGTTAGAGTCGAAGTGCAACAACGCCAGACTAAAGAAAAGCTACATCGCCACGCAGGGCTGCCTGCAGAACACAATAAGCGACTTCTGGCGGATGGTGTTTCAGGAAAACTCTCGTGTCATTGTCATGACGACTAAAGAGGTTGAGAGGAGCAAGGTTTGTTCTTTTTCATTTGGAAGTGTTTAAATCCTCCAGCTATGTGGAGATGTTGAAAGATTTTGTGGCATCATTAAAGTGATCATGTTGCGAGCTTGGTATGTATCTCTTGGCATACTGTATGTCAGTATGTATTGAATATAAAATGTTTCTTTGTTTCGTAAAAATTATCTCATTTTCCCTTTTACAATTTCCTGGAAGATGAAGGAAAAAAATATGTCCACGCATCTAATTATACACTCTGTTGGAATGCGTATGTCCTGCTCCCATCAGCTTAAATTCTGTCTGCTGTTGGCAAGGGAGTCAAGTATTTTAAGCAGTGCTGGCTGTTATGACTATAAGACCCTAACTTTCGATTTCTATTTCTGAAATGTATCAAAATATAAAAGGAAATCTCGACCCTCAGGCAAATGAGCAGAAATACAGAGATTCTAATGCGGAACAGGAGAACCTAACGTCACTGTGTCTCGTTACAGAGTAAGTGTGTGAAGTACTGGCCGGACGTGTCGGCGCTAAAGGAATACGGTGCCATGCGCGTGCGCAACGTCAAGGAGACGTCAGCCCACGATTACATCCTGCGAGAACTGAAGCTTTCGAAAGTCGGACAGGTAATCAAAAGAAATCCATAAACCTTGAAGTGCTGCCACTTTTCAGAGCTGCTGAACTGTTCGTGAAAACAACAAAAACAACAAAAAGGCTTTTGTTGATCTGTCAAATAAAGGCAAATGCTGCCATGTAGCATGATACAGATTAATGCAGATGGATTAATTATTAATTTTTTGTTATTGCTTTGTGTTGCATCACACATTTGTCTGTCTGTCTGTCTGTCTCTCTCTCTCTGTATGTGTGATGAGCTCCACAGGATCAGGTCACCTAATGGCATGTCATTTCAGCCAGGTTTTTTTTTTTGGTTTGAGCAGTGTGTGTGTGTCTGTAACCCTGCAGTGCTCTTGTTGTGCAGGGAAACACAGAGCGCACTGTTTGGCAGTACCATTTCCGTGCCTGGCCCGATCATGGCGTGCCAACCGATCCCGGTGGTGTGCTGGACTTCCTGGAGGAAGTCAAACTGAAGCAAGAGGGCATTCTGGAGGCTGGCCCCATCGTGGTGCACTGCAGGTAAAGCAAACTTAAAGCCTGAAATCCTTTACACATGTGCTTGTGTGTGTTTCTCATATCTACCGCAATATGTTGTCTCCACATCTGTGTCGTCTTAATATGTTTTATGTAACACCCAAGCCCAAGGGGCGCTTAACAAATATGCTAATGCGTAATGCTAATACAAGCAATGTAATAAAGGACACAAAAACAGTTTCCTTTCCCGAACCGAAAGTGACATGTTGGTGCTTGCAGGATGCATCGATGCCCAAATGCAATGTTTTATATTTATTTTTGTCTTCTCATCAGTGCCGGGATTGGACGAACTGGGACCTTTATTGTGATTGACATCTTAATAGACATCATCAGAGAAAAAGGTAAAGCCATAATCCTACGAGCAGAAAGCCTAAAAGGGGAATGGGATCTGTAATTGACAATTTTAAAAGGTTAAAACTCAAAAGTATGGGCTTTGGTTAACTCGCCGTTTTGTCTCTGTGCAGGAGTGGACTGTGACATTGATGTGCCCAAGACGATCCAGATGGTGCGGTCACAGCGCTCAGGAATGGTGCAGACTGAGGCCCAGTACCGCTTCATCTACATGGCAGTTCAGCATTACATAGAGACACTGCAGCGCCGCATAGAGGAGGAGCAGGTGCGTAAACTCGTCTGCTTTCAAGGTACCTGTTACACTCGTAGTGTGAAATGTTTCATTTTCAGGTTGCCATGTGAAATCAGCATCAAACTCTGTGCCCCCTATTTTTTTTTTTTTTTAGCCTCGATTATTGTGCTTTATCTTTGAATCCTTTGGCTTCTTCGTTTCAGAAAAGCAAAATCAAAGGACGGGAGTACACCAATATTAAGTACTCACTGACGGATCTGAGCGGAGGGGACCAGAGCCCGCTTCCTCCCTGCACACCTACGCCAACTTGTGCTGAGTGAGTACTCTTTCATCCATTTTTATTTATTTTTGGTTAAAAACGTGCCAGTTTATTTTGTGTGATGCCATATATTTCGCTCATCATGCATACACTCTTAATACAGTGTGTATGTATATATAATATTTATAATTTATCATATATAATAAATGTACCACACTGAAAAGCAAAATTATCCTCTCATGACGCAGTCCTGAAATAGGGCAGGGATTTCATTGGTGAATTACTTCACACTAAGCGAAGTTTGATGATAGGCTTGCTGCTGAAAAGTTTTCTCCCCTTCTCTGATTACATTCACGGCCCCTGAGTAAGGCTTCAGGGCCGTGATTGCATTTCAGTGTGGCCCAAGTGCAACGGCGTGATGAAAGCGAAAGCGGGGAGTTCCATCTGTTACATGAAGTCAGCTTTTTAATTCTTAAAAAAAAAAGCAAAGCAAAGCACTGCTGAGTGTTTTTCGCTGAAGAGATTAAGTGACCTAAAAGCAGTGTAATGAAGTGGTTTGTGCATGTCACTAATGAAAAGCAATACTGTTTGTGTATTGTATTGTCTTTTTTTTTTTTCCCGCCGATGTTAATTCAGCAGACACACAAAGTTGAACAGTCCTTGCACCGCTGTTTACTTTTGCGTGTGTCGTAGCAAGCTGGAAGTCTTCGGCAGAGTGCTATCGATCAAGAGTTTTCTGTAGAATATTAGGCCGCACCCAGACAGTTTTAGATCTGTCTAGTCAGCACATTCCGCAGGCGTTTGTGCAACACTATCGCGTTTCTGTCTTATTTTATTCCCTCATTCAGACTTTGCTGGATGTTTAATAGAACGCTCAGATTTATACATATGTTCATAAATCCATTTTTAACAATTCGCACCGCTTCGTCTCTTCATTTGAGGTGATATTAGATTTTAATTCTAAAAGGCGGTCAAATAGCAGTTAGCCAAAATTGTATTACTTTTTGATAACAGACAGAATAAAAACAGATATTAGTAGTGGACTCTGTAGACTTGTGAGAAAGCAAAACAGAAAGAAGAACCGCTTTTTTTTTTCTTCTTCTCAATCTTCGTTTCTGAAAGTCTAAATGTTATTGTTTTGCTTAATAGATGGTTGCGCATGGAATTTTACAAATTCTCCATAAACAATTTAGTTGTCCAGGAAAAAAAAAAAAAAAGAGAGAGAAAAATGAGTGTTTCCACCCTTTCAGGTTTAAGGAGAGTACAGGAATGCGTAATAATGTAGCTAATAAAATAGCTGTGCTGTCAGGAATGCCGGCATTCATGAAAACTCAGCTGGATGGTGGACGTTTATGTGACTCTGCAGTACCGCGCAGTCAAGAGGAGGTGAGAGAGGGTGAAGGAGACGGAGCTTCCTGCAGGTGGCAGTTAATATTGGGAAGTTCACTACAACTGTGCAGATCATTCCAGATTCATATTTTGATTAACTAATCTCCTGTTTCATTAGTGAGAAAGAGACTAAAGACTGCTCTTTTGGTGTATTTCTGAGTATTATCTTGTTACTAAGGTGTAACTGGAGTAAATGGCACTGGATATTTTGGCGGTCTAATATATATTGTATACAGGGATGATAAAATCATATCCCACAAGCCTATATGTAAGTGCCAAGAGCCTAGCAAAATTCTAAGTGTCTGAAGTAGCTAGTAGCTGTCTTTTAAATGAAGAGGCTTTGTTTTCTCTCTCTCTCTCTGTGTGTGTGTGTGTGTGTGTGTGTGTGTGTGTGTGTGTGTGTAGTATGCGGGAGGACAGCTCCAGAGTGTATGAGAATGTGGGTCTGATGCAGCAGCAGAAGAGTTACAGATGAGGCTCCGACTCCAGCACTGTCCAACTCACAGGTATATGCGGGAATATGCAAAATTTAGACAAACATAAAAATGAAGTGCGCACATGTATTAGAAGGTATGGAAAAAAAAAATAGAAGTTCTGTTTCCAAGCTTCATTCATATTCATAACTGTAAATTCTCATAAATTCCTTTTGATTACTTAATCTTCAGCTAATCAATGTTGTTAAGTCTGGCCAAAGCAGGAGTGGTCAAATCAGTAGCCTGGGTGCACGGAACAAGATGATTACATGTGCTTGCTATTCGTTTTTTTTTTTAGGAAAAATCCCTAGTATTGACTTTACAAGCGGCGACGCACCTCAGTTCTGTAACTGTGGCATCCCGCCACACATAACTCGTTCTGAATCCCACCACCTGTAGCACTACACATCGGATTAATTAACGCAGCATAGACAGTTTTTTGTTCTTAATCAGGAACATGCAGCTATGTAGAAACAAAACCTAGCAAAATAACCATTCACTTAGACATCTCAATTAAACATGTGGAGAAAGGAAAAAAAAAAAGACTTTGAATAGTGTCTCATGTGCAATGTGAAGAGAAAAGACAGAAGCTTGTAGCCAACCATTGGCAACCTACTTTGCTGTCTTTGTGTGAAGACCACAACCACGATGCTATTACATTATGTTAGCTACCATTTTTAGCCTAGACGATTAGGTATCCGGGCAACCAAAACATAGCACTGAGCAGCACATTAAGAGCTCTCACTTGCCTGGTGGGCTACCTAATGGATTTATGGTTTGTTGAATTAAAAAGACTTCAGCAAACCATCCAGACTGAGATTATATGTTAATCCTAACATTTTGAAAACCAAAGCAAATGACATGCTGAATATCACAATGTCGTATGTGACCTTAAATATGAAGATCCCTGTACATTAGGTGGTTACACCATAAACCAACACATCTATGGAAATATGTTGAATTTTGAAAATGGGGGAAAAAAAATAAATGCACGACTGCTCTATGAATGAAATTATTATGAATTATTATTATTTTTAAAAATATATATAAAACATGTTGTTTTTGTCTATAATGTCAGTGTTGACTCTCTTCTCATCTAAACTCTGGGTTCTATTTCCGCAGCAACCATTTTTCCTTATCGCCAGCCGCACCTGAATGCCTGAAATGTGATCACTGCTCCACGGAAAGACGAAAATAAAATGTATGAAAATGAATTTAAAAAAAAGAAAAAAAAAGAAAAGAAAACGGAGACCAGTCTGTATGGGAGAGATGTGGATGGAGTAAATTCCTTTCTCCTCCCTGCAAAGCAGGCTTTTTTTTTTTTTCCCCCCTCCCCCCTCCCCCCCATGCTAAGAAACCACTGTGAACATCATGAAGCCTTACTCGTGACGATGGTGACGAGAGGGAGAGAGCGAGAGAAAGAGAGAGAGAGCCCCTGCGTAAACGAACTGATCCGCTGTGGAGTTCTCCGCAATCCATTCAGGCTGCAGTTAGCAAAATGTAGAAAAGAGCTTTTGCTGTCTTGTCCTCGTTTTTCTGTGTCTTTTTTTTTTTTTTTTTTTTTTTTCCCCCCCATTTTTTGCTCGTCTGATTTTCTTTTACCAAAGCAAGATTATATTAGAATTATTCCGAGAATTATGGTATTCTGTAAGAACGTAAAAAAGGCATGTGATTGACACACAGTCTTAACTAGCCATACATGGTCTCTTTATTCTCATACAGATTTGGGCACGAGGTAAAAGATTTACAGGGAAATTCTTCCTCAGAGCCCAACCTGATGTTTTTTTTTTTTTTTTTCTTTTTTTCTCTCATCAAAGATGTAGCTGTGTCCCACTTCAATACGCCCTACTTACAGTGTAGCGCTTACTTTTAAGGGAAAAAAGAGGCAAAGCGTACTCTTTCGGGAGACCTAATCCAAAATCCAGCACATCTCATTTGTCCCTTGACCCATGGATTTCTAGGATTGGATATTTTTAAACTGCCATCCTGGTTGTGTCAAAGTTACTGAATCATTGTAGGTCTAACTTTTTTATCATTTGTCTTTTTTTTTTTTTTTTTTTTTTTAAAACAATGTGCCTTTTTTGTTTGCCTTTTTAATAAATTGCCTGTTATGTACGTATGTATGAGCACCATAAGAACTTAATTTCCAAACATGACTGCATGTTCAGAGGATTTTGAGGTCCTCTCTGATGAAAAATCCTTGGTTGTTTTTTTTTTTTTTTTTTTTTTTTTTTTTTTTTTTTTTTTTTTTTTTTTTTTTTAATTGGGATTTTTTTTTTTTGGGGGAAGAGGTTAAGGGGTTTTTTGTTTGAAATTAGGGTGGGGAAGT
>CM075019.1:6791259-6802645 GCA_037576675.1 Pangasius sanitwongsei | reverse complement strand
CTATATATATATCTATATAGATATATATATATATATATATATATATATATAGGGAAAAAATATACATTGTTAAAAATGAATTGTTGAATCGTAACTTTAGGTCTCATTGTTCATTCCCGGAGCGTGACCATAGAGGGCTTTTTGAGCCTTGCAGAGCATCTTGACAATAGTAATTTGGAGCAGCGCTACAGGGATTTGCACACACCTTCAGGAGGCTCATGATCGGTGTATTAAATAAGGAGAGATGACTGTGAGCTTTTAGACCGTGAGCCTGATAGTATTAAAAAGCAATAAAAAGTGATTGCTCTCAAGACAAGACTTCCACTATATTATTCATTAGGTTGTTTTTTTTTTTCTTTTGGGCTCTTTGTTATGAACACTAAAGACTCCAGGGCAAAATTTGGGTGTGATGATGAGGGTCACAGATTCATTTGGAAGTATAAAGTTGCACACTTAGTTAAACTCTCACTGGGTGAACTCTTAGCTTTGTTTGAGTGCCAGCTATGATTTTTTTTATCAGGCTTGAGACAGCAATGTTGCAGCTTGCAGGTATACATTGAAGCAGTATGTGTGGCTTGGAGATCGGAAAGGCGCTTTAGGCTTCATGCATATTAATGATGGACCTGATGTGAAACACTGGAGTGAGCTAATGCGCTGGGAGTTGACAGAAAGTGAATTATAAAAAATAAATAATTTGGGAAGGAGTGTCTCGACAATAGGTCATGTTTCCACTTTGAAACTCTACCTCAACATTTAGGCACTCAGGTAACATCTAATATCTTAGGTCTGTCTTAAGTCAGTCATGTGATGCACTGGACTCAAGTGGACATCATTAACAATGCAAGAATTACAACAATGCTGAAAGACTTCCAGTCAGCATGTCGGAAATGTTTTTATTTTATACTTGATGTCTTGTATAAAGCATTATAGTCAGAGCAATAGGAGATGAAATGTGGTCTACTAGTAAATGTGGCAGAGAGAAAACAAGGCACTTAAAGCCTTCTGTCTGCTAATAGGGAGCTGAGACTGAACAGCTGCTTAAACGCTCCCTCTATACCCCGTGTCATGTCACAAGCATGGGCTCATTGTGTTGACATGTCGTAGGAGGGCTTCCCTCACACCGAGGAAGCTGTAATGAATCAATAATACAGAATGAAATTAACAGACAAGGCAAGACAGTAGGAAATTTTTATGTGTGCTCAGGACAAATTTGTTATTGCCTGTTGGTGCTGGAGCGACGCCTCCAGCAAATTCCCGAAGGGAATCTCTGGCACAGAGGCAAGGCAGCTATGACGTTAATAAACACTCTACAGTCAGAGGTGTGTGTTCCTCCAGCTCAGACAGATGGTCAAGCACATGCCTCACAGTGCTTAATTTTACATCCTGCCATATAGCCGTGTAGTAAAATAGCATTAGGATTAAAGCACGGTTTAATCTCATGAGAGAAAAAGTCTTCGAAATGGTGATGGAGGGATGAACTAGCTGAGGTTCTTAATAAGATGGTAAGCTTCTTCCTCCGAGTAAAACTGGGTGGGTGGTTGATCTGCTATGTGTTAATACAGATGTGTGTGTGTGTGTGGTGGCATTATAGTGCATATTAAACATCAGTGAAATCTTTACTATGTTACTATATTAAGCTTCAGTGTTGACATTTATGAGAATCATTTTATGGGATTTTTATATCATCATCATTCATAAACCATTAACCAGTGATCTTCCCGAATAGACACTTTGAATCATCCCTCCAGAGCCCTATTTCCCCCTGGGATTAATAAAGTTCTTTGAATCTTGATTCTTGAATCTTGAATTTTGTAGTGGACATGTATACACACCGAGCACAGAATGAAGACCCTTCAGCCCAGAGTCATCCCACACAGTCCTGTGCAGCTAAAGCATTGCTTTTTTTCCCCCCTCATGTCAATTTGCCATTCCCTTCCCTGGGCTAGTGACAGTTTGCCTGTAACACAACTAGCGGTAGATGCTAAGTGACAGGGGTTTTCTCCCAGCAACGCACTGTAGCAGACCACGCATCACTGTACTTGGGAGCCTCATACACAAGAAGGATTTTATTCCAACTATAATAAAATCCCTTGAGCTAAGGTTCAGCACTGTAGTGGTTTCCCTGATTTATGTATTAGAACAACCATAACTCCAAGCATAAAGTGTGCACAAAGAAATTAGTCTACTGTTCTCTGCCAGTAGGAGGATTTACTACCAGAAAATCCCCATGTGAATGAGTGTGTGCATAGTGCGCTGTGATGGACTGGCATCCCAGTGAGAGTGTAGTCCCGCTTCATGCCGACTGTTCCTGGGATGCACCAGGATAAAGCATTTACTGAAGATTATGATGATTTTAGAATCGGGCCAGTATCAGGTATTAGCCATTACAACCATTCTCTTAGAAAAAAGTTAACAGTTCTTAGCTTCTTGAAACCTTCACTGATAGAAATTCAAACTGCTGTAGGATACTACATAGAACCCAGGATCCCCCGGAGAGGCTTAAGAAACTCTTTAGGGTTCTCGATTTAGAATTCTTTTTTCTAAGAGTGTATAGAGTTCTTTATAAAAGGGCTGGACCATTCATTTTTTAGACACTTTCTTTGTAAGTGTAACTAATTTGGTGTGGGAATTTTGTATAACTATTATTTCTTGTTTGACAATCTTGAATTCACAGGCTGCTTACATTAGACTTTTTCATTTTTTGGAATGACATTTTGAAAATTGTTTATGTTACTGTACAAAAGCTGACTAGGCCTGAATCCTAAAATATCCACCCATGCTGATATACAGTCACTAGACACTTTAATAGGAATACCTGTACTCCTGCATTTATCCAATCAGCCAATCAAGTGTCAGCAGCACAATGCAAAACAACAAACAAACAAACAAAAACAAAAACAAAAAAAACATGCAGGCACAGGTCAAGAGCTTCAATTAATATCAGAATGGGGGAAAAATGTGATCTTGGTGACTCTGACAGTGACATGGTTATTGGTGCCAGATGGGCTGGTTTGAGTATTTCCGAAACTGCTGATTTTCAGGCACAATTCTCTAGAGTTTACACAGAAAAAAACATCCAGGTAGCAGCAGAAAATTCATAGAAGATATGAAGTCTATGGTAACACAAATGACCACTCTTTACAAACATGGTAAGCAGAAAAGCATCTCAGAATGCATCACACTTTGGAGCCCATGGGTTACAACAGCAGAAGACCAATTGAGCTCCGCTCCTGTCACTCAAGAACAGGAAGCTGAGGCTGCAGTGGGCACAGGCTCATCCAAACTGAATAGTTGAAGATTGGAAAAATATCTCCTGGACTTTTTCGAGTCTTCAACTCTCCAGTTTCAGTGTAAACTGTAGCCTCAGATTCCTGTTCCTATTGCTTGGCTGACAGGAGAGGAACCCGATGTGATCTTCTGCTGCTGTAGCCCATCCGCCTCCAGGTTTGATGTGCTGTTCGTTCTGAGAAGCTTTTCTGCTCACCACAGTATTTTATTCATATTTTTCTATGCATCTCATCTAAGTAAATGATCACAATTTACAAGTTCTGACGAGAACAAAAAGATATACTTAATAATTGAAGGTTGGGAGAAAATCAGTTTTTGCACAATGCCCTCTTGCATAATGGCTCAGCCTTTGCTCATTCCTATGACTTCTCTTTCTGTCTGGAACAGCTACCACATCTAATTAACCACAATCATCCCAGCAATGTCTGATTGGGGTTTTCCACTATTTTCCTTATTGCTGATCTCTCTTCACAACTACTGTGAATCAACCCTCTCTTTTTCATTCTCTTTCCCAAACCCTTCTCCTTTCAGTCAAACTCTTTCCATATATCCTTTACTCTTTATATCCTCTCCTATTCAATCCAACTTCTTACTTCATCATCCCTTCCTATTCCTGGGCTTCCTGCTTGTTGCGTCCCATATAAATAGTGATGATGCCACAGGTGTCACCCCTGTTCTCGTCTTCCCTCTTATACTGCAATCCTGATATCTCCCCTGTACAGGATGCCTAAGGGCTTTTTGATAGTTTCTTAAACTCCTGTTCTATTTCTCATTTATCATGTTGAAACTTTTTTGGTGTAGCCACATAAATACTCTAATGAATAGCACTTTATTACTGGCTTCTCTACTTAGTGATATAGGTTTTAGTGCTTTTGTGGTTTCACAAAATCAAGGAGGGGCAGGTGTTGGAGTTACAGGAGACCAGACACTGTCTGGATGCCCCCCAGGGTTTTTGCACACATCTTGACATCAGCGTCCTCAATAAAGCCAGACAATACAAGTCTACCTGAAACAGCTGAGGATTGGAGGTAAGACATTGATACTGCAGTGACTCAAGTGTGAATAAACACAGATTTGCCAAATGAAATTTCAGAGGCAGATAACGGAACCGATGCTACAGTTAGAGTTTAGAATTATGGCATTATATTATCCTCTGTATTCCTCTCTTCTTGTTGCTCTGCTGTACTCATCATGAACCGTCTTTACCCATTATTGGTTGCTATGTCAACACTGATCATACCATTTCTCTGCATCATGCTGGCAGGGTGTGTGCGTGACTTTTCAATCCCCTCACTTTCTCCTGATTTCTGGCAACTATTTGATCATTTACTTCACCTTTGCCTCCAGGGGAAGTCGAGAATTTCTGGGTCTATGACCAGTGACTTTAGCTGGACACTGTCACCTGGTTTCCTCTTCTTGGCTTTTTTATTGCCTTAGAATTCTCATGAGAAATACTCAGTGAGTTTACATGCACACCAATAATATGAGTAGTTACCATACTAAACAGCATAGTAAACAGCATACCACGAGTAAATTGGTTTAAAGCTGTTACTGGCTTTCAAGAAAAACAATACAGACACCTGGATTTCAACCCAATAATCAGATTATGCAGAACTTGTGTATCGTTAATCTTTTTTATTAACATCTGCATGTATGTAAAAATAACAGGACAAGTTAGAGATGTCTCAAAAACAATAAACGCCATGGACTTAATTTAACGCGACACCTGGCAAATGGCAACAAAGCAACGTTTTTTCAAAGCAAACTCCCAAAATAAGTATTTGGTAAAAGATGAAGTGTTCAAAAACAGAGTAAAAAATCTGAATTAATGCATTTATTGTTGAGAGTAATTCAGTTGTTGAATGAGTTGGATGAGTTATTGCCAAAAGCTGATGTCTTGTGATAACCAGATTATTGTATTTATATAAATGTGCTGACTGAGTCTTTGGAATTTCTTGGCAAAACATGACATGGACTGTCTTTACTGAGCGCCAAAACTGAGCTTATGTATTGTTTACGTGTATCAATCTTCCTGATGTACTTCTTTCTTTCTTGGCACACCTGGATTACGGTGTTCAGGGTTTCTTCTCTATGCCCCACCATCTCCACCTTGGGAAATCAGTGCCTGATGCCACCTCTCTCTGGGTGACCCTTGCCCCTGCAACTTGCCATGAAACATTTTGGCTCTTCTTTCATCAGGAACAGAATTGCATTTCAGTTTTATCATCGTGGTATCTCTGCCCCAGGGCTATGCAGCCCTTCACAGATGCTGTCTCATTTATTGGTTATAGGGAGTTCATCTCTTCCTGTCCTGCTGAATTCTTCTCCGCTGACTGTTTATCCCTTTGCTATACTGCATCCACAGAGGTGATCTCTTAATAGAAAAACTGCAGAGCTCACAGACCTTCAGTGGAAAAACCATCACTGACTGACACTTTTCCAAATTCCTGCCCTACATGTTCCCTGCTTAAGTGAAGTAAAAATGGAAAGTGAAGGGAAAATGTCTAGCAAGAAGAGTGCAAAAAAAAAAGCTTTCATCAGAAGAATGAGGTAAATAACATTTAGTTGCATGGATAAGTAACCACATATTAGCCTAGAAGCACCAAATGCAATGCCAGAGTTGCATTGCATGAGTGATGTAAAGTTATCATCATTGGACTCTGGAGCAGTGGATACTTTTTCTGGAGTGATGAGTCACACATCACTGTCTGGCAGTAGATGCTTGGAGAACATTACCTGTTTCAATGCATAATGCCAACTGTATAGTGTGGTGGCAGAAGAATAATGGTCTTGGGCAGGTTTTCATGGTTCTGACTAGGCCCCCGAGCACTACAGCACACAAGTCTAGACAACACTCAGCTTCCCACTTTGCGGCTAGTTTCCTGTCTCAGTACAAAAGCAAGGTCCTATCAGAAATCAGGTTTAGAAAACATACTGAAAGAATGTGACCTCAACCCCATCAACAACTTTAGGATGAGCTTGATGGGTCATTTGGAAGCCAAATCTAAAAGCCCAACATTAGTGCTTGACTTCACTAATGCTCTTGTGGCTGAATGGAAACAAATCCCTCCAGTGGAAGCTTTCCAAGAAGATTACAGCAAACTGGGCAGCTATTCTTTTGTGACACAAATGAACAGATTTTTTTCTAATCAACTCCAAAACAAAGGATTGATGCATCTTCCTGTACATTCTGTTAAAAACTCTGACACTATTCCAACTTCTGAAGCACTGGTCATCCCAGGCAAATAGCGCATATATTATATGTACATGAAAATTTATGTAATTAGAAAAGCTAATTAACTACTACCATTGCATAAGCGGCAGTTTGAAAAGATGTGGTGGATTAATGTGCAGTAGTGGAAATGTGTTATCCTATGACCTCTGCAGATGATAGCCGCCGTGCAATGGGACAAATTAGCTAGTGGGTGAGAATTGGCAATGAATATGGTGGCATATTTGTTTAATTATTTATTCTGAGCCTAATTGTGTTTATATTTAGCATTCAAATGATTAAGATGTAATTAGTGAGACTGGTATTTATATGTTTGAAGGAATGGGCTTTGAATATACAGTATGAAAGAAAAGGCTGTAGTCTGTTTATTTAAAATGATAAATTAATAAATTGCAACAAACCAACAAAACTTGCCTGAATAATTGAGGTAAATAATTGGGATTTCAGTAATAAAAAAAAAAAAAAAGTGATTATTGCAGCATGCAGGCAAATGAGGCAGGACACAATGCAGTGTATTTGGTTAGGGCAATCTATAATCAGAATTGAAAACAGACAAGTGTCAAAACCAGTCAGTACATCGAAACACTGGAAGCAAGACTCATATTTAACAGTACAAAAGCAAGATAAGACTTAAAAACTAAACAACAAGCAGCAAGTTATACACAGACACACTAATTGGAGTAAACACAGAAAAGGTGCACACATTTAAGAAACAAATCAATGACAGGACAGGGGCGGAGACAGGCCTAAAACTAAAACCAGACAGACACTAGCACGTATCATGTATCGCCATGGCAGCCACAATGCAAAGGGAGAAACTGTGACAATTATTATTGCAACCCTATAATATGTAATATGATGTCTAAATGATATGCTTAAGTTCTGACAATATATCATTCTTTGAATCACGCGCTGTTGTCCTCTTCCTGTCTTTTCTCTGAGACTTTGTTTTACTCAGATGTGTTTGTGTAACACATTACTGAATTTAGAATAGTCTTCATCTTGCCACTTCTCCCCTCACATCCATTGAATAACATTCCAAATTAAATCTCCATGTCTCGCTTTTGATCTATGAATTTCATTAACCTATTTGCCATGCACTCCACACACATCAAGTTTTCTGTTAAACCTAGTTATGTATGGTTTTGATTTCTGCTTTTTGGCTGAAGTGGAGGCTGAAAAATACCAACAGAAGGCCTGGGTTTGGAAGGATGAGAAGAGCAGGTGTTGGAGTTAAAGGGGACCAGACACTGTCTGGATGCCCTGGGGGTTTTCCAACACATCGCACCAACAGAGCCCTCAATACAGTCATATAACACGGGGCTTGCTAAAACAGCTGAGGATGGGTGGAAAGATTGGCACTGGGGGTCACTCAAGTGTGAACAAACACATGGATTTGCCAAATGTAGCTTTACAGACGGAGAATGGAGTTGACTCTATCGCTACAGTTTAGTACTAGAGTACCATATAATCTGTTTTCAGAGCATATTGTTTTGCCAACACTCATAGCACATTGTTTTGGCAGGGGGGTCTTGCTGTGTGAAATCATCTTGAAATGGGCACAGTCCTCTCCAATTGTGCAAGGTCTCATTGCATGTAAACAAAAGACCTCTAGTGTAGGCCTTAGTGGTACACCAGAAACAGCAAGAAATGGAACTGAGCCCAAAATAGTATTTTTCATTACTTTACTATGCCTGCATAGTGTCATGTTCGAGGTTGCACTTCATAAATCTTCTAATGAAATGTAATATTTTTCATTACAAACTCAAACTAAAAATGTACATGACCTTACAATCTTCTCCCACTTATTATGATTTATTTCTGTTCATGTGTTGTATGTTACCACTGCAATAGTTCATTGGAAATCTGTAATTTTAACTCCTGCCAGCCAGATAATTGCTTGAATTTCAACATCTATCTGACTGTAGTCCGTAATGGCATACACTACTATACTAACTCAGATTGATGTGCTTGGCATTACTGCAATTTCCAGCCTGTCCTGAAGCTCATTACATATGAATAATTAGTACATCACCTTTCTTTGCACCTAAAGAAGTAATGACATTGAATATGGTGCGGATAATAAATTTCTAATCCAGTCAGTGTCCTGAATGTCCTTCAATAGTAAATGACATTTAGAGGTTGATTGTAAATTACTGTCCCTTTGGCTGGTACAGATAATCCATAGCAAGTGCATGGATCCAGATTCAATTTCATGTGTGACAGGGAATTTTAATTGGACAGGAGTGCATGAGTATGATTTAAGAGTCTGTAAAAAAAAAAAAAAAAAACCTCAGGCATTTCTGTAGGTAATGATCTCAAATTTGCCAGTGTTTTGCACCACACTCTCTGCAGATTTGTGTTATTATGTAACATCCAGACACACCATACATAGAGCTTATGTGTAACTGTGAGTTAGCACAGAACAATGTCTCATATCCAAAACTAATTGTGTTCAAATCCAGATGATATACACCAAAGAAAAATTTCCAGCATGTTCTAATACCCCCTTTTACTACACACTGAAGAGAGCACTGAACTGAAATGTTTAATAAAAAGCCGAAAAGCGAGAAAGTGCCTCTTTTTGCGTCAGTTGAATGTTGAACTATTAGCTAAGGGCACGAATCCCGGCTCGTTTTGATTCGCAGGCTCTGAAAAGAGCTGATGAGATGAATAGTTACAATGATGCTGAATGCGGTGCAGTTTCCGTTCATTTGTGTTTCTCACTTCTTTACACTCTCACTGCTTCCCTCCTTCCTTCCTTCCTTCCTTCCCTTACTCCCTCCCTGCCTCTCCCTGCCCTCCACCCCCAGACAGCAATCACTCACATCTGCTAGGTTGCCCTCACTGTCAGCACTCTTTCCTCGACATTTCAATCAGTGGTTAGCGTGCCTCTATGGGGCAAAAGCTGAATCTGACTAAAGTGGTTGAGCTTGAAAGATCAGCACACTGACTCATTGATGATATGGCATACTGTAATGTCAAAAGGCACACCACAGACATTTTAATTTTATCTCACTGCAGCTGTGTAGGAGAATATATTGCAGAGGTGGCGATACATGTCATGATTTTCAAACAATAAAACAGATTTTTATTTTTCTTAGCTCCAGGCGCAAGCATTTTAAACATATTGTAATATTGTCATACAAGAATTTATTTATTGCTAAGTAAAAACTTGTTAAAAAATGTTTAGCAAAAAAGATCAAGGTGTAGCATTGAGCTCAGGTTACTGTCTCTGTGGCATTAAGCATGCTCTCCTCCTGTCTGAGTAGGTCTCCTCCAGGTTCTCCAGTTTCCTCCCACCTCCCAGAAACATGCCAGTAGGTGGACTGGCTATGCTAAAATATGTGAATGAGTGTGTGAATGTAGGTGGTGCCTCTGCAATCCAATTAACTGTGTAATCCCGCCTTATGCCCAGTGGCTCCAGATCCACTGTGACCCTGAATGAATGAGTGAATGAAAAACTATCAAGGTCCACTCTCATTACTGACTCAAGTTACAAGTGTAATGAAGGGTCTATGAATTTATACTTCACTCTTATAGATGGATACCATTACACTAATATACTGACTTACACACAGGTCAGCATCTTGCCATTACAGAGGGAGTGTAATATAATCACTTTACATTGAGCCAGTGAAATACCATTCTGATTTGGAGGGGCTTCTCTGGTGGTCATCGAACACAAAACAGTAATTCAATTTCATTTGACCACCAGTGACCAGTTCTTGCACACATGACAGGTTCTTATAACCTTGTGCATGTACAAGAATTGTGTTTTCCTTGGGGTTCTCCATCCATAGGGTTAGGCTCAGGATCTACTGCAACCCTGACTAGCATAAAGCAGTTAATGAATGACGTAATGGTGTCAACTAAACTCTCATTGTAAAAGGAGAGGGTATAAAAGTGCAGAGCTGAAGAGGGTGGTGGTGTAAATACCCAGCACACTATTTACTTAACAGCCAACGAGCTCAATATACAGTACTCCTAGCATAATGATGCACATATGGTCTTAGCCATACCCATAGTTCAATAAACCTTAATTACCAAATAAGATAAAAGGTCTTGCAAATGGCAAGCATTATGTAATGCACTTAGGTGCTTTAGTGTATTTGAGTAACGATCTGGTTATCTAAGGTTGAGGACTCGAACGCTAGACTCGACCACATCAATTTTGACCTCAGCATGACCCTTTGCTGCTCTTTGCTGGTGGATTTTTAACAGTAAAGAGTCAATTCCCCTACTACCTCCTCAGAGACCACTTTGTTTATTATTGCTTGGTACATTGTCCTCCCGTCGGCAACGCTAAGGGGGCAGTGTGAACGAAAGCTTTTTTTTGTTGCAAATATAGCATGCTTATAATTAACATGTGACTGTAAGTGGTGTCGAATATTTATTTTGTAATGAAATTCGGAGTTGAGTTTTTTTAGTTGCATTTCTTTCATTGACATGCTATGCTGCATTTGACTTAACTTGGAATTACGCCATTTTCAACCTCTGTGTGTGGTCAAGCTACAAAGTGGGAAAAAAACCACTGACACCTCCTGCTTGTCTTTTGTTAGCAACAAGCTAGCCAGATAACTGTGATGAGTAAAGTATGTTTTCTATCTCAAAACATTAAACTGTATAGTCAATTTTATAGATTTAACATGCTTATATGCCTGTAGGTTACTCGATCTAAAGCAAATACTTGTATATACAATCAGGTCTGGAAGTATTTGGACAATGACAATGAGTTTTTGTGATTTTGCCTTCATACACCACCACAATGGATTTTAAATAAAATAATCAGGATGTGATCGAAGTGTAGACTTTCAGCTTTATTTTAAGAGGTTCCACAAAAATATGGCATTTACCATTTAGGAA
>CM075019.1:6745773-6779775 GCA_037576675.1 Pangasius sanitwongsei | reverse complement strand
TTGTGGTGGTGTATAGAGCCAAAAATGTTAGAATTGTGTCGATGTCCCAATATTTATGGACCTGACTGTATATAAATATTTAAAACAAAAAAGTAAATGTTCAATATCTTAAATATTTAATATTCAAGATTTTACACTATTTCCAGGTCTCTGTCTGTAAGCAAATTTATGATATTGACCATGTTAACTGCTTTGTACAAAAGGTCAGATTTTCCTCATTCCTAATCTCTTCTATTGAAGTGTGTGTTAAGATGCCACTCCGATGGATTTGATCTAAAATGGATCCTAAGTTTTTGTGGAGTCCAAGCCAGCTTGAGTGCACACTGTCATTAAAGCAGAAAGCAGACATACCAAATACTAATAAACTCTGAAATTCATGTAAATATTTGAAAGATTCTGAAATGGTTTCTGAAATTGTTTATCGTTGTCTCTTTGGTTAAGGGCCTCAAGCCAATGGACTCCAATGGCCTTGCTGATCCATATGTCAAACTGCATTTGCTTCCAGGTGCTAGCAAGGTAAACATTTGGACGTGCAGGACTGATCTGATGGTGCCATCAGGAAATATTTTAAAGTCATACATAGAAAGAAATATACAAACATTTTTCCCATATGTATGTGTGTGTGTGTGTGTAAATATATAAAATCATATAATCTAGTTGGCTTGTCTGTGTATTCTGTAGGTATGTTGGAGGTTAAGTTAAGATTCTTCTAATAATGGTACTAATGGGAACTAAATGTTTATTTAGTCTCAAATCTAGTGTGTGAAGTTAACCTTTTACTTTCTGTTATTTTTTTTCAGCATGTTATTTGACATTGGTCCAAGAAGGGGTTTTATTTAGCAAAAATGGTGTCAGAATACTACTGTAAAGGCTCTCATATGGTTTATATAATGTATAATTATATTGCACAGCCCTACAGAAAACAGAAGGCAAACAGGTTCTTTATTTAAAATGGTTGCATCAAGAATCTCCATAAATTCAAAAAGCTCTCTAGTTTACATTGCAATGTACGTCTAGGAACACATATAGGGCACTTTCACAACTATGTATTCATGAAGCTGAACAAAAAAAGATTGAATTATAAATATCCTGACAACTTATTTATATAAAAATAAACACCAAAATTGTTTATTTTTCTCTTTTTGTTAGTCTAACAAGCTACGCACAAAGACTCTGCGCAACACGTTGAATCCAGTTTGGAATGAGACACTGGTCTACCACGGCATCACCAATGAGGACATGCAGAGAAAAACCCTCAGGTAATGTGATAATTATGTTATATTTAGGGCTTTGTTCTATACCAAATGTAAAAGACAAGGTTAATTGTCAAAGAAAGAGAGCAGTATAATATAATCATTAATGTCGTTTAATCAAATAGCAAAGGCTATGAGCAGATATAATAAGCAAATCAAAAAAGAGAGTGTTACTTGTTTAATCCAGAAATATGTCAAGGACTTGAAATGGTTTGTTCTCATTATCCTCCAAATAGGTCAATCTTTAAAGAAGTGCTACATTGTGTACAGCTTTATACCACTGAGTTAAGATGGGCGGCCTGTGCTAATCAAGCTAATCAAAATACAACTAATTATCACAAGGCTGGAAAGTAATATGCACCAAGGATTTAAAACGAGAAGACTGAACAATAGATATAGGAATATTAGATACATGATTGATTTCTAAGCAAGCCAATTTCCATAGCATTTAATATATAAATTGGGTATTGAAGAGTCGTGTTTATGCCATTTTTCAGGGCTGGTGAATAGACACCTGATCGGATCTGAGGTTGAGGTGGTCCAGGAGGGCATCTTACTTGTCATCTGTGATAATCACTTCCTAAAAACTCTCCTGTCTTTGGTGTTCCCAAGGCTCAGTTTATCATAACAACCCTATTTTTAGTTAGCAGAATTTAATCTGTAAATGTAAGGCAAGAGTTAACATCATTCTCCATTTGGAAACAGCAATAGAGCTGATGTTTAGAGATATCAGATTCTTTATTGAGTGCTGTACATACTGTATTGACTGACATTCGAATACTCATTAGCTAATCTCTTTTAGTTACAAAAATAATCAGCTGTATCAAGGAGACAATCTGATTGTGTATTTATTTCAGTTCACTGCTTCCATTTATATTATACAAGATAAATAAATACAAGGAATGAAGATATTTGTTGATTTGTATTGTTCAGAGAGTTCACCACTTAATTAAAGGCATGACATTTGTAAGATTGCTAAGGGTCGGCATCCACGTTGTTCCCTGTCAGACTCTCTGTGAGCGATGAAGACAAGTTTGGACATAACGAGTTCATTGGGGAAACCCGTGTGGTCCTGAAGAAGCTCAAGGTGAACCAGAAGAAGAACTTCAATGTGTGTTTGGAGAGAGTTATTCCGGTAAGCTGCATCACTGACTGATGTTATCAGACTACATATATTCTTGTGATTATGTGTTCTTGGATTTCACAGTCTGCTTTTGGTTCTCCCACATGTAGGTGAAGCGAACAGCTGCTGGAGGTGCAATACGTGGTATGGCATTGTATGAGGAGGAGGTAACTAAATCATACATAAAGGATATAAAAAGGAAGTTATAATGGCAAAGAACAGGCATATAAGTTATTTAAGCAATATCATATGAGCAAGAGTGCGGTTATACTGAATACTGGCTCAGCTGTGATCCAGCCTTAGGTAATCACAGCCGTGCCGATATTCGGTATAACTGCACGAACAGTTTTGTAAAAAGAAATTAATATGGACTAAGTGACATTTCGGACACAATATGGCCAAATGTTCTGTATATTTTTTCTCCGCTACCAGAAATAGATCCCAAAGAAGCCACACTCACTCACTAGCTAGCTCACAATGATTTGTACAAGGTGCTTTCTTCCTTTTCATCTTCATCTGATCGGCTTTCATATTTTAGGTCAAAATTTATATTCCTGAAAAGTATTGTTTGCTATGTCTGCTGCCGAAGTCGCAAACATTACTGCAGTAACAGTTTCTAACTAGGAAGTGGAATTTTACACAGACAGACACAGACGAGCGGAGTGATACACACAGTGAAATATCCCAGTGTGGTTATAGGAAATATAAGCACTCCTGGAATGCCATTCAACCAATCAAATTAGTGGACCGGAACTATTGTTTAAAAGACAATATGCAGTATATAGCACTTTCAGAAAGGGAAATTTTTGAACCTTTGACCTTTTTCTTTTTACTATCCATATAATAATGTACACTATTTGACCATTATTATTATTTGTGATAATAAAGGAACATCGAATATACTAAAATCTTCATTTTGTCCTATGAGTATGCATACTCATGTTTGTGCTCATTAAAGGTGTGGTTAGTGATTTTTAATTCATTTTTTTTGTGTAATATTTGGCTTGTCCTGTAAAATAAAGCAGAATAATATATCAGAGCAGAACATCAGTTTATGTGACAGGCTCTGTAAACAGGGGACGTGGATTTAGAGGAAACAATGTGTGCAGGGACTGTATTTGTTTAAATTTTTTCATTTTCAAAATCTGCCAAAATCACTGACTATACCTTTAATGTTGATAACTATGTGATGACTTGAAATGAATATGATTTACAGCAGTCGAAGCAAACTGTGTCTGGTCTGCTGGGTTGTCTTCTGTAGATAAACGAGGGTGACGATGCAGAGGAGAGAGGACGTATTCTGGTGTCTCTCACCTACAACAGCCAGCAGAGTCAACTCATTGTGGGTATCGTCCGCTGTGCTCATCTGGCTCCCATGGATGCCAATGGCTACTCTGACCCTTATGTCAAGATGTGGGTATTAAAAAAGCTATAACATTGTAAACACCTTCAGTCTTTAAAGCATCAATATCAAACTCCTATCTTGTTCTCATCAGGGAGACTTTCATGAGGTGCGCTAGACAAAAACATATACATTATACAATTGGGCTACACAAGTTCTACCAAAAACCTCATTTCCAAAGGGATAAAACCTTGCCACCATCTGTCCTTGTGCAAATGAGGTCATGCTAAATGACATTCATAGTTAAGCACGTTAGCGTTTATTTGATAGATTATTTTTTTAAGCTAATTAGTCTCCAGTGTAGCTCATAATTGAACTGCACATTGTCATGTTCATTGTCTTCATGCTGCTTTGTAGTTCCCTGAAACCTGACATGGGGAAGAAAGTGAAGAATAAAACGCAGATCAAGAAGAAGACCCTCAACCCTGAATTTAATGAGGTTTGCTCTCTCCGTCTGTCTCGCTAATACCCTTCTGTTTTATTAATCAGCACCACTGACATGACACCTTGAGAGAACATTTATGAGCTCTGTCAGTTTAAAACAAAGAAGGTGCTTTATTCTGTTCACGTCACATGAAATGGGTTCTGCCACTGACATGCTTCACACACGGCTGACTGAGTTTTTGTTACTGCAGGAATTCAGCTATGAGATCAAACACAGTGAACTAGCAAAGAAGACTTTGGATATCTCCGTCTGGGATTATGACATGGGAAAATCCAATGATTTCATAGGTATAGTGACATTATAACAAAAATACAATAATAATAATAATAATAATAATAATAATAATAATAATTATTATTATTATTATTATTATTATTATTATACACTACAGTTCCTCATTTTTTATCATTTTGTACACCCCAACTGCTGGAAAATGTCATGTACTGGCATATGCATGCAATATTCCACAGGCCAAAGTCATGATAATGAAGGCCATGACCTTGATGAATATGGAAAGAAATTCATGTCACATTAAAAATGCACATTAGGAAAAATGTGACAGGCAATGTGCACCCTTCACATTACTTGTGGACATTGTGGTAAAATGAAAAATCTTTATTAGACTGTTTTTATATTACTTGCTCTTTTTTACTGAATGTGTGGATTTGCTTTTAAAGAATAAAATACTGAATTTGTGTCAGAATAGACTATTTCAGGATACTTTGAATTGCCACATTTTTAAGCTTTTTCAGATTTCATTCCACTGCGCAGTGTTCGAAACATGCCAAGGCTATACTGTAATAACTGTCCAATCACAAGCCTTCCCCTGAATGTCGTTCTGTTTGTTATGCAGGTTTACAGGCAGAATACCAGGTAATCCGTTTCATGGTAATGACAAATTGAAACTATCTACCTATTTCCCAGTTCATTTCCTATTGCAAAATATTTTAAAAATTTGTCCAAGATTTGTTCATCTTCAGCTCTTTAATGCATTGATGAGTCAGTGGCACATCATCAGGCCAAACAAATTTTTCAGTTTTGTCAGAGGACATCTGATTGGACAGTTTTTACATGTTATACCACAGCACTCTTGAATGCTCAATTCTGACTGGTCAGAAGGTTTAATTAATTAATTTTTATTTTATATAATGCCCACTCTGACACTCCGGCTGGTTCTAGTACATTATAATTTCTATAACATCAGTTTATGCAGATTGGACGCTCCACACAAATTGATTAAAATGTGTACTTGTTGATGTGGCAATGTTTTCTGAGTGAAGATGTTAACATTTTTGGAAGTTGTCAGCGCTTTGTTAGGGTCAGAGGTATAACTATAACTTTAGCTTTATAGGTTAAACTATAACATTTTCTGACACAGGAAAGTCTTCAGTATGGAGGGCTGCACTGTTTGTGTATATTAACTTTAAGAGAGAGAGAGAAAAAAGAGAGGCTGTGAGGTAACAAATGTTTATAGCTGTAACATAAGTGATAACATGAACTAACTTGTTTCACGGATGTTCCACAACATTAAATATAGCTGTAAATGGATAAAACATATATCATCCTTTAATTATTAAAAATTGTAACTGTTGGCAAATTGCTGTGGTATAAGAAGATTAAAAAAGTTAAAGGTTCCTTATTTATTGTTTCAAATACAATGAAGACTTTCACATCAAGCTTAGTGCTTTGTGCCGGAGTGTTTAAAGCACAGTGAACTGCAATGAGTTGCATAAGAGATAAATGCATTTAATTCTCTCACATGCTTTGAATGGAAATCCACACATTGTTTTTCAGTAAGAGAACAGGCGTCATGAAAACAACATAATAACGCTTTACTTTCAATTTGACACGTTTCACATGTTACTGTTGAAAACTATTTCATGTTTGTCCACTTGAATAAGTGCTTTTCAATTTAACATGGATTCCTCTCCATATGGCAAGCAGATGAAATATTATATCATAATGGCAAGCAGATGAAATATATGAAATATATGTGGTATGAAACATAGGAGGCTGCCAGCTTGGTATCACAGCCAAAGGAGAATGCCTGAAGCATTGGTACGAGTGCCTGAAGAACAAAGATAAGAAGATCGAACGCTGGCATGTGCTGTTCAATCAAAACAACATCGAGGCTGATGACTGAAATACGCTGATCTCCATGTCCTAATAGATCTTACTATGTGACTCCGTATGATCCTGTCTTCCACCATTCATTTTCATCCCTCTTAAAACTGCTCCTACTGTGCTAATTAGCCTGACTTCATGTATGATAGTGCACTTCTTGCTTCATGCTCTTACAACGAGCTATTATGTAATTAGTGGTTTAGATAATCTTTAACTGTCTAACTGTATTGAATCTAATCCACTATTGCAAAGGATGATAAGAAAAACCGTGTTACATTAGGTACTGAGAAAGTAAATGTGACTTTAAATGTGATGTAATTACAGTATTTTCATTATGAGCATCTTCCCCTAAATAATTTTGACTTTAATATGACAAATGACTGCTGTAATAAAATAGATAAAAATTCTGCACAGTAAGTGGTATAACATATCAAGCTACATCTTATATACAGGTTGTCGTATATTGATATTCCCATATATTTTTCAAAAATGTTCAGATCCAAAATAGTATTTTACACTATAGAAAAACAAGGATGAAACTGAGTAATAATTGTTGACATACCTGAGGGTGATATATATACTATATATACAATCACCATCCACTTTATTAGGAACACCTGTACATTCATGTAGTTATCTAAACAGCTAATCATGTGACAGCAGCACAATGCAAAAAATCATGCAGATACAGGGCAAGAGCTTCAGGTAATGTTCACATCAAACATCAGAATGAGGAAAAAGTGTGATCTCTGTGACTTTGATCATGGCATTGATGTTGGTACCAGAAGGGCTGGTTTGAGTATTTCAGAAACTGCTGATCTCCTGGGATTTTCACACACAACAGTCTCTAAAGTTTACACAAACCACTGAGTGAGTGACAGTTCTGAGGGTGGAAACACCTTTTTGATAAGAGAGGTCAGAGGAAAATGGTCATATTGGATTGAGCTGCCAGGAAGAATATAGTTACTCAAATATTCACTCTTTACACCCATGGTGATCTGAAAAGCATGCACAAAACATTGAACCTTGAGGTGGATGGGCTACAACAGCAGAAGACCACACTGGTTTTCACTCCTGTCAGCCAAGAACAGGAATCCGAGGCTATCATGGGCACAGGCTCACCCAAACTGGAGAGTTGAAGATTAGAAAAAAAAAAAATCACCTGGTCTTTTTCCAGTCTTCAGCTGTCCATTTTCGGTGAGTCTGTGCCCATGATAGTCTCAGATTCTTGTTCTTGGCTGACAGGAGTGGAACCTAATGTACTCTTCTGCTGTTGTAGCCCATCCAAGGTTTGATTTGTTGTGCATTCTGACATGCTTTTCTGCTCAATACGGTTGTAAAGAATGCCTACTTAGTTACTATAGACTTTCTGTCAGCTCAGACCAGTCTGGTCATTCTCCTCTGATCTCAACAAGGTGTTTCAGCTTGCAGACCCTCCACTCACAGGACGTTTTTTGTTTTTCGCACTATTCTTTGTAAACTTTAGAGACTGTTGTTTGTGAAAATCCCAGGAGATCAGCAGTTTCTGAAATACTCAAACCAGCCCATCTGGCACCAACAACCATGCCACAGTTAGAGTCACAGAGATCACAAATTTTCCACATTCTTATGTTTGATGTGAACATTACCTGAAGCTCTT
Organism: Pangasius sanitwongsei; assembly: GCA_037576675.1. Classification (NCBI taxonomy): domain Eukaryota; kingdom Metazoa; phylum Chordata; class Actinopteri; order Siluriformes; family Pangasiidae; genus Pangasius; species Pangasius sanitwongsei. The sequence goes on along the minus strand of CM075019.1, from coordinate 6,771,789 downwards.
GACCTGTATCTGCATGATTTTATGCATTGCACTGCTGTCACATGATTAGCTGATTAGATAACTGCATGAATGTGCAAGTGTACAGGTGTTCCTAATAAAATGGATGGTGAGTGTATGTATACAGACTAAATGCTTGCTTATTCAGAAAATGTTATTTGTGCATGGACACTTTCTTAAATATGTTTGCCCATGTTATACTGCGACTGATACTAAAAGATTATTTAATATATTTGTTATAAATTCATTGTTTTTTCAGTGTATACACTTGTATTAACCTAATGTAGCCAATAAAGTCATTAATAATAAACAGCCTCATAGAGAGTGATGATATGTTGTAACCTGGCAGGGACACACCTCTTGCAATACCGGAGTGTTAATGTTGTGTTTGCACTGCGGTGATTCTGTCTTCACCTTCAGCCGTCTCAGAAGATCTGGCACAAAGTTCAAGTGACGAGTTTGACAGTGTGTGACATAATCTCATTTTCCATTGTGGAGGAGGACGTCTCTGTGATGCCCATTGTCAGTAGGATGATTTATTATTTTTTTTTTTTACTCGTATGTTCACACAATACGACAATATGAGGTGAGCATACAAATGAAACCAAGTGGGCACTTGAATCATCTATACCTTATAATATAATATGCAATCATATATGACACCAATCCCAATGTAATATAAAGAAAACTAATACTAATATATATTATATATATGCAGTTTTATTGACAGATGGAAAGTCATGCCAGTGAGTCCAGTGAATATATTTTATCAGGAAAGTATTCAGAAAATCTGAACTTAGGGAAAACAATGAACATTGATACCACAGCATGCTCATCATCCACACAGCACTTACATATTATGTAATAAGATAGGGGGCATGCTATTATGATATTTTTTTTTGCTCCTTTTGATCTGAGGCCTGGGGGTTATTGTCTGCACCTCAGCTCAGATTTGTTATAAAGCACTATAGGACCTTGACATGTCATTATGATCAACTTGAGTGGCATAAAGCGTTGTTGACAAAGCAAGATGTGGTATTACCACATTATGTAGCTTGGCTGGGGTTTCAGATATGAGGTTGTCCACACGCTGTACTTTTTAAAACAGTGAAAGGAGCAGTTGGGGGGAAGGTTGCGCTTTTAACATAATAGGTGTTAAAAGCAGAAAATTCACCAATCAATTATGTGGAACAATATTTGCTTATATATGCATTGTCCATATTCTACACAAGATAAAAGATGTTTTCAGATTAATGAGGCATGTAAAGGTCATGGCTTCCAAGAATCAATAAAAATGGCTAAAAACACTTTGAGTGTTTCCCTGTTAGAAAGGATTTCAAACTAGAAGCATTTTAGGAAGCAGAGAACTATAAACTATACAAAGAACACATTAAAGCACTCTTGAACCCATTTTCTAAGCGTGTCATTTAGAATGTTAAAAAAATTAAATAAAGAAATACAGAACAAATTACACAAACTAACCTTTTGCCATCATAAATGTATACCCAACTAGAAAAATGTACCCCGTGGATATTTAAGGGTTCTTAGCTTCCTGAAGATCCCTCTCTAAAATGGAGGCACTGTGTTCTAAAGTTCTACATAAGAACCTTTAAGAGTTCCCCAAAAGTACAGTCAATTGACCTTTCACGGAGCTAGATGTAATCCTTTTTAATCTCATGTTTCATAGTCTTTAGAATTTGATTAGCTGAAGGGGTGTTTACTGTGATGCACAGCTAATCATTAACCTCCCTTCAGTGGTGATAGGACAGAAAAGTTCATGTAAAATCAGGCGAGGGTTTGACCAGTCACTGCAGCCAGACACGCAAGGAAAACCAACGTGAACTTTGCATTGCTAAGTAAACTCTGCCGCCTTCTCTAAATGTACCAGACTTCTTTCACCTTATCTTTACAGTCCATCTCCAGAATAGCATTACATCATAGATTTTTAATGTAAAGTACTGAACACTTTTCATTGAATTGCTGACAGGCTTTTTTTTTTTTATACAAAGAGTCAATACTGGTGAAAACATGAGAATATTAATAAACTGTTTTGCTTTTAAATTGTTAGACGCTGACATGATTTCAGCTCTAGTGATTGCATTCTTAACAGCTGCAGCAGATGTGCTTTTATTTCCCCTGGAATTTGAATTCTGTCTTGCTGTCATGTTGTTAAAAGGCACGTCATCTTTAAGATAACATGTTATTGTTGTTAATGATAAAAGATGAAAGTATTGCTGATAAACCATAATAAAGTATGAGTAAATGTATGATATGTGTGCCCATGTCAGTTTCCACAAGTACAGAAACAAGTGTGTGTGCTACCATAACTGGTCCTACATAAAAAAAAAAATCTATTAACCAAAAGCCATGTTTATTGACACTCCCTCTGACATTGACGTAAGACCAATACATGAAGAAAGTTATGCTTTCTGCCCAAGATATAAAACCCAGGGTGTAATGCCCTGTCTCATAGCTAGAGTAGATGTGTTAGAGACATTCAGTAGCTTTCTTCTGCAACTTTCTGAATTTCAAGTAGTAAATAATTCAAAATAACCTCATTTCCTTATAGAGAATTTTCAAGTAAATTCAACCTTTGCAGTTTTATTTTCTGGATTTAAAAATAAAATGAATGGCCACTGCCTTTCTCTGGTTATAGTGTGCCTTGTTTCAATTTTTCTTAATTTCTCTGCTGCTGGTCATTTTTGGACATCTGCAAGAAACAGCAATTTTTGCTTCTGGACTAGCCCTATCTCGAATGGACAGACACATTATATGTTCCTTCACCAGACTACAGTGGGCAAAGAGAGATCTTTTGTCTTATTTGACAGCATTTGGAACAAGGAAAACAGCCTGGTGGACTGTATTACAAGCAACAACCGTGCCGTTATTAAAAGCTTTTCATCAAAGTGCTGGGAAGCTAGAGACAGGCCTTTCTCAGAAATTCCTGATGGCCGCTTTAACATCAGTATGTTGGTTGAACCTGATGGCCCCTGTGTAGCTTTGGGATATTTGCAAGAACTGAGAGTGCCTGTGCGCAGGACCAGAGACCTTGAAAGTATGGACAGCAAAACTATTTACCAGAACAGTGGAGAAAGTTCCCAAAATCTGAAGCGTTCAAAGCGAGCATGGATGATTCCAGGCACTTTGTGGTGTGGCTCTGGGAACAAGGCATCTGATTTTTCAGACTTAGGTTAGCCAAATGTATCGATTATGATATTGTGTCTACCTTGCTTGGTGGTCATCGACAGCTTTTTTGCTACACCTGTCCTCTTGTATTCTAGGTTTATTTGAGGAGACTGATAAGTGCTGTAGGGAGCATGACCACTGCGACCAAACCATTGCTTCCTTTGAGTTTGGCTATGGTGTTTTCAACACTAACTTCTTCACTTTATCACACTGTGACTGTGATAGCAAGTAAGTCTTTTTATATTACCACAAATACCCCTTCGCTTTCATATTTCTTTGTATGACATGCCACCACTAGCTATTTATTACATAGCCTTTGGTAACATGTGAACATGTGACAAAACATGATTTATGAGCCACAACCAAGGAATTTTAATTTACTGTAACCTACTGAGATAACACTATTATGTTATCTTAATACAATCTGTCATTGTGATTTTTTTCAGATTTCAGCGCTGCCTTCATAATGCCAATGATAATATGGCTGATATGGTAGGTTACGGCTACTTCAACCTCCTCAAGATGCGGTGCTTTGAATTTTCACAGAGAATGGAGTGTGCAGGAAGGACCTGGTGGGGCATGTAAGCTATCCCCTTGATATCATGTAAATTACAAAACCAAAGTAAATCTATGATCTTCGCAGTTTCAACTGCTCTTCGTTGGCATATAATAGAAGTAAATGTGGGAGGAAGGTAAACTTTTAGTGCATGTGATCAATAATTACAATGCGTAAAAAATCCACTTACCTTTCAGTAGAGATTAGTATTTAAAACACTTTAGCAGTGTGAAATGCTCACTGTCTTAAAATGTAAAGTAAAAAGTGACTGAGTAGAGTTACATGGCTATACACTACAAAAAATAATCCTCAGTTTCCTATCTTTTGTAACAGGTGTACACACAGTCAGATGACTACATATGCTCTGTTGAGGGATGCAACAGATTACAATTCCACATTCCCAGTATTGGAAGATGATAAACTGGATCTAAGCATCCAAAACACAGTCTCTTTTGGAGGTCTAACAGTTACTAATGACTTGGTAATGTCATCTGACATTATCACTGAAGATGCCAGTGAAAAGCAATCATCAGTGTCTGTACCACAAAAGCTATCTGTTACAGTTAATACATCTCAGCAGCCGGAACTTCATGAAAAAACAACAGAGTCACTAAAGACATATACAACAGACTCATCAAAAACAGAAACAACAGACTCATCAAAAATGAAAACAACAGACTCACCACACACAACCACAGACTCAGAACAGAGACAAACAACAGACTCACCACAGACACAAACAGACTCACCACCTACACAAACAACAGATGCCCCAAAAGCAGAAACAACAGACTCACCAAAAACAGAAACAACAGACTCACCACACATAACCACAGACTCAGCACAGACACAGAGAGACTCACCAAAGACACAAACAACAGACTCACCAAAAACAGAAACAACAGAACCCCCAAAAACAAGTCCAAAAGACTCACCACACATAACCACAGACTCAGAACCAAGACAAACAACAGACTCACCACAGACACAAACAGACTCACCACCTACACAAACAACAGACTCATCAAAAACAGAACCAACAGACTCACCACACATAACCACAGACTCAGAACAGAGACAAACAACAGACACACCACAGACACAAACAGACTCACCACAGACACAAACAGACTCACCACCTACACAAACAACAGACCCCCCAAAAACAAATCCAAAAGACTCACCACACATAACCACAGACTCAGGACCGAGACAAACAACAGACTCACCACAGACACAAACAGACTCACCACCTACACAAACAACAGACTCATCAAAAACAGAACCAACAGACTCACCACACATAACCACAGACTCAGAACAGAGACAAACAACAGACACACCACAGACACAAACAGACTCACCAAAGACACAAACAAGAGTCTCAACAAAAGCAGAAACAACAGACTCACCAAAACCACAAACAACAGGCTCACCAAAGACATACGTCCATCCTGAGATACACACCAGACAAAAAGGTACAACAAGTGTCTGTTAAATGAGTTTTCACCTGCGTTTATTGGCATAATATGCGTAAAAAGGCTTTCTAACCTTCTAACTCCCAACTTTCTGCTTTATAGGTAAACTGGACACCTGTGAGAGTTATAAAGACCTGGACTCCTGTCGTTATAAGATACCTGCACTGCGGGAGAAATTTGGCCTGCGCAATGCTGAACACACCACCTTGTACCACTGCAACTGTACAGCCAGGTAGACACATATACTGCATTCTAATACCAAGAACTGAAAAAGAGCTGACATACACAGAAAAGCTGAAGCTTACTATATGTGCAACAGACTTGCCAGAGAGCTTGCTGAAAAGGGTGAAGTTGACAAGGTTCATTTCTGGCTGCTGGACTTTGTGTCTCAATCCTGTTTTTTTCTGCCTCAGAACTGCACTGGGAGTACTGAAAGGTTAGTTCACCTAATTAAATAGAGTGTGGCTAGATTAATCACTTGCTTTTATGAATATGTAAAATGATATTTGCTAGTTTTTGGATAGGGTAAAAATGCTATTAAATGCAGTCTGAGTGTCAACAGCATTGGAAGAAACCATGCCATGTTTTCTTATATAGTGCACTATTTTGGGAATCTGTAGTTTTTGCAGTCAAGCATGAAAATATAGTTGAATATCCTGTTCACTCATGAAATCCAACAATGCACCACTGTAAATATAGTCCAAGCAATGCACATTAGTGGGCACAGAATAATTATAATTCAACATTCTTTTTGAAGCACAGATCTTGTGAAAAGATAATTTTTTTTTTATACCACAGCACTGTGGAATTTTGAATGTAAATGGCCTAAAGTTGTTGATTAATATCTATGACAGCAGCTCTGTCAGTAGTGCTATAGTAACAGGGACTTACAGCCTTACAATCTAACAAACGGATTAAAAAATTTTGTTTTTTAACAAAGAAAAACATGTAATCGTTGGTATGGTAAAGCTTTCTGTAAGGAGACATTTATTTATCATTTATGGAAGGTGTCTTGGTTGTCAGTGTTTTGTAAGTTTTCCGCCATGGGAAAGTCTTCAGGACAGAGGACTTTGCACATTCTGGAGAGGCTGGTGATGGAATGACTATTTATAGCTGCTATATAAGTGATAACAGAAAATAACTTGTCTCGTGAATGTTCCACAACATAAAATGTAACAACAAACGGTTAAAAAGCATGCCGTTTCGTTAATTAATTAATTAAAATTTGTAATCCCTGAAAAATTGCTGTGATATAAGAGGGACAGAATACTTCAGGGCACGCTGTTATAGGAAAATAATCAACTTTGGGGTGGTAACAGTAAAACCACTTAATGTAAGGCAACATCACACCATCCCTTAGCTGATTATTTTCCTGTTACAGCACACCCTGTCATGTTTGAATCCTTCCATATCATTTACATTATGAGAGTGTCACAGAGAAAAGACACGAAACTGGATTGTTATGGTACAATTAATTGTCCCTGGAGTGATTCCCTCAAGTATATGCTTTTTTTTTTTTTTTTTTTTTTTACATGTAGTTAGAGAGCCTAGAGGATCTAGGAGCCTAAAGAATCTATAAATGTTTTTTTTTTTTTTTTTGGACTACCAAAATAATGAGCAAAGCATATAGAACAAGACACTTGAAATACAAATCCCATTCCCTGAATCACTGTGCTAATTACAAAGTGCTAATAATGATGAAGAATGACCAGGCTGCCATTTTAAACCTCAATCCTCTTTCTTTAACAGTTGCTCCACCTCTTCTTCTAATGACGCGCCTCTCATCGAGCGCTGGACCAAAGGCGCGGCTGTTTGGCGACATCTAGCGGCTCCGAGGCGCAAAGCCAAGCGGTTCAACTCCAAACGGTCCAAGAGGAAAGACTCTCCAACCAGACTGCACAAAAAGTGCTTGAGGATGCACTCCAAGCTCCAGAAACCAGAAAGGCTTAAGAGAAAAGAAGTGCAGCAACTGTACAGTAAATGAGCACGAGGCTTCCAGCGTGCATTCATTTGCTGTAACTGGACGCTATGCAGTAATAATGTGAATGCATAAATATTACATGAACGTTTATTGTTGTAAAGATTGTAAATAAAACCACATTTCTTTAATTTCCTGTCGTTTTTTTTTTTTTTGCACGATTCTGGGTCATGCACAGAAGAAGAAAAAAACACGTTCAGGTTATAACCGTGACTATGACTACAGCATAAAGCTATGCAGTTTTGCGTTTGTCACCAGCAGGTCTAACGCTTCATGTGTTGTGATAGAGGAGCATGCACGCGCTACAGTAGGTAACTCAACTCCCGCCTGATGTCACGAATAGTTAATTGAGCCCTCACCGCCGCGACCATGCCATTCTGAACCGCCTCTACCAGGAGGGGAAAAATCCGCACGAAAAGCGGATTTGACAACATGGCGCACTTTCAGAGGAATAACTTTTTGCCTCGTAGTTGCTGACGGTTTGTGCATAAACTCTGCGCGTGCCCTGTTGTTGTTGTTGGTGGTGTTTTTTCCCCCCCCCTGTATTCGCTCGCGCGGCTCCGAAGTTTGGGCTTTTATGTTTGTTCTGAACTCGCCTGGCTCTGAGCGGCCCTTTTTCCCCTCGGCTTGGAGAGAAACCTATCATGGGCTGAAAGTTTCACATTGCTGTTGTTGATGGAAATCTAAGCAGGACAGGATGGAGAAACAAGGAACGAGACGAGAGAAGGTAAAACGGTCAGAGTGTGAAATATGAGCCTCTTTAGTCGTGTCTTGTGACTTGAAGCCGCTACACCGCGTCTCCTGAGCTAACGCTTTTCATCCTGACGGATGGCGACACTTTCTTTCTTTCTTTTTTTCTTTGGTCATTCGTGCCAACAGTTTACCTCTGTAAGATATGAGAAAGGCTCAGCTCAACCTTAAACTAAGAATTAGCTACTGTTTAGGTTAGCTGTGACTATTTTTATTTTATTTTTTCTCTAGTTTCTCTGCTTTAGGATTTAGGTTTAGTTGTTAGCTTAGGAGCTTAACGTTACAGAAGCTGCAGTGTTGGATGTCTTTAAAAAAAAAAAAAAAAAAAAAAAAAAGCTCCAGTTCTGCTAGAGTCATCTTATTGTAACAAAATGATACTGAAGTTGTACCACAACTTTTTCATCTCAGAGCTCAAATCATTTAGGAAACTGCTCTAAGGTCTTATTAATTTAATCCTAACTCCCTGTACTTTTACTGGCCTTGCTATGAATGGATATTAGTAAGGAGCTCTGTCCAACTATAATCACTCCTTATCTTTATTCACTCTTGCTGTAAAAAAAGCAAGCAAACAAACAAACAAACTAAAAAAAATTCCCTGAACTGATGCTGTGTGTGTGTGTGTGTGTGTGTGTGAGAGAGAGAGATATCATGATTGGCACCAAATGCAACTTTTCTTTAAAAACTAAGAGTCAAATTTCTCATTGGTTACTGAGGTTAAGATTAAGTTTAAGCTTAGATTTAGGTGTAAGTATAGCATTAATTAGCTGCATTAATAATTATGTCAACAGAAGGTTCTCATAAGGATAGTAAGACAAATGTGTGTGTTTGAGAGTGAGAGAGAGACAAACGTGTGTGTGTGTGTGTATTTGGGTTCATCTGGCTCATTTAAAGATTCAGTCCTGTTTTGTTCCCATTTACATATTCTACTAAAACATCCTTGTCTGAAAAAGCAAAGCAGGTTACTAATACTTGTTTTTTTGTGTAGAATGCCATTTTTATCTTTAGCCCCGCCCCCTTGTTTGATGGATGCTTACTTTATCACTGACTTACCAGCTCAGGAAAATGAATGCCATTTTGTTATCCATTTGAAAGCCCTTTCAAACTTAACTATTTACTTGTTGTTTTCTTTAGTCAGTTAATTCCAGGTGTAATCACCGCTGATTTCCTTTTTAGTTCCTGGGATGTTACTGTCATTAGCCTACATGTTTGCAGCAGCTGGACTGCCACACGCCCAGCCCAAACAATGAGAGGGGGTCTTCGCTATGTACTATGTAAACTGTGATACAAGCCTGTCCTTTCAGTAGTTTTTTAAGATGCTCTCATCGACATCCCCTCATGGCACAGAAGTGGTAAGACCAACATCACACAAGCGACCACGTTTAACAACACTTAACGAGGAGCGAAATTTTAAAATCTTAATGCACTTGCCCTAACTAGTAAATGTAATGGTTTGCCATTAGTTGTCAAAAGTTGCAATACATCTTTAATGGCAAACCATGCTTTGGTGATTTTTCTGGTCTGTGCTCAGTTAATATTAATCAGTAATCAGATATATTATAGAATATCTATGGAATAAAACATAACAGGGATTGCAGTTGTAGGAAAAGAATCGATAATGGGGTGGTGTGATGAAGCCCATTGTGAAGCACTGCTTCTGTTACCACCCCAGAGTTGATTATTTACCTATAACAACATGCCCCGAAGTGTTTTATCCCTCTTGTGGGATATTTTTATATAATAAAGCGTGACATGTCACACTTTTTGTCCGTATACTGTGTAGTTACATTTACATGTTGTGGAAAGTCCACAAACCAAGTTACTTTCTATTGTCACTTTATAAGAGCTCACTTGTCTTGAAAGTAATTAGACAAAAGAATGCAGCTTGTTAGAGAAACAGCAAAACACAACGACCTCCATCGTGGCAGAAAACCTAAAGGAACAGCTTTACCTGTAACTATTGCAAAGCACAGACAGTGGAGACTGTCAGAAAACTTAAACAAATCAATGGTTATTTGGTTTTTCTTTGTTAAATTACAGCATGTTTTTAATCTGTTTAGGATTAGACTTAGATTATGTGGAGTGTCTGCACAAGTCCCTGTCAATTAGCTGTTACTAAAGAAATGTGAACTTCAATTAGAACAAGTGCATGCATATAAATCTATGATTTGCCTAGCAGCCGACACTATTGAAAGAGCTACTTTGAAAGAGAAAAATTAATTAACAGCTTCCGACAAAACAGATTCGAGAATTCAAGTGACGTTGTATAAACTGCAGTCTCCAACATGTGATATTATTGAGCTACCTATTTTAGTCATCTAAATCTATACAAAAATATAACTTTAATTGATCCAAAAGCCTAGTAAGTTGGCGTGAGATTGTGAATAAACAAATGATGCACATCATGCAAACAGTGAGGATGCATGTTTATGCTAAAGTGTATCCCGAATATGGAGAATGAAGAATGTCAGTGGAGTGCATCTGAAGAGACGAAAGCTAAAGACTTTTATAGTTTTTCTCCAAAAAAGTAACCTTTGCCAAAATAGTGAGGAAAATAGGAAAGGACATTAATATGCCACAGAAAAATTACCCAAAACTCTCTCCCAGAATTTCAACACACTTGCACTTTTTGCTGTTGCAGTTCTCCGTCCATGTACTCCAGCTCTGTATCTCTGCAACAATAAATAAAAGAAATCTTCATCTGACAAGTCGTGTCTGTGCTGAAGCAATCCAGGCTCTCCATTACAATGTAGTTAGCCAAGTAATTTGATTGCAATATTTCCAATTATACCTGTGGCTCAATGGCTGCACCCCGAATGCACCCTCGCAAACTATAAACTATTCTAAAGCGAAGGTAGTCTTTCAGAATTAACTACCACCTTCAACATGTATCATCCGCAAGTATTCAAACAGGAAGTCTTGAGGCCACTGTGCCACAGAGAGCACAGCCTATTTTGCTCTCTTGGACTCCCCTGGCCACAGATGGCTGTGGCATCGTTGGGATTCGAACTCGTAATCGCTTGACAGTACGGCGAACAGTTTTCTGTTGCGCCTCCCAGGAACTCTAAACTTTGGTTTTTGAAACTTGATTACAGTGATTACAGTAGTGAAAATCACAGCCCATCATTATCAGAGTTATTAGCCAGTCTGAGTGGTCAATAAAATTGAATGGGTTTAATCCGAACCTCAATAATTCAAAACAAGCAGGCCTTTCAGTTACGTCAGCTTGAATCTAATGATAATTTTAATAAATATGAAATGAAAAATGTAGTAATGAAAAGTTGTATGGCTCCAGTAAATATACAAAATATTATTACACACCATTTAAATAATGAGCCTAATATCTTAATTAGATCTAAATATTAATGAGACTTATTATTATTATTATTATTGTTATTATTGTACAGTTAAAGTTTTCCCAGGTGAAACACAAAATTGTAAATCCACATACGTCAATATTGGGTCATGGTGCATCACAAAATACAACATAAGTACTACGTACACAGGACTACGTTAATTTCAGATAGCATGGCAACTTTTTAGTAGGAGTGTTAGAGCAGGAAAAACACCTGAAATCAACTGTTCCAACCCCCTGGATTGGTGTTGGACACCTCTGCTGTAGAAGAATCGCCTCAGTGCTCAGTATGCAACTGTATACACTTCAGTACACTAGCGTTCACATAACAGGTGTTGAAACTGGAGCAGGATTCTGACTGAACAGCTTCTCAGTGCTGTCTGCGTGGCTCCTGCTGTGCTTCCAGCCGACTGACCGGAACATGTTTCGCAGCGGTTTTATGATTTCTCTGAGAGCAACAGATTCACCTGTGTTTTCTTTTTCATTCAGGCTGGGAATCTTAAAACAATCTTAAGACAAATCACATGCTTATATTAACATGTAATATGTTCACAGGCTTATATTAACATTCTAATACATTACCGTTTCTATATTAATGACTTAGACAGGGGCTTGTATGGATTAAAAACGTGTATTTATTGAAATGGTGATTCTTTTTACTAGGCCATGTTTATTTAACATTTTTGGAAGGAAGCTTTGTGATGAGACACTTAGACATGAAGGTTGACTGAATAATTTAGTTATATTTGAAACTGACATTGAAAGAAAATTGTTCACCATCACACCCTGCTATGAAAGTAAGACTTGGAAGAATATATCTTGGATGGAAGGAAGGAAGACTTTTAAAGGGATTTAAGGAGATTGGAGAAAGACAGATGGAAAACAGAAACAGATTTCTTAATGATCACAGAAAAGCTCAGTGTGTGTGTGAGTTGGACGTATTTTGAATGTAACACAGAGTAAATTATTTTGCTGGAAAATGAACTGCACCTTCACCATTGGTAATACAGTTGGCTAGCTACATTCATTCCCTTTGGTCCAGTAGGGTTTCAGTGGAGAAGAACGGGTTTTGTTTCATTTTGAACTTAAGTAAAATAAGTTTAAAAAAAAAAAGAAGAAATTGCATCGGAATCAATCATTGTCATTGTGATATTTTCCCTGAGCACAGTTTGCAGTCTGCTTTGCGTTGATTTCTATCATCAATCGTGAAAAATGTCCAGATTGGTTTCATTTTGTTTTATCTACTCTGTTACTTAGGGTGTCTTATGCTATGTAGCGTCACCTGCTTGCAGTTGGCTATTTATGACAAGGTAGCACTATAAGCTGATTCTTTAAATAGAGCCCTGAAAACATTTGCCATTGTTCTGGTTTTATTTGGCTCTCAAGCATCCCTCCCTTCAAAAGGTGTCACAAAAATAAAAGAGCCAGGCAGTATGCAAACACAGTTAATTCCTAATGAAACTGTTCCACTTATGTGATGTCATGACAACTCGTAAACATCTAAGGTTTACTCTTCATTTGTGCTGTTTGGCCACTCTTAAAAGAACAAGTTCTCAGATCTGCTCCATGTTTTTGGATTTTGAGAGGAGGAGCAGCTGTTCTACATCTACATCATGCCATGTTGAAGCTCAATCTTTACAGCTTCCAATGACAGTGGGCATCCCCTTCTCCTTCAGCTACCTGCCAACAGAGAGACTTTTTTTTTTTCCCCAGGAATGCGCTTTGGCCCCGTGACCTGAGCGAAGAAGCAGAAATAAAGCCCACTGCCAGAGGCTGGGCCATACAGGTGGCGGTACTGCCTACTTAGAAACGATAGTTTCAGTGTTTTGTCTGTTTCGTGTTGAGTGGGTCTTGACCGAAACAGCAAGTGCGCCGGCACTTTGTTTGTTCTGCTGAGCCGGGGCCCAAGAAGCAGGTTGAAAATTCCTTCTTTATGAGCTGAGGCCTAGAGTATTATTGGAAAGAGTCTGCAGTTTGACTTAGTGCCTCACTTAGCTATTTGATGTGAGGAAGAACCGCAGAAGAGGGAAAATGAAGCAGCATCTCCAACATGCCGTAACAGAAACGTCACCGCTCTTAAATCCAGTATCAGCATCATGATGGTATCAGCAGAAAATGCTGGATCGGGTATGGGAGGGAAACGAAAATCAAATCCAATTCTGTATCAAGCAAACACATTATTACAAGCTATTACCAAATTAAACCTTTTGACAAGCTGATTTAGTTATATTTGTCATGAATAAGAATTAATTTAAAGTCCTATTTTTATTTATTTTTTTTGAAGTTATGTTGATGTGTGTGTATTTTGTCCTGCAAGTTTTTGAGTGTTTAAACAGATTGAGCATGTTAATTTTAGGGAGCCATCGTAGGTGAAGCGTGTCACTTAAAAATCGCTCATTTTAAAACTTAAATATGAGATCTGTTTCAGTGTCACCTTTGAAAAGAAAACATGGTATTGTGCTATCTCTCCTTTCAGATTATCCAATCAGAAATTTTTTGGGATAGCAAAAATATTTAACATGATTTATGAAAGGTCGTCTGACAGATGTTTCACGAATGAAGTAAATGATCTCTTTGTAAAACTGCCTAAGCATCTACAAGAGATTTTAATTGCCCTATATTTCATCTGTTAGCTGTTGTGTCTGTAGAAAGTTTACAGCTGTTATGTTTGGACTGTTGAATAGTTTGGGATCCACACGTGTGGCATTTTCGTGCATGTGGTGGGTCTGTACACGCCCACTGTGATGTACATTTACGTGCTTCTGGTGTGTGTGTGTGTATGTGTGTGGGCGGGCATGTTTTTATATCTTGGTGGGAATGAAATGTCCCCACGAGGATAGGAATATCCGACCTTGGTTTTGACCTTATGGGAATATTCAGCTGTTTCACAAAATTCGCAGCTTATATTTAACAACTAAAAGAGCCAAAAGGTTTCATTTTGGCTACGGAGATTAAAACTAGGGTTAGATTTAGGTGTAGGCATATCATTAATTAGCTGCATTAATATTGAAGTCAAGGCTAGTTAGACAAATGTGTCTTCTTATGTAGCATGATTTCTGCACATTGTTGCTTCAGCTGAAGGTTTACTCTATCTCCCTGAACTCCCTGAATTGGTGGTACCCAAATTTGTCTGTGCAGAATTACCACCACCAAGGCTCTCATTAAGTCTTGTTGCGTGTCCATGTGGTCAACAGCCAACATAAACACACCCAACACTGTTATCTGTGTCTGGCCTGGATAATACTCACTACAGTCTTACTCTCAGGCAGACTGTCTGTACACACAGAATGGTTTAGACCTCACTAGAACTCGCATGCCTGAGGAGACTATTTCACATAATCACTTGCAGGTAGGCATGAATTCTATTTGTAAATTTAAAAAATAAAAACTTAAGAACAATACAGTCTACTAATGTATGCTTTGCCTTCCGTTTTGTTCTTTCTTTTTCTCCACTAAAAGAGGGGTATGATAGCTTAAAACACATTGTGCTTTTTTAGCCTTTTAATTCTCCTGACGTCAGTTTCAGTCTGTCTCTCTTCCCCTCACTTTCTCTCCCCTCCTTGCCTTGACAGTGCTTTGCTTTTTTTTTTTTTTTTTTCCTCCAACATCTTGTTTCATGCACCTTTATTCTCCTGCTCTCATGCTCCTCTGTTTCACACAATAACCCAGTCTCTGTCCTCAGAATGCCCTTATCCTGTCCTCCAATCAACTGTTTTTTTCACACAAAAAAACAAAGTTCATAAACGTTCTGCTTCCTTTACTTTTTTTTTGACTCATGAATTCCCTCCAGTGTGTTTTTACTTTCTCATACTCGTCCTGTAGCCGTAGCTTTTGCCTCCTATGACCTTCCTCTTTTTTCTTCTCTCTCTGGAAGTAATTACTGCGCTATCCCAGAGTTCCGTTAGAGGAGAGGTGTGGCCTGTGCCAGACATCCCTGCTTCTGCCCTCCTTCTCTCTCCCCAGGCGTCCTCGGCCTCCCCCTTTGTCCGTCCCTTCTTGCTCTTGGGGATACTCCAGATGTGAAGCTCAGAGGTGGCTAGCCATAAATTTCTTGCATAGTCTTAAGTCAGCAGCAGCCACCACTGTGTTCCTTGCAGCCAAAGGCATAGAGCAGAGCCTTCCAGCTGCATTGTCCGTGTTTTTCCTCCTTCCTGCAGCTGCTCCCTTATCTTTACGTGTAGCAAAATAACTCACAATAGCCTGCCACATACAGAAGTCCTAACAGCTACAATAGTCTGCTACAATAACTATAACAGATTGCTACAAAACACTGTTCTAGGGGTTCATTACATTGCAGTGTCCACTTACAGCTTCATATTTTGAAAAAGGATGACAAAAAAAACTGCTAACTTGTTTGGTTAGGGGAAACTGCTAGAATATTTTAATGGATTTAAGAGATTTGCTCTTAGGGTAGATTTATATGTTTGCAAAGATGCACATAAACATATTTGTGCCAAAATGCAGAGAACTGGTTTATGCAAATCTGTATATTCAGTAGCACCGGGATCGGGATGGACAATGTGTTGATGTAAGCTCTGTACTCGGGCCATGCTAAAATACCTAGAATGCATTTCCTTATTTTTGAGCCACATTAACCACACTAACTTAGTGTTTTCCCCTTATCAGGCCTGGATATTTACAGTCCCACATACCATCTCCTTTTGTACTTTCTGCTGCAGGCCTAAATATTCCCACACATGATTTTCAAGTACACTGTATACAACTAAAGTTTTCATCATCACTCTGAATACTTTTGCTTCTTTTATCCATTGTCATTATTGTAGCAAATTGACACTTTTTTTGTTGCTGTTTTCTGATATTCTGGTTTGGTATATGTGACTCTGCCCCCTAGTGCACACACTTACAAGTTTGTACATGTTTGCAGTACATTTGACTTCAGATTTAGTAGGCAGTAAAAGGAATGTAGAAGTATACTTTTCTCAAATGTTTACCTGGTGTGTTTTACAACTTTTGTACCTGGGCACATTGCACTTAAAATTACTTCAGTTTCTGATGTCATACCAGCAACAGCAATTGGTATTGTCACACCTAACCATACCAGTTCCATCAAAACATTTGCTTAAATATTACCTTTCGAAAGTTGTATAATCAGCATCAAGCAACTCTCATTCTCATATGTTTGCAGATTACAGGAGCTGGATCTCGGGTGCTGGGCAGGGCAGCACCTACTGGGGCTGAGGTGCCGGTCATGAGCAAGGCTGAGTTCATGGAGAAGGTTCGGCGCAGTAACGAGGCGTGCCAGCTGGGTGACTTCAGCACGGCTGTGGAGCTGTACAGTGAAGCTTTGTGTGCTGACCCACAGAACTGCATCCTCTACAGCAATCGCTCAGCTGCCCGCCTCAAACTTGGCCAGTACCAAGCAGCACTAGATGATGCAGTCAAGGCTCGTCTGCTCAACCCCAAGTGGCCTAAGGTAGGTGGGATTGATTAGTTTGGATAGTTCGGTAGTTATATGGGATTGGTTGTTAACTAATGTATTTTATGTTGATTGTTGTACAAATAAACTTTTAGCAAGGTGTTAGGTCTGTGTATTGTACACAATAAATAAACATTTAGCTTCATGCATCACTACATTTACACTATATGGCTAAAAGTATGTGGACACCCAAGTATTGAACACCCCATTCCAGAACCATAGGCATTAATATTGAATTGTTCCCCCTTTGTTGCTATAACAGTTGCTATTCTTAGAAGACTTTCCACTAGATTTTGGAATGTGGCTATGGGGATTTTGCCATTCAGCAACAACAGAACAACAGAGGTTGGGCACTGATGTTGGGCAAGAAGGCCTGGCATGAATTTGGCATTCCAGTTCACCCCAGAGGTGTTCAGTGGGGTTAAGGTCAAGGGTCAGTGCAGGCCACTCAAGTTCTTCCACACCAACTTGGGTTTATGGACCTCACTTTTTGCACACTTTGGGACATTGTCATGATGGAACATATTTGGGCCCATTAGTTCCAGTGAAGGGATATCTTAAGGATATAGCATACAAAGACGTTCTAGACAATTGCATGTTTCCAGCTTTGTGGCAACAGTTTGGGGGAAGAACCTCATATGGATGTTATGGTCAGGTGTCCACATACTTTTGGCCAAATAGAGTGTAGGAGTATATGCCCTTTATTAAGACAAATATTGATAATATCAAATGTATTTAATTACACAAATAATATTTGCATTCGAATACCTATATAAACCATATTTGTATTTCGCACCTCCTAACTGCCAAGGGTGGTGAGAGTTACCTGAATACCTTCTTGTGTCTAGTGTCATTAATACTGCAAAATCTGCCCTGTGTGCTGTGGCCACCTCACTCAGCTATTCCATGGAACAAACCCCTGAAGGGCAGGGGCTGGTGACAGGCTGCTTTACAGCCAGTATATCTGCAACAAGGCAGAGGCAAACAGGATTAGCATTGGAATTCACATCTCAAACTGGTTAAGCCAGCAATGGTTAAAACATGAGCAGATATAACTGAGACAAAGAGTAATCCAAAGCTTTCCCAAAAGAGCAGGCAAAGGGCCAAACACAGCTTAGACACCCAGACTCAGTCCTCAAATGCTGAAGTGTCAAAACTATGCAAATTTACACCAGCCATAATATTAAAACCACTGACAGGTGAAGTGAATAAAATTATCTCGTTACAGTGGCACCTGTCAAAGGGTGAGACATATTAGGCAGCAAATGAACAGTCAGTTTTCTAAGTTGATGTGTTGGAAGCAGGAAAAATGGGCAAGCGCAAGGATCAGAGCGTCTTTGGCAAGGGCCAAATTGTGCTAGCTACACGACTGGATCAGAGCATCTCCAAAACGGCAGGTCATGTGGGGTGTTCGTGGTATGCAGTGGTTAGTACCTACCAAAAGTGGTAAAAGGGAGGACAACTGGTGAACCAGCAATGGGTTCATGGGTGCCCAAGCGAAGGCTAGCCCGTCTGGTCTGATCCCACAGAAGAGTTACTGAAAAAGTTAACGCTGGCTATTATAGAAAGTGTCGGAACACATAGTCCATCGCAGCTTGCAGTGTAGCTGCAGACCGGTCAGAGTGCCATTGCTGACCCCTGTCCACTGCCACGGGCATGTGAGCATCAGAACTGGACCATGGAGCAATGGAAGAAGGTGGCCCGGTCTGACGATTCATGTTTTTCTTTTATCTCATGTGGGTGGCCGGGTGTGTGTGCGTCACTTACCTGGGGGAAGAGATGGCACCAGGATGCACTGTGTGAAGAAGGCAAGCAGGTGGAGGCAGTGTGGTGCTCTGGGCAATGTTCTGCTGGGAAACCTTGGGTCTTGGCATTCATGTGGATGTGACAGCTACCACCTACCTAAACATCATTGCAGACCAAGTACACCCCTTCATGGGAACGGTATTCCCTAATAGCACTGGCCTCTTTCAGCAGGATAATGCTCCCTGCCACACTGCAAAATGTGTTCAGAAATGGTTTGAGGAACATGACAAAGAGTTCAAGGTATCGACTTTGTCTCCAAATTCCCCAGATCTCAATCCGATTCAGCATCTGTGGGATGTGCTGGACAAACAAGTGCGATCCATAGAGGCCCCAACTTGCAACTTACAGGACTTAAAGGATCTGCTGCTAACGTCTTGGTGTCTGATACCACAGCACACCTTCAGAGGTCTTGTGGAGTCCATGCCTTGATGGGTCATAGCTGTTTTGGTGGCACAAGTGGGACCTACACAATATTAGGCAGGTGGTTTTAATGTTATGGCTGATTGGTGTATGTTAAACCAGTTGTGCTTATATAGTAAGAGTCAGCAAGGGAACTCTTCATTGTCTAAAGATGTCAGAGGTTGAACTCTGGAGATTGCAACCCCTGCATAATGCTTATTTTCATGTCCTCACTGACCTAGAGCTTGGATGCATTTTAAGCTTTGCCTTCCAGGGACAGGCATTTCAGTTCAAAGTTTTACATTTCAATCTCTCTCTAGCGCCATGGGCGTTTTTGAAATTTATGCAAACAGTCTTGTATTTCTTGATGGCCAGTAGCATAAGGATACTGTCAGACTTGGACATCTAGATCCTATGTGTCTCCATCAAGGAGCAGGTCTTTTAGGACATGCTCACTCTCCTCTCACACATTATGGCATTTGGTATCAAAGATACCAAAAGAGAAAAGAGCTTCCTAACATCAAAGCAGGTCACAAAATTTATCATTGTGCTGCTAGAATGCTAGCTGCCCTGTCATGGCAACATGTGACAGACATTATTATGCTTGCCAGTCATTTTCAGCCAGGCTGATATCTGCAGTACCAACTTCTGTTGAGGATGCTAGGACTGATGTTGGTAGCAACATTGGCAATTTTCCTAGGCTTGCTGGAACGAACTGACTTCCAGAAGTGGGTTATCAGTCTATGGCTGGACCACAAAAACCACAATTTGAAACATGTCTTGGTGAGAGGGGCCCAGGTTTTAGCTTACTTGTGATCCAAGGCTTTTCTAATGAAAGGGGTCTGTTTGGGAGCAGTAACCTAACAGAGAGAAAGATTCACCATGGACACTTCCCTTACAGGCTGTGGAGCACTGTCAAGACAACACACACATAACAATGGGAGTGGCATCTGCACCTGGAAGTGGTAGTCCAGAAATGGGAAACTTTTGGTGAGGTGCAGGTGGACTACCAAAGCCAAATCAACACATTGCTGGTTGTTTCTTCCTAGCAGACACAGACAGCCCAGGACAGGATGCAGTGTCCCACTACTAGCCTCACCAGCTACTTTATGGTTTTGCTGTACCTCAGACTGAACCTGTGTTACACAAACTTCAGCAGCTAAGCCAAAGAGTTCTGCTTGTGGCTTTGAGATAGCCAGCAAGAACTTAGTTTCCACTACTCCTTTTGCTGGTGTTCAGAACACCCTGGTGGCTTCCCTCCCAAGCACATTTGCTGTCCCAAATGCATGGAGCGATTTGAGGCCCTTAGCCAGGTGAAGTGCACCTGAGCACCATGTATGACATCTCTCTGGGGGCTAATAAAATTATTACTTATTTCTGAAAGGGGCAAGGCCCTGTGTGAGCCCTGTGTGAGACCGCTCTCTTGTTTTGGAGTCCCTTTAGGCCTCTCCTTACAAGCCTATGCAAGTGTGTCAAACTGAATTGTGTGTCTTTGACAACTAGCAGTTTATCAAAAAGAATGGGAGAACTGAATGCTCTGGCTCTAAATTTGCCTTGCATAAGTTGATGGCTAGACTACTCTGGGGTGATTTTGTGGTTGAATGTGGGATTTCTGCCAAGTTCACATCACCCAATTTTGTACATCAGTTAAATGAACCACAGAGCATTCATTGCTGTACCTGGAACGTATGTGCCCTATGGTTCTAATAAGACCGGGTACTGGCCATCTGATCCTCAGGCCAACTGTTCATCTGTCACAGAGGAAAGACTTTCTTTTCAAAGTAGGATGGTGGAAATCATCACCATAGCCCATAGACAGGTAGGGCACCCAGCATCTACCTAATATAACCACTTTACAAAGAGTGATTGCTCCTCATGGGCTTTATTTAGAGCTGTGCTGCTCCACAAAGCTACTGTTACATGGGTATCACCATGTATTTTCTCCAGGTTATACAAGGTTACTGCCAATGATCAAGTGTGGTGGTCCTCTCTGAAAACCTATCCACTTAGTCCTAATCTGACATTGTTGATTATCCAGGTGATTCACACTGCCATTAGGAAGTATGAAATAGAATGATAGTTGCATGTGTAACTATGCTTTTATAAACCCTTGATAAACACAAGGGTTCCTTGTCATTCAGAGCTGGCTCTGGTCCAGTGGGAACTCTGCAAGAAGGTCAGACAAAGATGGCTCGTGTGACAGTGTTTTTTTTTTTTTTTTTTAAATACTGCATCATATGTCACTACATAAAACATGCACAACAAGGTATCCTGGTGATTATCAAGACACATGGCAGTTATTCGTAGAACTACAGTTACATACTGTATGTAGCTAGTGGTAGCCCATATAAAACATTAACACACTTCAAAACCATATATGAAAAAGCAAATAATGTATAAAATGTACCTAAACACACACACAAACCATTGTTTTCATACATAAAGATGATCTGTGTTTGTGTTCTGCAGTTTTAAGCCAGTCACAGTCATGCAGAGACTGGAAAATACATTCAGTATATTTTTTTGCGATATATTTTTCAAATTTCTGGTATTTTCCTTCCATATCTTTACCCACATATTCCAAATTTGCAACAGAATAGAAACCCTGTTTATATGAGTCTGTAGTCACATATAATCAGATCTGTATAATTTATGATTTCTCGGAAATGACCCTTGAAATGACTGGTAAGCCTTGGCACCGCCTGGTAATTGCTTGTGTTCCCTTATTAGGTGAACACTGATCTGGTTTATGCCTGCATGCAATCACAACATTTTGACAGGGAAAAGGATGACACACTACCATGCAGTTGCCTTATACAACCATCCTGAAACTCATGAGCACACCGTTTCATGTTCTCTTTCATTCTTTTCGGCTATGTCTTTGGAACAATGTGTTTTATACATATTTAGACCAATTTCAGCCTCAAGATTTGATAAATTATTAGTTTGTATTATGCACCTGACTTTTGGCTTGTCATTATTTTCATTATATCTGTAGTTCATCAGAAGATGCTAATTTGTCTAGAAAAAGATGTGCTATAGTAGCATGGTCAGGCAATAACTAGACATTAAACCAAATTGAAATGTCTCATGCTTGTGGAAGTATATGATAAATGCGGTGAAGATACTCATATTTTTGCATTCTTAAGAATGGCCATACTCAGCAGCCTCTGCCAACAAACAAGCTCAACAGTGCCTTATAAAACTCACAATCGTAAAAGAAAAGGGCACTAATCACATGGTAGTACTGGATTATCGAATGAAATGGGTTCGTGGTTTGTGGCAACTTTAATTATGCACAACATCTGTTTTGTGTGGCTGTGGTTCAGCTTTGTTCCACTTAATGTTGATTTAATATGTTGCCAAGTGTGTAAACATCTAAGTTCATAGATACCAAAGTTCTTAATTCACATGTATGTTTAATGAATTTGAAGACTTTCTCTCCCAGCAGCTGGCCTGAGCCATAAGTACTATATTCATTTATATTACTTCCAGGTTACATTGTGCTTAGAATAGCAAGGTGAGATAAAAGTCACATTTAATAGTTAAAATGACTAGTCTCTGTAAATCTGAAACAGATAACATGACTCCCATTTCTTTATTTGCACTCACCCCTCTGTAGTGAAGATATTTTAAATTACATTTCACATCTGTAATGTTGGGGTCATTTGTAATTTCAGTGCTTTGGCAATAGTGTTACTACCAATAAAACAAATTGACTTGACTTGAATGGAATTGAATTGAATAGTGAGCAGAACAGCAGTAATAGGACATATAGTAAGCTATGTCGGAGCCGGCATGGAGTCTGTTTCCAGTATCGGACTTCCTCTTAGAGCAGAATAGGAGGAAGTGGTGGGTGTGGGGCAGCAACTGCAATGTTGTTGTCCAAAAATTGGACAAGCTTTCCAGCAAACTAGCACAAGGACAATAACAGGAGAACATTCCTATGCTTTTTTTTTTTTATTTTTTTATACTGCCTTTTAAGAGACAGATGGGGTTTGTGTTCTTGCTCAAAACAACACATTTCACAAATTGTCCTTCTGTGTGATTTTTACTCTTCAAGTTAAATGGGATGTCGCAGAAGTCAGTGTACCAAGGTCTTGAAATATCATCCATGATTATTGTATAAGTACTTCATAATATAAACATTACAGTAACTAGCCATGTATTATATTGTATGTTCATTTAAAAAAAAAGTTTTTTTTACATTTTTTTAAAAACATTATTTTTTTTCCTCTGTAAGAACACAGAGTCTAGACTAGATGACATCATTGAAAAGCTGTGTCCTTGCATTTTCTTGCTTTTGTTGCTGTTTCTTACCTCTATGTCACTCATTTGGACACTTTTCAGGCTTTCAAAAGAGAGGTTATGTGGAGCGGCGGATGCGGAAAGGGTGCAAATCAGTATGTATTCACACAAGTTTTAGTTCATCAGCATGCATACATTAGCTTGAGGCTTTGTGTGTGTAATTTGGGTAACAAAACATATGGTGGTACAATGCACTTGCAAAACAGTATCGTTTTTAAGAATCCCATGGAAAAATTATTTCATTGATTTGTGTGCCGTCTTTGTCAATAATGGTGGTAGATGCCTAAGTGAAGTCAAGCAGACAGATCTATTGTTGGAGCAGTCAGTATGAATAATGCAGTTTGTTTGGCATGGCTGCACAAATCGTAGACAGTGAAACGCAGACTGGACTGATTTCAACACTGAAAGCCCTAATGAGGCACCACTGTTCTCTAACTAATTACATAATCATAGATAGCTAGTTATAAAGCAGGACCGAATCCAACTTTAAGCGGACTACTATGTTTTTCTTACTATGTTAGCTTATAATGCTAAAATCTTTAAGGCCTATTTGTAAACTGTAAACATGATCTGCTTTATTTAAAATAATGTCACATGATTTGAACTTAATCTTACTTTCAGCTTATAGAAAAAACTAGCAAACATTAGTAGATATTAGGGGTTTAATGATAGACAAAATTTAAATTAAGTTCAAAACTTTTTTGATACAGCAAACATAATCATAGTGATTATGGTTCACAGTGGTTTAAAATGTATGCAGTCATAGCTCATGAAAAACTGTGCTTAGGAGAAGCCTCTCCTGATTTGAGATAAAGAGGATGCTACTTTTTTCAGGGAGCGTGGGCTTGATCAAGTTTAAATGCATATTACATATTGCATACTAATGTAATATTAGCAATATTTTATGAACAGCCTACATTATTATGCAGTGCGTTGACTGTATTGTTCAGTACACAGACGTATCGGTTTGAGAGCCTTTTAGCAAATTAAATGATACCCTACAGCATATTGCTACATCCCTAGCAGATATGATGGATTACTAGCTAACAGTGATCCTTCTTCAGATGGTACAGATTATATGCTGATAATATTTTAAAGGCCCTGTGTTTTTCACTTGTTTACAGTTTTGTGCAAAAGATGATTGCCTCATCCAAAACCATGTAATGTCTCAGGGGGGAAAAGATAAGAAAAACTTATTCAAATGCCAATAGAAATAAAGTACAACGAGTTAGAAGTAACAAAGTACAAAAGTTCATGTGCTGAAATGGACTAGAGGGTTGTAGAGGTATTCACTTTTAATTTTATGTAGATAATCCTTTTGTGAATATGAGACTTGACGCATGAAACGGGCAAGTGTAAATGCGGCCTTCCAGTTCGGTCTGTCAGCACGCTGTAATTCCAAAATGTACATTAAAAACAGATTTTTCCCCCTTCTAATGCTTCTATTAAAGCTTATGTGTCAGTAGGCATCTATGAAAGGGTAGTCAAGTGTAGCGGAGTGACAGGGCAGGCAGGCTGGTGTCATAGCGGTGACCTGCTGCTCCATTACTATGGGGTCACTGACCAAGTTCAACTCTAATTAAGTCCCAAACGAGAGAGTGCACTGTGAGCAGGCTATTTACTTCTGCTTGGGTTCCCAAATCAGCTGGGGAACCTCATGCTTTCCTCCACGTTATTGCTCCCTCTCCTCAGACTCCAGTGTTGGCAATAACAGCCTCTTCAGTAGAAGGCATAAGGCGAATAAACAGCACAGGAAGCACAAAAGGCCCTTAAAGGACCTGGACGTTTACAGAAGAAGTTTGTGTGTGTGTGTGTGTGTGTGGTGTTTTAAGCATCTTATTTTAGATGGGGAGTTTTTCCTTCCTTATCCTTTCAATGCCAGTCTGCTAAGACACAAGAGTTAGCTCTTTCTTATTCAGATCAAGCATTTCATGGGTGAGAGACTTTGAGTGCATGTGTCCATCACCTATTTTCTATGGTCTGTTTTTTTTTTTTTTTAATTCGTCCTTGCTTTCTTTACGTTGCATTTCTGAAAGGGAGTCACAAGTATTGCCATTCTCTAGTTCTTATGGAGTCCGCATGGTTGCTAGGTTATGGTTGTCAAGCCCACAGGATTGCAGGTGGGGTGCACAGAGATTGCGGAAAGGTTTTCATTGTACGTTTTTTTTTTTTTTTTTTTTTTTTTTAAAGAGACACTGCACGTCAGAGCTTCTGCTTCTGCGTCCCGTAATGCACAGGCTTTTTTGTGTCCATGATCAAACCTTTATTTGTAATTTCAGTTTCTTGAATAAATAAGGTCTCATTAAATTTGTAGCCTCCTTCTTTGTGTGGACTGAACACTGTACCATAAATAATTGTGTGAAACTAAATGTAGTTGACTTGCATTTAGATTAAACACACAGAAGGGTTAGAAGTTTTCAAGAGTTGTTCTAGTTTTCAGCATGTGTTTATACTGAGACTTGAGTATCCGAGTTATCTGAATAGAGATTAGTGACATGAAAATACAGGTATAGCTGGACATATTGAAATGAATTTATCTCTAAATACAAACCACTTCAGGTGGAATGAGACACATTCTAGCTAGACATGAGTGTGAATACAGCCATCCATCCAAGGCATAATCTGACAATCAAAACCCCTCCCAATGCTTTAACATATTGACTGGCTTATTGAATATTCAGAAAGATTTATGGACATACACTATATTACCAAAAGTATTCGGTCACCTGCCTTGACTCACATATGAACTTAAGTGCCATCCCATTCCTA